>JAWMAG010000054.1:13060000-13172500 GCA_037013455.1 Ceratitis rosa
GCATTAAACACACTCTCTCGCATTGGATTATTCGTTTCTTTGATTTGTGGTGTTTTTGTATTCAATGTTGAAACATTTTTTCAATTTACACTTTTCATTTATTTAAGTTGAATTATTGTGAAAACGGATTCGAAAGTTCAAATGCATACATGTGTACACATCTATGTATATTTGTATGTACGTGCTAATATGTATGTACGAGTATGTACACGTATGTATGTATGTATATAATCTGTTTTAGCTTTTGAAGTGCGTGCTACTGTCACTCGCCGCTGTCAACACGGCAATTGCTAAGTGATTCGCATTGATTGTCATTCGCATTGTCAGTGTTGTTGCTTTCTTACTTATTATTGTATTATTGTTGTTGTTGTTGTTATGTGTGTACGAGTACTCGCATAACTTTTATTTAGTATTTTACGAAATTGTTATTGTTTTTTTGTGGTCGTGTGTGTGTGTGTTTGTGCCGTATTATTTTGCCTCTCCTTTTCATTTGCTGGAAAATTGCATTTAACTTAATTCCCATCACGGCAGGCAACCGTGCCAGGTGACGAACCAAAGCCGCAACGCTGCAGCACATCCAACTGACCAACGAGCTCAGCTTCGGACCGTCAGCCAGCAAACAATGCACAAATATCCAACCAACCAACGGTGTTCACTTTGGCGCTCATCTCATCCGTTTATCCATTCGGCTGGCAAATGCTCTTCGCTCATCCGTCTACTTAAACGTCATTGTCGTCACATAGTCTCCACTTTGTTGCTGCCGCAGTCTTCGGGTATGCTGTTGATGCGCTTGTTGCTGATAAAATCTTAATTAGTCTGCCCCTTGCTGCCTTTCCTTCCCCTTCCCTTGGGTGTGAGCTCAGCTTTTTAGCTTTTTTTGTTGCTGCAGCTGCTGCATTGCGTCCGTCTCTCTGCTCTGACGCATTGGCCGCTTGGCCGCTTGGCACAAACTGAAATTCTTTCACTTTCTAATTGCAGAAAATTACGCATTTCAATTGTCAGGATTAAATTTTACTTTTCTACATAACTTTCAGCTTAAATAAAAAAAAGCTGAAGAAATGAATTAAGTGAGCAAAAAAAAAAACAAAACAAACAAAAAGAAAAACTGAAAATAAAACAAACTCAGGCGATTTAAAGTAAAGCGTTCAGCTGACTTTGTATGAATGACAATTTTACTGTAATTAGTTTTGAGACACGAAAGTTGTGCATAATTTTTTGTAAGAGACTTTCTCAAATATTTTCATAAGAAATTATTGTGCCGGTATTAAATTCTAGTGAATTGGGTTAGGTGTAAGTGATAATGAAAGCTTGAGGATTTTTATTTACCTCTCTGAATCATTGCAAGTGAGGTTAGTTTTGGTTTGCCAAGAATCTTCTTCGTTTAAAGTTCTTATGGAGTTGCTTGAAAAGGGCACAAACTGGTTAAAGGTTTAATAGCTGACGGAAGGACCTTTCGGGTTCTCGCTTCCGTACTTGAATAGCTCTGTTGGTATACCGTTGATTCAGATTGTTTCAATGTTCTATAGACATCCAATTGCTATAACAAATTTGTAATAGTCATAAGATGGTATATAATCTCCCTCATTGATAGACTTTTCGAGTTTTTAGGCCGGAAGGGTTAATTTCTGCAGTTGTTGTTGTTGTGTAGTAGCGATTTACCAACCCCGCATATACCATGAGGTCCAGGAAATGAGCTAACTGCGGAACAGGGGGAGAGTAGGGTTAGATGTGTTTTTTGGGGTGACTTTAGGAGGTATGCAAAGAGGTGGTTAATGTCGTTCTGGGACTCATTGCGTCCAGGACATACGTTAGGTATGTCGGGGTTTCGGCGACCTAACTCCGTTTAGATCACCAGGTAACATTAGTCTCATTTCTGCACTAATGACTCTCGGTGTTGAAACCAGAAGTAAGTCGCCGTAGATTCTCGTAGAATTTTCAGAATTTCTTACCGCTGTTTTTTCTCTTCTTAAATGTGTCTCGCCTGCACTTTAAGTAACGATATCGTTCCCACGAAGCATGCATTTCACTCGCCCTTTGTCTTAACAGATTTCTTTGATAAGAGGAAGAGTTACGAGATGAGTACAGACACGCTCATAGCTTGATAGATGGTTATGGCTTTGAATGCCGTGATAAGCAAAAAACATTTCTGCTTTCGTGAAGTCGATCAGTTCCTTTGAAATTTGGAAAATTAAAATATCAAAGCATGATTTTGAGATTGTGGCAGGGGGAAGCACTCACAAGCGCGTTCCAAGTTCACAAAAGATACGTTCGGTTAATCCGCCTCTTTTTTTCATTGTGACGCGGTGTAATCAGCCACTCTCTTGCCACAAAGGCATGATGCCAGATTTTTGTTCCATTAGTTTATGTCATCACCAAAATTTGGACTTCTTACTAAATAAATATCATTTGGATCGCTTTGAAATGGCTGTTTCTTAGATAGCCAGAGCATATTTGTCCTAAGACCGGAAGTTATAAGCTACTTTCAGTGACATTGTATCGCTAAAGGATAAGCTGTTAATACCTTAAATCCAATGATGATGAAGAATTAAAGAAAGCAATATCAGCATGGCAGAGGAAGGGATGCAAATATACTCTCAGCAGTTAGGGAAAGAGAGCCATGAGCAGATACAAGAGAGAAGAGTGCATATTGGATATCGGCAAAACCAAGGAAATGTAGAAGTTCTACTTTTTGGCACAGAGAGCTATATGTATTTATGAATGGACGTCAGACTAAAAAAGGAAACACCTTCGATGGCCAGATAAATCTAGGCTTGAATGCGACATAACATTATATAATATTGGACAAGTAAGACTCCGATTATTTTTCACTATAAACAAAGGTAAAGGCGCTGTGGCTGAACGAATGAAATTCTGTTACGGGAGAAGCAATACCGCCATACCAGCTGTCAAGAGATATCGGAGCCGTTAGGCATCATTCGCGTGACAGTTTGTAATCATTTAAAAATGGTTATGTAGCTTAAGAAGCACGAGGTTTTGGTGCTTCATGAATTAAGCCAAACCATTTTGATTGAATTACCTTCAGCAAACTATTTTGAAGCAACTCATAACGAACCATTAAAAATAGGATAAATTCGAGAAAAAATAGAAAACGACAAGAAATCATAGTCAAAGGCAGATGTCTTTAAAGCACAAATTGGTGACAAACAAGGTGATCCCGAGTATATGGTGAGAGTGTTTGTCTACTATGAACAGTTAGAACCTCGCGAAACGATCAACTCTAAGCGCCACTGCCAACTTTTAACCAGATAACAACAAGGTCTTTAAAGTAAAGCTTCCAGAATTGTTGAGTAGAAAAGGTGTTGGCGAAGGTCTTCGCCGAAAAACAATGTCTAAGCATGAGGGGTAGAAGGAAGAGGATATTTAGGATAAAGGATAGAAGATGTTAAGCCGTTTGGTACTCAAAAGGGGTTCGGGGGTGACCTCACCTCCATTCCTCTTTTAAACTTGAACCGGTAAATTAATTGAGTGGAGCTCAGAGGTGAACTCCGGGTGAGAAACTGAAGCTCGTGCGGGATGAATATTTCTGCTGTGTTGGAGATGGTGCGAGCTGACGATTCCTCTTTGTCTAAGCTTGGGGGTAGGATGGGGAGGATGTTCAGCGGTAGGGAAGGTGTTGTTAAATAATACCTTGGAATTTATTCATAGAGCCGTTTGCCACCTAATGGAGTTCGGGGTGACCATTCCTCTTTACACGCAATGTATTTATTGGGTGGAGCTCAGGAGTGAGCTCTTTGGCTCTTCAAGAGTTTGGGGAGCGAGGGGTTGCTTCCTGGTGCTACTCCAATTTGTGGTATGCGTCTTGCTGTTTTTCCAACAAAACGAGGAACCTACAGTTTATGCCAAGCCGCATCCGAACGGCCGATGGAGTTTTATGAGAAGTTTTCGTTTTATGTTAGAAAAACATTCTCTGGCGAGGAGCGACCGCAATTAGAAAAATAAGTTTTCTATAATTTTCGATGTTGGATTTCTAGAATCCTTGTCTTCAGAATGACAGTGTGCAACCCGGCTAATGCGGCCATCAGTTGAGCATCTATTAGACAAAAAAGACGCGGAGAGTTTTCCCAATTTACGCCCAGAGTGTTAATAATCAATAGTCCTTGGAGAAAGTATGTTAGGGCCCTCTAATTAAACATCCCTAGATTCCAGGCAAACAAACAAGTTTTTTCACACTCTTTACCACCAAAAGGTACCGACTCCACACAAACATTAAACCATTATGAATGAACAATGCGCAATCGCGAGAAGTCATAATTTCCGCAATCTTCCACCGCTATCACTTCGAAAATTCGCCTTAAGGTTGTAATATTTTGCATAATTGCCTCTGTTTATTTTTTGGAAAGCGCTATCGAAAATGATTGTAGAATCGAAAAGTTCGCACAGACAAACACACACACACACACACATAGCATACTAGTGCAGAGAGAATTCCAAAAATTCATCAAAGCAACAAGCAACGCACACAACCTGATTGTTGACTTTCGAAACCTCCCAGAATTGCGGCATACTCGTACATCCAATCCAGCCCACCTGTCTCCACCGCTCACCCGTCAGGATGTCTGGACTGCTTCATGCAATAGAGCTTCAAACTCATTACTTTCACATATGCGTCGCAGCACCAGCAGTGACGGTAGAATACGTTGGACGCACAAACTCGTCGAGATATCTGATCGAGTGAGGGAGGGGGAGGGCGAGAAGAAAGTAAATATAAATATCAACTTCATCTTCTTCTTATTCCATTATTATTTTTACCTTTATTTGCCGCAGAAGAAGAGTTGTCTGCAATTTCAGCTTATTTTTTTTCCTTTGATGACGATGCGCCTATGCAGAACGAGATGACGATACGTCTCGCATACGCAGCCTAGCCACATGTCGCGTCGCGTAGCTGTTGACTAACGTTGGCGAGACAAATACACTTTCTCTCGGCAGCAAAACAGCGAAACTTGTTCCACAGTACCTTCCGGGCAGTCGGTGTAGTGGCTTCTACCAACCAAACGCTTGGTGAGCTTACGAGTAGTAGCTGCTTCGGCTGTAGCCGGCAATAACATTCATCTGCAGTTGATTGCCATAGTTGGTGGATGGTGGTGGTGGTGATGGTGGGAGGGGGCAATCAGTTGAACGGAGTTGGGAATTTTATTTGCTTAACCTACAAGTACCGTGTGACAGAAATGAACGTCTCTGACCTCAAGTGTGTGTACTTCCTGAGGAGGGTTTACATGCCGCTTGCTTGCGGCCTCACTTCTGATGAACAGCTGCCTAAAAAAATGCTCTAACACAAAGTTAAATCCAAAATATCGGAGTATCTCCACTAAAGCTCTCGCTCTTATAGCCGGAAACGAAGGCTACACTCGCATAATTGTTGCTCAAGGTTCTAGGGTGTGCGTTTAAGACGCTAGAGTGGGACTTGAGTATAGTCTTGCAACTGTAAATGTATACTCAGAGTGGAACTTAACCCTTCTTTATTCTACGGTTATAATTGCATAAGCGCTCCTTTGCAAAAGACATTGAAGACCTTCGGGTTCCTAAATAAGAAGTTTTTCTTGAGAGATCGTGGGAAAGGCGGTGTAGGTCATTGAATGCCACCCAAGTTGCTGATAAGTTCTCCGCTAAAATCGATCCTCTGCTACTATCCAGTTTTTGATGATGATTGTTCGAAGAATCGTAAGCGGTTTCACTTATGGGAGGGAGAGTACTATCAGCTAGATGAAGATTTCCGTGTTGCCGTAACCTATGTCGAGCCAGTCAAAAATATGTCTATGTGCAGAAGCGGTTTCTCATTTTGGGACCAAGATTTTTGTATTCTTGACAGCCTCAAGAACTGTGTGCGACAGAGAAAAATATCCAATATATATCTATGAAGCCATTGGGGTTAGTCTAATAAAGCTTATTAATGTTATTGCCGGATAAAACTATGTACTAGTATATGATGAGGACGAGAGATCTAAAAGACTCTTGAGGGATATGGCTTCAAGAGATCACTTGAACAGTTTATTTTACATGTTAAGGGATGCAAGTTTTACCATCATTGAACAGTTTACAACATGTTGAAACTTTGTAGTTTATAAACCATGGATTATAATAATAATTTGGCGTACCCCTGCGGGATAGGTGTTCAAGAGTTTACCCGCTGTAAGGCATTCCTGTCTTAAGGGGGTCTCCTCATCAGTCAGTTTCAAAAAATCGATTTTTTTTTTTTGCTTCAATCGTTAGAATTATTATTAAAGAATATTCTTGCAAATTTTGAGAGTCCAACTCAAACTCGTTTAGGATTTACAAATCTGAGTAGAGTCTCGCGTGGGGCAAGCGCGAGCTAAACTAAAAACTTTAAAGCCTATTTCCCGAAAACCGTATTTTTTAAAATTCCGTGCACGATTAAAAATGAACCATTAAAGCTATGTATACAAGTAAGACACCGTTTTTTAGATAATTTTATTGTCCATAGATTGAACTAAAAATATTTATTAAAAAATTTTTATTTTACAATGTTATCAACTCAATTATTCTTAGAAAAAGCACTAAAAATCGAGTACTTTTTTAAAAAAATGACAAAAATGTTAAAATTTCAACTTTCAATCACCATAATAGTCTATGATCTGCAAAAAAGCCTTCTGAACAAGGAAGTATTTCCATTTTTTGTTTCAGATAAAAATTACGGGCTGAATCATGCACGGAGTTTGAGTTGTTAATCGCGAGCTGCTGCGCAAGATTTTTCATAAATCAGCCATTTTTAATTATTTTGACATACAATAAACTTTTTTTTGTTGAATAAATATATGTTCAAAAATATGCAAAAGATCATTTGTTTCTCTTGTTGTTTTCATGTTCAAAAAAAATCCTGAAAAACCTCTTTTTTTGTAAGCTACTGATGAGGAGACCCCCTTAAGAGGCGACTAAAATCCAATAGTTTCCGCGGCAGTCGGGTCTTTATACCGGAACGACCCGGATTTTTTATCCGGCCAAGGACTGTCACTCCCGCAACATTCCCCAAAAATTACTTTGAGGAATATTTTTGCGGTTACAACAACAACAACAACAACAACAACAACAACAAAAACGACAACAACAACAACAACAACAACACCAACAACATCATCATCATCATCATCATCATCAACAACAACAACAACAACAACAACAACAACAACATAATAATAATTTGGCACTTAGTAGCCGCTGATTTTCAGCCGACCTCCTCCTCCAATTCGTGGTATGCGTCTTGATACTTTTCCAGGAGGGACCTACAGTTTATTCTAAGTCCCCTACGAACAGCCGATGGATTTTTATGAGGAGCTTTTATTTCACGTCAGAAATACACTTGGAGGTCTTGTCCTTTCCGGGGCCCGGGGGCGGCCAGAATTAGAACAATTAATTTTCTATAATTTTGGATGTTGGTTAAACGAGTACTCGAATCCTGGTTTTCAGAATGGCAGTACGCAATGCTAACCACTTGGCTATTGCGACCACCACGGCTTAGGAAATTGGAAAATGAAGTCTTGTTTCGATGTAAAAAACTAAACTCTACAATACTCTCAACAAAGGTCCAACAAAAATTAATGACGATCTCCGGGTTCATTCGCCAGATGCCGGGGTTCTTCCAAAAAAAAAAAAAAGATAATAAATAAATGATGAGAATACGTTTTGTATCGACTGCAGTCGTTGGTCTTCGTACGGATCTTAAAGATGGAGCATAAGGTTCTTGCCACTTCATTTTCCGAGGTACTTCCCTCGCAACGCTTGAAATGTCACTGCTACCTCTAAGGAATAATTTCTTCATAAATGCGAGTAAAGTAGCACTTCACCACGAGCCTCCCCGAGAGGGAGTAGTTCCTCACTGCTCAAAATAGGAATTTGTACTTCATCTATTTATGCGTAACCAAGCTATCACTACCATCTCAAGCGCCCGCTTAAAACTCGCTAAGATATTTACATCTTCTTCTAATCTTAAGACGAGAGATTTTGCTTTGAAAAAAGTTGAAGGAAATTTTGTATTCCCAACCTACGATATCAAAGTCGTCATCCACCAGCCGAATCTGCCTCACACTGGAATTGAAACTCGATTTAAATTAGAGAATGTACAAAGATAATCAAAGAATGACCACAATGAACACAAAATAAAATCAGAAGAAAGCGCCTGGGCGTACTTACCTTAAATTGCTTGAACATTCCACAAGCTGCACGAAAGGGAAAATCAACAACCTCCGCCGTCAGGCGGATTATTTATGTAAAACAAGTTTGAAGATCACACCGGATCAATTCGCATAAGTATTCCCACTTATTACTCTAATCGATACATCCAATCAGCGAACGGTCAGCGTTTCAATCTCGCGTGAGACTACACAACTTTGTAAGCACTGTGGGTATGTGCGTATGTATTCGAATGTACCATGTAAATATGTATGAATGTTTGTATGCTAGTAGGTAGGAAAAAGAAAACAATGAAGAGTGCTTAAGACCTCCTAACCCATATTACGAGCAGCGCCCGGTTGCCTGTAAAAGGTAAAAAATCAAAAGCAAACCCAGCCAAATCAAAGTAAACCGAACCAAACCAACCTGTGTCGCACCACCGATCAACTGACCGACCGACCGACTGACTAACCGATCGACCAGCCAACCATACGATAAAGGCAATACGCCAACATTGCGGCGGTGGCGCATGCGTAAACGCACATATCTACGCAATGAGCAGGAAAGAAGGAAAAGCTTTAGCTTTACCTGGCTTGGCAGGCTGGCAGGCTGACTGGCTGCTGCTGCTGCCACATTCACGGCAGTTGCCATTGCTGCACCATGACATGATGACAGGTTTTGGCGCACAGCCGAGACAACTTTTACGTCGCCTTCAATGCTCACATGAACATATACACACATAAATATAGATGAGTCTGCGGACTAGTCCACATTCATTCTCGTTGTCAATGTTGCGCCTGTTGTTGTTGTTGTTGTTGTTGTTGTTGTCGCAGTTGTTGTTATGCTAGTTTTTATTATAGTTCAATGCTATGTATAAAGCTATGTATGAGGTATTGCGGGTCGAGGAGGTGGAAGAATGTGCCTGAGATGATAAAGATGGTGATGATGAAAAAGGAAAGAAGGGGCGTAGTGAGGTACGGGTTTAGTGCATATGTATGTAGTTGGCCGTGGTTTGTTGACGGTAGTTGCGACACTCTGAAATGCCATTTGGCAAATGCATTGCCGCCGTTGCGATTTCGCCATGAACTTGAAGCTAATGGGCGCGCACGCACTTCTCACTAATAAAAACGAGTGCTCCGTTTGAATTGACCAAATGCAGCGAATGAAACTAATGTGTGTGTGTGTTTTGTGTAATGTTTCCGATTAAAAAGATATTTCGTCTGAATTTTAAAGCCACAATTTGATCCGTTAATGTCCTACCATAGAAAAATTGCACTCTCTTTTTGGTAGTCAGTTGAAGGTCTATACCCCGACAGCCATCATTCAGCCTTCTCGTAGAGCATTACATCTGGGTTTCTGGCCGAGGTTAATTTGAAGACAACTTCGCAGTTTGACCAAATTCGCTTTTATTTGTTAATTATATTATATGTGGAGGCTTGGAGCTGAAGATCTGAATATGGATAGGAAACCAACACTTAAATTATGTAAGGTTAGGATATAAGTACTATATATAATATAATTGACACTTTTTAAACGTCGAAACGATTTTCGGCCGAGCCGAGCCGAGCTCCTCCTCCAATTTGTGGTTTTGCGTATTGATTTTTTTTCCAACAAATGGAGGGACTTACAGTCCTCCGAACGGCTGATGGGTTTTTCATCAGTAGCTTTTGATTTTCATGTCAGAAATACACTCCGAGGGGTTGACATTCCCTGCCGAGGGGCGATCGCAATAAGAAAATTTGGCTTTTTTTTTTGTTTCATTTAAATTAATTTAAAACTTTTGGATTTTCATCGTACCAGTATTTGAAACCGAGCCTTCCGAATGTCAGTACGCAATGCTAACCCCTCGGCTACCGCGGATATAGGTAGATAGCTAAATTTACAGTCTGCTCTTTGAGTCAGCGCGTTTAACAGCTCCGAAAAGGTCGAGTAAGAACCGGAGGCCCGAAAAACCGCTTAGTGCTGATTAGAAAACCCACAAAGGCAGCACACTTGAGTACCCTATAGGTTTGCAGGTAAGCTAAGGATATATGAAGCCAGCTGCTTGAGTCTTAGGCTTGCAAAAGCAGGGTTGTTTATACTGGTAAGAGAGTGCAGAGATGATTTCATCTCGTCATTCTGATTTTTTTCTCTCTTGGCAGGTATACCAATTGAACGCTGACCACTCAGGATAGCCACCAAAACTTATAGGTCTCAATCCCTCAATCTTCCGTGATTCACCACAGAATTAACCTGCAATCCTAAACGTCCTAGTATCAGCCTGTCGTTCACTAGTTGATGCCAAACTTTACTGGAGAAGAGTACTACTGTTCGATTTACAAGTTCCTCCTCTCCCAACTCATCAGTATTGTAGTTGCCTGCAACTCCGTTGTGATACGGCAACCGAATCAGGCTTATCGAGTAATAACTCGACGATATACCCCAGTAATAAAAATGGAACCATGCCCGAAATTGGCCATTGCACAAACGTTCGTATTTTGCGTGCAGACTTGGATCTTAAGGCTCCAAAAATCATCAAAAACATCGTGTCTTTGCTGATTGGGTCTTTGAAATTCATGAAAATGATCCGGTATTTCATCGAAAAATCATCTTTACAGGATGAAATCCATTTCCACTTCGATGACTACGTCAATAAGCAAACCTGTCGCATCTGGGGCTCGGTAAACCCAAGATTTGATGTTGAAAAGCCTCGTCATAATCAACGTGTAACTATTTGGTGCAGTTTATGGCCCGGTGATGTCTTTGGACCTTACTTTTTCAAAAATTAATGATTTTTTTTGACCTGAATTGAATAAATGTTAATGATCAAGTCAACGTTTACTTCCGACAAGACGGCACTACGTGCCACACAAGCAAGGGAACCATCGCTCTTTTGAGTGAAGAGTTTCGAAGAGGTGAGCAAGTTAGAGAGAGTTCAACGATCGGCGTCCATCCTGATAACGGAAACATTGCCATCAACTCCCTCGAAAGCATTGCTAACTCTTCTCCACTTTCTTCCTATGGACCTAGACGGCAAACTACAAACGGGTTGCAACGCAATAAGATTGAATGCAACTCAACCTTGGAAGATATGCAGTATAGGACATACAAAAATATTATCTCTTACAGAAGTGACGAAGGAGCTGGACTACACCACTTCCAGTGTATGCTTCGATAATCTTTTCTCCACGAGAATCCCAAACAGATACGATTGGGAAAACACCAATGCCCCCGACCAGGGAGCCATAACCATCTCCTCAAATGGCTCGAAGCTCCCAGTAAGCATGAGCATGAGAATACCGGACCACTGCAGTGTTTTCCAGGCGGAACTCTTCGCAATTATGGAGGCCACGACAGCCGGACAATCGGTTACAATTTACTCCGATAGTCAGGTTGCAATCAAATCTCTTCAATGCAATGGTACCACGGGATGGTGGTTTACCTCTGTCCACGGCTAAGTACATGCTTAAACTGGAACGAGGTCACGTGTAACGTGACCAAACAGCTATGGCCGAAGCTGTACTCGAAAAAATCAAAACATCTTATCGTTCTAGACCGGTTCTCCATTAACATAACGACTGGTATAATAACTGGGTACTATTTAATGGGGCTTAACGGGAATAGGATGGGCTATTACTCTAACGATTTCTGCAGCAGCTGTAGGGACGAAGAAGAGGAAGAGACCATCAGACACTACTTCCGCCACTGTCTAGCCTTGACATCTGTGCGACATAAGTTCCTTGGGAAACGCTTCTTCGATTGTCTCGCGAATATTGGAAATCTCGTTGCCTTTATAAGCCGACCCTTTGAGAAGGTGAAGGCAGGAGCTTCAGCGGTATCACAATGGGCCTATTGGCCTAAGTGTGTTGGGCAGTTGACCAGCAGCTGCATCAACTCAACTCAACTCATCTATCCGAGCCGTTCGGTACCAAATGAGGCTTCAGAAAAAGCGACTTTCAACCAAATGTGGGCGAAAATAATAAGAGCTGGACCATGAACTAAATACAGAATATATACAAACTGTACGAAGAAACGAAGCGAATAGCTGTGGTAGGGCACGTGACCAAGGAAACAGTCAGCGCATACGCTTCTTGTCTCCCAGTCATAACTTTGAGGTTGTAGACAATTACGTCTATCTAGGTACCGGAATCAACACCATGAAACTAAATGCATAAAAATTCAAGCCAAGAGTTGCTACTTTTCACTAAGATCAAGCTCACAGACAAGGCTCTCATTATTCCCGTTCGCCTTTATAGTGCAGAAGAGTGGACGATGACAAAACATCTGATGATTCGCATTAGTAGTCTCCGAGAGAAAGATTTTGCGGTATATATCTGGTCATCCAGATGTGGGCGACGGCGCATATCGTAGATGATGAAACGATGAGATACACGTTGACATTGCCTGTGGCTATATTCATTTCAAAGGTACTGTCATTTCGCGTCGTTTTCAGTAGATGTCATTTGTTTTAGCGTGAACAAAAATTTGTTTCATTCATTTGAAAATGTCGAAATTTGTACCAGATAAAGTGTTTTTGCGGGGATTTCTTAGTCATTACTTTAACATGAAGAAAAGTGCTACCGAAAGCCATCGTATTTTACTGGACGTTTAAGGAGACCATGCTTTAGCCGAACGAACGTGCCAAAAGTGATTTGCACAGTTTAAAAGTGGCAATTTCGATTTAGACGACGGAGAACGACCCAGACAGCCAAAAAAATTTCAAGACGAAGAATTGGAGACATCGCTCAAGGCAGATGCATGCCAGACGCAAGAAGAACTTGCAAAAGTATCAAGAGTTGATCAAGCAACCGTTTCCAGACGATTAAAACCATTAGGAATCATCCAGAAGCTTGGAAATTGGGTGCCTTATGAATTAAAGTCAAGAGCCGTCGAACGTCGATTCTGCATGTCGGAAATGTTGCTTCAACGCCACCAAAAGAAGTCATTTTTGCATCGGATTGTCACAGACAATGAAAAATGGATTCAATATGATAACCCAAAGCGCAAGAGATCGTATGTGACGCCCGGCTAACCATCGATATCCACGGCAAAGCCGAATATCCATGGTGCCAAGGTTATGCTATGTATTTGGTGGGACTACAAGGGTGTGCTCTATTATGAGCTATTGAAATCGGGTCAGACGATCAATGGGGACCTCTACCGAAAACAATTGATTCATTTGAAAAAGGCCATCGCGGAAAAACGACCAGAATATGCGGTCAGACACGAATCAATAATTTTTCATCATGACAGCGCTCGGCCACATGTTGCAAGGCCAGTTAAAAACTATTTGGAAAACTTTGGATGGGAAGTTCTACCTCACCCGCCTTATAGCCCAGACATAGCACCCTCCGATTACCACTTGTTCAGATCAATGCTGAATGCCCTCACCGGAGTATGCTTCACTTCAGAACAGGGTATCAGTAATTGGCTCGATTCTTTCTTGACCTGCAAGCCTGATAAGTTCTTTTGGGATGGGATCTACAAGCTGTCAGAAAGATGAGCAAACATCGTAGCTTCCGATGGGCAATACTTTAAACATTAAATGTATAACAATTTTTTCACAATAAAGTCTTAATTTTCAAAAAAAAACCGCATGAATTAATGCATACATCCAATAAAAGAAGGCTTCACAAAGTTACAAGTGCGACTGGTCTAACCTAAGGTCTGTGTGGCCTTTTCTAATGGTCAGTTTGGCGCTGTTAATGGAATTGCTGAATTTTACTTACATCAAGCCACAATATATTTTAAACCCTTGTTAATTACGATGTAAAAAAATGTTTGTAGAAAGAAAAAAAGGAAGAAAGAAAAAAAAGAACAACAACTTAGTAGTAATTTTCCATTTACTTACAACATTTAATTGTAATTTCCAAAAGACCTTGTCGCCATCGCTACTCATATTACTTTGGACCTTTTTTTGGCAGTTTTTTGTTTTTGTTTTACCGTTTTTTTCCTGATAGCTGACACTATTTCTTGGTTGCGGGAATACTTTGTTGTCGTATTTTTTCATTGTTGTTGCCAATATGTTGTTGTAACAACAAACTACATTTATTTGAAAGCCAATAAGTACCTAAACACTAGTAAGCGAACACCGAAGTACAAACATTCACATCTATTTGTGTTTGTTTGTGTATGTACTCGTACATATGTACGTGTATGTAGATATTTACAATAGTTGAGTATTTGAATTTGCAATTTACAAGTCGAGACGCAGCGTCTCGATCTCTACTTTCTTCTTTTAACCGGCAACATAGTTTGAATGCCTATGAACATACACACATTACATACGAGTATAGTATAAGTAAATACTTATAGCAACAGTGGGCAATTTTAAAATTCTGTTTACTTTTTAAAGGTTTTCTTATGAAAACATGTGATTAACGATTATTTCAATCGATTGTAGTTGAGGTAAGTTCTTGGCTGCCATTCACCTGGCAGTTACCAGAGACCACCCTTTTGATGACGACTCCTGCAAACACTTTAGTTTGGGATGTCCGGTCGTACTACAGCGATCATATAACAGAGTTATGGGTCATCTCGTCGTCTGAAAACTTAATCAAATTAATCATTTTCTGAAACCTAATTTGGTATCGAACGCCTCGGAGAGGACCTTCTCAATTCTGACTGCGCTTCTTGTGTTATCTAGCGTCAATTTACACAGCCGTATAAGTTTTGCGGGGATACCAAATTCAAAAATAGCGACATAGAGGCAGCTCCTTTTCGTGCAGTGGAAGGCTGCTTTTAAATCGACGAAAAGGTGGTGGGTGTCGATCCTCTTTTCATGGGTCTTTTCCAAGATTTGGCGCATGGTAAATATCTGGTTAAATGTTGATTTACTAGGTCTAATGCAACATTTATAAGGTCCAATCAGTTTCTCGACGATGGGCTTCAGTCTTTCACACAATACGCTTGATAGGACCTTATATGCGATATTATGAAGGCTAATCCCAAGCTAATTGGCGCAGACTGTGGGATCGCCATTTTTTTGGATTGGGCATGTCTTCATCCTACCATATTTTGCAAAGAATCCTCCAGCTCCTATTTTGGCACTGCCGAAAACCAATTGTTTCCGTATCGGCGGTACGTAGGGAGTTTGAGATGCCGTTCCACAGTTCCTTTATATCAAGTTGCTTTTGAGTGCTCTCAGAAAGCAGGTGTGCAAGTCGAGTAGAAAACCGCCCGCTAGTCTGTTGTGATTGTAGCTTTTCGACGTCGAACCTTCCCTGTGTTTGTTGACGGACGTTCTTTGATAGACAGAGGCATGCGCATATCTTCGCTGCGACAAGATAGTGATCTGAGTCGATGTTAAGACCGCGAAACATATGCACATCTAAAGCACTGGATACATGTCTTCCGTCTATCACAACATGATAGAAAGTTTTTCGATCTGGAGATAGCCAAGTAGCTTGGTGTATTTTACCAATACCATATTCGAACCTCCGGTAAAGTCAATCAGCCTCAACCCAATTGGGGATGTTTCGTCGTGGAGGCTTAATTTTCCGACAGTTGTGCCAAAGATACCTTCCTTCTTTGCCCACCCTAGCATTAAAGTCGCCAAGCACAATTTTGACATCGTGGCGGGGACAGCGCTCATAAGTGTGTTCGAGGCGCTCGTAAAAAGTATCTTTGGTCACATCGTCCTTCTCTTCTGTCGGGACGTGGGCGCAAATCAAGGATATGCTAAAAAATTTTGCTTTGATGCGGATTGTGGCGAGGTGAATGCCAGTACTCGCCGATGGAGTCTCTCTCCCACCACGAATCCAACATCAAACTTGCGCTCCTTTATATGGCCGCTGTAGCAAATGTCACAAGGACCTACCTGCTTTCGTTCTTTTGCTTTAATTTTATTAGCCAGCTGGACAGCGGCTCCTTCCCAATTAAGGGACCGGACATCCCAGGTGCATGACATCAAATCGTAATCCTTCGAACATTTGCGGGGATCGTCATCAATAGAGGGGTCTCTCATCCGAGGCTTTTATGATTTTTCATTAGAGTTTGTTTTTCATGTGGTGGGTTACGAACCCTACGCATAACCACAGGGTAGTTCGCCTTCTCACTTTAGCTCGCCTCCAAATGGATGTTTGTTGGAAGTCGTGAGCTGCTTGAACCATATGCAAAAGAAATGGCTTCTGGCCACACCCAGGTGAATGACAGTCAAAAACTTTTCTCACTTATGTGAACTTCTACACATGGGCCCATCCTCCAACAACAACAACAACATCATACATTGGAAGTGGAGTACGGCCTGAAATCGCTCTAGCGTTTACAAAGCGTCAACTATGTACATACATATACCAGGTTAGTTGAAATTTGCCGGTTTTTTCGATAAAGAAAACACTTAATTTTCAGAGGAATCTCAAAATTTTTTTATTCAAAGTATTGACCATTGGTTTCTACACATTTCGCCCATCTCTCAGGCAAATTATGGATACCATTCCAAAAAAAATTTTTCTCTTTCGAGGCAAACCATTCGACGAGCCATCTTTCGACTTCTTCAAAATTAGCGAAGCACTGCTCTGCAAGGGAGTGTCCCATCGATGCGAAAAGGTGATAGTCGGACGGGGCGAGGTCTGGAGAGTACGGCGGATGCGATAATATTTCCCAATTAAGTGTTTTTAATGTGTCTTTCACCAGTTTAGCGGTATGAGACGGTGCGTTGTCATGTTGCAAGATAACTTTGCCATGTCTTCGGGCCCATTCCGACCGTTTTTCGATCAACGCATGATTCAAATTGATCATTTGTTGTCGGTAGCGATCCGTGTTCACCGTTTCACCAGGTTTTAACAACTCGTAGTACACCACACCACACTGGTCCCACCGAACTCAGAGCACTGTCTTACGGCCAAAGCGATTTGGCCTTGCAGTCGATGGGCCAGCCTCACCAGGGGAAAGCCATGATTTTTTACGCTTCGGGTTCTCAAAATAAATCCATTTTTCGTCCCCCGTGACAATTCGATGCAGAAAAGATTTCCTTTCGAATCGTTGAAGCAGCATTTCACAAACGGTTTTTCGATTTTCCATTTGTCCATCGTTCAGCTGGTGTGGCACCCATTTTCCATACTTCTGGATCTTTCCCATGGCTTTTAAACGTTGGCAAATTGCTCCTCGAGTCACATGTAGTATTTCTGCCAGTTTTTGTTGCGATTGGGTTGGATCAACATGCAATTCCTCGTCTTCGAACTTTTTCGCTGCACCAGGATGTTCATTGTCTGTCAAATCGAAATCTCCATTTTTAAATTGACGAAACCATGTCTCACATGTTCTAATCACTGGAGCATGTTCACCATAAGTTTCTACCAGCAACCGGTGAGCTTCAGTTGCTTTTTTCTTTTGATGAAATAAGAAAAACAACGAATGCCGCAAATGCGATTTACTTGGAACGAAACTCGACATATTCACTGATGTAAACAAATATGTGACTTGCGTATTTTTGTAGGTTAATGTCAATAGAAAAAAATTACATACATGCCAAATCATAGAAATTTATACATATTGCTAGCGACATCTACTGGTAAAATCGGCAACCTTCAGCATACACACCTGGTATATTTACTGTTTACTTTTACTGTATTTTGTCCACCATGCCCTTGCTTATTGAGTTAGGCCCGAAAGTTTTAGCGGAAAATTCCCCTTACGCTATAAATCTCACCGCTCTCTCGTTTTCACTCCAAGCACCTTAAGGTGAGATTGCGAGCAGGCGATATACACCATGCTGCATCTAGCATTCATATGGGAAAAGTGTGTATTTCGAAAAAATTCAATACAAAATTCTAGAAAAACTACTAAAGTTGTCCACTGTGCGTACGAGTATATATATGTATTTCTGCAACAAATAGTTAAAGCGCCTTAGACTTGTATTGGCAATAGTGCCAGCAGCCGGTAGTCGGCAGTCGGCAATCGACAGGCGACAACAACAGAAAAATAACATTTACTAACAACAATTTCAACAACTGCAGCAACAACAAGCAAAGACTGTCAGACATCATTCTAAATGTAGCTAAACACCTCGAGCATTCAACGCCACGAACATACAAACATACGAGTACATACGGGTACAAGTATGTACATATGTACATATATATGAGTATATATGCTTTTATATTGCATTTGCCATTTTGCATTGTTATTTGCGCAAGCGCGCATTTCTCATTTCGCTTGTAGCGCATCATTTCAAGAGCATCGCTGCCGACGCTGACGACGACGATGATGTTGCCAAGTTGCCAAGTTGCCAACAACAACATCTCGAGTGTTTTATTTGTCTAACGCGCATACGAGTACAAGTGATTATTGACGGACGCTGCGTATACGAGTATTTATATGCGTAACTACACACGCTTTCTCGAGGCGGGGGAAAAGCCTGAGTTGTCTGTCAGTCACAACAGCAGCAATAAAAAATAACAATTTATTTGAAAAAAAAAAAAACAGAAAAAAATCTTACACTCGCACAAATATACATACAATACATAAATACATATATATTGCAAGAACAAAGTAGCATATGGAAAAAGAAGACCCATAAAATAGGCATAAAGAAACACAAGAAGACAGACGCAAATAAAATCTTTGCACGTACGCTTACATAAATATATAGCTACGTATGTAGCTTTATTTGAATTTTGGGAGAAATTGTTGAGCCCAAATTGATGCCATACATATGAATGTATGTACGTATGTACGTATGCACGTATGTATCTGCTTATCTTCAAAATTAAAATGCCAATGGGCTCATTGACACTTGGGCGCTAATGTTTTTCTTCCCCTTCCCTCTTCTCCATTGTGAATAGCTAATTTCGACAGCCAATCAATTATGTATGAAATTCACTTTCGACGCTTAATGTGTAGATCGTGAGGTCTTCAGCTCTTCTTTCTTTTTCTTGTGATAAATCATTTTAATATAATTATGAGAACACATTAAAAGTTTCAAAAGATTTGAATGAGCGCGTATAAAATTATGCATCGAAGCTTATTAAGTGGGTTTAGTATTGATATTAATTTCCTTAACAGCTGAGCTGAGATCTTCACTATAAAAGACCAACCGAGAATTGCTGTATGCCTTGAATGATTAGTAGGTCTATTGAGAATTTGTTGTTGTAGCGGTTAATCTAACCCCACTTTGGAGCAGACAAGCTCAGTCTAAGTTATCGAGGTCATCCAAAAGGGAGGTCCAGGAAGCGAGCTGTTTGGATGAGTTCGGACCAGTGGGAGCGGTAGGGTTTTATGACTGGGTTTCGGCGACCGCAGTAGCCGAGTGGTTAGTTTAGGGTACTGCCATTCGAATGGCTCGGATTCAAATCCTGGTGTCGTACTAACATCCAAATAGTTTTAGAAAATTAATTAAAATAAAAAATGTTGTTCTATTTTCTAATTGCGGTCGCCCCTCGGCAGGGAATGTGTATTTTTGACATGAAATAAAGTCTCCTTATAAAAAACCATTAGCCGTTCGGAGGCGTATAAACTGTAGGTCCCTCCATCAAGAGGCAAAACCACAAATTGGAGGAGAAGATCGGCCGAAAGTCGCTTCAGCGGTTACAAAGCGAGGTGTAATCCAGCGTAGAAACACTTTTGCCAAGGGGTGCTGCAATGGACTGAGTAGGTAATTGAAAAGTAAAGTCCTCTCCCGTCTTCCTATATGGTCCGGAGCCATGGACGAGAATTACATATGACTAGTCGGCGTTGAGAGTTTTCGAGAGAAAAGTTTTGCTTAGGATTTATGCCGATGGAACGATGAGCTGTACCAGATATACAGCGACATTGATATGGTTTAGCGAATCAAGAAACAGCCGTTGCGCTTTGAAAGTTTTCGATGCAATTCTCGGCTGTGGAAGCAGAGGAAGACATCCTTTCCGATGGAAATATCAGGGGGAGAAGGACCTTCGGGCCAAACAGCGAAAGGAAGGAATGAATGTTGTTAACACGGCTATAAACGCGTAAGCGGTGTTTACGTCAGTAAGGAAGAAAAGAAAGAGGTGGGTAATATTGTGCGGGGTCTCATTGCATGCGGGATATATGTATGTATGTTGGGTATGTCGGTATCACGTGTGGATAGGTAGGAATTTAGTCGACTACGACATCAAGATCTTAATTATGCCATTTTTATGGGGGAATCTCGAAGCAGCTCGAAGTCTTCTTCTGTAATGGGTGGTGGTTTAATACTGAAAACGCCGTTAACAGAAAACACCCGTTCACTGAAAGAGAGTTCACGAAGATGCAGTTCTTGTAGATAAGTACTCCCCCTGATGTGATTATGTGGTCGCTGGGCTCCGAGTAAGTGTCTGTACGCTCCCTTCGGTAGCATCCTAGCAAACGTTCTCTGACGGTGGTGAAGGGAGCATCGAGATATAGAAGTTAAACAACAGTAGGGAGAGAACACCATCCTGCGGAACTCCTTGTTTAATCTTTCGGAGTTTGCATGTTTGACCACAAAACTCTTCCGATGATTGTGGGTGGTCCATGATCCACCTCCTTAATCCCGGCGGTAATGACGAGTTCTCAATATCCTATAGTAGCACTAAGTGATTGACGGTACAGGACAGTTCGCGCGTAGTGCCGGTTTTGGTTGAGGCTATTGACTTTATGGATGCTTATGGCACTAAGTGCAGTTGTTGCGCTGTGCACTTTTCCTAAGGCATGCTGATGGGCTGAGATGGTATGTGAACGACTGGAGCAGCAAGGCAGCAATGATTCTCCCTCATTGGCTGGATTCCCTTGTTGTGATGATTAATCACAGAAAATGGCAAAAAATTAACCTCCTAAATCGGCGGATGATTCCTCATATTGTAATAGAAAAATAAAATGGAATGAAAAAACGATTGAGTTTCACGGTGTTGTAGGTATCTAAATAGATCACCATATGCTTCTTAAAGAAGCTAAGAGGATAGAAGTAACTCTTAAAAATCTTTATCCGCATTTTTTTTAATGTGGTTGACTTTCGGCAGGGATTCTTAACCAACGGATACTGCATCGAAAATTTTTAAAGCTGGAGTGTTAGATGGATAAACCGCACCACATGATATAGGCAACACAGCCGCTCTTTCTTGATTCGCTGAACTATGTCAATGACACCGTATATCTCGTATAGAGTTCCATCGGCTGCGGTATTAGCCGTCCCCAACTCATAGAGAATCATAAATATTACGCAAAGCCTTTATCTCGAAAGCTCCTAATGCTCATCACTCTCAACACACTCTAAAGATGTTGTCATCGTTCATACCTCAGCAGCATAGATGGGATTTGTAGAGTTTCGTCTTCGTGGGTCAAGAGAGGTCTTTACTTTTCTGTGAAGTCGCCTTTTTTTTTGGTTTGGGCAAAGCACATTTAGGTTGCAATCGCCGGGCATGTTTTCGACCGACCATAATCTTAAAAGAAGCTGATACTTGTACCTTGTCAGTTCTTCGTCGCCGTATTTCATTAGCTCGGCCGGCAATCCATAGTCTTCGTCGCATTGTTGTTGTTGCTAATATAACTTCTTCATAGTCGGGTAATGTAACATCTGTACTATTGTCGTCCTCCTTTCGATGCCATTCAGCACACTGAAGAAGTGATCCCTCCCAGTCGCTAGATCGCCTCCCTGGGTTCTACAAGAGTTTTTAAAATCCTTCCACCAACATCTAAAAGGCTGGTGCATTCAAAGGTTCGTTTTGCATAAACACAATAAAAGAGGTCTGACGCATCTAGATGATCTCAAAGGAATGTTAAAGTTAAACTTAGGTGGAATGGAAGATTGATAACACATCTCTCTACAACTATGGAGGGTAGGTAGATTTATAAGCATCCCAGTGTAAAGTCTTCAACTATAATTATAGAAATTTCTTTTGATAGTGTGGACTCCATACACCAGAACCATATTCCAAAGTAAAAGGTGAATAGTATTGAGTTTTCTAATCAAAAGTTGTCATGATCCACTCGTTTGCACTCTACAACCGAACCGGGTATTTAGAGAGTACTTTACTTTAATGAAGCACCAACTCGGTCTCGGTCGGTGGATCTTTTCCAAAAATCTACTTATAACTCACGAGCTTGTTGCTTGTAGAGCCTCGCGCTGTTTGATAGATTCTTTTGAATGGTAAGAAAATATTTTTTAGGCAACAAA
Source organism: Ceratitis rosa (assembly GCA_037013455.1). Classification (NCBI taxonomy): domain Eukaryota; kingdom Metazoa; phylum Arthropoda; class Insecta; order Diptera; family Tephritidae; genus Ceratitis; species Ceratitis rosa. Next base: position 13,082,211 of record JAWMAG010000054.1, read on the forward strand.
AATCTGTTAGAGACGAAATCAATGGGCGTTGGACCAAATCGCCATACAATGTTGCACGGATCTAGTACTCAAATGGATGTCACGCAAATTAAATAATTTATGTGACCGCACGTTTAGGACCAACAACGACAACAACAACAACATAAAATTAATAATAGAGCAAATAAAAAAGGGGTAAAAATACACAAAAACAACGATAAATCCTATGACAAATAGAAACATACCATAAATGAAGAGGATGAAAAATTAATGTTTTGACACATTCGCGCTGCTTACCGCTGCGGTCCAACCACACCCGGCGGTGCAAAACACCCAAACCATAATTAAATTTCACAAAAAAGCATACGTACACGTATACACACACACGTACGCACATATACCATACACATACATATATTTCCAATTTCACTTGCAATTCGAAGGCGTGTGCCGCCGCTAAGCACTTTCTTCCAAGTGCGTGTCAAATGCCTTTTAGCGAATGTGTCAATTGGCAAACGACGAAACGCCTTCAACAAATGTGACACAAATGCGCCTCACCGCGCTCCCCACCTTTATCATGGCATGCATGCGTTGATGAAGATGCTAAAATCAATGCCAAAGCGCGCACAGCATGTAATGGGTGTGAGCGCTCCCCCCCGCCACCGGCCCAAAAGTCAGCTGCACCTGTCAAATTCAAGTCTCATAACTATTGCCGGAATTAAAAATGTGTGGTGAGTGTTAAAACGTGGGCGCGTGTGTATGTGTGTGTGTGTGTGTGCCTGCGTGGCTGTGTACGCTTGAGGATCATGCGCGCGTGAGTGTAGAACGCGTTTGGCGTGACGCGGCTCATAAATTGTAATGATAATAACAATAACAATACACAAATCAACAGTCAACGTGAAGGCAATTTCCAGAAAGATGACAAATACGCATTATTGCATCGACCGTATTGCAGGTGACAGACAGCGTGGAGGACAAACGCAAAGCGCGGTACGCGGCGCGCGGCTTAACAGACGCGGCGGTTAGCGGCAATAAATGTTAGGTGACGCGTCGCTTCGCGTTGCGTCGCAGCGGCACAATAACAATAATACAATATTTATGTACAAGAGAAATAGTAATTGCGACAACAACCACAACAAAAAAAAATTGTAAAAATTAAAAGCAACAACAAGAATTTTTGTAAAAAAAATAAGAAATATATTTGATGCTTTGACAGCAGTTGCTAATATGAACACCCGCGCTTCAGCAAATAAACGTCTGTTTACCACTACTCACACATACACACACGCATATATGAGTACAGCGCGTAACCTCAAATCGACGGCGTCACCCGCGCATAACGCGAAAACAAATAAAATACTTTTCCATTTTCGATTTCATTTTCGTTTTCTATTTGAGTTTTATTTGATTGATGCTTGGATGTTTGATATTGTAGTTGTTGCTGTTGTTTGTTTGTTTGTTGGCTATATAAAAATTAGAAATTGAAAAGTGACAGCTGCTGCAAGCATCACGGAGCAGAAGTCATAAAATCGTGTAAAAAAAACATTACTCATTCACAGTTAGCGGTATTTTCGATAGATTTTGTAAATATGGAATTTTAAAGCGTTAGTGACGCGCGCAAATATAGACATACACCCTCACGCTGGAACTCTTATTTGTTGCTGGCTGTATGCTGCTATTGCGCGTTGTGCGCTGCGAGCACTTTAGTACTTTTTTTAGTTGAGAGCGTTTACATTGAAAATAACTCCAAAGCAACGAAGCGTTTAGCGGTATGCGCGCGCGCGCGCCTCTTTTACACGTTTACCTTTTAGAAGCCGGAAGAAAATTAATTAGGCGGAAAAAAAATTTTATGTTAGGGAAAATGTGCGCGCGCAGATATCCATTGTAAACATAGTTAAAGATTTTACTTCGTTTTCTGAATTCCATTTATTGCCCACTAACTATATGGTGGTACTTCGCCGGTTGTTAATGGAAATTGTTGTATTGAAAATGTGTTAAACTGTATTTTATGCCACGAAACTAAATATGTTTACTGAGTTGGTTGAGGTTAAGTGGAAATGACTGACGACGACTAACGAATATTCAATGCCAGCCGCTTAGGTGGTGAAATGCCAATTTCGATCAATGGAAGTTCGAAAATTAAAGTTGGTTGTCTTCAGCTGGGGAAAGCATATTAACACAAATAGTTCTTGAAGCAAGCTCATTATAGAGATAGCTGTATCTGTCAACTATTTGCTTCTATTTTGGGGAACTAAAAAGAGATCCGGTTCAATTTGGTATTTGAAAGAGAGAGAGAAAAAAAAAGAGAGAGAGAAAGAGAGAGATAGAGAGAGAAAGAGAGAGAGGGAAAGAAAGAGAGAGAGAGAAAGAGAGAAAGAGAGAAAGAGAGAGAGATATAGAGAGAAAGAGAGAGAGAGATATAGAGAGAAAGAGAGAGAGAGAGAAAGAGAGAGAGGGAAAGAGAGAAAAAGAGAGAGAGAGAGAAATAAAGAGAGAGAGAGAAATAAAGAGAGAGAGAGAGAGAACGATATAGAGAGAAAGAAAAGTAGAAAAAAAGAAGAGAGAGAAAGATAAAGAAAAAGAAGAAGGAGAGAGGAAAGAGGAGAGAGAAGAAAAGAGAAGGAAAGAGATTAAGAGAGATAGAAATAGAGAAAAATAGAAGAAGAAAGAGGGAGAGAGAGGAAGAGGCTGAAAAGAAGAAAAGAGAGAGGGGAAAAACGCTGAAAGAGAAAGAAAGAGAGAGAAGGTTGGCCACAGTAGGATAGTGAGTTTCGCAGATTGGATCAATGGCCAGAAAAAGATACAAGTTTACGAAAAACTATCGCTCTTGGGTAGAGAATTCCCAGCTCTAAGCGTGTTTCAGACATGAAATAAATAAGGTCTTCCTAAAGGGTCATCAACCTTTCGGAAGATTCTAAAAAAAAATTCAAAACCTTCGACGTTAGGAAAAACATCAGAGCACAAATGCCAAATCGGTGGAGAAGTTAGTCCGAAAATCATTTAAACGGTTATAAATAGTTGACTCATAGGAATTCCACCATTTAATTAAGATTACGTTAAAATAGTTGCCGGGCATCAGCTCACATAGTTCCACGATTTAGTCTATTGTGAAATCACTTACAAACCGGAAACCCGCTAGTAATCAGACCACTGTGTGGAGTTGGTAAAACTGAGTAAACTCGTTATCTTTGCTTCCGCCGCTAGAGCAAGTCTCCAAAAGTTTCCTAGAGTGCAACCCATTCTACAAAAGAACGACATATTCCAAAAGGCAATAATTCATTTACTTAGGCGTCCAACCACTCTGTGTGTCTGCCTAATAGGATTTACCTTGTAGGGGGACCCATAATTGTATATATTTAGATCTATATCCTTCGTTTTTAGCATGGTAAGCTCTTGTTACCTACTTCTATCCCTTTTCGGACAAATTACATAGGTCACATTGTAATAATTGACGCTCTTCCATCTTAAGTTAGCATCTGCGACCAATAACTCTCTTGTAATGCGCTGGCTAATAGATAGAGGCATGCCCAAACTCTTTCATGATATCGAAAGTGGCTAAAAAGCTCGTCGCGATCTCACTATCCGTTATATTATACTGTACAGGTACCCATACTAGGCTCAGAGCAGGTTTAAAAATATTATAAACTCCACAGCTTTCAGTTCAAACTACCTACCCCAATAGGTATAGAAACTGTTTACTGCCTAACTCATGTATGGTAGCCAGTCTCGCTTGAAGAACACTACAGTTGTTCGGTACTTGCTTGCTTTTCCAGTTGCTTGCTTTTTCCCAGCTCCTCCAAGTCGGTTTCGCCATCGACCCTTCTATTTAATTTTCTGTCTCAAATGTATAATTTACCCTTCGTACTCGCTGAAGCGATTTTCGGTCGAGCTCCCCCGGCAATATGTAGATGTGATGTGGCACTTGATCTTTTTCCAACTTATACAGTTTCTTCTAAGCCTCCTCCAAACGGCCGATGAATTTTTATTTTAATCATGTCGAAAATACACTCGGAGGGCTTATTACCCCCTGGCGAGCGGAGACCGCAAATATTTTCTATAATTTCAGTTGTTGAGCGAGGTCTCAAACCTTGGCCTTCCGAATGTCCTGGTTTTCGAATGGTTGTACGCACTGCTAATTAATCGGCTTTGCGACCGCAAATTTCTTAAACGGGTCTCAGATATTTTTCAGACCCAAAAATGCGCGGCTCAACTTTTGAGTCTTCTAAGGAAGACAACAAGTCTCAGTCCGCCCTCTATGAACACACATAAAGTTTAGGAAATTTCGCCATTCATTACGACCAATAGATCGTCTGAATATACTATAACTCAGCAGCTCCTATCCTCCTCAATCATTCTCAGCAATTGGTTTAGTAAGAACCCACATTGTGGCGTTCGCCTGCTGCCATGCCAAAGTACTTCCAAAAGCAGTGATCTTATAACCTTGCATCCGAACCTTTGGCGTAAAAGTGATATCACCTGAGAATTGATGCTAAGGAAACACTGTTCACGTGGTCATAACCGTGATGTATACTTGTCTGTAATAGTCTTTCTTACTTATAATTTTTATAGCTCCTATGGCACCTTCCAAAAGGGACACCCAACTTTCTAACTTTCCGTTTTATGAGGCAGTGACTCAGGACTACCCTCATAACCTTAGATTATTCTCTTTTCACAGATTCGACAAAGTCCGCCTATATTTGCAGCAGTCCAAGCTAAGTTCCTACCTCTATCAGATCATATAAAGGGTGTTGTTTTTAGACATGTGGTTTCAATGGAGCAATGCTTTATTGGAGATGGTCTTTTTGATTACCGTTACTTTATATATGCTAAGATTTGTTTGTCATTTCGTGATGAACAGACTTACCACCCCGGAACAAAGTTTGCAAATCGTGCAAATTTATTACCAAAATTATGGTTCAGTTCATGCGGGCTGCGTTCAACATTTGCTATCGGTAATTCGAACAACCATGGATCTGTTTCGCAACAACCTTTCCTTTAGTGGATACTGCGTATCTTCAAAGAGACCCTACAGTGTGCACTGAAGACGCTATTGCTGCTGTGGAGCAGAGTATCGAAGAAGACCCGAATGAGCCCATCCGCCATCGTGTTCAATAATTGGAACTGTGCCTATCCATTTTCTGAAAGATTTTGCGGAAGGATCTTGGTGTACGGGCTTACTAATTCCAACTTTTGCAAGATTTAAAGAAGAACGACCATCGAGCGCTTCGCAAGTTTGGTGGAAGGAGGCAAAAAACGAGATGGCCATCGGTCCCATTTTTCACAAGAAAGTTTTCTTCAGCGTTGAAGCTCACTATTCGTGCCATTGTGGAGACGCAGTTATATACTCAAAAAGCCAATGGGCAGAGAAAAATCATTGGTTCCTATATCTTCCAAAATGAAGCCGACCATAATGTTCCAGTTAAATGGGAACGCTATAGAGCTATGAGTAAAGACTTTTTTGGAATTGGAGGACGCTTATGTGAACGACCTTTGGTTCCAACAAGCCATACAGCCAACGAAACAATCATTTTGTTGATGGAAACTGTTGAGGGGTGTTTTTGTGAGGTTATATGTAGTCGTTAATCGACGCTAGATAATACCGAGACGATTGACGTCTTGGAAGAAAATATTCGGCCCGCTATTGCTGGACAAACTGCTCGAAAATTGGGCCTCTCGACAAACCATAATCATTATTCAATAATAAAGCTGAATTCTTGGCCGTAATATTAAATATAATGTCAACCTGGAAATCCAAAACAGAATCCCTCTTGCCAATAGGTCGCCCCTCGGCAGGGAATGTCCATCCCTCCGAGTGTATTTCGGACATGAAATAAAGCTCCTCGTCAAAAAACCGTCAGCCGTTCGGAGGCGGCTTAGTATAAACTGTAGGTCCTTCCATTATATATATATAGCGGTGCCAAGGCCAATAAAGAAGGAGAAGAAGAAGAACATTAAATTTCTTTGCGTTTTATTTCTTTTCAAAAACCGTATGTCTGAAATAAAAACACCCTTTATATCTTTATTTCGCCGAAATCAATATGGAAAAGATACATTCCAAGTCAGGAATTTAATTTCACGGGGGAAAGAAGCTTTCTCGTGTGGCTACCCATTGGAAGCAGAAGCTCACCGTGACGGACCTGCTGATAGTTGAAGTACTTTTTAAGAGAGTGACAGATCTCTGTATAAAGGAGAATGAGAATTGTTTTGAGAATTGGGAGCTTTAAAAGACCCACCTACCAGCATTTTGCTTGCACCGGACTACAGACAGGGATATTTGTTTCAAATTTGTTTGGGATTTTGGTTCATATTTCTTCATTCTATCAAAAGGTGTGCTAAGCATTTCTCTCTGTAGAGATTTCTGCTCGTTCGGCACATGAACCAACTAAAAACAGAGCAAATAAAAAAAGAAAAAATCTAAAAAAAAGAAGGAAAAATCTCACATTTGCCCTTCTTTAATTGTGAAGAAAGTGAAATAATTGCCGGAAGAGCCAGAAATACCTGCTCCAGCTGGAGGACAAGTTCTCAAATGAAAAGAAAAATTTATATGTATGCGAATTAGGTTGCCTTTCACCCTTTCACCAGTTGTATGTACATATCTACATACATATTTACATACTTACATACATATGTACAAGTACTCGTATGTATGTGTATACGCTTGCATAGTTGTAAATGTCAACGACATATTTTTCGAATTCTTTCACAAAATGAAAATGACTTGTTTCACATTTAACGATACTTGCCACATAAATGTACATACTCGTTACTTATGTTGCATCTACTTACACCTATATGCGAGTATTTGCCACACACTCGTATACTACAACTTACCATCAAACACACTACTTACCACTTACCACTTGCCACTTGCCACACTCCGATTGCACTTGGCCAACGTTGAAATCATAATTATGGCATATGAATAATGCGAAAGGGCTGTGCAAAAAGCACGCAAAAAAAACAAAAAAAAAAATACAGAATGAGCAAAAAAGTGGAAGATACAAAAATGAAGTACGTACTTGTAAGTGAGTAAGAAAAAATTAGCGAAAAAACGAGATATAAAGCGCTGGGAAGAACTGCTGATGAATGCGAATGAATTTGTGTTAAATTGATTAAATAACAGCACGCGATGCAACAGAAATGTATATGTATGTGAAAAAAAAAACAAAAAAACAGAAAACAAAAAAAAAAAAACAAAACATGAAAGAAACTCAAAGATGAATGGAGAGCAACTAGCAACAGCAGCAGCGGCATCAGCAGCGAGTGCTAGAGACAAATAGCGAGAAGAAGTAGGCGGGAGGGGAAGTAGCAACAATATATTGTAGTTGCAATTTTTGGGCAGCAACGTACGAACGGCGCTACGAACGGAAGACGCAAACAGCAATTGGGTGGGTATATTACATGCATACATACATACATACAGTAGAAGGTGTGTTCCATAGTTAAGGTAAGGTAAGGTTTATGGCATAAAGAAGTGCATTGAAATTAAAGAGTCATTCTCCCTTTTCTATCACACCGGTTTAATACTTTTTTTCCTAAATTTCTCTGGGACCAACTACAAAGTAGAACCCTATCTAATACAAAAATAATTATCAAAATTATTTTTTCGAAAATTAAGACTTTATTGTGAAAAAATTGTTATACATTTAATGTTCAAAGTATTGCCCATCAGAAGCTAAGATGTTTGCCCATCTTTCTGGCAGTTTATGGATCCTCCGGCTTGGAGGTCAAGAAAGAATCGAGCCAATTTCTGATACCCTGTTCTGAAGTGAAGCGTAGTCTGGTGAGGGCATTCTGCATTGATCTGAACAAGTGGTAATCGGAAGGTACTATGTCTGGGCTATCAGGCATGTGAGGTAGAACTTCCCACCCACAGTTTTCCAAATAGTTTATAACTGGCCTTGCAACATGTGGCCGAGCGTTGTCATGATGAAAAATTATTGATTCGTGTCTGGTCGCATATTCTGATCGTTTTTCCGCGATGGCCTTTTTCAAACAAATCAATTGTTTTCGGTAGAGATCCCCATTGATCGTCTGACCCGATTTCAATAGCTCATAATAGAGCACACCCTTGTGGTCCCACCAAATCCTTAGCACCATGGATATTCGGCTCTGCTGTGGATGTTGATGGTTGGCCGAGCTTCACATACGATCTCTTGCGCTTTGGGTTATCATAATAAATCCATTTTTCATCGCCAGTCACAATAAGATGCAAAAATGACTTTTTTTGGTGGCGTTGAAGCAACATTTCCAACATGCAGAATCGACGTTCGACGTCTCTTGGCTTTAATTCATAAGGCACCCAATTTCCAAGCTTCTGGATGAATCCTAATGATTTTAATCGACTGGAAATGATTGCTGGATCAACTCCTAATACTTTTGCAAGTTCTTCTTGTGTCTGGCATGCATGTTGGACCAACTTCAAAGTATAACTTATCAAATACAAAAAGATTTATTGAGGTCACACTATGTGACATTGAAATTGCGAAGATTATACTTTGAAATCAATGAGTCATCCCCCTGCGATATATTAAAAGCTTCTTTTAAGTCAGTTAAAAGTTGAAATTCACTTTTGTGTTCGTCTCCTAAATATAGGCAATAGATTCATTGGTTGAGTTTGCTTCAAGTAGGACGCAATACCTTGCCTACATTTAGGCACTTGCATAGTTTTTAGTTTAAACACATACCATGACTGAATTTAAGGTTTTAAAATTAAAAAATAAATAGAAAAATAGTACTTTAAAGTACCTTTAAAGATCAATTTTTCAAAAGCTTAATGTGGCAAATTTGAGATTTCCCATGAAAATCGATGCCGTATTTTTATATTTCGGCTTGACCCCAACCAAGCAAGTACTTTACTGTACGATCAAAAATCGGAGAATTTCGACAGGTTTTAGGACGATGTCGAAGTAGGAGGTATGTAACTAAACCCAAAGAAGTCAAACAAATCGATACGCCTAACAATAATAAAATACAGAAATCCTTTAAAGAGGGATCCTAGAAGCAAATAGAAATGATACCAACTGTAGTGAAGAGGCGAAAAACAAATAATATTAGAAACACGTCAGCGAAGAACTATTATGATTAGCCTGATATTGCATAATAATTTGGGAGAAAATTAGCAGACGATAATATTTTTTATCAAAATTTATTAATCGGTTTATGAGAAGATGTATAGAGCTCGTCTTTTCAAAGGTCGAGGATAGTTTAAAAAATTGCCTGTTTTAAGGAAACTCATTCGCTTCTCAGCATTGAACTCGAACGCAGATCTTTATCTGCCATATTTTTTTGCATCGCCTCACACTCTTCGCGATCTAGTCACGTTTCGGTTAGACTTTTCGGTATTATTTGTGAAGCATTCCATTGCGACATATTTAGACTATTTCTGTTGCGCTCGATGGCGTGTAAGCGGATAGAGGAATGTATAATTTATAAAAAAATCGTGCGGAAGCCGAAGCTCGCAATGAGAGAAGATTTATGAGAAGAGATAGATTATCTGGTTCCAAAAGTAAGTAATTTCCATTGTGAATAATAAGTAAGGAAGTTTGGGCGTATACCTTCAATTGAGAATTATATTCTTGCCAATCCCAAAATCTATGCAGCGACTTTCGCTTCCCGCGTTAACAGATGGAGAGCCATTTCCACCATACCATATATCGCTTAATCTAAGAAAATAGTTCGGTCTTACGTCCACATCTACTTGAATCCTGCACTGCTTTCTTGCTCTTGAAGATAATTTATGGTCTTCTTCTGATCAGTGAGTTTTGAAAATATTGACACTATTGGATTTTGACACGATTTAAAAAAGATTTTCACACTGCAGTGGAGATTAAAGAGACTGTCTATAATACAGCAATGGGAACTGAATAAAGGAAAGGGTAGCTTGATGCACGGAAAGATAGAGTAGGTCGAATTGTGTGGGCATGAAGAGCTGGGGAAAGTGACCAAAATTTCTATGAGAATATGCGGGGAGTTACGGACGGTTTTAAGACCGGAACGTACTCTTGTGAAATCTGAAGTTTTGATCTAGTAACCGATTTTCAGAGTATACCGAGTTTATGGAGGGAACTTTTCTCTAATAGTACCCTCTTGGCGAACCAAAATCAAGTCGCTAGGAGTGTGAACGACTTGTTTGACTACACCTTTCGGTGATAGCTGACGAAGAGTAAACCATCCATTTTGTTGGAAAGATCAGTTGGCGCAGTATCTCCCTTCATTTGGTTTCTCCATTTAACACCGATTAGCTGAAAAGAAGACATTTTTGACTCGACTATAATCGTGTATGGCCAATTAAGAAGAAGAAGAATGAATGTTATTGTGCTCGTAGAACCTTATTGGACGTTGACCAACCTGACAAGAGTAAAATCATCAAAAAAGGGGTCTTATGATTCTACAAGAAGCCTCTCTCGCTAGATTTCACTATAGTTACTCAATTTCGTTGCTTCCCTATTTAGACTTAACTTTTTTTCTTACTCAGTAGATCTCGTTCTCCCTTACTCTCTCCATAACGAATTCTTAGGGATTTTCAAAAGCCTCTTACACTGGAATACAACTCGAATGTTTCTTAATAGAGTAGAAATAATTTATCATTGTTGTTGTCGCTGTTGTTATTGTAAATATTTGATTGTACACACATACATACGTACATACATACATATATACTCAAGCAACATTGTTGAACGCCTCGCTGCATTTCTGACATATTTGTAGTATTTTGTTTTTTGTTGTATTTTTTTATATTTTTTAATTTTTTATTTTGTTGTTGTTGTTGCATGAGTCCTACAAATCATTGCTTTGGCCTTTCATTCGTCGTCTCTTCAACCAAATATGGGAAGTTGGCTACTTACATGCAGACATACCATACATACATACATACATACATACATACATCCATATGCACTTGCTAGCTGTTGTACTTTTCTTTTCCTTACATTCATACATATATATGTATGTATGTATGTAAGTATGTATGTATGTGCTTGTGCTTGCAACATTTTCTCATTGCACTACATTAATTCCAGCCATACACTTAAGATATTTATGTGTGCATTAAATGTGCAATAACAACAACAACAACAACAACAACAACAACAGCTTACAACATACTCGTACATGTTTGTCTGATTGTCTGCTTGTTTGTTTGTTTGTTTATTTGTCTGATTGTATTATATGTTTGTGTTTACTTCCATATTGAGTTTGGTCAAAGAAAAGCGAAGCTGCCGGCCGGTTTCTTCATCGCCTTAACCCATTTTCTCTGCATTTAATTCCGCTTTTAATTTGTTTGGTTTGGTGTTACCGTGTGTGTGTGCGTGTATGAGATAGAGAGAGAGGGAGAGAAGATGAAAGAGGTAGAAGAAGAAGAAGAAGGGAAAGAAATTGTATTCGCTTTTCTCCTTACATCAAACAAATTCTTAGTAAATAAATTCCTTTATTGTGCTAATATTTTAAATCCGTACTTACGCTATTTCTCTTCTCTATTTTCTATTTTCTATTTTCTTTATTAAATTTTCTTCTTTTACATCTTCTCAAGGGTTCTTGTTGTGTAGTGGGAGAAATTGATTATAGTAATGGCGATGGATGGTGGATGACGTGATGAGTAATATTGTTGGTGGTGCACTAATGTAACGGTGTCTTTGAAATGTTGTACTGTTTGGGAGAAAGGAATCATTTCAAGACCGTTATTTAAGTGTTTAATTTTAAGTTTACAGATTTCTATTTAAATAGTAAAATTTATTTCACTTAATTTTAAGTTACAAAAATTATGTAATTATAATATTAAAATTTATTATATATAATGGGCGCTTTGTAACCGCTGAAGCGATTTTCGGCCGAGCTTCTCCTCCAATTTGTGGTTTTGCGTCTTGATGTTTTTCCAACAAATGGAGGGACCTAGAGTTTATACTAAGCCGCCTCCGAACGGCTGATGGTTTTTTTACGAGGAGCCTATTTATTTCATGTTCGAAATACACTCGGAGGGGTGGACATTCCCTGCCGAGGGGCGACCGCAATTAGAAAATTTAACTTAATTTTTTATTTAAATTAATTTTCCATAACATTTTTTCTTTGATGTTGGTGGCACCGGGATATGAACCCGAGCCTTCCGAATGGCAGTACGAAATGCTAACCACTCGGCTATCGCCATTTTAATGCAACAACTGTACCCAGGTTCTCCATCAACTGGCCTTTCCAACTATCATTTTTTCTTTTCGAAGTTTGGCGCCAATTGGAAATATCAGGTCTTTCCGACGAAGTGAAGATCTTACTCTTCCTCTACTTCCACTAGCGAATACTGCATTGAAAACTTTCAAGGCTTAGAGTATTCTTGTCCAGCCGCACCCCATGATATAGTCCACGCAACCGCTGTTTCTTGATTCGCTGAACTAAGTCAATGTCGCCGTATATCTCGCACATCGCTCAATTGGCTGCGGTATTCGCCGTGCACAAACCATGAACCTTACGCAAAACTTTTCTCTCGAAAGCTCCTAACGCCGACTCATCAGATGTTGTCATTGTCCACGCCTCTGCGCCATATAGCAAGACGAGAAGGTCGAGCTAGGACCTTACTTTTCAATGGCCAGCTAAGCCCAAAAGTAGCACCTGTTGGCATGAGTGATCCTGAGCTGGATTTCTAGGCTGATATTGTTGTTGGTGTTAATACTGGCTCCAAGATAGACGAAGTTATCTACGACTTCATAGTTATGACTGTCAACAGTCGAGTCGCGAATGCAATGACTGTTTGTTAGATGACCGGAGATGTTTCGTCTTGCCCTCGTTTACTACCAAGCTCTTACGTTTCGCTTCCTTATCCAGTCTGGAGACTGTACACTCTTATGGAATATTGTACCTTCTCTACGAGTATTCAGTTCTGCACAGTCTATCCAGCAATAAATTAAAGAAATCTCAAGTTAAGATATCTTCTTTCTGAAATCTCGTTTGGTATAGAACGGCTCCAAGAGGTCCTTCCCGATTCTAACGAAGCTTTTGGTGTTGCTTAACGTCAGTTTACATATCCGTATAAGCTTTGCGGGGTGTGTGTCGATCATTTTTTCACGGGTCTTTTCCAAGATTTGGCCCATGGTGAGTATCTGGTCAATGGTTGACTTACCAGGTCTAAAGCCAAACTGTTAAGTTCCAATCACTTTGTTAAGGGTGGGCTTTAGTCTTTCACACAAAACGTTCGATAGGATGCGATGTTAAGGAGGCTTATCCCACTGTAATTGGCGCAGACTGTGGGGTCGCTATTTTTATGGAAATCGTTGGGCATGCTTTCGTCCAACCTTATTCTGCAAAGTAGCTGATGCCTGCACCTTGTATTTGAATCCATCGGTTCCCGACGCTTTGTTGTTTTTCGAGCAATGAAACATTTGTTCCATCATCATCGATTGGGGATTCGGGTTCACCATCTCACTGCCATTCAGCAGGCTGAAGAAATGTTTCCTATATAAATTCAGTATATTCGGGGCATCGGTTCGTAGATAACTTCTCTGTGTCCTAGAAGAGTCTGCTACGGTCTTGAAACGTTCTACACGAAGCCGTATCTCTTGGTAGAAATTTTGAGAAATCACTGTTGTTTGGCAGCTTTTTAACCACTTCATACTCACTCATCTCAGCCTATTTCCTTATTTGTTTGCAAATGCGTCTTGCTTCCCTCTTCAGATCTCGGTATCTATCCCACCTCACAGGTGTTGTGGTCGATGGCAAGGTTATGAGGTAGACAGCCTGCTTCCTCTCCACTGCGAGACGGCTAACCTCATTTTACCAGCTGTTTTTGCGACCATTCCGAAGCTTGAAATTCCGTTCCACAGTTTCCTTACAATGAGTTGTTATCGGAGTGCAGGAGTGCAAGTCGGGTGGAAATGCGTTCGGCTGTGTGTTGTGATTGCAGCGTTTCGACGTCGAGCATTCCTTGTATTTGCTGAGGGGCGTTCTTTGCTGCTACAAGATATAGGTCCGAGTCGATGTTGGGTACTCGGTGTGAACGTACGTCAAGAACACTGGAGACATGATCGATCTGGGCTTAAATTTTCCGATCAGGGGACAGCCCAGTAGCTTGATGAATTTTCTTATGAATCTAGTACTACAGACAACCATATTTCAGGGCCCGGCGAAGTCGCTCAGTCTAAACCCATTTGGAGATGTTTCGTTGTGGAGGCTGAATATTTCGACTCTGGTGTTAAAATCGCTAAGCACGATTTTCACATCATGGAATATGCTCCAGGCGATAATAAAAGATATCCTTGGTCACATCGTTGTTGTTGTTTTTGTTGTTGTTGTAACTGCAGAAATATTCCCCTAACCCGCAGGGGTCCTTCTCTTCCGTTCGCTTTGATGCGGATATAGGCGATTCGTTCATCCACCGGGTTGAGTGCCAGTACTCGACGACGGAGTCTCTAGTCCTTTCCTTTGGCTATCTTGGACGGTGGTGATGTCAGTCTTTAGTCGTACCAAACGTTTGCAAAGGTCGCTATCATCTAAGGTTTATTGTGACTTTTCATAGGAACAATTTTTTTTTCTGGATCTGATTTTTTAAGTGATGGATCACAAAACCTAAATGGTCCATCGGTTATATTTAAATCAGGAAACCTCCATTTCTCCTTATTTTTCCAGGGTAATCTAATAAATCAGTTTATGTAGCGTTTAAGGAGCTTAACATCTCACTCAGAGCAATACTGAAGCTGAGATGTCCATCCTGAGATACTTCTCAGCCCGAGCGCGGGCAAAAGAGCGGTCATCTGTGTCTCAGGGCTTTGTAAACTCTTACAAGACTGTCTTGCACTTCCACTAGAAAGTCTTTTTACGACAGCGACCAAAGTTAGACAGCTTGTATTCGTAGGTGGTTCATTGCAGCGATTTTTGTCCGTTGTCATGACAACCGTTGGTTCTAAATATATTTCCCTATTGTTTTTCTTATATTTTTTACCTTGTTGTGGCATGATGAGTCGTCAAGCTCGATAAATGAGTAGATGTTTATTTGTATGTGCGTACTTCCACATTAATTGCACCTGAACCAACGATATTGATGGCGGTTGATGGCGGAGATGAGGAAGATGACACGAGGTACTAGTAGAGATGATGCCACACTATTTGCTAAAGGTTATAGATATGTATGTGTGTATGTAATGATACCATGATACCGTACTTGTGCCACAAATGCATGCTTGTATGTACATACACGTATGTAAGTATGTATAAATCTGTTTTTTTTGCCACCGCGTAGCTTCTACACTTGTCACCGCACGGTCGCAGCGGCCGCGGCTGCATTAGCGGTCCGGTGTGACAAACGATATAACAGCTACATATGTATGTATATAGCGTCAAGCTCTGTGGCAACGGCAACGGCAACGGCAACCGATGTCGTTGATGGAGTGTCAATGTAATGAAAAATAAACTTATAAATTATGAGAGTGACCCAAATATTTCATTAGAAAATGGAAAAGTGGGGAGCAAAGACGCATAAGTAAACACAGACACATGCATACATACGTACAATTTATAAGAAAATTCATAGAGAAATATGTCTAATGTGTAGATACCTACATATGTACATATATGTATTGTATGTATGCATGCGTGTTCGTAAAAATTTAGTGCAATACACAAATAATAAATTATTTTAAATTCAATGTCAAATATTTATAAAAAATGTTGAGGTGAATTTATTTCTTGGAAAAATACTTTTCAAATGCAAATAATGCAGCAGATGGTATGTGAGAAGTGTTTGCGATGTTTTTCATTATTTATTATCACCCGGAACTTAGATATACATACATCGACATACAAACGAGGGGATTAACAAAAGTTCGGTAATTTGACCAGAAAAAAATAAAAATTATTTTTGTATTTATTCGTAATCTCTGTCCTTTTTTATCTTCTCTGCATAATCGACATTGATTTCAATGCATTTCTTAAACCTATAGATCTACTTCTGAAAACAGTCTTCAAAATCTTGCTTTTTAAGCTTATCAAGTTCAGCATTAACCGCATTAATTATCTCCTCGTTGCTATTGAAGACCTTTCCTTTTAAATCTTTTTTAATTTTTGGAAATAACCAGAAACCACTAGGTGCTTTATCCGGGGAATATGGTGCTGGATGTATTTCTTAGATCCCAGAGATCGCTACTAAATTACTCGTTATTTCAGTAGTGTGGGATGATGTGAAAAGTAGCGCCCCAAATCTTCTTTCTTCCTGTTTTTCAACAAATTTTTAAAAACTTTTGGTAAACCCTCTTCGGTGTACCATTTTGCAGTATCCGTCTGACCCTTTTCCAGTGGAATATTAGCTACGATTTTAAATCGGTTAAAGTAAACGGACATCATTACTTTTGCTGCTAATTTTTGTTGCTTAGATTTTATGGGTGGGTTGGCTTCTGTTGGGCTCCATACCATGGACTGCTGTTTGGTTTCTGGATCGTACTTATAGAACCAACATTCGTGACCAGTAACGACTTTACTAAAGTTGCTAGACTGACCATTTTTGAATTTGTTTAAGAAAAATTGAGCAAAATACACACGAGTCTCATTTAAAATTCGTGGTATCAATGGAGAAGATTTCTTCGTGTATCCCAGATGATTATTTAATATTCGCGATAGAACCATGGCATTCAAGCCCAATTTATTAGCAATAATTTCTTGTGTCAATTGTGGGTCTTCGTCAATTATGGACTTCACCAGAGCTACAGTGACGTCATCAGTGGAAGATTTCGGTCAACCTTCTTAGCGCTCATCCTCTATGGAAAATTGTGCGGTCTGGCATCTTCGGAACCACTTAGAAATAGTCTTTAAAGACGATGCAATCGTTCCATATGCAATTTGGAATTCACTGAATATTTGTATTAACTGTAAATTACGTCGAAACCCGATGAGAATCACATGGCGAATTTCTGTTTGCTTTGGTGGTGGAATTTCGTCTGACATATCCTCAACTGTCTTGCGTTTACTCGTCTCCATTTTAGCTGATCATTCTAAAATTTGAGAGGAAGACTAATAAAGTAATTTCAAAAGATTTGGTATTTTTACATTTAACAAAAACAAATTGAAAGTCACCAACTGACCGAACTTTTGTTAATCCCCTCGTACATGCATACACGTGTACATACGAGGTTGTACATTGCGTATGCGGGTGAGGCTCTGTAATTATTTATACTGTTTGCTTATTTTTATAGAAAAATAAAAAAAAATTATGAACAAATATTGTCGCTTCAATTTCTCTCAACGAGAAAGTGATTTAAGTATGTACATACATACATATGTATGTATGTATAAAATGCGCGTTAATGCTATTTAGTATAATCTCCAAGCGTATAGAAATTGATGAAATAATCAATTAAGAAGTCTTTGAAAAATTAACTAAATCAATTTGATGCCCAAGCGGACCAGAGTTATAGAGTGAGTAGAAAAAGTGTGATCATTGTATCTTGTAGATGCAGCGAAATGCCGCTACTAACGAGAGAGGCGTTCTAGTGTCTAACACGCAGAGTGCACTGAGTTATGAGAAGAGAACACCCATCTAGCCAAGTGGTTAGCATTGCGTATTGCCATTCTGTAGGTTAGGGCTCCTAAGAAAAACTAATTTTCTAATTATGGTTGCCCCTCGGCAGAGAATGTCCACCCCTCCGAGTGTATTTCGGACATGAAATAAAGGCTCCTCGTAAAAAACCATCAGCCGTTCGGAGGCGGCTTAGTATAAACTGTAGGTCCCTCCATTTGTTGGAACAAACATCAAGACGCAAAACCACAAATTGGAGGAGGAGCTCGGCTGAATATCGCTTCAAGGGATATAAAGCCACAATTATGTATTTAATTTATTAATACCAGAAAGTTTCCGGATATCGTTTTTTTCAATATTCGCGGTTTGGTTCTCTATCAATGCCTTCCAACGGGACAGATGCTGAATAAATGGCAGGAATTGTGGGCCAACAATTCATGGATTTTTTATGACGATAATGCGCATCGCACCGAGCTGATGTTGTGAACGTTTTTAAGACCAAAAACTCGTTCAATACCAAAGATCAACCACCGTATTCAACGGATTTGGCCCCATGCGAATTTTTGTTGTTTCTAAAACTTAAGTTACCACTCCGTTGAACCCGTTTCGACTCGAGTGAGGACGTAAAAGAAAATTCG
Source organism: Ceratitis rosa (assembly GCA_037013455.1). Classification (NCBI taxonomy): domain Eukaryota; kingdom Metazoa; phylum Arthropoda; class Insecta; order Diptera; family Tephritidae; genus Ceratitis; species Ceratitis rosa. Next base: position 13,100,313 of record JAWMAG010000054.1, read on the forward strand.
TATTAATTAAGGACAGTCCTGCCAACTTAACAAAAAAAAGTACTGACAAATATTCAGCACGGGCAGTTTAAATGAAAATTTCCGGAAACTTTATGGTCTTAATGCCATAAAACACTCATCAAACGTGCTAACAAAAGTGGCAGCTGATAAGCAGTTAAATGTAAGCGACAAGTGTAACCCCGACCTTGCGCGATCGGTCTCTGGTTCAAGGTAGTCTGGACTGATACTGATTTTCGATCATCAGTTTGTTGGATTTTTCATTTATCCTCTCAGTGAGTCCCTTGGTCGGTGGTAACACTGTTCGTGCAACACTGTGAGTGAATGTTGTGATGCAACTATATGTCGCCTGGTTATACCCTTCATGTAAGTACCAGAAATGGAAGAGACAAACTCATCCAAATTTATACCGTTTTGATCTGAATGGCGAGCTGGTCGGTCTCTGTTTATTTGTACGCAAACTACTCCCTTAGTTATGAGATATTTTAAGCAAACTTAGTAAGTATTGTAGATGTATCAATCATTTGTCCGAATTTTCCTTTTTCTTCCTTGAAGTAGACGCCGCTGGCACTGGTACCTTAATAGACGAAATTATCTGCGACTTCAAAATTATGACTGTCAATAGTGACGTTAGAGCCGAGTTGCGAATGCGATGACTGTTTGTTATTTCGTCTTCGCTTCTTTGTCAAGCTTGTAGAAGGCGCCATTGTGCATACACCGGCAGTTGTACACTCTTATAGAAGATTGTACATTCTCTTTTCAGCTCTATAAGACCTATTATTGTTTCCGGCATCAAGTTGAAGAAAGGAACACTGTAAAGAGTCACTATGTCTGAATCCTCTCCTGGTGCCGAACGGCTGGCTTACTCAATTCTAACTGCACTTCTGATATTGTCCAGCGTCTGTTTACATAGCCACATAAGTTTTGCAGGAATACCGAATGGCGTACTGTGCTACCGAAGGAAGCTTTGAAATCGATGAAAAGTTGATGTACTCGTATATACAAGATTTGGTATGGCATGGTGAATAACTGGTCGTTAGCGATATTTATTAGTCTCGGTAATTATCGCAGACTAAGGGGTCCTCCTTTTTATGGATTGTGTGGAGCACAGTCTTATTTCAACGTTGTTTTTGTTGTTGTAGCGGCTTACTAGCCCCGCTTAGCGACAGTCACCGAGGTCCTCTAACGGTTGGCCTAGGAAACGAGCTGTTGCGACGGTTTCGGACCAGAGGGAGAGTTGGGTTAGATGCATCGATTTCAGGTGACCGTGTAAAGAGGTGGTTAGTCACGTGCGGAGATTCATTACCTGCTGGAAATACATACGTTGGTTACTATTCGGTCGAGTCTGGATAAGTAGATGTTTAACCTGCTACAAAATCCAGACCTAAGTTACGCCAGTATTACGGGTGTCTCTCAAGGCAGCTCGAGCTCTGCTATGGGTGGTGATTTAACTCCGAGGACCCAGGTTCGACGCACCGAAGTTGACTCGGCTTTTTTCATTTGCCAAGATTGCATGCACCTTGCAAGCTCTTCACCGAAATGCTTCAATATTGGCTTCTGCCAAGCGGACAACAACTATTCATCGAACCTCGGAATGGGACGTCTTTTCTATCATCATTGATTAAGGTTTATGACTGTGCGTGAGGTTTGGGACTTAGCAGATAAACAAATATATTCAAAAAAAAAAAAAAATCCGTAAAAGGAGCATCTAAGAGCATGAAATTGGCACTGAAAATCATAGTAATCGAATTTTGCATTTCGAGATACATGGTCGAAGACAGCATTTTTTTCCTGTTTTCTATTAATTTCTGCGCTCTGTTAGGACCTTGTAGAAGAAATCTTCCTTTTATCTTTAAATAATATATTATATAAGTAGATACTGATAGATGAAAAGTGGATCACTTACGACAACGTCTAGCGAAATCAGTCGTGGTCGAAATGCGGTAAGCCGGCGGAAACGGTGGCCAGGATTGACGGCCAGGAAGGTTTTTTTGTGTGTTTGGTGGGAATGGCAAGGAATCATATACTACGAGCTGCTCCCTTATTGCCAAACGCTCAATTTGGCCCTCTACTGCCAACAACTGGACCGCTTGAAGGCAGCACTCATCCAGAAGTGGCCATCTTTGATCAACAGAGGCATCACACACGTCATTAGTGACGCACCAGAAGCTCCAGGAGCTCGGATGTGAGGTCCTAATGCATCCACCTTATAGTGCGGACCCGGCACCAAGTGATTACCATCTTTTCCTGTCCATGGCGAACGCGCTTAATGGTGAGAAATTGGCCTCAAGAGAGGCCTGTGAAAATTGGCTCTCCGAGTTTTTTACCAATAGGGACGCAGTCTTCTACGGGAGGGGTATAATGAAGTTGGCATCTCGTTGACAACAAGTTTACGAACAAAACGGCGCATATTTGGCTTAAATCGGACAAATGTACACAAAGTTATCATATTTTGAAAAATCAATAAAAACCCGAACGAACTTTTTACTTGACCTAATATAAGTAGGTACAGATGCATATATACTATATATTGTACTTATGTATATACATATGTGAATAACCGCTTGTCTCACACACAATTTTAATACTCAAAATTCACCCAATTTGATGTCTAGAATTCCTAACTTCGGAAGAGCATCATTGTCGATGGATATTGGTGGTTTATTTATTAAAAAAAAATCTAACTACTAATCACTATCTAGCGAATATGTCGTGCAAGCGTCGCTTAAATGAGCTCGTAAATTATGGCACACGAGTTGAGCTGAGCTGAGCTGAGCAGAGCAGAGCAGAACAGCCAAGAAGGAAATCGATTGCAATGCAAACTCCGCGCTCACCGCACCAAACACTGCACTACACACACAATTCGACGCATGTGTAAAGATTCACGTTATGGCGCGGTGAAAGTAACGAGATACACGTACCCGTATTGGCTGGCTAGTTGGCGGACCGACTGGCGTTTCGCTGCGTACGCTAATGCTACGCCAATACATACATACATACATACATACACTTGGTAGAGCTGCAGCTGATTATGATGATGATGATGATGATGACGATGATGACGAGCATGTCTGCGCAAGCATACAACTTAGATGGCATAGCCACCATTTGTGCCTAGCGGAACTTGAGTACAGCGGATTGACAATGTCTCTGTAAGCACTGTGCGGAGCATCCATCTTACGTCGCTGGCTGTTTTATGATGCGTGCTGTGTTCATATGGAAATTGTGCATACACTCGCTCGCTCACTTACTTGCGCTCTATTCATAAATATTGGAAAATGACATATTTTTAGAAATTGAAAGGACACGTTGAGAATTTTTAATTTGAATATCTAATGGCGACTGCGTCGTGATGATGACGATGATGATGATGATGATGATGATGATGGTCTTTGGCAAACCAGCGTTGAAAGTAGTGAAATTTTTTGCGCTGATTTTAGCTGTTGTTGGTCTGGTCGCTGTTGGTCGATGGCCGCTGATGGCTCGTCTGTTGGCCCACTCTTCAGTTATTTTTATAATTCTTTATATACAACTAATATATATGTATACCTGCTTATAGTCATATGTAAATGTAAACACATAAATCTTCTACTTTTATTACAATACATATACATATATGTACAATATATGAATATGTATATATGCATGTGTTTGTGCGCATGTGTAAGGAATTTACGATAGACGTGACATGAACTGAGCTGAGCTGAGTTGAGTCGAGTTTAGCAGTCAAACGCTCGCGCATACAAATTTCCAATGCTTTACAATATATACTACCAAACATACATACACATTATATACATATATATATACATAGGTATATACATACATATGTACGCACCGCATTGTCTGGCATGAGTGAAGTGTGAATTTGCCATATTTTATATAATTTAAATCACATAAATGACCAAAAATGTTTAAGGTTATGATCTGTGACATGAGTCTTCTAAATATATACATATGTACATATGCCTCGCGAAGGTATTTCTTCATATTTCTTCTTCTTTAGGACATTTTGCCATATTTATTAAACAATATTTACTTTTACTGTCCTTTCCCTTTCTCGTAAAGATCGTCGCTTTTGTGCCGGAAAATGCATTGTTGATTTTACAACAAAAGCAAAAGCAAAAACAGCAATAACAAAAAAAAAAACGGTGAAAAAATGAAAAAAAATTACACCATATTTTTATGGCTCGTCTTCAGACTGCCTGTCGTATATACACGCATATAGGTATGTATGTAAAATATTTTGTCCTCATTGTTAGCCTCGAAGTATTGGCGTATTTGCCCAACGACTAGCCGCTTGACCGGTTGATGTTAATTTCCACAAATTAATTTCACAATTCCATCGTGGTGGCGTTGATATGTACAGTGGTGCGTTCTGAAGAAACTTATACAGCATAGAAAAGCGAAAATCAATCTTAAATAGTGAGAGTCGAGGGGAAGTAGAAGATAAGGTCTCATCGAGCGTATTGTATGAAAGGCTAAAGCCCACCATCCACAAGCAGATTGTACCTAATCAGTTTGGTTTTAGACCTAGTAAATTCACCCTTGACCAGATACTCACCATTTGGCAAAGCTTTAAAAACGAGCCGTGAAAAGAGGATTGATATTAAAGCAGCTTTCCAAGTCCTCTCTCTACGAACGAAAATCAAACTCTAAAAGTCGCTCATCCTTTTCTTCTTGCTAAATGGTGGGGAGGCGCGGACAATGATAACATCAGATGAGTCGGCGTTAGGAGTTTTCGAGAGAAAGATTTTGCGTAAGATTTATGGTCCTTCGAGTTGGGAACGGTGAATACCGCAGACGACAGACCGATGAGCTGTATGAGACACACGGTGGCATTGACATAGTTCAGCGAATCAAGAAACGGCGACTGCGGGTTAGGGCTCAAAAATTTGCCCGCGGCAAGGCATGCCTGTCGTACTAGGCGACTAAAATCCAATAGTTCCCGTGACAGTCGGGTCTTTATACATTCCCCAAAAACTACTTTGGGGAATATCTTTACAGTTACAACAACAAAAACACCAACACCAGCAGGCTAGGTGATGTGGCCAGGATAAGAATAGCCCAGCTTTGAAACAGTGGAAGAGGAAGATCTCCAGTCTGTTGAAAAGACCAGTTAGAGAAGGATCAGGCTGTGCTTGGTATTTCCAATTGGCGCCAAACACCGATGATATGAATTGGATGGCGCAAGGTTATTAATTTGGCTATAATCGCGTACAATCGCGTATAATCGCGGTGTCTACGCCAGTAAAGAAGAAACAGTCGAGTAGGAAGTGACGCCTGTGCGAATATAGCCGATTTCACCATATCGCATCAGTCGTTTTTTTTACCGTACGGCAGCAATGAGGGACACTAAGTGAAGCCAAGTCCTTCTCCACTTGAGCTTTCCAGCGTAGAGGGGCTCCTCGTCTTCCTCTGCTTAGTCAATGGCTTCGTATATCACATACAGTTTTTCGTTCCATCGTCTCGGTAATCGCTGTAAGCCCTCCGCTAAAACACCGCTCTCGCAAATTTCTAGTGCCGACGTAACTGATGTCGTGAGAGTACACGGTTCTGCATCATATAGGACTGACAAGAGACTTGCAAAGTTTGGTTTTTGCCGTCTAGAGATGACTTTATCTCTCTGCACGGCACGTCTATTCAGTTCAAAGTAGCACCTGTTTGCGTCTCTTTAGTCCTCATCGCATACACTGTTTATGAAAGTAATCCTTTTGCAAGATGGACATACCGTGTGCATCGTTGGGTTACTGGTTAAAGTGAAGGAGGTTGAGTTGAGTTCGACATATTCGGTTTAAGGATTTACTAAAGTCTTGGCTGTCAGTGAGCGTAGGTCTCGACGCAAGTGACTCGTCAAAATAATTTGCTCCAATTGGAATCTCTCCGTTCAGTGAGTTTACGTTTTGGAGTTGGTACTCACCACATAAATGAGGATTCCGAAAAAACGAGACCACAGACTCTGCGAGAACTTCCCATTTGGTTGATGTCTAAACGGGAAAGTAAGGCTGGCATCCCGATTATCCAGCAATCACTGCCACCTCTATATTTACTTCTTTCCGCGTGGGTTAAATACTGCTCGGTAAACAGTGAGACGAGATGCACTTTGACATGTTGAATCTATAGAGTTTTTTCGAGGATTCGGTGTTACATGGTGCATGGTAAACGAAGCATGAATGAGCTACCTTGGTTTGCTTTGACAACTTTTATTTGGGTGCCGGAAATCGCTGATAACTGAAAAGTTGTTGAGGATGGAAACCTTTGAACAACTGTGGTCTGCTCGAGACAGTTGAACTGCTCCTCAGCTCGATGAATGACGAGCTAATATGTATCGACGTGATCTCAAGATCTTTCTAGCTTGGTTAGGATCGCGGGGTCAGGATCGCTTTCACCAAATCCCATCTTTAACTAAATTTGTTGTCAAGATAAACTTAGCCCTTCTCTACTTGTAAGTGTTGCATGGAGAATGGCAGGATGGAATCTTCTAGGCACTTTCCCCCTCGACTAAACTGCTTTTACGGGATGCAGACATAACCACCTTGGCTTTCATACCTTCGACAAACCCTATAACTCCCTTCTCATTAAACAAATAACCCGAGGACATTGGTTGCTCATGCCGAACTCAAGAAAAAATCTAATAAGCACAGATTCTGCACAACAAATACCGCAACTTAAATCACTGTCTCCTCACTCACACCATAAGCCGGTAATGGTGAGTGCTTTGTATTAGCGCAAATTCCAATTAAGGAAACAAATGAGCATGTCTGGCGTGGTAGAGCGCGACTGGTGCAACGGTGACTCCTGCGAAGCGTGCTGCATTCTCTATCCGCAAACAGACAAAAATACATACACCCATACCAACCAACCAACTATACATTTCGCTTGTAGTGCATCTTAATCACAGCATCAGCCAGCCAGCACATCAGTCTAGCGACTCCAGCGAGGAGGTTTCATCGACGACCAACAACGACGTTGGTGACCAACGACGGCGGCGCAGCAGCAATATTATTATCAATGTTTGTGTTACTTAACTTGTGTGAATAAAAAATCATTAACGGCGCAGCATTGCACTGCAGTCCAGCGAGCCAATACAGGAAGGCATTTGTAAGCAGGCTCTGCAATGCAATGCAATGCAACGCAACGCAACGCGGTGATAGTTGTACCGGTAACAACAATATAAACAACAACAACAACAACAACAACAACAACAACAACAACAACAACAACAACAACAACAACAACAACAACAAGGAACTAATACATGCAATCTCGGGTAACATTGTCGCCGACGACGCGAAATTACTCCAATTTCGAACAGGCTCAGAGCCATTTTTAGCAAACAGGAACAAACTTTAAAAGCTCAGAGCAAAGTGACTTGAATGGCGATGAAATCGATGCAACCTAGACCAGGCCAGCCAGGCCGTCTGCCCGTCCGTTCGTCTGTCCGCCTATCCGCCTGTTCGCATATCTGTCTGTTTGTTTGTTGTGTGCCTGTGTTTGTATTCAAGTCAGTTGTAAGGCTTGTCGGCAATTCAATACAATTGTGAGCCAGTCACAACTTTAGTCCGGTCTATGGACACACACACGCACACATACACACACACGCGCAGGCAGAAATAAGTATGGCTAGGCTTAATTCGGTTTTTTTTGGTCTACCTCTATTTCTGTCCTCCAATTGATGATCAGCGTAGAGCTGGACTATCTGCTAGGAAGGCCAAGTTTTTGTGGTTGTTGTTGTTGTGATTGTCTTGTATTTTGAAAAAGTCGTCAACTGTGGCAGTGGCCATGCATTGATACATATGTAAGTAAAAAAAGTGCGAAAAAAACAAAAAACAATAACAACAAAATGGTTATTGGCTTCAGGAGGCATCAAGTAAGATCCTCGTCAGCCAACACCACTACCACCACCGTCATGCCACCCGAATGTTGCAAAAAAAAACAAGAAAAAAAAACAAAAAAATGCATAAAATGAAAATGAAAAAATTGAAAAAAAATAAAAAAAAAATAAAAAAGTAAATCGTCTACTAAATGTGGAAAAGCGTTTTACAAATATTTTATGGAAAAGTAGGACACGCAATAAAAATCACAGCAAATTGCATGAATGAAATCTGATCGATATTATTTTGTGTATGTTTTCCTCCTTTTTATTCGATTATTATTTGCTTTATAAAAAAAAAAAAAAAAAAAACAACAAGAGTACGGTAGTTAGTAAATGCGTTTGTGTATGTTTGTTTGTATGTTCACAATCAATGATTGTTGGTTTATTGTTAAATTTATGTATTTATTTGGTTTTATTGCTTAATATTGGCGCTGCACTTTGCAATATTGTCTGTTTTATTTGCCATTTATTGCAAGCGAATGAGCTTCTGATAGTTAAATAAATGACGAGGGAGTTGAGTAAACATTGGAACTGGAGTTCCTGTGGTTCTTTAAATATTTGCTATTAGTCATTTTTAATACTCGCAATATCTTCAGCAGTGTTATTAATAGAGTATCCAAGCAAGGAAGAATTTTAATACAAATTTTTGAAAAATCTTTTTTATTTATATTTTAATTTCATTAAATTTGATTACATATATTGGGTGTATACATTAATTCGTTCGGTTTTCTAAGAGAGGGCTCTGCTAGTTTTATTTCGCGTCGTGTTCATCTGTGACTATATTAATTTCAAAGGGACTGTCATTTCGCGTCGTTTTCAGTAGATGTCATTTGTTTTAGCGTGAACAATAATTTGTTTCATTCATTTGAAAATGTCGAAATTTGTACCAGAAAAAGGTGTTTTTGCGGGGAGTTTTATTGGACATTTATGGTGACCATGCTTTAGCGAACGAACGTGCCAAAAGTGGTTTGCACGGTTTAAAAGTGGCAATTTCGACTTAGACGACGGAGAATCATTAGGATTTATCCAGAAGCTTGGAAATTAGGTGCCTTATGAATTAAAGCCAAAAGACGTCGAACGTCGATTCTGAATGTCGTATTTCGGAAATGTTGCTTCAATGCCACCAAAACAAGTCATTTTTGCATCGGTTTGACACTGGCGATGAAAAATGGATTCATTATGATAACCCAAAGCGCAAGAGATCGTATGTGAAGCCCGGTCAACCATCGACATCCACGGCGAAGCCGAATATCCCTGCTACCGAGGGTATGTTATGTATTTGGTGGGACCACAAGGGTGTGCTCTTTTATGAGCTATTGAAATCGGGTCAGACGATCAATGGGGACCTCTACCGAAAACAATTGATTCGTTTGAAAAAGGTAATCGCGGAAAAACGATCAGAATATGCGACCAGACACGAATCAATAATTTTTCATCATGACAACGCTCGGCCACATGTTACGAGGACAGTTAGAAACTATTTGGAAAACTGTGGGTGGGAAGTTCTACCTCACCCGCCTTATAGCCCAGACATAGCACCTTCCGATTACCACTTGTTCAGATCAATGCAGAATGCCCTCACTGGAGTACGCTTCACTTCAGAACAGGGTATCAGAAATTGGCTCGATTCTTTCTTGACTTCCAAGCGGGAGAAGTTCTTTTGGGATTGGATCCACAAACTGCTAGAAAGATGGGCAAACATCGTAGCTTCCGATGGGCAATACTTTGAACAATAAATGTATAACAATTTTTTCACAATAAAGTCTTAATTTTCGAAAAAAAATCGCACGAATTAATACAGACACCCAATAGTTTCATCAAACAAACAGTCATCGCATCGCAACTCGGCTCCCACTGACACTGTTGACAGTCATAACTTCGAAGTCGTAGATAACTTCGTCTATCTTGGAATAAGTGTTAACACCAACAACAATATCTGCATTGAAATCTAGCGCAAAATCACCCTTTGGACTGAGTAGGCTATTGAAAAGTACCTCCACTCCACTGGAAAGGCCTGGTAGAGAAGGACCCGGCTATAATTTTTATTTCCAATTGGCGCCAAACTACCATAAGAAGCAAAAAACAGCACAATGTTGTTAACACGGCTATAATGGCGTAAGTGGTGTCTACATCACTAAAGAAGAAAAAGAAGAAGTAGCCTGCTACCGCTATAAAATAATTGAAAGCCAAATTCTTATCCTTTTGACCACTTTTATATAGAAATTGCTAGTTATACTAGTCAATACTGCCGTGAAAGCTAAGAAGCAAGTGTTTAGGGAATGTGTGAACCTTTGGAGAAAGTTTTAATAAATTTTCGGAATTCCTGGAGTGCAATATTGTAGCTGTCAAATAATATTTGGTGTCTTTCATCACTTAATATAATACGTATATTGTGTCAGTAGTCCTATATGAATAAAAATAAAACAAGTTTATTTGATTTCCCAATACACAAATGCAAGAAAGAATGTGGCAATAAAAAACCCAATAATAATAAACGAAAATCTGAAATATTTTTATATTCGAAAATAAATGAAATTAAATTTATTTATTGCACACGGGCAAAAAGAAAAACAAATATTTCTAAATAATGTCTATTAAAATGTTATGGTACAATGAACCATCCTTGCGCGCTGATTATGTAGTAAACTATTTTTGATAGATATGATTGGTATAAGTAAGCGGAGAAATCTAATAGGAAAATGTATATGTAAAAAATTAAATCTACTTTTTACGAGTGACGAAACAAACGGAATCATAAAGACATTGCTACTTTGCCAAAACAATATTGTATGCAACTACATTTATATGTACATATATACACAGATACCTTTCTGATTATTTAAAAATATTTATTTTTGAACAATTAAAGAAGCTAACTAGACGGAGCGTTCGAATTCCAGGCATTTCAAGATATTCCTCTCTTACCGTCCTACCTGAAATAAATTAAATAACAATTTGTTTACAAATGATTAGCAGTAACATTTCATTTCAATATTTTCAAAATATATTTAAAGGTTGAAGGCTCTTGGGAGCGAAATAAATATATAATATTAACTATAAGACTGGTGATGAAAAGTGGATCTCTTAAAGCAACGTCAAACGAAAACGATCGTGGGCGAAGGTTAGTGAGCCGGTACAAATTCTCAACTTTCAAATCTGCCATTATGAGCGACTTATAGAGCTTGATCATTGTTCGTCTAAAGAGGACTTTATTCATCATACTCTAGGTATCAATCGCTAGATCACCTATTTTAGTATTGCATGAGTATGCCACAGTTGTGGAACTTTCTGTGAGTCGCCGCATATTTTCATAGCATATTCTCGATATATCTAGCTTTCCTCTTCAACTCTCGGTGTGACTCACATAAGCCGCTCGTTGCGTTCATTTTAAGGTAGGACTGAGAGGTAGGCAGTATTTTCTTTTTACTCAACTACAGTTTTATATTCCCCATCGTATCAACTCTTCCTTTGACCTTGTCGAAAACCAAAACTTTCGTATGCAGCTGGAAGTTGGGAGCAGGTTCAAATTTCGTTCATACCGAGTTGCTGATGACTGCCCTCAGAGAACAGGAGTACAAGTCGATTGGCTGTTGCTGTGATTGCGATTTCAATGGCCAACTTTAGACCGACAACGACTTACAGTCATGCCTCTGCTGAACAGATGCTGTCTGAACCTATAAACCGAATATGTCGGAGAGACTCGACTAAGCTTCCCTCGCTAGTAACTGTCTACTCAGAAACAACTCTCATCATAAGGTGGAGTGATCCACCAGCTAAATTAAATTAATGAAATAAAAAGTAAAGTAAAACAAGATAAATCAAATAAAACCAAATAAAAGAAGTGAATTTAAATAAAATAAAATTAAATTAAATTAATAAAAAATTAAAATGTAATATAATAAAGTAGTATTTATTACATTATACTATATTATTATATTACATTTTAATTTTTTTTTTATACTATTTCATTTTATTTAAATCAAACTTATTAAAATAAATGAAAACACTATTACATACAATTAAAATCAATTGAATTAAATTTTAACAAAATAAAAATTAAGTTAAATAAAGTAAAAAAGAGTAAATCCAAATTATATATTATTTAACAAAAAAAAAAAAAAATAAATTAAAATAAAATAAAAGTATAATTATAAAAAATAAAAAAAAATTAACAAAAACCAATGAAACCAATATTAAAATGAATAAAATTTGAGATATATAAAATAAAATAAATTAAAAATAAATAATAAGCTAAAATTAATATAGAAAAAATAAATAAAATTATAGAAAAAAAATTATAAACTAGAATAAGTGGATTAAATTTAATAAAATATACTAAACCTTTATTAAATTAAATGAGTAAATTTAATAAAATTTCAATGAAAGAAAATGAAATAAAAGCATATAATATTCAATTAAATTAAATTAAATTAAGGTTAAATTCAACCCAAATTAAATTTAATTCATTTTAATTAAAATAAATTTAAAGTTATATAAAATCAAATAGAAATAATAAATGAAAATAATATTAAGTTGAATATAATTTTGATTAAATAGAACAAAAATTAAGTTAAAAATTTAAATTAAATTAAATAAAAGAAAATTAAAAAAAAATAAATAGATTTAATAATTTTTTTTTAAATGAATTGTATTACAATAAAATAAATTATTATCATATTAAATAAACTGAATAGAAATGAATTTCCATGAAATAAATTAAAAAAGAATAAATTAATAATGAATAAAATATAACCAAATTAAATTAATTTAACTTAGAATTCTATTAATTTAATAAAAATTTAAAACAAAAATCAAATAAAATTAAAAAAAAGTAAAATAAAGTAAAATAATATTCAAATTAAAAATTAATAAAATATAATTAATTTAAATTAATTTATGTTAAAATTCTATTAATCAAATTAATAATTAAAATAAAAATCAAATCAAATTTAACAAACAAAATTAGTAAAATAATATTCAAATTACAATAAATTAAATTGATTTGAAATTCAATGAAATAAAATAATATAAAAGAAAAAAGCACAAACTTAAAATCATTAAAAGAATGTAAACCTATGTTGAACTAAATTAAATTAAAACAATTTTTATTTAAAATTAAATTAAAATAAAATAAAATATATAAAGACAAAAATAACTTTATTGTGAAAAAATTGTTATACATTTATTGTTCAAAGTATTGCCCATCGGAAGCTACGATGTTTGCCCATCTTTCTGACAGTTGGTGGATCCCATCCCAAAACAATTTCTCCGGCTTGGAGATCAAGAAAGAATCGAGCCAATTTCTGATACCCTGTTCTGAAGTGAAGCCTACTCCGGTGAGGGCATTCTGCATTGATCTGAACAAGTGGTAATCGGAAGGTACTATGTCTGGGCTATAAGGCGGGTGAGGTAGAACTTCCCACCCACAGTTTTCCAAATAGTTTCTAACTGTCCTCGCAACATGTGGCCGAGCGTTGTCATGATGAAAAATTATTGATTCGTGTCTGGTCGCATATTCTGATCGTTTTTCCGCGATTACCTTTTTCAAACGAATCAATTGTTTTCGGTAGAGGTCCCCATTGATCGTCTGACCCGATTTCAATAGCTCATAAAAGAGCACACCCTTGTGGTCCCACCAAATACATAACATACCCTCGGTAGCAGGGATATTCGACTGTGCCGTGGATGTCGATGGTTGGCCGGGCTTCACATACGATCTCTTGCGCTTTGGGTTATCATAATGAATCCATTTTTCATCGCCAGTGACAATCCGATGCAAAAATGACTTCTTTTGGTGGCGTTCAAGCAACATTTCCGACATTCAGAATCGACGCTCGACGTCTCTTGGCTTTAATTCATAAGGCACCCAATTTCCAAGCTTGTGGATAAATCCTAATGATGTTAATCGTCTGGAAACGGTTTCTTAACCAACTCCTAATACTTTTGAAAGTTCTTCTTGTGTCTGGCATGCATCTGCGTCGAGGAATGTCTCCAATTCTTCGTCTTGAAATTTTTTTGGCTGTCCGGGTCGTTCTCCGTCGTCTAAGTCGAAATTGCCGCTTTTAAACCGTTCAAACCACTTTTGGCACGTTCGTTCGGCTAAAGCATGGTCACCATAAACGTCCAGTAAAATACGATGGCTTTCGGTAGCACTCTTCTTCATGTTAAAGTAATGCAGAAGAACTCCCCACAAAAACACTTTTTCTGGTCCAAATTTCGACATTTTCAAATGAATGAAACAAATTGTTGTTCACGCTAAAACAAATGACATCTACTGAAAACGACGCGAAATGACAGAACCTTTGAAATGAATATAGCCACAGATGAACACGACGCGAAATAATACTAGTAGCGCCCTCTCTTAGAAAACTCCACGAATTAATGCATACACCCAATAGATATTTGGTTGTGCCCTCATTCACTATTAGACCCATTCGCTTCGCTTCTTTATCCTGCCTGGAGCTCACGGCCCAGTTGTTGAGGCCAATAATGTCAATATCATCGGCGTACGCCTGCGGCTGAACACTCTTACAGAAGATTCCACCTTCCCTTTTCAGCTCTGCAACTCGTATTATTTTCTTTAGCAAAACTCACACGATAAGAAATCACCTTGTTTGAAACATCATTTGGTATCGAACGATTCGGAGAGGTCCTTTCCGGTGCTGACAGAGCTTTTGGACTTGTTTAACGTCAGTCTTGCGCTACTAAGTTTGTAAAAATTGCCAACAACAATGTAATTTAGTCAGTTCAAAGAACGATCTGTTGTAGACGAAAGGTCTTTCGGGTCTAATGTGGACTACGAAATATTGGAGGAAGTAATTGCGCTTATAAAATAAATGCCTAGTGAGTTCAACATTCCATCGGATGAATTACAGCAACCGTAGGTAGTAGAGCCATTCCAACGCTTCTTTATCGAAGGCGAGACTAAGCATCTCGATTCATGAAGTGTTAAGAGAAGCTACAGGGTTATTCATTTTGCGGTTTCGAAAATAAACGTAAACAAAATGAGTTTAAAATAATTTTTTTTCATTTTGGCATTATTATTTATTAATTAATTTTCGACCCCTTGTTTACGTATGTTGGGCCAATCGCACCTCTGGACCAAAGAGCGCACCAGATAGTAACTCTTTTCTTTTGGATGTGTCTTCCATTGTTTGAGGGTAGTCGGAATCCCAAATGCGACAACGTATCCCCCATAGTCTCCTCTTAAAGCACGAAACGTGGCCAAGTTTAAATCACCATTTTTGTTGTAGGTTTCAACAATTTTAATGCGTCATGCGACTGTTAAGCGACTCATTTTCATCAATACCTGACTTTTAACTAAAACAAAACATGTTTGGTACATTTAAATACATATATGCACGTATGTATATAATTGAAGAAAAGTGAAACACTGTCAAAGGTGAACAATTTTAGGCTTTAACCACTAAACACTTAAGATTTTGCAAACATAAACATTTGAGTGTTTATTGAGTGCGAAGTTCATAAAAACCAAAAAACAAACAACAAAAGATACCAAGAAGTCAAACAATAACAACTACAACAAAACATATTTATATAGAGTGTAACGCAGCAGAAGTAAAGTAAAGTAAGCTACAACGGCAAATTAGGCGACAAACCCAAAAACAACAAAACCCCAACCAACAAGAGCTGTGTTAGTCAGACGGATGAATGGGCAAACTGTCGGTTGACAGCCATCGCGCAGTTACTGCAACAAAAGCAGTAGCAAATACAGTGATCACTTGCCAGTCGCAGCCGCTGTGGTTATGGCGGTGGTAAGCAGGGTGCTTGTGCCAACAACAAGCACAGAAGTGGCATTACAACAAATATTGGCAGCAAGCAGCTCCAGCAGCAGCATCAACAGCCGTGCGATTGTCAATGAACGAAGAAATTTCGCCGCCACTGCTGCTTCTTCTGTTGCTGGTTGCTGCTTGCTGGCCGTTGATTGCTGCTGCTGTATGTTGCCGTGAGCTGCGGTGCGCAAGCGCGCATGCGAAGTGTTTCGCTATGTGAAAGCAGGTGCATTTACCATTCTGCGGTTACCCACGACCACGATCAGACGCGCTCAAAAACGACGTCGCGAAAAAGCATATTTCGAATTTTTTCTTTCCAGCATTAGAGCAAATAACGAGTATTCTCAAAAACGTTTTAACAATTTTGAAAAAGAAAAAAAAATTAAAATTAACTTAGAAAACTTTACGTTAAATTGAACATAAAAAATCGATATGTATAGCTGAAACGAGCTTTGCTTATGCGTATAAAAATTCATTAACAAACTTTATTAAATACGATAAAATAATAAAAGTGCAAGGATAATTTAAATAAGCGCCAGAGAAAAAGTGAACTGAAAAAGGTGTTAAGCTTTTGTGATCTAAAAATTCTTTAATTATATTTTTAAGGACATCCTGAAAGTGGGAACATTTAAATGAGGCAAAAGTGAAAGTTGTGCCATTGAAGAAAATACAGTAAACAAGGAGAAGAATTTATTGATTAGATAAAAATTGATTTAATTATACAAAATAAAATAAAATTAATTAAAAAAATTATATAAAAAAAGACTAATTTATATTAAAATAAACAAAATAAAATCAAATAACATAAAATAAAATAAAATAAATTAATAATAAAAAAAAAAATAAAATAAATTGAAATAAAATATATGAAATTTAAATAAAATCAAATAATATTAAGTAAAATGAAGTAAAATAAAATCAAATAAAATAATATAAAATAAAATAATTTCATAATAAATAAAATAAAAAAAAAATAAATAAGATAAATTAAAACAAAATCAAATAAAATTTAACAAAATAATATAAACTAAAATTAAATTATATAATATAAAATAAAGTAACATTGAATAAAGTAAAAAAAAATTAATTAAACAAAATTAAATAATTAAATTAAAATAAAATATACTATAATAAAATAAAATAAAACATTTTTAAATAAAACAAAAGAAATGGAAATAAAAATTATTTAAAATAAATAAATTAAAAAACACTAAACAAATAAAATAAAATAATGTAACATAAAATAAACCAAAATAAGATAAAATCAAATAAAATGGAACTAAATAATATAAATTAAAATTAGTCATTTAAAAACGAAAATAATATTAAATAAAGTAAAAAAAATAAATAAATAAAGAAAATAAAATATACTATAATAAAAAAAATAAATAAAATATCATTAAATAAAATAAAATAACATAAAATTAAATAAAAAAAAAAAATAAAATAAAATTAAGTAAAATAAGATAAAATAAAATAAAATAATATAAAATAAAATAAAATAAAATAAAATAAAATAAAATAAAATAAAATAAAATAAAATAAAATAAAATAAAATAAAATAAAATAAAATAAAATAAAATAAAATAAAATAAAATAAAATAAAACAAAATAAAATAAAATAAAATAAAATAAAATAAAATAAAATAAAGTAAAATAAAATAAAATAAAATAAAATAAAATAAAATAAAATAAAATAAAATAATTTAAAATAATACAAAATTAAATAAAATAAAATAAAATAAAATAAATGAAAATAAAACAATATAAAATAAAATAAAATAAAAAAAAAATAAAATAAAATAAAATAAAATAAAATAAAATAAAATAAAATAAAATAAAATAAAATAAAATAAAATAAAATAAAATAAAGTAAAATAAAATAAAATAAAATAAAATAAAATAAAATAAAATAAAATAAAATAATTTAAAATAATACAAAATTAAATAAAATAAAATAAAATAAAATAAATGAAAATAAAACAATATAAAATAAAATAAAATAAAAAAAAAATAAAATAAAATAAAATAAAATAAAATAAAATAAAATAAAATAAAATAAAATAAAATAAAATAAAATAAAATAAAATAAAATAAAATAAAATAAAATAAAATAAAATAAAATAAAATAAAATAAAATAAAATAAAATAAAATAAAATAAAATAAAATAAAATAAAATAAAATAAAATAAAATAAAATAAAATAAAATAAAACAAAATAAAATAAAATAAAATAAAATAAAATAAAATAAAATAAAATAAAATAAAATAAAGTAAAATAAAATAAAATAAAATAAAATAAAATAAAATAATTGAAAATAATACAAAATTAAATAAAATAAAATAAAATAAAATAAATGAAAATAAAACAATATAAAATAAAATAAAATAAAAAAAAATAAAATAAAATAAAATAAAATAAAATAAAATAAAATAAAATAAAATAAAATAAAATAAAATAAAATAAAATCAAATAAAATAAAATAAAATAAAATAAAATCAAATAAAATAAAATAAACTTGTACGAAACAATATTAACTAAAATTATATCATATAAAATAAATTATAGTTAATTAAAAAAATTTTAATTAAATAAAATAACGCTTAGTAAATAAAATAAAATAATAATAAATTAAATAAACAAAAATAAAATAAAATAACATAAAATAAAAATAAAATAAACTTGTACGAAACAATATTAACTAAAATTATATCATATAAATTTAAATAAATTAAATTAAATAATTTAATGAAATAAAATATACTATTATAAAAGAAAATAAGTTAGGATAAAAAAATATTAAATAAATTAGCATTAAATAAATAAAATAAAAAAAGGAAAATAAAAAATGTAAATTAAAATAAAATAATATAAAATAAAATAAAATAATATAAAATAAAAAAAAAAAAAATAAATAAAGTAAAGTAAAATCAAATAAAAAGCATAAAATAAAATAAAAAAAGTAAACATATTAATAATACAAATTCAAATATAGAAAATAAATTTGAATTAAATGGAATGAAATAAAATTAAATAAATAAAAAAACTGGAATAAATTAAAGTAAGAGTTAAAGCAAAAATAAAATAAATAAATTATAAATAAATAAAATTATTTTAAACTTAAACAAATAAAATATAAAGAAATAAATTCAAATAATATAATAGAAAATAAATTTAGCTAATATAATGCAAAATAGCACAAAAGCATTTAAAATGAAATAAGGCAAAAAAAAAAATTATATCAAATTTTTAAATATTATAAATAAAATATTAAAAAACAAAATTAATAAATTAAATTAATTAAAATAAAATACACAAGTGTAAAATACTATAAAATAACAGAAGAATTAAGAAAAAAGCAAAATGTAATGAAATAATATAAACAAAATTAAATAGGTTGAAAGAAGTAAAATAATATAAAATAAAATTTAATTAAATAAAATAAAATAAAACTTACCAAAAAGCTTAAAAAATATAAATAAAATGAAATAAAATAAAAATAAAAATAAAAATAAAAATAAAAATAAAATAAAATAAAATAAAATAAGGTAAATTAAATAAGGTGAAATAAAGTAAAACTAATTAAAACAAAACGAAATAAAATTAAATTTGATATATTGGAAGGGAAAATTAAAATCATTTAGAGAAATAAAAAATAATGAAATTAATGAAAACTAAGCAAAACGAATCAAAATAAAATAAAGTGAATAAAAATCAAATAAATGCTTTATAAATAAACTAGTATAAAAAATAATAATTTCTTGAAATCCAAATTTTTAATCATTAAAAGCAAAAAAAATTATGTATCGGAAAGTTCCGACAATAAAATGAATTTTATTTTAAAAAGCTAATAACATAATAACAACTAAAAAAGAATAATGAAAAAAATAATTAAAAAATATTGTTTGTTATGAAAAAATGCTAACACGAAAACTTGGCTTAAATATTGCAGTCTGACATAACTAATCTCATTTTATTTGCGTTGAAAAACGTCTAACTTCTCAGATATGGGTCAGCCGTGTTAAATGAATTAAAATAAATAAAATAAATTTTTAGCACTTCCAATTATAGTATTGTCAGTCTTTGAAAGCAATATTAAAGCAAACGTTAGCCTGCCTTCATGAAATAAAGCTAAACCGGCTACTTTTTTCTACGACCTATAATTAATTGAAAATTGTTGTTAATTGGTAAACTTTGCCTAGAGCACAAATATTAGTCAACGGCAAAAATATAAAAAAGAAACGCTAAAACTAAAATTAAAAATAATTGAAATTAATTTTGTATAAAAAATTAAAAAGTTTAAAATAATAATAATTTTTTAAATATAAATAATTCAATATAACTAATGTTAAAACCACTTAAATTTTTTTTTGCAAATTAAAAATAATAAATTTATAATTAGTATATAAAGAAAATATATATTTATTTTTTAAATATATTTTAGATAATTCGACAGCAAAAATCTTTTCAACTTTTTTATTTAAATAATGAAAAATTCATCTTTTTTCCATCACTCACTGAAGATTCTACTTAATTAATTTTTTTTTACAAAATCATTTGCCAATTGGACTTATTTCGTTCTTTCATCTTCTGTAGCAAACGCTGCTGTCTCAGCTGCATACTACAACTACAACTACAACTACAACTACGCATCTCTTCGCATCTTTATCTACATATTTA
The DNA here is from genome assembly GCA_037013455.1 of Ceratitis rosa. NCBI lineage: Eukaryota > Metazoa > Arthropoda > Insecta > Diptera > Tephritidae > Ceratitis > Ceratitis rosa. The sequence goes on from JAWMAG010000054.1 coordinate 13,120,660, forward strand.
TATATCAACTATCAAAACTATCGCTTCCTGTGCACATCTTGAAATACTTATACTGTTATTTCTACTACAACTACTACTACTACTACTACTGCTACTACTATTTTTAAATACAACAATTACAAATATTTTATTATCTGCGATTCTACAAATAGTTAGCAGTGAATTTAAAAGAGACACAAGAACTAAAGAAAAAGTAATAAAGTAATCAAGAAGAAGAAAATAACTTTCCATACTGTCAATTTCTGCTTCCACTTTTTTTGCGACTCTTTTTCATACTACTATTTTACACCTGTTGCGCGACACGAAGAAGAAGAGACAACGACAAACGACCGCATATTGCAGGTTGCATGTGGCAAGTAAATATTTGACTGAAGGTAACACTTGTTAGCGTTAGTTAGTGAGTGTTTTTCTTTGATTGTGTGTGTGAGTGTGTGTGTATTAGTGACCCACTTGTAGTAGCCAAGTAATAAATTGAAAAAAGAAGAAGAACATACAAATAGACTAATAAAAAACATTTAAAATAAAAGAATTTGCAAAGCAAATATTCCAAAAAGACAATAAATACAAAAATCCAAAAACTACAACAACAACAACAATAGGAAAAAATATTCAAAGCAACCCGTGTAACTAACCAGCTCAAGAGCAGGCAAGCATCACAAAGAATTGAAAAAAAAAAAATTCAAATAAAAAATATTCGCGAACAAAAACAACAACAACAGCAGCAGTAGCAGCAGAAAAATCAACTCTTCACTTTAGCACAATTTTCACTTAAGGAATTCCCAACGGCAGCAACGTCAGCCAACTAGCTAAGCAGCAGGAAAGAGCATCGTCTCATATCACACACTCATCAGCCGAAGCGAGTTTGAGCGCCAAACAGCTGAGCGAGCGCGACCAGCAGAGACGAGACTTGTGGTCAACACTTTACAACGTCAATAATTTAATTTTAGTTATTTTTTGTTGTTGTTGTACTCTAGCGCAAATATAACCAAACAACAACTACACACCACAATTTATTTTTATGTGTCACGCGCAGCAGCAGCAGCAACAAAAAAAAAAGTAGCAACACCAATCGCAAATTGAAGCGTGTGAATAAATTTGCTAACACACCGTACACCGTACACCGCACACCGCACACCACACGCCGGTAATCGGAAATTTTCACAGTCACTAAACTAAGCTGAAAGCAAAAACGCAAGCGTAGAACACCACCAAAGCAACGAATGTGCAAGACATTTTAATTGCTGGTCTGTCGATTGCCTGCCTTGCCTGCGGTCCGTTGTTGCCATCAACGCCTTCGTCGTTTGGTGATTTTTGTTTGATTTTTTTTGTGGCTTAACTTCGTCGTTAAATTTCAGCGCACGCGCTGGTGGGCGTTTTTCTATTAAACATTGAACAAATTGCAGCAGCAACATTAACAATAACAACAACGATTTACTTTAGATTACAGGTGAGTAAGTTATTTGCTGATGCTCATAAAAAATTTAACTCATGTACACTGTTAGTCACGCATTTAAGTGGTGGAAAATGAGGAACAAAGTAAGTCTTTCCTCAAAAAAAAAAAAATAATAGTAATAATTGATATTTTTGAAATTATTCAAACTAGAGCCTTTAAGCCTTGAGTAGGGACTCTGTGTGTCGTGTATTTTTTCACAATCTGGCACCAACTTGATGACCCAGGCGAGACCCAACTATTCTCCAATTTTAAACTTGCAAGATTTTCTACTTTTCTATATCTTTCTTCCTTGGTCCAATACATTATGGACAAAAAGGCCGAATATTTTGGAATAAAGTCCATAGAGAGTTCAAATTTTTCACAAAAATTTTAAATATTATTATAGAATTTTGGTTTTTTTTTCAACAATTCAAAGCCCTTCGCAGGGAGCCAAGAAGAAAAAATTAATTTTTTAAACTATTATTTTGAGTTTTTATTTATATATAATAGATATTTATAGATTTCATCTTCTTCATCATCCAACTCAACTTCTAAATAATCATTAGTATCATCAGCACAGTCCGAATCGTCTGACGTCATTGTTTTATAGTTTGGTAGAGGTGGGCATTTTAAAAGATTTAATACAACTACCGGCAGGGGTTTTTTCTTTAATATTTTATGTTTTTCTCTTAAAAAAATACTTGATATTAATGGATTAGAAGAATCCATGATATATCCTATCATTTTTATAGTACTTATTCCTTGCTTCGGAAGCATTTTCTCCTAAACATCCAACCGGAACCAAAGACGAGTTATTTTATTTCAAGAATTTACCCGCGGTAAGGCATACCTGCCGTAAGAGGCGACTCAAATCCAATAGTTCCCGCGACAGTCGGGTCTTTATACCGGAACGACCCGGTTTTTTTTATCCAGCCAAGGGCTGTCACTCCCGTAACGTTCCCCAAAAATTACTTTGAGGAATATTTTTGCGGTTACAACAACAGCAACGAGTTTATTATTTGCCGGTCATGTACTAATATTTTATGTACCATCGGTGACAGAAGATACCAGTACTAAGTATTAACATGTAATAAAAAGGTTTCCATACAAAATGCCTTAAATTTATCAACATCAATAGTATGCCGGCATGAAATTGTGATCAAAGCTACATACAAATTTTATAAAATATTTTGAACAAATCTTGTACTTGATGAAAATAACTGGTAATTTGGGAATACTCTTCTAGCTGTGTTTTTATCATTCCCACTTGCGTTTTGCTTGGGAATGCTTACATGCAACCCCAAATTTTGACCACATCATTTTCTGAATTTCCTTTTTCAGAGTCAATTTATTGATTTTATTTTATTAGCCTGGGTAATATGCCACTTTTGAACTACAAGTCTATAGGCATGCAATGGCTGACACCATATTTCAGAGTCGCAGGTATTGGCTTAAGCCATTCGGAGTCAAAATCAGTGGTTGCGAGGAGATTTTTTGGTTCAATCCCACATATTGGGCAGCACTGAGTTTAAGAAGTGAGTATATGACGCGTTAAGTACTTTTCCATAAATAAGTGTCAGCTGTGGTTTATAGGTAATGATAATTGTTTTGCCCTCTCCTGTATGTATTCGTATGAAATCCTTTAGACCAGTGACTTGCATATCTAAATATTTTTTTTCTCTTAATATTTTCTCATGGCTTTCCTTTGCATACTGAATTTTAAGTGGCCTACAAAACCTTACAGATTGTGGAGCATTGTTATTCCAAATAATCTGTTGATTTGCATTTATTAATTTTAAAGGTATCAAATTGCTGATAAAAATGGATAGATCCAGGGAAGCAGGTTCTTCTGATCGAAATTTCTACTGATATAAGCTTTGGCCAGTAGATCCAACTTGCTATTAACGTGCAATGTGAAACATTTTTCATTTGAGATATTACATCTTTTTGTCGGAACAATATTCTTTCGGCTAAACGGTTTTACGTTGGAAACTGCACAAAATATTCCGAAATTTCTATTTGAATTGGTCTGCAAAGAGTTTTGGCAACTTGAAGTGCTGAATATGGGAGGGAAACTATCGCAACCACGAGCTGTAATAAGATGATGCATATTGATAGACTGCTGTTTGGTAGGCACATTTTCTAACAAAAATGCCAATGCTTCTCCAGGCGTACGGAGAATAATCATCTGAGATTTTCAATCTCCGGTTTGTTCTTCTCTGACGACTTTCAACGCATTAACCAAATCATCTTCTTCATCGCCCTCTTCGCAGACACAAAAGCAGCATGCAATAAGTACTGCGTTGAAAAGTCGTATGTTCGATGCAAGATCACTTGCTAATTTATGCTTTGAGCGCATTCCATCATGTGAGTAATTTAATTTTTGTCTACTCATTTTAGAGGAAGATGGATCAGTAAGCTCTTCATACAAGGTTATAATATTCGCCTCCGAAAATTATCTGGTGTGATTAACTTGAAATCTTGACCTCATAAAACTCCGAATTTTTCGTTACGGCAGAGTCGTCGCGTCCATTGTGGTCACAAACCTCCAGCAATGTTAAACGGCGAAACTCAATTTTTCAAAAATGGACAAAAACGGACAAATCATATTCATAAAACCTTAATCTTATATACCTTGATGAAAAACATATCAGTTTTAGTTGCTCGCCAGAGCAAGACTTTATGGAAAAATTTCGATCTTTTTGCCCATAGTGCACTGACGTCGATTAGAGACTAAGAAATATCAATATAAATACGAAAGCTCGCTTTTCTCTCGGCTTCGGTTCACTTTCGCTAGAAAGTTGTGATCGCTAAACCTAGTGCATGACTACCATAAACATTTATCTGATTTCCACTCCCAAAGTCCCTTGTTTCGCCAATTGTTTTCCTTTAACATCATTGTCTTTTTAGACCAAAATAATTTGGATTGGAAAGAAATCAAGAACTGTGCCGTTTCAAAACTGAACCCCTTTACATCGGCTGTGAAACACCTAGTGGAAGGTAGAAACTCTCGTTACATGCTCAGGAACTAATGAGATGTGTTTGTTTGACGTAGTATTTGTTTGAAATTAAGCGGTCTCTCCGCACATTAGAAACGACATCGTAAATTAGACGAATTAAGTACAGCACCTTCTTAAACAATTGCCAAACGAAATGGCTTATAGCTTTGGTGAACAGAGGTTTATTTATACTGACTGCACTGATCGTTTGATGCTTTTATATTATACATTTTCGATTTTGGGCTATATATCCGCCAAAAATGTAGAAGAGCACTAAGGTTGACATTCTATATAGATTACTTCAAATTAGTATTGACACTGAAAACCATCGGAATCGGAAGACTATATATATATCCTTCTTACATAGATAGAACTTACTTGAGTTAACGATCGTCCAAAAAGCATGTGATATACATAAAATTGTATATATTCATAAAAGGCACAGAGACTAACTTCCTATAGATAATTCTCAAAAAGAAGCACTTATTATTTATTTTATGTTTATTAACAAAGCTTTATAAAAGCTCATAACTTATGGATCTGAAGTGTTTCATTGATCTGTGATGAGTAAAAATTGTTACTTTTTCCAAAAGGAAGTTAATTTTTTTAAGAAGTTCGAGCGCTTATATTTCCTAAACTAAAAAATCTTCGAAAAATATATTAACAAGGGACAAAAAATATACTCATTTAGATACCATTTTTTTAGAGACACCATTTAAAAAATTTTCAAACACAAAAAATTTAACTCTCGATTACCTAACTTTGAATGGACATACCTCTGCAGTGCGTTGTTTGATTTTATCGCGATAAAGCTTTTCTGATGGCCTAATATTTTGTAAATAAGAAAAATGAACAAAAGATTTCCTGCGTGCTACTTTAATTCTTTTGTTCGAATGCGAGTGTTTCGAGCACTTTTATCCCACTGTGGGTGCGGGTGCTGAATTTACTGTGATTAGGAGGTTTTTAATCTGAATTTTTTTTGGCCGCAAACTTTAAGATAGTCAGATCATGGATTAGTGAGATGTGTGTTTACTCCTTCGGGTTTCAGCCCGAATGCGAACCATTCATTCTCAGTCTAACAAACGCAAGACAGTGCAGCAGAAAAGGAAGAGATAATTCCAGCTTTTCTTTCATATAACTAAGACAGTGAGGAACCTGATGGATTCCAAGTCTTTACGTGCACATTCTCAAGGAACATTATCCGGTCAAAACTTCCACTAATATTAATAGCTTTATTCTTTGAAAGAAGCTTCCCTGGCATACCACGATCGATGCCTTTAGGTCAGAAAGATCTTGCAACCGCGCACGTTCAGGTGCTAGCCGAGCGCTCGCTGAGTCTGGTTTAAAGTTCAGAAGCAGACCATAAGTTGCATAAGTTGACAATTTTGAAGTTCACCAAGAGTGAGTCCAAGGCCGTAATAGCCACTTCCCCCTAAAAAATGCTGACGTAGTCTGGATTTTTAAACGTTCCATCCATGGATTACATCTTGACAGCAGACTCCTGCACCGACACTTCTTTCACATATCGGACCAACAGTGAAGGAGTTAAGTAGGGCTCCTTTCATCCAGTGGCTTCCTCCCCTACAGTCCTACAGTGAGGGTATTACGATGGAGAAAGAGCTGCTTGGCACCAACTCGTAGTTGCTGTAATCAAAGCGTTTGGTGATGAATTCGAGCCCTTCAAGAACAACGGCCTGCCGCGCGCTTGGACCAGCAAATGATGCAGACTCCCTGAGTCTCGGGAGCGACTTTTGCAGCAATTTATTTATCCCAGCAACCACAGGCACTATACTACACATGGCGAACCTCTTAGTTGCTTGAATATTTTGTTGCTTTAGGCGGTCGAAGTTGTAGTTTTTCATCAAGCAAAGATATCCATACCTGTGGGCCAAAAAAAGGGGTTTCTAAGTAGTTAAACAAACCTATGAAGTGGGAATCTATTCCGTATCTTAGAAGGTGCAACTAAAGAGATCTCATTGCAAGTCTTTCCGCAGCTGTACTTGCAGTTTATTACAAAAAAAAAAAAAAAAAAATTTCACAACAAAGTTCAATTGTCGATCACCGTTAAATGTCACGCTTCAAAGCGAAAAGACAACATGTTCACACAGCACATTCACACACACACATGCAAGCAAGTATCTGTTTACTCATTGCAGCGGTGAAATGCACATTCAGCTCTAATCATTTAACCATAACAAATACCTATCAAATTATTAAGTTCAACAATAACGCACATATGGACGGACATTACTTACATTACCGGCGCATGGCGCTGGCTGTAGCTTTAATAATTTCTCTTTTTCTAACGGTAACTTTATGATTTCATTTATTTACTTTTCATACACTTACGCATGTCTGTATGTATGTATGTATGTATATATGTGCATATGTCTGTACTTACATGCGTACTTATAGATTCACTTGAGCAGCACTTAAATTTAGAATATCATCATCATCATCATCATCACCTTGCCACTTTGTTGAGGTTAAGTGTCAGACGGTGTTGCTGCGAGAGGTGTCTTGAAGAATTGAATTTTACATACACATTTATGTATGTCTGTTTGTTTGTTTCTTTCGTTAATTGCTCAAGCTCATTTAATTGTGCGCTTATTTCTTTTCTCAGCGCTTCTTTTTATGATTTTTAAAATTTTTTTTTAAATTCAAAAAATTTTTTTTTTGTTGATTTGATCTCTTTCATTTCATTAGCGCTTCAAAAGGGCACTGGAACATTATTTGTATTTGTATTTGTATTTTTTGTTAAATATATAGTGTTTTTAATGAAAACGCCACAAATTTCACAATCTACATACATACTTACATTTATTTGTAGAATTTAATTGGTCTTCTTTTCAATTATGCTTTTCCCTTTGGAATTTTTTTTCTCTTCTTTATACTACATTTTAAAGGGCGTAGGTGACAAACCAACACCAAAAATTATGGAAAATTAATTTAAATAAAAAATTAAGTTAAATTTTTTAATTGCGCTCGCCCCTCAGCAGGGAATGTCAACCCCTCCGAGTGTATTTCGAACATGAAAAACAAAAGCTCCTCATAAAAAACCATCAGGTGACAAAATGTTAGAGGTAAAAGGGCTGCGTAGCTGGAATAGCCGAGTGGTTAGCATTGCGTACTGCCATTCGGAAGACCAGGGTTCGAGTTCTGGTGCGACCAACATCCGCAATCCGCGGGATTGCCAAGAATTTCTTTCTCTCTCTCTCTCCCTCCTCCCTCTCTCTCTCTCTCTCTCTCTCTCCATCCTCCCCCTCTATCTCTCTCTCTCTCTCTCTCCCTCCTCCCCATCTCTCTCTCTCGAGGCTCTTGCAGCTTTTGGCGTGCCACTATCGTTGCGTGTGGTCTGGCGTTGTCCTGATGAATCACAATTACCCCCCTGTTGGCCAAATATGAGCGTTTCTGGGCCATTGATAGTACAGGTTCGAATTAAGAGTTTGGCTGTAGAAGAGCAGCTCATAGGAGATCCCAACAAATACACAACAAAACCTTTCCGGCCGTCAATCCTGGCTAAGAGACTGTTTGTGCAAAGAAGTGATTTTCAGGCATATGTTTCGTGTGACGCTTGGGGCTGAACAGTGGTAGAGGTAGTGCTCGACGGACTCTTCTTCTACTTCGTCCTTACAACTACGACAAAAATCTTTGGAAAAATATCCCATTCTCCGACCGTGAGGTCCATTAAGCAGTGCCCAGTTTAGTATGTCCGTTGTTGAATTAGTGGTGAACAGATCTCAGTGCCTTATTTTTGTGGAGAAGAGATTATCAGTAAGTGGAGATAGATAGTTCGCTTGAAGTTTGTTGTACAAATCAAGGGGAAAGAAATTAAGAATAATTTCCAGAGCTTTTGATCGAGTCGACGGTGGAGCTCCAGTAATTATAATAGCTGCCAACCGCTGAGCTCTCTCCAGTCCGCACCTGAAAGTGATATTTTCGAGTGCTGGCCATCAGACAGTGATGCCGTAGAATAAAACGGGTCTGACAATCGTTGTATAAATGCTGGATTGACATCTGCACCAGCTTCCTACTATGTTTAGGTCGTTTTGGAGTAAATCACTTAAGATTTGCGGGTTGTTGTTGCTGTTGCTGTAGCGGCTATTCCAACCCCACTTAGGGACACACTTTAATCTAAGCCACCGAGGTCATATCATGGGAGGTCCATGAAACGAGCTGTTTCGACCGGTTCGGACCAGAAGAAGAGGTGGATTGGAAGCGTCGGTTTTAGCACAGGGGGTTAGTGTCGTGCGGGGACTCGTTATATGCTACATATAAATGTTAGGTATATCGGGGTCGAGTCTGGATAAGTAGGTGTTTAACCTGCTGCAATATCCAGACCTAAGTTGTGCCAGTACTACGTGGGACTCTAGAGGTCTTGATATGCTATGACTCCGAGGACGCCATTCACGGGGAGAAAGTTTTTAAAGGTGTAGACTGACCTTGGGTGAATGGCGTTCAGTGCCTGTCTGAACGCCGTCCTGTCCTTTAGATCTGCGGGTGCTACCCTGTCGCTGCGGCGTATGCTACTACGTCACATCATCTAGTTACTGAATCAGGTGTTCACTTAACTGAAGTGACTTTTAGGCAAAAAAAGACGTGTTTGTGCTTCTCCTAGGATTTTTAGGTAAAGGAGTCGGTAGATGGTTCCTATCGTGTAAGAGCTCTGATATGAAATATCTAATTCAAAATTGAATTAGTTCATAATATGAAGTACGAGTATGAATTAATATTATTTATTATTTATTATTTATTATTTATTATTTATTATTTATTATTTATTATTTATTATTTATTATTTATTATTTATTATTTATTATTTATTATTTATTATTTATTATTTATTATTTATTATTTATTATTTATTATTTATTATTTATTATTTATTATTTATTATTTATTATTTATTATTTATTATTTATTATTTATTATTTATTATTTATTATTTATTATTTATTATTTATTATTTATTATTTATTATTTATTATTTATTATTTATTATTTATTATTTATTATTTATTATTTATTATTTATTATTTATTATTTATTATTTATTATTTATTATTTATTATTTATTATTTATTATTTATTATTTATTATTTATTATTTATTATTTATTATTTATTATTTATTATTTATTTATTATTTTTTATTTATTATTATTAAAATTATATAATATAAGTATTTGAATTAATTTTCAATCGTATTGACTTAAAATATTCACACCTACACATGTTTGTATATACGTATGTGTGCTTGTATATGTAGTTAAAAATTTCAAAACTTACAAAATCAAAGCAATTGTGTCAACATCATAGAAGCGAAGAGCAGCATTGAACTTTACTGCACATACATATGTACATTCATACAAACATTCAGCTCAACTGCATATAGTAACTATAGCGCACGTACAGATATTTAATTATAGTAAATGAATTTTTACGCTTAAGTGCATTGCACTTTCAGCTTAAATTTCATTTCATTCATTGATTTTTCTTCGTGCACATGTATGTGTGCATGTGTGTCTGGTCGTGCTTGCGTGTATGTGTTTACGCGCATTTTCATGCTGTCACTAATATGTAGTTGTATTTTATTGTTGTTGATTTTTCTTGCTTGTCTGCATCAAAATCGAGTCTATACCCACACATGCATGTATACATAGACATATGTTTATATACGTGTACATATGTATGTATATATACCATATATATTTGTATATTAATAAATATTTAAGCGTAAATAAAATGCGTCTGCATTTCTCTCATTAAAAGCGTGTAAAGTTTAAAAAAAATATTTGATTGGTTTATGTTTTTATTCCATTAACACCTCGTAAGAATAGTGAAAATGTCATCATTTAACAGAAAGTGTGTGTGTTTAGCTAATAATTTTATAGTTTCTGAATTGTGCTTGTTTTTAGAAATACTTATATACATATATATTAGGTAAAGTAAAAATTTCGTTCGGTTTTTATCTAAGAGATGGCGTTATTGTCCATAGTACTAGTGTTACGTGTCGCATCATGTCATACTGTACGGAGCTGAAAACGTGTTTATTCGCGCTAAAAGTTTGTCTTTGACAGTTTTTCGATTGATCGACTCAGTACGTTGTTAGCGCTCGTCAAAGATGGACACCAGCAAAAAGAAAATTCGCTATATTTTACAATTTTTCTTCGATCAAGGCGAAAAAGCAGCCAAAGCGGCTGAAAAAATTAATTTAGTTTATGGGACCGATACTGTAAACGACGTGTAGCACAAAAGTGGTTTGCTAGGTTCCGTTCCGGTAATTTCGATGTCAAAAATGCACCACGCGTCGGGAGGCCTGTCGTCGAAAATTGCGATAAAATCATGGAAATAGTGGAAACAGACCGTCATGTGAGCACTTATTTAATTGCTGAGGAACTAAAGATAAGCCAGAAAACCGTTTGGAACCACTTGCATAACCTTGGATTCAAAAAGAAGCTCGATGTTTGGGTGCCGCACGAAGTAACGCAAAAAAACATGATGAACCGAATACCATCTGCGTATCGCTGCTGAATCGCAACAAAATCGACCCATTTCTGAAGCGTTTGGTGACTGGGATGAAAAGTAGATCACTTACGACAACGCCAAGTGAAATCGGCCAGGAAGGTTTTGCTGTATGTTTGGTGGGATTGGCAAGGAATCATCTACTACGAGCTGCTCCCCTATGGCCAAACACTCAATTCGACCTGGACAACTGGACCGCTTGAAGGCAGCACTCATCCAGAAGAGGCCATCTTTGATCAACAGAGGCCGAATTGTGTGCCATCAGGACAACGCCAAGCCACACACGTATTTGGTGACGCGCCAGAAGCTCCAGGAGCTCGGATGGGAGAACCTAATGCACCCACCTTATAGTCCGGACCTGACACCAAGCGATTACCATCTTTCCCTGTCCATGGCGAACGCGCTTAATGGTGAGAATTTGGCCTCAAAAGAGGCCTGTGGAAATTGGCTGTCCGAGTTTTTTGCCAATAGGGACGCAGCCTTTTACGAGAGTGGTATAATGAAGTTGGCATCTCGTTGGCAACAAGTTTACGAACAAAACGGCGCATATCTGAAATTGGACAAAGTTATCATATTTTGAAAAATCAATAAAAAACCGAACGAGCTTTTTGCTTGACCTAATATTAATATAATATATGATATAATTGGCGCTTTGTAACCGCTGAAGCGATTTTCGGCCGAGCTCCTCCTCCAATTTGTGGTTTTGCGTCTTGATGTTTTTCCAACAAATGGAGGGACCTACAGTTTATACTAAGCCGCCTCCGAACGGCTGATGGTTTTTTTACGAGGAGCCTTTTTATTTCATGTCCGAAATACACTCGGAGGGGTGGACATTCCCTGCCGAGGGGCGACCGCAATTAGAAAATTTAACTTAATTTTTTATTTAAATTAATTTTCCATAACTTTTGGATGTTGCTGGCACTAGGATATGAACCCGATCCTTCCGAATGTCAGTACGCAATGCTATCCACTCGGCTATCGCGGCCGCCTAATATTAACTACCTCTTAATCGAAATACATCATTTACCTGGTGCAAAGAACAGAAATGAGACATACACTTTGCTTTCGATGGTCATTGTGGTGTGTCAATATGTTGGATCTAAGGACTCTCCGGGAACACCCGGTGACGTCGAACGCAACTACCCAATCGATGACAAAAGAACAAATGTTTCATTGCTTGACTATTAAGAAGTTCGAAAAGCAATTGACTGCCTGAAAAACAACAAGTGGCCAATGGATTGACGGCCGCACTGTTAAAGCATCAGCTTATTTGCAAAATATGATCGGATGAAAGCATGCCTTTGATCATTGATCAGATATTCGCCATGCGCCAAAACTTGAAAAAGACACGTGAGGAAAGAATAAATACACACCATATTTTAATCGATTTTAAAGCTTCTTCGAGAGTATGGTAGTAAGGAGCAGCCCCTACGCCTCTAGTTATGTCTGAATTTGGTAATATTGCAAACTTCATACGGCCGTGTACGGCTGACCAGAAGCGCAGTCAGAATTGAGAAGAACCACTCTGAGCCGTTCGATACAAAACGCTGCTTTTGACACGGTGAATCTTTATCGTGTGATTTTTATAATTATAATTCTGAATAAAATATTACAAGCTGCAGAGTTGAATAGAGAGCTTGCAACTGTACAACTGCTGGCATATGCCCACTATGTGAGTTCGGCTTTTTCCACTGTTAAAATTATAATTTCGAAGTCGTAGAGAGTTTCGTCTATCTAAGGACCAGCATTAATACCAACAACAATGGTAGCATAGAAATCGAACGCAGAATCACTCTTGCCAACAGTTGCTACTTTGGACTAAGTAGGCAATTGAAAAGTAAAGTCTTCGCTCGACGAACAGAGGTCAAACTCAACAAGTCTCTCTTCATTCCCATCCTGCTATAAGATCCAGAATCGATCGATCGAGGATTCGATTTTGACATTCTTCGAGAGAAAGGTTTTGTGTTAGATTTACGAGCTCCGACGCGTTTGAGAAGCCAAATACCGCAGCCGATGGAACGATGAGTTGTACAAGGCATGCGTTGACATTGATTTGGTTCAGCGAATAAAGAGACAGCGGCTTGGTCATTTCTTCCGAATGGCTGAAAGCACTTCAGCTTTGAAACTATTCGATGCTTTACCTTCCCATGGAAGAAGAGAAAGAGGAAGACATCCACAACGTATTTCACTTGGTATTTCCAATTGGCGCCAAACAGCGATGCAAGGGAACTGAGGGAGTGCTGTTGTTAATTCAGCTATAATCGTGTAAGCGGTGATTAAAAAAAAACAGTAACGGTTACACTCGTTTATAAGCTTTGCTAAACATCGTTGTATTAATTTATCGTCTCATTCTCAGCGTACGTTTCTAATTTTTTTAAATTTAATTTTTTGTAAATTTTTTTTTTAATTTTATCATAACTCTTTTGTGCATCACTTTTACAGTGTATCGAATTTTTTGTATTTAAATATTTTTTATCTTATTTCAAAGGGAAATTATTATTGTGGTTTAACAAAAACATCTTCTTTTAATAAAATCTTCTGCAAAGTATTTTAATAATATTTTTATACAAACGAGGGGATTAAAAAAAGTTCGGTAAGCTGACCAGAAAAAAAATATTTTTGTATTTATTCGTAATTTTTGTCCTCTTTTATCTTCTCTACATAATCGCCATTGATTTCAATGCATTTCTTAAGGACGTATTTCTTCGTCAATTTTGGACTTCAGCAGAGCTACAGTGACGTCCTCAGTGGAAGATTTTGGTCGACCTTCTCGGTGCTCGTCCTCCACGGAAAAATATCCGGTCTGGCATCTTCGGAACCACTTAGATATAGTCTTTAAAGACGGTACAATCGTTTCATATTCAACTTGGAATTCACTGAATATTTTTATTGGCTGTAAATTACGCTGAAACCCGAAGAGAATCACATGGCGAATTTCTGTTTGCTTTGCTGGTGGAATTTCCTCAGCTATCTAGCGTTTTCTCGTCTTCATTTTAGCCGAGCGTTCTAAAATTTGAAAGGAAGACTAATAAAGTAATTGCAAAGGATTTGGCATTTTTAGATTTAACAAAAACAAACGGAAAGTCACCAAAATGACCGAACTATTGTTAATCCCCTCTTATCTAAAAAATAATATTTAATTTATTGGCAACTATTAAAGTGCTCTAGCAATTCTTGGCATAAAGTGTGTGTTTTTTCAAATTTACTATGTATGTATGTATCTACAGCTTTCTTCCTCCATTGAGTTCGTTACTTAAGTCTTTTGTTTTGTTCGCTTGCTTGTCTACTACATATTATGTAGAAGCTATTGTATTAATTTTTATTACAAAACACTTAATTTCCATTCTTTATTATTATCATTGTTTTTTTTTTGTATCAATTAAACAAGTGCAATTAAGAGCTTTGCTTAATAAGACTAAAAATGAAAAAGAAATTGCTTATAAACACTTTTCCTTTCTCTAAAATCAATTGGAAATTGAAAAGAAAATCAATTGTGCCGACGTTCTAGGATTAGTTGTTATATACATATGTACATACATAAATATAAACATATGTAAAAGCATTTTTGTATGCATGAGTTTACATGTTTAGTATTTTGACCCACTTTTCAGCGTATTTATGAATACGCTTTTCTAAGTGCATATATGTATGTACATACGTGTATGTATGTCTGTACGTTTTATTATTATTATTATTATTAGTATTGTATTATTAACGCTTGCATATATTAAAAGCCAATTAACACTTTTCACTTCTCGTTGTTGACGTCCGTGCATAGCAGGAATTTCTAAGCAAATACTCATGCGTATGTATGTATGTAAATGCATACATACATGCATAGTATGTGCACATGTATGTACGCGGCGTACTCAACTCATTTTTCATTATTCAATTACCATTTGTTGTTGTTGTTGTTGTATGTGATTTGCTGTTGATTGTGTGCACGTTCGCAACGCATTGTTAATTATGAGTAAGTTCATATATATGTACATATATTTTATATGTATGTATGTATTATATGCATGTATGTGTGTATGTATATATGCATATCGTTGTAAAGAAAAATTTCTTATTTTGCCAGCTTGCCACTTTACACATATTTCTACTGTACATATGGTACATACACACGAGTACATACATACATCGAAATACGCACACACCTGTTGGTGCCTGTCTTCTTCATCTTCAAGCGCCCACTACAACAATTCTCAACAATTTCTTAACTACATCAAATGCTTCTCAGCATTGTTGTTGTGCTTATCTTTCATTCGCTTTTACCCCGACGCAGTCTCAGCTTCGGTCGGCGCAGCGAAACAAGAATTCAAATGTGCGGCAAAAGAGTTGTTGGTCAGTGGTTAACAAGCTGCAGCCACCGCCAACAAGCATCAGTCGAACAACAAACAGTCAAGCAGCAGGCATCAGGCATCAGGCATCAGGTAGTCAGCGTCAGCGTCAATGTCAGCGTCAGCGTCAGTTCGTTGCAGCATTTCTTTACGTTCGCATTGTAATTTGAACGGTTTGTATTCATGGCGTTCGTGAAACGATCTCACTTTTACGCCATAAAAAAACAAAAAAAAAAAATTATTCGCAGTTGGAAGTTTTCGCTTTCAATAGAATTGTTGACTTTTGTTACTTTGTGCTATTTATTACACTTTATTATCGTCTCTACGCTTCATTTGTGGCTTCTTTAGCATGTTTTTTTTCTTGAAGATTGAAAAGTGTTGTGTGATATTGAAAGTAGACAATTAATATTCGTATTTTTTCTCATATTCATTCATTTGATTTATTAGTTGTTATTGTTGCTTTGTATGTATTTGTAACATCTCAAGTGAGTGCGTCAAGTGTGAGCACGTGTGTGTGTGTGTGTGCGTGTTAAGTGGGCGAATATGTCGGTAATATTATATTGTTGTATTTCTCATGCACATTGTATGTTGTTGTTTGTGTGAAAGTGACTTTTGCACTTACACTTTTTCATGGGAGCTTAAAGGAGAGCTTAAAAAAGATTTAATGAAATTTTTGGTGATTTTTATTTTTTCAATTTTTATGGCCTTCAGCGTTGATCTTTTTTTGTAGTTTCTTAATTTAAATATTTTATGTATATAAATACAATTGATAGTCATTTAATTTTGCGAAAACACGTGTAGTTATGTAAATATGTACATACATATGAATATGTGAAAAATTTAAAATTCAAAATTCGAAAATTTTATAATGGAAAGACTTACACCTGAACAACGTTCTTGAGACCCAGCATTCATTATTGGTTAATATTCGACCGAATAGACTACATCCAGTACGCAGTGAAGAAAAGATAGCGGTCGTAGCTGAGAGTCTACACGAAGACCGTGGAGAGTCGATTCGCAGCAACTCGGACTGACATATGGAATGCCTTGGCGTATGTTATGTCGAGATCTTAAATTTAAAGCGCACAAAATACAGTTTGTGCAAAAACTGGGGCCACTCGACCTTCCCAAGCGACAACGCTTCGCTCTAGGGACTTTTGAAAAGTTCCAAGAAGATCTGGCGTTTTCGAGCCAAATTTTGTTCAGCGATGAGATCCATTTCTGGCTCAATGGATATGTAAAGAAGAAAAATAGCCGCATTTTGGAGGAGGAGCAACCTGAAGACATTCAAGAGCTGCTGCATCATCCACAAAAAACAACGATTGGTTTGTTGTTTTGTGACGTGGTGAAATCATCGGTTCATATTTCTTCAAAAATGATGGCGGTGAGGACGTAATCGTCTAATTGATACCTAAAATTTAAGCTCGTGATCTCGGCAAAATTTGGATTCAACAAGACGGCGCCACTTTCTACACATCGCATCAATCTGGGCCGGTCGATTGCCCACCAAGATCGTGTGATACCAGACTGTTAGACTTTTTCCTGTGAGGATACGTGTATGCAAAATCTAAAATCTATGCGGACAATCTCGCTTTGACTCAGGCCTTGGGCAAAACCTTATGCTTCGCTCGATACTCGTTCGTTACTCAACTGCTCAAATGATAGCTTGAAATTTTTTAAATTTCAATTTTGTTGACAAAATTTCTTTAGTATTTCAATGAGTTTTACACTTTGTATAAATAAAATTAAAATTTTAGAAGAAAGCTCTGTGAAAAAAGTAAAATTTTGTATTCAAAATGCTTAAAAATGCTCGAACATGGCGAATTTATAGAAGATGAAGTCGTCACTTCATATGATTGCTTGTTCTTTCTTCCATTTCAAAAAAATCTTATTCTTTATAGGCGTACGCCCTTACAGAAGATTGTACCCTCTCTATACAGCTCTGCAGCTCGTATTATTTTCTCCAGCAATAAGTTGAAGAGATACCTCTTTTGGTATCGAACGGCTCGGAGACGTCCTTCCCGATCCTGACAGAGCTTTTAGTGTTGCTTAGTGCCAGTTTACATAGCCGTATAAGTTTTGCGGAGATACCAAATTCAGGCATAGCGGCATAGAGGCAGCTCCTTTTCGTGCTGTCGAAGGCTGCTTTCAAATCAACGAAGAGGTGGTGGCTGTCGATCCGCTTTTCACGGGTATTTTCCAAGATTTGGCGCATGTTAATTATCTAGTCAATGGTTGACTTACCATGTCTAAAGCCACACTGATAAGGTTCAATCAGATTGTTGACGGTGGGCTTTAGTCTTTCAGACAATACGCTTGATCGGACCTTATATACGATGTTAAGAAGGCTGATTCCACGGTAATTGGCGCAGACTGTGGGATCGCCTTTTTTTATAGATCGGGCAGATCACACTTAGGTTCTAATTCTGATGCATGCAACTGATCAGTTCTTCACCGTCGTATTTGAATAGCTCGGCCAGTAATCCATCGGTCCCCGCCGCTTTATTGTTCTTTAGGGGGGCGATTGCTATTCGCACTTCTTCATTTGTCATCAATTGGAGTTTCGGGTTCACCTTCTCCGGGTGTTTCATTTTCACTGCCATTCAGTAGGCTGGAGAAGTGTTCTCTCCATAGATTCAGTATACTCTGGACATCCGTCACCAGCTCACCCCACTGGGTCCTACAAAAAGTTACACAAACAAAATACATTGAACGATTATCGTTTTTGACTTTTCGAAACTACATACAACATATATTTACACAAACAAAGTACATAGGCTTTTCGTTTTTGTCCATTCTTGCCAGTGTTAATCGTTTTATGCATGAATTAGGATGTAATTTCCTGAGGCTTGTGAGGTACTTCGGGGTTATTGTCCATTTTATAATGCCAAATCAGTAGGTAAGGATAGTTATAATGAATATGCTTAAGACCTTAAAGATGCTTTTGGAATTTAATTGAGTTTCATAATTTATTTGAGGCGTAAAGTTGGTAAACTATTTTATTATTAATAAGTTTCAGACAATTTCTATAAGGATGAAGAATATAATGAGAGTCTAAATTTAAATTTCTTAAAGTAAAAAGAAAAGAAATCCTTTTTGAAAATATTTTATACTATCAGTGCAGATTTGATACCTTGGGTTCCAAATTACCGAGTCGTATTCTAGAACAAGTCTTACTAAGATTGTGAGTAATACCTTAGTAACATAAGGGTCTTTGAGTGCGTCTGACAACCATTTAACAAATACCAATAAATCTTTAACCTTATTGACTGTCACATCAATAGGGAGGAGTTGTTAAGTTTAGGATCCATAATGATATGATGGATTTCTTTAATACCATCCATTGAATAGACTAATTTTCCTCTGCCCTATATAACAGTTTGTCTGGTTTTCTAAATTCTTACACCCATACTTGCGCATATCCGTAAGATTGAAGTTATGATCATCGTGGAAAATAGATTGTCCCAAACGCCTGAAAGCCGGGCACTCCAACTTTTCGTTCTCTATTTCATGTTTAGTTGCTCCATAGGATGATTATGCGCAACGAGACTTCATTCTATAGTTCGGAAATAATTTTCAAAGCAGTCCTAGTGACGGTTTTGTATTTCATAAGTTCCTTTCAGTATAAAGTTTGAAGATTAATAAAGGAGAAATAGCCGATGAGATCAACCATTTTGCTAAAGAATCATTCAGGAAATAAAAAAAATTCACTAAAGTCACTAAAAATAGTGACATACAAAACCAGCAAGATCATTGGAAATAGCAACAAAGGAAAAGGTCATTTTTTGCTTACACGTTCACATAAGGACTGCAGGATAAATATTGGCTGGCAAGGGGCATCAGTAGCTGTGACACATATAAAAACTGCAGAGAGAAAGACATGAGTGATTCGTTAGAATACTTTCTCTGTTTCTGTCCGTACTTAGCTAGAACCGCCTTAGATATCTCGTAACTTCGCAGTTCAGAGGTCTAGAGGAGGCTTCAAAATTTAATATTAGGTCACGATAAAACGGACCTCCAACTGACACCGCAACAAAACAACGAATAAAGTGCATCAACCGGCCGGTGTAAACTAATTTCCTTTTTCATTACCTTCATTATAGCGAAAGAAATTCATTTTTCACTCCTAGCGAAATAGTTTATTCCCATAAAAATATCTATTTTCTCACCTTAATACTGAGGTTAAGGCTCATTGAACAAATTGAACTCAAACTTGAACTTCCTAAGCTTCCTGTCAACGGTTATATTCGTTTTTCTACCGAGCACACATTACTTGAAAAAAAATAAAATAAATCATTTTTCTGAATAAAAAAATTTTTTTTTTTATTAATTTAATCATAATATTATGATTGCCAACAAAAACAAACATACATTTGTATATACATATTTACATTTTAATCTATAGCATAACTAATGAAATCTTTCCCATAATAATGGGATATAAAAGCTTTAATACATTTACTCATACATACATACATACATATGTATGTATTTATGTACATATGCACGACTTTTTTAATATTCTTTTACTTTCATTTTTCTTTTACAGTTTTCACACAACTACAAACATAATAATCGAAGACAATAAAATCAGCTATCATACATATATCACCGCCAACAAAACGGTAATAGCAAAAAATAGCAAACAAAAACAATAAAAACAAAAAAAAAAAAAACAAAAAACAGTAGCAACAATAAAAAGCGGTACAATACCAATCAAATCAAAAGCATAAAACAAGCTAGAACAACAACAACAACAACAACAACCACCACACAAAAGCAATATGAGAAAGATGCGGATCAAAAAGATTTTATTGACTATCGTCGTGTTTTTCCTTTCACTGCAGGTAAGTGTTAAGCAAAAAAATTAATATGTGAGTGCATTATGAATGTACATATGTACACGTATTATACATATGTATGGTATACGTGTATGTGCAGCTCAGCTGGTCGCACAGACATCAGTTAGAAGCTCAGTCAAATAGATTGACATTCAATCAATCCAAGTGTCCGTCAAAGGTGCTTGCTCATACAGATATACATACACATACATATTTATGTCTTTGGTCATACGAGTATGTGGCTGACAGTGTGAATTATTATTACTATTTATAATTTTTTTTTTTCAACTTTCGTGAGCGTAAAAAATATTTATGTATGTTTCCCCAATTGATTGCTTTCATTGTCAAATTGTATATTTCTTGTGCATTTGTCACTACCGAGAAACACCTTTTGGCGGTGAGCTTGTGCTTGTCCGAGCACACTGCCCTGTGGACGTGGTGCAGTAATCGTGCTGCGTGGTGAAAGGTGTGTGTATGTGTGTGGTGGATGTGTTTTTCGGTGGGAAAATTAAATGACAAAAATTGTTGCTAAAAAGTGTTTGATGTGAAAAAGTCGTTTGTTTTTTATTGGAACTTCTTTAAACATTTCTTTTACATACAATTGTTATTAAAATTGGCAACAGTAGAAACTTCCTTTATTTTTCATTGGAATATATTTTTCATGTGATTGATTCCAAGCCGTAGATGATTCGCCTTCTCACTTTAGCTCCCATCCAAACGGATGTTTGTTGGCTACCCAGGGGATACTTAGTCTAAGACCGGAAGTCGCGAGCTGCTTAAGCCATATGTAAAAGAATCATATTTGGCCACTCCTAGGTGCATGCCAGTCAAAAACTTTCTTCAATTATATCAAAAAACGCCCGTCAAGAAACATAAGGAAGGCTCGATGTCGATAAGCTGCAATCACAATAGACAGTCGAACGGTTTTTTTACTTGTCCAGCACTCCTGCTCTCTAAAAGCACTCAATAGCAACTCGGTAAAGGGAACTATACCTCAAAACACCTACGTATCGCTGCTTCGGAAAAAAATACGATGAGTAATGTCGAACTGCAGTGCATGCATGCGGGGCGGTGCCGACGGATTGCCGGCCGTGCTATCCAAATACAGCAACGAAGAACTCAAAAGGTGCATACATCAGCTTCTTTACCGAATATGGACGGATGAAAGCTTGCCCGAGGACAGAAACCTAAGTGTGATATGCTCACTCTTCCTACATAGAGCAGAAGGGTGAACGACGTCGATATACGACGAGCCGACACTGGACGTCTCCAAGGGAAACATTTTGCGAACGATTTATTGTACTTTGTGAGTTTGGCAACGGCTAATGCCATAGACACTGACATAGTTCAGTGAATGAAGAGACATCAGCTACGCTGGCTAGGTCCGAATGAATGAAAGTATTCGGTGCAGTACCCTCCGGTGTAAGTTTAGGAAGACGAGTACCTCCACTCCATTGGAAGGATGAGCTGGAGAGTAGTAGTAAAAGTAGTAGTAGTAGAAGTAGTGGTACTAGTAGTAGTAGTAGCCGTGGTAGTAGTAATAGTAGTATTAAATTTAGTAGTAGTAGGAGTAGTAGCAAAAGTAGTATTAGTAGTAGTAGTAGTCGTAGTAGTAGTAGTAGTAAATTTAGTAGTAGTAGTAGCAGTAGTAGTAGTAGTAAAAGTAGTAGTAGTAGTAGTAGTAGTAGTAGTAGTAGTAGCCGTAGTAGTTGTAATAGTAGTATTAAATTTAGTAGTAGTAATAGTAGTAGTAGCAGTAGTATTAGTAGTAATAGTAGTAGTAGCAGCAGTAGTAGTAGTAGCAGTAGTATTAGAAGAAGTAGTAGTAGTAGTAGCAGTAGTAGTAGTAGTAAAAGTAGTAGTAGTAGTAGTAGTAGTAGCAGTAGTAGTAGTAAAAGTAGTAGTATTAGTAGTAGCAGTAGTACTAGTAGTAGTCGTAGTCGTAGTAATAGTAGTATTAAATTTAGTAGTAGTAGGAGTAGTAGCAAAAGTAGTATTAGTAGTAGTAGTCGTCGTAGTAGTAGTAGTAGTAAATTTAGTAGTTGTAAGAGTAGCAGTAGTAGTAGTAATAGTAGTAGTAGAAGTAGTACTAGTAGTAGTGGTATTAGTAGTAGTAGTAGTAGCAGTAGTAGTAGTATTAGTAGTAGTAGCAGTAGTAGTAGTAGTAGTAGTAGTAGTAGTAGTAGTAGTAGTAGCAGTAATAGTAGCAGCAGCAGTAGTAGTAGTAGTAGTAGTAGTAGTAGTAGTAGTAGTAGTAGTAGTAGTAGTAGTAGTAGTAGTAGTAGTAGTAGTACTAAAAGTAGTAGCAGTAGTATTTACAGCGGTGGGGACGTCCCGAATTTGATGTTTTCTCCGAGGATTTCAGGGATGCATTCTTAAAAATAATGAACTGAAAGTGTTTGACCTTCAAAGTAAAAAAAATTTGCCGATGTGCAACTCATTCGTCGCTATCCCATTAACAGAATCAGGATAATCAGGTTATTTCCTCACTCACCTGGCGCAATGGAAGAAGGAAAAACAAAAGCGAAAGATGAAAAAATAAGTATAAGAAAAATATAGCAAAAAACTCCTGTCGAAGACCAAAGAGTGAAAAGTGCGCGGAAAAACTGATGCCAATAAAAATTAATGAGAAATGCTGGTGGCTGCAGACAACAAACAAAAAACAAAACAACAAAAAAGAAAACGAAAACAAAAAACCGACAACAACAGCAACAAAAGATAAATACAACAAACAACAAGTGATTTGCATATTCAAAAATGCGCACAAGAGGAAAAGTGAAGCAATGAAGAAATGCCACTAAAACGAGGCAGCGACGTCAGCAAAACAGAGTGCAGCAGAGCAACCGCAGCAAGCAAGCCACAGACAAGGCGGCGGCGACGACGACGACTACGACGCTGTTAACATTGCTCGCTCTGAGTTCGGTGTGGTTTGGTTCGTATGCTTCCTGCTGGCTCTCATTTGCCTAACGGCAGTTTGAATGCGAAGCCAACAAAATTCAAGTTTGTTGTTGTTATTGCTGATATGACTACTCCTTTAACTGATAGACAGTTATGCACAAAACGATGATGAGACAGACGATGATGATGGCAATGGAAATACAAAAAAAAAAAAAATTAACAACAACAACAAAAAACAGCTAGCCAACCGCAAAAATGCGGCACACTGCTGACCTCTAATGCGCTGCGCAGCGTCGGAAAAGATAAAATTTTGTGAATAAATGGCATGAATGAGTAAAACAAAGAAAGAGATATGCATGTATGTATATTTATTATATGTAAGAATGTGAAAATAAATGTATAAAAATATGCAAGAAATGCAAAATGAGCTAAAATTTGTATTTAATGCAAGTGTGTGTATGTGTGTGTCTGTGTAAATTCCAGGCAGGTTAGCAAACCAGCGCAGCAGACAGCTGCCAAGTGCCGAAAGTCAGTCGTCATATCGAAGATGGCACACGTTAACGGTATGCAGGGGCAACGGCCGCACGAGTGGTGGACTATTGTGCCGGCCTGCAAGCGACCAACAACCAGAATCGGGAGAAAGTGCATGAAATTGCGCCAAGAACGTGATACAATAATGCAGTGAGCGAGTACTATGTATGCGGCGCGTCGGAACCATCGCGATGTTGTCAGTTTTGCGCCAACAAATACCTACCGCGCATATTTGACGTATTAACGCTTGAGACGACCTGCAATATCCACAGCACCAGCAGCAGCAGCAACGACGTCAAAAACAATAATAACAAAGATAATAAGGCAAGGGAAAAGCGAAAATAATAATGAGGCTGCCCAGAAAATTCCGCAACGCGTCAAGGGAATACACGTGCAGGGCAGTCACATACATACATACATACATATGTACATCCATAGTTGTGTATACTCACAACCGCATCATCCTAAAGGCACTTGAGTCGATTTGGCGAGGTCAAAAGCCAGTCAAAGCCGCGCGAAAGGCTGCAAACTATGCTGGCTGCCTGTGGAGTCAGCTACAGGCTTCGTGGCTTGTGAAAAGGAAGAGTGTTTATTGATTGTTTGTGTTGTCTGTGCTTTTGGCGCATCTGCCACACAGGGTTTTCGCTTTTTCGCTTTCAGCTTACATACATACACACATTGCACGTCATATGAAAAGTGAAATTTCCTGCCTTAATTGCTATGAATCGACAGCCATAGCGACGACAGCGGCGGCAGAAGTAGCAGTGGCAATGCCAACCGAGCAGCCGAATGCAGTTTGTTGGCTGTCTGCACTGGGAAAAGGGTTTTTTCTGCTTGCTACAGCAACAGCAACAGCAACAACAATGTGGGAAAATCATCAAGAAATGTGAAAAAATAATGCAAATGTCAAAATGTCTGATTTAACGGTTAAATGCATCACGAATTTTACACGCTTCAAAAACAATGTTGTTGTTGCTGCTGTTGCTTCTACTGCTGTCCCGGCAGTTTACTATGCTTTTATTGTTGTTGTTGTTCATAAGAAATGAGTGCATTTCACATTACCCAAACGATGTTACGTTTGATAAGACCATTTAGATTCCACAAAAGTGCGGCGTATAAGTGACATTGTGGGCAGAGGGAGCGGTTACAATTTTCCCGTTACATATACATACGTGTACTTGAAGTATGGGAGCCCATTAAGCGCTTCATTGTTACCGGTATTCGGTAAATAAGGTAGGGAGGGCAACATTTATTTTAATTGACATTCATAGGAGCTCAATCACTATCCAAACCCGATAACCCCAGCACGGTAAACTTGATCCGAGCCTGTTATTTTAAATAATGGTGAAGAATTTTCTAGATCGGTGATTAGTTTTGAGATATTCGGGTTTAGAGTTTGATGGTTGTTGGGAAGAGCAGTTCGAAAGTTGCACAAATGCAAGCTATTACCTACGCTTAAGCCATTAATAGGATATAATATTCAACAAAGAGCACCGCAAGATGTACCCTTCTCCTGGCTATTGTTTAATTTTTATATTTGGAAGCACTCTTCAACACCAGAGGTGTTTTCTCTGATCGATATTGGCGTCTAGCTCGAAAGTAAACTGCGTTGAGATTGCACTCCTTCACTGCACGGTAATTTCAAATACAGCATGCGAAATTCTCGGTTACCCTCTGCACCCGCTAGATGAAGGAGTACCAGCTGGAACTCAAAGTGAAAGTCGACGACGTCAAAAACCCGAATCCGTTGCTTTTGCAGGCTGCTTACAAAGCAATCGGACGGCCGATCACTAATTGCCAGACATCGATTGGAACCACTGGGCTCAGCGCGACGCACATCAAAAAACCTTAAGCCTATCAAATTACCACCTTGGGGACTGTAACGGGATTCCTACTGATGTCTCCCATGCGCCACATGCGGCCCAGTGAAATATTTATGCTTTATGTTGAGAATCATCCTAGTAGACATACACTGCAAGTACAACCACTCCCTAAGCACATCAGACATGGTATACGCGTCCTAAGGGACTTCAGAGAGCACCATAGATTCCGTCGTAATACATATTTATTTAACCCTTTTCCCGGAATGGCATGCTCGTTATTCAAACACCACCCCCAGTAGTCGAAGAGCTCGGGCTGCCTCGCATGACTCGTGTTATACGAACATAATTAAAGTCTGGATAATGTAGTTGACTCACCTCTTGCTTATCCAAACTTGATCACGATATATTAAAGGCATGTGCTACAAAACAATAGCCACCCCTTTTCATGCCCTTAACCTTAAACCTACTCATCTCAACGCCTCTCTCTCTCTCTCTCTCTCTCTCTCTCTCTCTCTCTGAACCGAACCCATGGAAATTTGTCGTTTCTTGGACCACCCATTAGATGATCTCGAGACGGCATAGACTGACTTGGCTCGCTTACAGGCGATGTTGAGGAGGTCCCTACAACAACAATAACAACAATAACAACAAGCAAAACAAAAAAAAAATTACATTCAGCAAGTAGGTGGATGTAGTGAAATATTAGAGTCTCTCCCTGAGTCAACAACAGCTCTTTAGGCATTTCTTTCTCTTCTTTCTTTATCTTCTGCTAATAGGCATTTCTTTCTCTTCTTTCTTTCTCTTCTGCTAATAGCAGATACCTAGTGACGCCAAATCCTTCTCAAACTGATCTTTCTAACGAGGTCTTCCACTGTTGCCGTCGACTTGCATCCATCATCCAAAATTGTAAAAATCAAAGTAGTCGTTGTCTCGTACTTAAGGCCTTTAATAGTCGGCGGAATTCTCCATTGCAAGTAAGCAAAGGTCGATTATTCGATTGCCTCTTTGTACTCTCAGAAAATGCCGTTTAAAGTTGGAGCTCACCGCACACAGTACAGGGCGTATACGTAACTAACGTGTAAACAAGTTTACGTAGCGCTCATTGGCTTAATAGAGAGAAAGGTGGAGGCTCTAGCGATAGAGCGCTAATAACTTGTGTCTTCTAGGCACAGCTTGAGTGTCTTAACATGCAATTCAAACGCATAGGAAAATACAAAAAGGCAATTGGCAGACTTTCGAGGGAAAAACAATGTGACTATCATTTGGGCCTCAGGTTACGCGGATGTAGAAGACAATGTAAGAGCGGATGAGCTGGATCCCATTGCCGGACTTGGACCAACTATGCCTGCTTCAGACCTTTCAGGGCCTTCAAACGTTGTCTAAAGCAGTGAACCATGGAGGAACCCTGCAACGCCTCCATCGTAGCATGTGCGGCAATCGTAAAATATGCTGCAACGATTTAGGCGCCGGAAACGAATGAGACGCAGATGAAGAAGCTACAGGCTTGCCAAAACACCGCTCTCAGGACCGCGACAGGAAACCTTCTGATGGCGCCGGAGCATCACTTGCACAGCGTAGCATCTAGGCTACGAGCAAAAGAACATAATGCTTTGCTGTGCAAGCAATTCCTATTGGAATGCTACCGTGGGGAGCACCTCAAAAGGTATCTTATAGAAGCTGAACCTCCACCTAGGCATATTAAAAAGGGAGTACTTGATATAAAGGACACCATCCATCAATACCAGGTGTGTTAGTTGAAATTTTCCGGTTTTTTCGATAAAGAAAACACTTAATTTTCAGAATCTCAAAATTCTTTTATTCAAAGTATTGACCATTGGTTTCTACACATCTCATCTCGCCTATCTCTCAGGCAAATTAAGGATCCCATTCCGAAAAAACTTCTTCTCTTTCGTGGCAAACCATTCGACGAGCCATTTTTCGTCTTCTTCAAAATTAGCGAAGCACTGCTCTCCAAGGGAGTGTCCCATCGATGCGAAAAGGTGATAGTCGGACGGGGCGAGGTCTGGAGAGTACGGCGGGTGCGATAATATTTCCCAATTAAGTGTTTTTAATGTGGCTTTCACCAGTTTAGCGGTATGAGACGGTGCGTTGTCATGTTGCAAGATAACTTTGCCATGTCTTGGGGCCCATTCCGACCGTTTTTCGTTTTTCGATCAACGCATGATTCAAATTGATCATTTGTTGTCGGTAGCGATCCGTGTTCACCGTTTCACCAGGTTTTAACAACTCGTAGTACACCACACCACACTGGTCCCATCAAACACAGAGCATTGTCTTACGGCCAAAGCGATTTGGGCTTGCCGTCGATGGGCCAGCTTCACTAGGGGAAAGCCATTTTTCGTCCCTCGTGACAATTCGATGCAGAAAAGATTTCCTTTCGAATCGATGAAGCAGCATTTCACAAACGGTTTTTCGATTTTCCATTTGTCTATCGTTCAGCTGGTGTGGCACCCAATTTCCATACTTCTGGATCTTTCCCATGGCTTTTAAACGTTGGTAAATTGCTCCTCGAGTCACATGTAGTGTTTCTGCCAATTTTTGTTGCGATTGGGTTGGATCAACATCCAATAACGCCTGCACTTCCTCGCCTTCAAACTTTTTCGCTGCACCAGGATGTTCATTGTCTGTCAAATCGAAATCTCCACTTTTAAAATGGGCGAAACCATGTCTCACATGTTCTAATCACTGGAGCATGTTCACCAAAAGTTTCTACCAGCAACCGGTGAGCTTCAGCTGCTTTCTTCTTTTGATGAAATAAGAAAAGCAACGAATGCCGCAAATGCGATTTACTTGGAACAAAACTCGACATATTCACTGAAGTAAAACAATATGACGTTATTATTTTGGCGGAATGTGACTTGCGTGTTTTTGTAGGTTAATGTCAATAAAAAAAATTACATACATGTCAAATCATAGAAATTTATACATATTGCTAGCGACATCTACTAGTAAAACCGGCACACTTCAACAAACATACCTGGTATGTGCAACAACCGCTGGACAGAACGGCGTCCAGGCAAGTACTGAACGCCATTCACCAGGAGTCAGTCAATCAACACCTTCAAAGACTCCCTTCCCGTAAATGGCGTGCTCGGGGATAAAGCACCACCCATTGCAGACAACGAGCATGAGCTGCTTCGAGAGACCCGCGTGACTCTGGCACAACTTAGGCCTGGATACTGTAGCAGGTTAAACTCCTACCTATCCAGTCTCGACCACAGCATACCCATGCTTCACGGAGTGGAAGCCCAATTGTCGAAAATGCCGAAAAATGTTGCCTCTGTAGGCACTGCTTCGACTGCCCAAGAACTAAAGATTGGCTGGATACGAAAAGTAAAAATTGAAGTCTTCAATTTCATGCAACAATAATGGATTTCTTTTTACTACACCAATATATTATATATGTATGTACGCATATGTAAGTATGTATATGGGTCAAAGCTTTCAAATGTGACCCAATCGCGCTTTTTAAAAGATATACAGAGCTACTACGCATCTTATCCACCATAACTGGATCGTTGATGATTTTCTTTTCCGTGCAAACGCACAAGCGCACATACACACCAACATATATGTACATACGTGTACATACAAAGAATATGAAGAATGCAATTGCGATGGTAATCATTTCCCTGAAATCAAGCAAACTAAACTAACAAGTAAGCAAAGTAAACAACTTTCACCCCAACAAATGCAATAATCAATGATGGACACAACCGAAAATGTCTATAAAGCCATAAGGCAGGTAGAAAATGAAACTGCGCACACACACACACACACTTACGCCTGCATATATGCGCATGATAAACAAGAAGAAGAAAAAAACTTTTAGCAACATTTTGAGAAACGCCAACAACACCACACTTGCTATACCCAAACTCCTTCACTTCAATACCAACAACAACAACAACAACACACGAATAGAAGCAACAACGCCAGACATCTTCAAGTGCTACGCGAATTCCTCAATTCTCATTGATTGCAATGCGCTCTGGCAAAAGGCGATTGAATGTTAATGAAATCGAAAAAAAGAAAAGAAAAAATTACAACTAAAAATGCGCCAAAAAAAAAAACAAAAACAAAAAGTGACTCTCCATCGCCTGCGCGCATGAGAAAGAAGGTGAAAAGCGGCCATGATGAACAGGTTCGCCCAAAGCGATTCTAAAATGCCAAATTTATATGTTAAACGGCGCGCCGTTGAGCCGTTGCGCCGCAGCGATCATTCATTTGCGATTTTTACTACTGTTTAGCTTTCTTCGCGCGTTGGCAGCTTTTTTTTTTCTTACCTTTTTTAGCCAACTTTAACGTTTGATTATCGTCGTAGTCTCGACGGCGTATTTGCCGCATCCGCGTTCACAATGCGACGCTGCGCGACACAAATGCATAATATTACGCGCGCTACGCACCAATACGCATCAATACGCAACGCGTCTAACTGAGCTGGCAGTGCGTATTCTGGGTGTATTTGTACAATAAAAAAAAATAAGGCATTTGTCCCATTTTGGCAAACTACTTACAGCAAAACTTGACATTAAGTTGTACCCAAACTCAATAAATAGTAGACGCATTTGCGCAATGCACAGTGTGACGTTGCTATTTTTGTGGCGGACTTACAAACAGTTCGGCGTGCATTAGTGATTCCAAGTGAAGTCAGGTCGCTCGCCAGCTAGACGCGTTTCGCCTCTTCTCCTTATCCCAACAGCGGGTACCACTTTCAAACCTGGAGTCTTTTCATCCATTCGAATTTACAGTTCTCATCGTTCCAATAGTATTCTTCTACAATGCATTTTTCCCGAAAACTCCTAGTGTCAAACTCATCAGCGGTTATCATCGTTCAAGCTTCGTGCATTGCGAATATTTGGTCAATGGTGGATTTACCAGGTCTAAAGTTCCACTGAGAAGGTCCAATTTAGTTTGTTGCCGGTGGGCTTTAATAATTCTCCCAATAAGTACGCTAGATAAGACCTTATATGCAATATTCGTTATAAATATATAGGGTATCCCTTCTTATTAGGCAGAGCATACTTGGGTTCTAATCGTCGGGCATGCTCTGCGCTGCCATTCAGCAGACCGTTGAAGTATCTCCCCATGAACCTGATCACTGGTCACCACATTACCTCGCTGATTACTACATGAGTATGTGTTGAAACTTTCTTAAAGTCGCATCTCTTCATAGAATTTTGGAGCGTTATCTCAGCTTTACAAGCGCTTCATACGCATGCATATCGTTTTCCTTTACTTTTTCTGTCTGCAAATACGTCTTGCTAGTTTGCTCTCGGCATCTATCCCACCCCTCACACGTTGGATTCATTCGCAACGTCGCGAGGTGTACAAGATTTTCACTGTAGTTTGACATTCCTCATTGTACTAGCAATTCTCCCGACTTTGTCGAAAACAACCGGTTTTTTGTTTATCTGCGGTATGTAGCAGCCGGCGTCCCAGAGTTCGCTCTCCTCCGAGAGAGTAGAAGGTGAAGTCGAGTAAAGAACCAGTTGGCTGATTGCAGCTTTTTGACGTCAGACCATCTTTGAGTGCAGCACTTTCTTGGTTACTCAAAAGAGGATGCGTATCTTGCGTGCTACGAGACAGTGGACCGAGTCGATGTTAGATCCACGGAACATATCATACGAGTATATGATCGGTCTGGTGATAGTCATGAAACTTGTTGAAATTTCTTGTGCCGGGATCTGGTGCTAGCTACAAAGAACCATACATATTTCAGCCCCCGGGGAAGTTGGAAGTTGATCAGAGACAATCTCAGTTGTATCCCTCTTTGGGGATATTTCCTATTGGACGCTAAATTTGCCGCAAATATCGTCATTGCCGACCCTGGTATTAAAATACCAGACACGATTTTGATACCGTGATGACCATCTTGAGTGTATTTCGGACATGAAATAAAGGCTCCTCGTAAAAAACCATCAGCCGTTCGGAGGCGGCTTAGTATAAACTGTAGGTCCTGATTGGTTGAAAAAAAAAAATAAAGACGCAAAACCACAAATTGGGGGAGGAGCTCGGACGAAAATCGCTTCAGCGGTTACAAAGCGCCAATTATATATGGTATATACATATTCGGCCGACCGCCTCCTCCAATTTGTGGTATGCATCTTGATGTTTTTCCAACAAATGGAGGTACCTACAGTTTGCACGTATACTAAGCCGTCTCCGAAAGGCTTATGGGTTTTTACGAGGGGCTTTTATTTCAAGTCAGAAATACACTCGGAAGGCTTAACATTTCCAGCCGCGGGGCGACTACAATTAGAATAATTAAGTTTGCATAGAAGTTGGATATTGGTCGGACCAGGACTCAAACCCTAGTCTGCCGGATGTCAGTACGCAATTGTAACCACTTGGCTATTGCGGCTGCCTCTTTTATATAGGCACTTTAATTACATTTCACAACGATCCATATTCTGTCGTCCTTGCTTCGGCTATTGTAGTTTTTTCAGGGCGGTGTTGTCAGCTTTTAGTCTTACGAAGACATCAGCCAGCTGGAAAGCGACACTTTGCTAATTAAGGTAATGGACAGTTCAGTTGTTTGCCCTCAAGTAATGATCCTTAAACGTTTGCAAGGGTCGTCATCAAAATGAGGGGTTTCTCTTATGAGGCTTGTTATATATATTTATTTTTTTGGTAGATTTCTCATATGGTGGGTTCCTAAAACTACGAAAAATCACAGAGGCGGGTTTACCTTCTCATTTTAGCTCGTCTTCATATAGGTGTTTTTTTGACTACCCAGTGTATACTTTGTCTAAGACCGGAAGTCGTAAGTTGCTTGTAACCATATGCAAAATAATCTCAGATGAATGGCAGTCCAGAACTTTTCCATGTTATGTTTAATAATTAAAAAAAAATTAAAAAAATCCAATAAGATTTTTACTAAATTTTTGTGGTTTATAACAACACAATTCTGGCATTTTGGAGCGTTCACGCGACACTGTGCGCCGGCGATGGCCAAAAAGCATTCAAAATCCAATAAACAACACCAACAGCCAGTCTGCGTGGCTACCATCGCCAGCAGCTTCACGCCACGCCACGCATCGCACCTCGCACACCACACACCGCCTAAACTTTCTTTAGCAAAAAAGATTTGTGTTTTTTTTTCGGCTGTTGATCTCTTTTAGCGGGGTTTCTTCTTTTTTTTACGCTCGACTGAAGTGGATGTAATTTGGCGTACATATGTATGTTTGTATGTATGTATGTTTATGTGACGGGCGAACAGGTTGCAAACAGGCCGTTCGTTTCCTTGTCGACAGCGGCGCGTCGCTTAAGCTGAGGGCATGCGCGTGTGGCATTTCGTTTTCATTACAATTCGATTACTTTTGGTTTTAAGTTTTTTGTTTATTTTTTTTTTTTTGGTTATTTGTTTTTGTATACTTTGTGTGCTTGCTTACTTTATTCTCATGATTTCGACTTGTTTGTTGCCTAAATTGTTGTTATAAATTGTTCAAGTTCGTTTTTTTTTCTTTTCGGTTGCTTATAGTAGTTTTTTGTTGTTGTTGTTTTGTTGTTTTTACCGACTTCACATTGAATTCATTTTAATTTGCCGCGTGAAATTTCGCCAAAAAGTCATCATCATCATCATCACCATCATCAGCATCATCATTGGCATTGGCATCGGCATCATTGAATTGTAGTTAATTAAAATTTTTGTAGTCGTTAAAAGTGATAAAAGCGTAATACATACTTGTTGTACAAAGCGCTTCTGCATTAAATACGAACACACATACATACATACCCATGTACATACCTAGTTGTCTGTTTTTTTTTTGTATGTTAATGGCTCAACAAGCTGCTCAACTGAACTGGAAATGAACGAAATTTTTGCCCATTCAATTTAAAAATGCGCAGAAATAATTTTTCTTCTCCTTAGTGCTCAGTTCTCACTCCCCACTCTTCTCTCTGTTGTCGCTCCGCTCTGCTTTGACTAACTTTTTGACATCTTGACTTTCGTTTGCAATCAAACTGGGTCAATTTTTGTTTGTCGATAATTTTTTCTTCTTCTTCTTCTTTTGCTTCTTCTTTTTCTTCACTTGTGAGTTCTTTGTAATTATAGTTTATTTTGATATCAGCGAAAAAAGTGAGAATAACTTAAATGAGGGTTGCTTATTTTTTTTTTTTTTGGCTAAGAGCAATACTAAACTAGATCAGAAGTCTTCTGCGTTGTTTTTGTTTCCAGAAAGTTTCACTTAATTTCGATTTTGTTCTCTTGAATAGAAAGAGTAACTTTTTTTAGTTGGGAAAAAATTGAAAAATTTTAGCGAGAATATAAACTATATATTTTTAGCCGCCAGGTGGCGCCGCAATCGAAATATTTATTAACTCGCTTTATTGAACCGATTCCTATGATAAAAGAAATTATTTGGCTATGAGAATTAATTTTATTTAAAAATGTATTTTCCAAGTACAACAAAAAAATATTAGGCCAAGTAAAAAGTTCATTCGGTTTTTATCTAAGAGATGGCGTTATTGTCCATAGTACTGGTGTTACGTGTCGCATCATGTCATACTATACGGCTCTGTAAACGTGTTTATTCGCACTAAAAGTTTGTCTTTGACAGTTTTTTGATTGATTTACTCATTACGTTGTGAGCGCTCGTCAAAGTTGGACACCAGCAAAGAGAAAATTCGCTATATTTTAAAATCCATCGATCCATTTCAGAAACGTTTGGTGACTGGCGATGAAAAGTGGATCACTTGCAACAACGTCAAATGAAAACTATCGTGGTCGAAGGGCAGTGAGCCGGCACAAACGGTCTCCAAGCCAGGTTTGACCGCCAGGAAGGTTTTGTTGTGTATTTGATGTGATTGGTAAGGAATCATTCACTATGAGGTACTTCTCTACGTCCAAACTCTTAATTCGAACTTGTACTGTCAGCATTTGGATTGTCTGAAGGCAACAACCGCCCAGAAGCACCCAGCTTTGTTTAACAGGTGGAGAATTGTGTTTCATTATGCCAACGTCAGGCCAAACACATCGATAGTGGCTGTCCAA
Source organism: Ceratitis rosa (assembly GCA_037013455.1). Classification (NCBI taxonomy): domain Eukaryota; kingdom Metazoa; phylum Arthropoda; class Insecta; order Diptera; family Tephritidae; genus Ceratitis; species Ceratitis rosa. The sequence goes on from JAWMAG010000054.1 coordinate 13,155,067, forward strand.
AAGTTTCGAGAGCATCCACCTCATAGTCCGGGCCTCGCACCAAGTGATTACCAAGTGTTGTTGTTCATGGCGAGTGATTTGGATGGTGAAGAATCGGCCTCAAGAGAAGCCTGTGAAAATTGATTCTGCCATTTTTTTACTATAACCTTCCAAATGGCAAAAAGTATACAACAAAATGGCGCATTTCTGATGGAAATCGGATAATTCTAATTACGGTAAATGAAGCCTTAAGTTTAAGGGGGTCTCCTCATCAGTAGCTTACAAAAAAAGAGGTTTTTCAGGATTTTTTTTGAACATGAAAACAACAAGAGAAACAAATGATCTTTTGCATATTTTTGAACATATATTTATTCAACAAAAAAAAGTTTATTGTATGTCAAAATAATTAAAAATGGCTGATTTATGAAAAATCTTGCGCAGCAGCTCGCGATTAACAACTCAAACTCCGTGCATGATTCAGCCCGTAATTTTTATCTGAAACAAAAAATGGAAATACTTCCTTGTTCAGAAGGCTTTTTTGCAGATCATAGACTATTATGGTGATTGAAAGTTGAAATTTTAACATTTTTGTCATTTTTTTAAAAAAGTACTCGATTTTTAGTGCTTTTTCTAAGAATAATTGAGTTGATAACATTGTAAAATAAAAATTTTTTAATAAATATTTTTAGTTCAATCTATTCAATCTATTCAATCTATACATAGCTTTAATGGTTCATTTTTAATCGTGCACGGAATTTTAAAAAATACGGTTTTCGGGAAATAGGCTTTAAAGTTTTTAGTTTAGCTCGCGCTTGCCCCACGCGAGACTCTACTCAGATTTGTAAATCCTAAACGAGTTTGAGTTGGACTCTCAAAATTTGCAAGAATATTCTTTAATAATAATTCTAACGATTGAAGCAAAAAAAAAAAATCGATTTTTTGAAACTGACTGATGAGGAGACCCCCTTAAGGCAAAAAATTAGATGAAAGCCAAAAGTTCATCAGAATTACTCTTGTCAATTGGGTCTATTTTGGACCGAGTAGGCAATTGAAAAGTTCTCACACGTCCAACACCGAACTCACAAGTTCCTCATCATTACAGTCCACACATAGTGGACGTGGACGATGTCGACATGCGATGAGTCAGCCTTGGGAGTCTTTGAGAGAAAAGTTTTGAGTACGAATTACGGTCTGTTGGGCGTTGACAACGGCGAATACAGCAGATGATGGTACGATTTACAGAACTTTGGTTATACGATTCAATTGAAATAGTTCAGCGAATGAAGAGAAAACGACCAAGCTGGCTAGATCATGTCGACCGATTAGATGAAAACACTCCAGCTTTGAAAGAAATTCTCCACTTCGCTGAAAGGATGAGGTGAAGAGCGACCTGGTTTCACTTGGTATTACCAACTGGCGCCAAACAGTGAAGAAGAGGAACAATTTGCAAGCCAATGAAGAAGAAGGAGAAGTCTCGCATTGGACTACACCGCTCTTCCCGTCGCCGCAAACAATAAACGTTGAGCACTTATTTTCTAAACAATTAAACTCATTCAACTACTCTTTCTTTTTTCTTAGAAATATTCAAATATACATACCTACGAAAAATATTTTAAAAATTAATTTAAGCCCTTAAGCCACAAATACAAAAAGTTCAACCCTCGTATTCTACAATAACATACCGTTAATTGCTGCTATTTGGCTTAGCATTTCAACTGAATTGGAAAATTATGATTTCTTTTCGTTTTCGTTGAACTTTAATTTGAATTCTTTGTTTGATTTTCACAATGGCTAAACCCATATGGTAGTTGTTTTTGTAGTCAAAAGTAATTATTGAAATGAACTGAAGTGAACTCAAGAGTAAATAAAAAATAAAAGTAGCATGTTTTGGAATTTTTTTTTAATTGTTATCGACTAGGCCAGTATTCGGTAGAGAAATTTCAAACCATGAGTGAGAGTACTCTTAAAAATTTCAAACAAAAGTTCAGAGCAATTCATTAAAACAATTAACTAATGTCGTGTTGATAGATAGATTTCTTGTAATGTTCTCTAGACAAACTAACAACTGCTCGGAGTATTGCAGAGAGAACTATTATAACTAATAGTGAATGAAGTGAATCATTCGATTTAATGAGTTTATCATACATATAAGTCAAGTAAAAAGTTCGTTCGGTTTTTTTTATTAATTTTTCAAAATATGATAACTTTGTGTACATTTGTCCGATTTAAGTCAGATATGCGCCGTTTTGTTCGTAAGGTCCGGACTATAAGGTGGATGCATTAGGACCTCTCCCCTGGGTTCCTGGAGCTTCTGGCGCGTCACCAAAGACGTGTATGGCCTGGCGTGAACACAATTCGGCCTCTGTTGATCAAAGATGGCCTCTTCTGGATGAGTGCTGCCTTCAAGCGGTCCAGTTGTTGGCAGTAGAGAGCCGAATTGAGCGTTTGACCATAGGGGAGCAGATCGTAGTAGATGATTCCTTGCCAATCCTACCAAACACACAGCAAAACCTTCCTGGCCGTCAATCCTGGCTGGGCTCACCGCGTTTCGACCACGACCGACTTCGCTTGACGTTGTCGTAAGTGATCCACTTTTCATCGCCAGTCACCAAACGCTTCAGAAATGTGTCCATTTTGTTGCAATTCAGCAGCGATTGGCAGATGGAAATTCGGTCCATCATGTTTTTTTGCGTTAGTTCGTGTGGCACCCAAACATCGAGCTTCTTTTTGAATCCAAGGTTATGCAAATTGTTTCGAATGGTTTTCTGGCTTATCTTTGGTTCTGCAGCAATTAAATAAGTGCTCACGTGACGGTCTATTTCCACTATTTCCATGATTTGATCGCAATTTTCGACGACAGGCCTCCCGACGCGTGGTGCATCTTTGACATTGAAATTGCCGGAACGGAACCTAGCAAACCACTTTTGTGCTACACGTTCGTCGTTCGTTTACAGTATCGGGCCCATAAACTAAATGAATTTTTCCAGCCGCTTTGGCTGCTTGTTCGCCTTGATCGAAGAAAAATTGTACAATATAGCGAATTTTCTCTTTGCTGGTGTCCATTTTTGACGAGCGCTCACAACGTACTGAATCAAACAATCGAAAAACTGCCAAAGACGTCAATGGCGCGAATAAACACGTTTTCAGCACCGTATAGTAAGACATGATGCGACACGTAACACTAGTACTGTGGACAATAACGCCATCTCTGAGATAAAAACCGAACATACTGTTTGCTTGACCTAATATAATACCTAGATGTTAATAAATGTTAACAAAAAAGAAAAAACAAAAAAAAAATAGATAAAGCCATGAATAATGGAATAATGTAGAAAAAGTTTAAAATTTTTACTAATGGATCCGAAGAAAACTTTTCGAGGCAGGAACCGCAGTAACCACAGAGAATATTAGGCTTTAATTAAGAAGAATTTGTCAGTATAACCGGAGGTCCTTTAGCAAAAGTATCGTGAAAAATATATTGCTCTGGTATGATCACATCCCAGTTCTCAAGCACAGTGTAGCAATAGCCATTTTTCCAAGGTATGACTTCGAATCGTAATTTCACCTAAAAAGAAAGAGCTATGACCACCTTGAGGTCAAGGAGGCAATTTTAAGTCCATTTTAAGTCTAACCATTGTGAATGGCACCAGTAGCCAACAAGTGGAGAAAGGATAACTCCTGTCATCAAACAAACAGCCAGCGAAATCGTATTTTGCCTTCAGAGCTAATATTGATGGTCATTATATTGAAGTTGTGACAATTTTTATATATCTAAAAACTAGCGCATACAACATATGGTGCGAGTACATTGTTTGAGTCAAATACAGCTTAAATACAACAAAAACCAGCTTTAAAGGCTTTCAGTACTAAGTTTATCCGCTGTGGGAAGCAGAATAATATAAAATTTTGCTTCCCTCCGCTGGAAAGATCAAATTCAGAAGGACGTGAGGTCATTTATGTTATCAAATATTAAGCTAAGCAGCGAAATCGAGGGTTGTAGCGGTTTTTCGCGTTTGCCAATCCAGTAGAAGATGATACTTCTTCTTCTTCAACATCATCGATAGGACAATCGGATTCGCCCTCTTCTGCTGTTTTATTTTCACTACCATTCAGCACTCTAGACAAGTGTTCCCTTCATAAATTCCGTACACTCTAAGCATCAGTAGCTAGAACAAACCTCTTTGGTTTCTACAAGAGAATGCTTCGGTTTTGAAACCTTCTCTAAGTCACCGCACCTTTTCGCAGAATATTCGAGTTTCGGCCAGCTTTCTAAGCTTCCTAACCTCTTCATACTCGTGCTCACGCATTTCGGCCTCCGGCTTTTTCCATCGGTAAACGGCTCTCGCTTCTCTCTACAATTTACGGTATCTATTCCTTCCAGCACATACGAATATTGTTACCTATCGCAGTGTTGCGAGAAACGCAACCTGTTTCTCTTCACTCGCGGCATGGCAATCCATATCGTACCAGCTGTTTTTGCGATCTTTTTGGAAACTAACAGCTTCGTTTGCAGCTGCAAGTAGGGAGCTTAAAATACCATCTAACAGTTCCCATATACCAAGTTGCTGAAGAGTGCGCTCATAGAGTAAGAGTGCAAGTCGTGTAGATGAGCGTTCCGCTGTCTGTTGTGATTGCAGCTTTTCGACGTCGAATCTTCTTTGTGCTTGTTGACGGGAGTTCTTTGATATACAGAAGAATATGCGTATCTTGGCTGTTACAATATATTGATACGAGTCAATATTAGATCCTCGGAATGACATACATCCGGAAAACTGGATACAAGTCTTCCGTTATCTAACTTGTTGAATTATCTTATACAGAAATTTTGGTATTACAGACTACCATATCTCGAGTCACGGTGAAGTCGATCAGCCAAAGACCGTTTGGGAATGTTTCCTTGTTGAGCTGAAGTTTCCGACAGTTGTGCCGAAGATACGTTCTTAGCCCACCCTGGCGTGAAAATTACCAAGCACAATTATCACATCATCTCTGGGGCAGCGCTCATAAAAAGCATTTTAATCACATCATCATTTTCTACCGCTGGAACGCGGCCACATATCAGCGAAATGTTGAAAAATTTTTATTTGATGCGGATTGTGGCCAAATCTTTATGCTAGTACTCTGCGACGGTATCTCTGTCCATTTTTTACCATGAAGCCAGCACCAAATTCGAGCTACTTCATATAACCGTTGTAGTGAATCTCACAAAGGCCAACGTTCTGCCCTCCATGTACCGTCCATCGCACTTCTGGGACGGCGGTGGAGTCAGCTATTAGTCGTACGAGGACATTGTTTTTAAAGACCTTTCCTTTTAAATTTTTTTTAATATTCGGAAATAAAGTCACAAGGTGTATATCTGGGGAATATGGTGCTGGACGTTTTTCTTCGATCCCGGAGATCGCAATAAAATTACTCGTTATTTCAGCAGTGTGGGATGGCGCGTTGTCATGACGTAAAAAGTCCTCTTTCTTCCTGTTTCCCAAAAATTTTTGAAAACTTTTAATAAGCACTCTTCGGTGTACCATTTTGCAGTTACCGTCTGATCCTTTTCCAGTGGAATAGCAGCTACGATTTTAAATCGGGTGAAGTATACTGTCGTCATTACTTTTGCTGCTGATTTTTGTTGCTTAGATTTTACGGGTGGGTTTCCTCCTATTGGGCTCCATACCATGGACTGCTGTTTGGTTTCTGGATCGTACTTATAGAAACAAAATTAGTCACCAGTAACGACTTTACTAAAGTTGCTAGACAAACCATTTCCTCATTTGTTTAGGAAAAATTGTGCAAAATACACTCGAACCTCATTTTGGGCCTTATTTAAAGTTAAAAGCAGATTTCTTCGTGTATCCTAGATTATTACTTAATATTCGCAATACAGCCATGGTATTCAATCCCAATTCATTAGCAATCATTTCTTGTGTCAATTGTGGGTCTTCATCAATTTTGGACTTCACCAGAGCTACAGTGACGTCATCAGTGGAATATTTTGGTTGAACTTCTCGGAGGTCATCCTCTATGGAAAAATGTACGGTCTAGAATCTTCGGAACCACTTAGAAGTAATCTTTAAAGAAGGTGGAATCGTTCTATATGCAATTTGGCATTCACTGAATATTTGTATTAGTTGTGAATTACGCCGAAACCCGAAGAGAACCTCGTATGGCGAATTTCTGCTTGCATTGGTGGTGGAATTTCGTCTGACCTATTCTCAGCTATTTTGCGCTTTCTCGCCTCCATTTCAGCCGATCGTTTTAAAATTTGAAAGGAAAATTAATAAAGTAATTGCAAAGGATTTGGTATTTTTAGAATTAACAAAAACAAATTGAAAGTCGCTCACAGAGCGAACTTTTGTTAATCCCCTCGTACATACAAACATATCAATCAACGCATTGGCGGCTATATTTAGGCGCTTGAAGCAACACTGGTACGCAGCTTCCGTGATTTTCTTTCCTCTATATGTATGTATGTATGTATGTATGTATGTAGTTATTTTCCTCTTTACATATTAATGCTCAACTTCATCATTCTCACCTTATATGGTGTTTTGGTGATATCTGTGAAACGAGTAAATAAAAAATAATATAATCAAAATAAATATAAATTTACACATGCACACCTATATACGTACATATATACATATGTACATACAGTGATATGAATGCACTTTTCACTGCCGTTTGTTGTATTTTTGTATGCCAGCAGCTTTTGATGTTGTTGTTCGCTGGTTGACTGTGATGAAGATTTTGATGTTGATGATGGATAGCTGCTCATCAGCAATAACCAACAGTAACGTTGTCAACAACTGGTTTGGCTTGATGATAAATTGTCACCATTAAAGTAAAAAAAAGAAATTCTCTTAACAACAACAACAACAATAACAACAACAACAGCAACAACTGTAGCCGGAAAATCATCAAGTGCAACGCGAAGAATGAGGGGGAAATAGTTAAAGAAAAAGTGCATAAAAAGCCCAGAAATAGATTTGTACAAAAGCAGTAAGGCTTGATGTTATAGAAGCGTATGTATGTATGTATGTATACATATGAATATGTGTCAACCGATAGATAGCTGGGGCACCTTTTTCTCGACCATAAACTACTCATATCTCTTTGCCATTTTGCTTTGTACTTTTTCATTGCAACTACTTTTATTCACATACATACATACACACATACATACATACATATTCACTCGAAATGAAAATATCATCCAGCATACACCAGTGACACGTTTTCTAGCCTTGAACTAATTTTATGTATGTATGTACACGTATGCACTTGACCGTTATGGTACTGGTAGTGGCGCATCTACTAGCGAACAGGTGTCATCTCCTGCTGTTTATAGCCGCAAAAAAAAAAGCGAAAATGTTACACTTTTTCCATGTGGTCGACATTTCAAGCGTACGGCATATAGCACATTCCGTTTGCTTATTTTTAGTATATACCTATGTATGTAGGTATGTACTGTAAGCATTTGTAGACATTCATCATTCATTAAAAGGCTGCACCGGCTCATTATGGCCTCAATGGTAATTATGTACTCGTATAGGTAAAGACATCTTCAGTGCTTGCGGCGCGCACTTAAAGCATCAAATGGGGCGTTCAGAAAACCGTTCGAACTACGCGGATCTATCGATTGGTAATGAATTGTTTTGTAATTATGTTTGAGTGTGTTTTTGATCGAAACTCATTTGGAGCGCGGTTGTAGTGACGATTCAATTGATTTCATGAGGTTTTGTTTTATATTTTTGTATGTAGTATCCAGTTGACGTATGAAAAAAAAATGGAGTGTTGCCACCAGTTTGCAAATTTTTAAATTCCAAAATTAAGACTTTATTTTGAAAATTTGTTATACATTTATGGTAATGTTCAAAGTATTTCCCATCGGAAGTTACGATGTTTGCCCATCTTTCTGGCATTTTGTGGATCCAATCCCAAAAGAACTTCTCCGGCTTGGAGATCAAGAAAGAATCGAGCCAATTTCTGATACCCTGTCCGGTGAGGCCATTCTGTATTGATCTGAACAAGTGGTAATCGGAAGGTGCTATGTCTGGGCTATAAGGCGGGTGAGGTAGAACTTCCCAACCACAATTTTCCAAATAGTTTTTAACTGGCCTTGCAACATGTGGCCGAGCGTTGTCATGGTGAAAAACTATTGATTCGTGTCTGGTCGCATATTCTGGTCGTTTTTCCGCGATGGCCTTTTTCAAACGAATCAATTGTTTTCGGTAGAGGTCCCCATTAATCGTCTGACCCGATTTCAATAGCTCATAATAGAGCACACCCTTGTGGTCCCACCAAATACATAGCATAACCTTGGCCCCATGGATATTCGGCTTTGCCGTGGATGTCGATGCTTGCCTGGCCTCACTTACGATCTCTTGCGCTTTGGGTTATCATAATGAATCAAGTTTTCATCGCCCCTGACAATCCGATGCAAAAATGACTTCTTTTGGTGGCGTTGAAGCAACATTTCCGACATGCAGAATCGACGTTCAACGCCTCTTGGCTTTAATTCATGAGGCACCCAATTTCCAAGCTTCTGGATGAATCCTAATGATTTAAATCGTCTGGAAACGGTTGCTTGATCAACTCCTAATACTTTTGCAAGTTCTTCTAGCGTCTGGCATGCATCTGCGTCGAGCAATGTCTCCAATTTTTCGTTTTGAAATTTTTTTTCTTTCCGTCGTCTAAGTCGAAGTTGCCACTTTTAAACCGTGCAAATGTGGGATCAGATTTGGTTTTAACATTCACCATCGCCGATGAACGTTTCGCCACAATCCGCTTCAAGCCGAAGTTCTTCAACATATCGTTGATTTGCTTCCACGGTTTGACGGGAGAGAAGAATGATGTGAGCAAAGGACGCCTTTTACGCGTGTGCCGTACTTAGAAGCGCAGCCACACTACTATATAATAATTATTCCCTATCGGTATGGTAACTATGGGACGACATTTCGAGCTTTTTCCGAAAAGGATTGTCGTGTCGCAGTGAAGAAAAAACAAACCGCCTAACTCGAAACGTTGCGATCGACCACAACACATGCGGAATGTGAAAGATCCCGAGAACTTAAGAGGGAGGCAAGATGCCTATGCAGACAAAAAAAAAAAACAAGAAAGAGTCCGGAATTCGTTCCGACAAGGGTAATGCTTGAAAATTCTATGAAAAGATTAGTCTTAGCTTAGTCTTTTAGGACCCAAAGGGCTGAAGAAACTAGCCCGCTTAACTACAGTGTAATTGAAATATGAAGAAGTTTGAAGGCCAATTGCCCATCTAAAAAACAGCAATGCGGCGGGGTTCGATTGTTTGCTGGACCGAGCTATTGTTAATGTTGTTGTAGTAGCAGCAAAAATATCCCCCGCAAGAATTATAGTCCTTGGCTGTATGAAAATTCGGGTCATTCCTCTATGAAGACCCGACTATCGCGAGAACTTTTGTGAACCTTACCACGGGAAAGTTCTTGAACCTCTACCCGGATATATCAACTGAATTGCTATGACCGCTGAACTTATACGGATAAATAAACTGACGTTGAGCATCACCAAAAGCTCCGTCGGGATCGGGTTGACCTCAACATCCATGCCCTGAGTTTTCTTTCACCAGGCTGAGTAAGGTAGCGATTTAAATGGACTGGTAATGAACGAGGACAAGACGAAACATCTGCTGCCATCGAACAAATCGAACACGCTCACGTCTTGGTTTCCAAGTGGCTGTTGGCAGACATGACTTTGAAGTTGTTGATAGTTCCGTCTAACTTGAAACCAGTGTCAGCACCAACAACAATGTATGTAAGTGTGGAAATTCAAGCTCTTGCTAAGAAGTTGATACTTTGGTCTCGGTAGGCAATGAAAAAAAATGCTGCCTGAGCTAATAAAGACCAAACTCTACAAGTAAGAAGTATGGACGATGACCACAACTGATGAGTCGGTGTTAGATGTTTTCGAGGAAAAGTTTTCCGTAATATTTATGATCCTTTGGCATTGCTCACTGCTAATACCGCGGACGAAGGAACGACGAGCTGTACGGCCGTTCACATAAATCACCTAGTCAAGAGTCAGATAGCGAGGTCATGTGCTCCGAATGGATGATGAGACTTTAGCTTTGAAAGTTTTCAATGCAGTACCCGCCGGTGGAAGCAAAGAAGGAAGAAGACCTTCACTCCGTTGGGAAGACCAGGTAGAGAAGGACTTGGCTGTACTTGGTACAGTAGTAAATCTGCCACTGCAAGGACTGTGATGAGATTTATATACCTGTTTAGAATACTCCCCGGTTGTAGTTTCTTCAAGGTGTAATATGACAGGACAGGACAGGACGGTGCTTTAGAGAGGGAAGTAGTGAACTTTTTCTTAGAAATATCGAAGCTGGACGAAGAAACGGCACTAATCATTGCAGGCTTGGCCTTCCAAGTCGGTGACGATCAAGGATGACTTTGAATGCTATTTTGATCATCTCTAGGCAAATGCTGTTTTCTGCTGGGCTAATGTTCCTTTTTTCCTTTCAGATTGCGCTCACAGATGACGTGGACGTGGTTAAAGCCATCACAGGTACTGAAGAAATTTCCGAGCATGACAATGAAGTGGATCAGGTGGCGCTGGAATCGGAAGCCGAACCACAGCAGCCGCCAAAAGTTTTATATCAACACAACATCCAACAGCAACAGCCTGGCCCGGCAAGAAGTAAGTTGAAGTTCGACATTTAAAATTAATATGTAATTAATACTCTACTACCCACACGATTAGGCAATCATCAGAGCATACCATTGAGTCTTGGTCAACCCTTCGGCCCACCACCGCCACCAGCACAACTCGCTTATCAGGGACCGCCACCACCATTGCCGCCACAAAGGCCGTCACCACAACAGGTGCATGTGCCACAGGCGTTGCCCGATTTGAGTGTTGGCGCCTCAAGCAACAATGAAATTTGGTCTTCACCCGTGCAGGATATGCCGAAGATAATCTCGTTGGATGTTAAGTGCGAGAAGAATGGCATGAAAGTATTCGTTAAATTCGATAAGCCCTTCTACGGCATCGTCTTCTCGAAGGGACACTACAGCAACATGAATTGTGTACATTTGCCATCCGGTTTGGGACGCACTTCGGCCACTTTCGATATTGGTTTGCATGAGTGCGGCACATCGGGAAACACCGAGAACGGTTTGTACGGCTATGGTCATGAGTCTGGTTCGGGCACATATTTTGAGAATATCATTGTCATACAATACGATCCACAAGTGCAGGAGGTGTGGGATCAAGCGCGTAAACTGCGTTGCACCTGGCACGATCAGTACGAGAAGAGCGTAACATTCCGACCGTTCCCTGTTGATATGTTGGATGTAGTGCGTGCCGACTTTGCTGGCGATAATGTCGGTTGTTGGATGCAGATACAGGTGGGTAAGGGACCGTGGGCGTCCGAGGTGTCGGGTCTTGTGAAGATCGGACAAACAATGACTATGGTGCTGGCCATTAAGGATGATGACTCCAAATTCGATATGCTTGTACGTAACTGTGTCGCGCATGATGGTAAGCGCGCGCCCATACAGTTGGTAGATCAACGCGGTTGCGTAACACGACCGAAATTGATGTCGCGCTTCACGAAAATAAAGAACTTTGGTGCCTCCGCGTCGGTACTCTCTTATGCGCATTTCCAAGCATTCAAATTCCCCGACTCCATGGAGGTACACTTCCAGTGTACAATACAAATCTGTCGCTACCAGTGTCCCGATCAGTGTTCTGAGCCAAATCTGCAAGAAGTGCACCATCTGCAGGTCGGTCCAGAGTCGCAGTATGGACCACCACCACCACAACTGCACGTCGACACGTATCATGTGAGCAGCGGTATTGGCAAGCGACGTGATGAACGTCGCGTACAACGTCGTACACGTGCGGTCGATAACGAGCCGGAAGTGGGTCTTAATCGCATTATCAAAGTCGTTTCATCGGGTGATCTCACCTTTGCCATTGACGATCAGGCGAACAGCACCGCATCAGCCGCACCACAAACGATGGTCTTCCCCGCGCGTGAAGATGGACTCATTTGCATGACGACGCCCGGCTTTGCGATCACATTGATTATATTACTTGGCATACTCATAACTTCCTGTCTCATATCAGCGGTACTGTATGTACGTTTGCGACCGTTCTCCTCATTTGCACATGCGGAGAAAGAGCGTGCTGTTGCCTACACGAATCCCCAATTAGCTGGCGCTATGCCTGTCATTCAAATACCAGGACCACCGCCAAGTGTGGGTCAAGGTACGTTGACCAAATCGCGAACGCATACATGAAGCTGCTGAGGGGAAAAGAAATGAGTACACAGCAACGGCAAATGGATTGGACTCGGCTTAACGAGATGTGTCTTCGACAGATAGGAAATCGTGCACGAATTATAGGAGGCGGGCGTGCCGAACAATGCGCTAGTTGCCGCTCTAGCCGGCTACACAAAGCAAACACAATAGTCTTCTTTCGTTTTGGAAACGCTTTCTGGGGCGGATTGTTAATTAAGATAAGGTCTTAAGACCGCATAGAGGTTTAATATAATTTTATTATTTAATTAAAATATTTATTATTTTTTTTCAACGCTTTTAAAAAGTTCAATATACATACGTGTATGTATGTAAATGTTTGATGGTTCAAAAGTGAGGAATCAGAATATTTGTTTGTTAAAATTGAGAATTTTTCGACGAGCCTTTCGAGTCTGTTTGGGCCTTCTGTATTGGTGGCAGTTTAGAGTGTAAAATTTTAGTTATAATGTTGATAAATATACAAATAAATGTTTAGTTTTTAATGTTTAATTTAAGTAATATAACTATAATAACAGTATAAAAGTGTATACAAGAGTATGAGAAACCCGGTGCTAAGCCATATTCGAAGTTCAAATGCATCCACGTGACCTTTGCGTAAAGGCTATATTCTTTTATAGTTGAAGTTTTTTGCTTTACAGTAGTCTTTTGATAGGTTGGTACTTAAAACCGACAAATTCAGTGGCAATTTAAACAATTCAGCAACAATTTTCTTAGCTCAGCTAAAGTATGTATAATTGGTTTGAGTAAATATGTCAAAATTAGTGAAATTCAACGCCAAGAAATTCTATTTCAACGTTGAAACTTAAAAATATCAAATTCAGCTACAATTTGTTCAATTCAGCAAAAAATTGTATAACTCAGCTTACACATGCATAATTGGTTTGAGTGATAAATACCTATTCAGCCGAAGTTTATTCAATTCAGCTTTTTATTCTAGCATTGACACTTCAAAAATACAAATTCAGCTAAGATTTGTCAATTCAGCAAAAAAAAATTAACTCAGTATCCAGATTCGGTTTAGGGAATTGTTCAAATCTTAACTCAGCGCCAAGAAATTCTATTTCAACGTTGAAACTTAAATATTTCAAATTTAGCTACAATTTGTTCAATTCAGCAAATTGTGTAACTCAGCTTACAAGTTTATAATTGGTTTGACTGATAAATGTCTATTCAGTCGAAGTTTATTCAATTCAGCTTTTTATTCTAACATTACAACTTTAAAATTACAAATTCAGCTGCGATATGTTCAATTCAGCAAAGATTTTTTTTAACCCAGCACGAGTATCTGGCCCCGGTTCAGTGAAAAACAAATTCTGTTTTTGAATTGCAACTTAAATCTTACGAATTCAGCTCCAATTAATTAAATTCAGCAACTTAACATTTTACTAACTTAAAGATTTATGTAATTTGGCTTCGCAAAAATCAATTCAGCTTTGAAGAATTAAAAAAATATATAAATTAAAAATTACAAATTCATACAGCAAAAGGTTTATTATATTCAGCTTATGCACGTAAATTCGAATTAATAAAAATGCTTGCTGAGCATGTAATTTAGGTTAGTTGAAATCAATACAGCGCAAAGAAATTCTATGCTGACATGAATAAAGTAAAAAAAAAATAAATATTAAGAAATCAGATGCGATTTATTCAATTCAGCACATTTTTTTTAAACTCAGCTTATATTTGTACATTCAGCATAGTGAAAAAGCTAATTTCGCAAAAGTTTATTCAATTCAACGGGGTGAAGATCAATTCAGCACAAAATATTCATTAACAGTATTTATTATTCTGCGTAATACTTTAGCCTATTGAAATTTCTTATGTATTCAAATCAAAACAATTCACAGTAAATAAAAAAAAATACTCTTTTTTGTTTTGTAAATTACATTCAGCACACATTTTCCTTTGCTGAATATGTATTCAGCTCGCCTTTAAAGAATTCAGCGCACTTTTAACGATTAACTTTAAACGAAAATATATAAAGATATATGGAAAATCAATATGATTCAATACTGTTTTGTGTTTAGTACTTTTATAACGCCATTTACCTCTTTTATATAATGCTTTACATTTTTGTCTACTTTGTTTTATATAAACTTTAATGTATTAACATTTTTGTAGACTTGAAAAAAAAACAAATAAATAAATAAATAAATAAATATAGAAAACAACATTTAAACAAAAATCAAAACAGTAAATGAAAATTGTAAACACACAGCATACAAATACAAATACAAAGCTATTTAATACATAATTACTATAATATAAAAAGCTTGAATTAGTCACTAAATATGTTAAGTGCGTTCATTAGGCTAATTACAAACATAATTTATTTATATAGTATAAATAAATGAAATATTATATTTTTAAACTATTAATAAACAATTAAAAAGAATTGAATAAGTTAAGCGCAATAAGTAGATTAATTATACAAAAAAAAAAAAATATTTATTTGTATTTACGTTTATAACCTTAAAAACTTGCTTTTATTTCTTCTTGTTATTTCTACGACTGAATATCTTTTTGCAAACGTTAATTATCCACAAGTAGTTAATTTAATGTTTAAATATTTATTAATATATTTATTTGTATAATTTATTTATTTATTTAAATGAAATTTTGAATGTACAATGTTTATTATAAAATAAAATTTTGTATTTATACACGTACATATATACATATTTATTTGTTATCTTGCAAGAAAATTCAATAAATAAATATTTTCCTTAAAAATTTGTAATATTTGTAAAAATTCTTTCGAAATTATGCAGAAAACTAGAAAATACGATTAACATTTCCCTTCACAAGAAGAATGGCAAAAATAATTGATTTAACCAAAAGGAACGAAAAGCATAGCTAGAAAACTAATACTTAATCAGCACTATTTAAATGGTTTTTGCATAATAAAATTTATGTCAAAATTCTAAAAAATTTGTAATTATGCATTAGTGAGCACAGGCCGATTAAAATATTCGCATAAACAATAAAAAATTGTAGGTGACAGCTTACCAAGTCCAAAATTATATTCATCAGACTTCACATGCCGGCCAGGGAACCATGGATCCCGTACCATGAAACTAGCTGCTGTCCAAGCGCAATTCACTTAATCCGTTGCTGTATTAATCAATATTATTTATTTTTCTTAACCATAAACTATCGAAGACTGATTGAGTTAAGCACTATTGCCGAAGCATCATTTTTTTTATATGTATGTATTTCGCGCCCGCACAAATTTGATACTAAAGAATAGCGTTACAAATCAATGAAAGACACAAACAACCACTATTATATAACTTAATACAACTTCTTGCACATAGAGAATGTTTATAATTTTTAATTCACAATTTTATTTGATTAATATATGCACATTGCTACTAACAGACGAGATTTTAACTTTGGAAAAAGGAAACGGAATGAAAGGCTACTGAAATGGCGGTGGAAGTTTGACAGATCGCAGGGTTGCAGTAGAATATAATATTTGTATACATATTTGATTTTGAATTAATACTCACAATAATATTGCGAAAACAATTTTTTTAAACAGTTAAAGAAATGTATTCTTATAAGTTCTCTGATCAGTCACTTAAAACAGAGAATTTTTAACATTATTATAAGTTTTCAGCCTAAAGATAAATGCAGCCTAAAAGTATGTTACGGCTTTATACATCATTGCTTCTACGTACACTGCATTATCGTCGTGACTATCAACAATTGTGTCGGTAAAGCTGCTTTGATATATTTTTTTATATTATTTACAAAATAGCTACATTTTCTTATGTCTTCTATGTATTGTTCCTGAATCTTATAGAAAAAATATTTCAAGCAATAAATGGAAAAGTCGTGGGTAAATATAGACATACATATATACATATGTGAATGGGGAAAACTTATGACCGCCCTTCACTCAATATCAATATGTATACAAATATTAAACTCTACTGCAACCCTGCGATCTGTCAAACTTCCGCCGCCATTTTAATAGCTTTTCATTCCGTTTCCTTTTTCCAACGATAAAATCTCGTCTGTTAGTAGCAATGTCCATAAATTAATCAAATAAAATTGTGAATTAAAAATTAGAAACATTATCTATGTGCAAGTGGTTGTAATAAGTTATATAATTGAGATTGTTTGCGTCTTTCATTGATTTGTATCGCTGTTTTTCAGTCTCAAATTTGTGCGGGTGTGAAATACATATACGTATAAAGAAATGATGCTTCGGCAATAGTGCTTAACTCAATCAGTCTTCGATAGTATGTGGTTAAGAAAAATAAATAATATTAATTGATACAGCAACGAATTAAGTGAATTGCGTTTGGGCAGCAGCTAGTTTCATGGTACGGGATCCACGCTTCGCTGGCCGGCATGGGAAGTCTGATGATTGTAATTTTGGCCTTGGTAAGCTGTTATTTACAATTTTTTATTGTTTATACGAATATTTGAATCGGACTTGTGCTCACTAATGCATAATTACAAATTTTGAAATAAATTTTATTGTGCAAAAACCATTTAAATAGTGCTTATTAAGTATTAGTTTTCTAGCTGTGCTTTTCGTTCCATTTGGTTCAATTAATTATTTTGTGCCATTTTTCTTGTAAAGGGAAATGTTAATCGTATTTTCTATTTTTCTTCATAATTTCTAAAGAATTTTTACAAATATTACACATTTTTAAGGAAAATATTTATTTATTGAATTTTCTTGCAAGATAACAAATGTATGTATGTACCATATGTATGTGTATAAACAGATACTTTATATTATAATAAACATTGTACATTTAAAATTTCGTTTAAATAAATAAATTATACAAATATGTCTTATATATAAAAATCTTATGCACGTTTGGAGAAATCCAGTAATCTCCAAAAATCTCCAAAAATTACTGACCGATTGACATGAAACTTCGTCAGATTGTTTCTCTGATTCCCAACAAGGTTTTTTCTTTGTCGGGAAGTGGTCCAGGGACTGACCTATTCGAAGAAATCTTATTTATGGTTTGATTTACTTGAAATTCAGTTCATAGGTGGATTTTGGCTTAGATTAACAGGATGTTTACACATCTTTTTCACTATACTGAATATATTATTATAAATTCACTGTCTGCGTATGGATTACAACTCATATAAAACGCAAGAATAAGTATTCACAGACATAAATGTAT
>JAWMAG010000054.1:13177500-13202500 GCA_037013455.1 Ceratitis rosa
CCAAATTCATCCGAGAGATTGATAACATGTCCGGAACCATCGGAAGCTACGCACGACTTTACACGCATATCGAATTCACCTAGAATGATAAGAAAAAGAATGTGAGATAAATTACGGAAAGACATGGTGACCTTAATTTAGATAAGAAAGAAACGAGGGTAGCATGAATAGATGTGCTTTTAAGTACACAAACAAACTGCCGCTATGGAGATCGAAGAAAACTTTAAATAGAAATATTGACGGCTCTTAATAGAGCGGGTTTTGTTATGCCGAAACGGAATGGAGATTGACCACGGAGGAAAAAGATTGAGAATATAGAAAAAAAGAAAAAGTTAGTAATGGAAAGGCGTGAAAAATCAAGGGATGTTTCAGCTAAGAATCTGTGGTTCGGTAACGCTGGCAAAGATAATAAATTTTTAGTAAAGTCCATGTAGTTCAGGCCATCAAACAACCTATACCATACTCATACGATGCAGTGAAGCTCCTTCTAACGACTCATCTGATGGATAAAAAGAACACATTTGTAAATATAGTGTAGATATGACAGACTTTATGAACTAGGATACATAGGAGACTTAGGTGAGGAAGGTGGGAACTGATTCCAAATAGTAAAAAATCGTGGATTTTCAGAGTTTGGAGTTGGATTTTTTAGAGTTCAGAGTCAGAGAGTAGGTTAACCTAGCATAGCTTGTAGGCAGAGAGCAAGTTAGATCGATCTTTCAAAAACCGAGGACGGTAATTATTAATATCTGTTGCCTGAGGATGACCTGTCCAATTTTATCTGAATCAATTATCCTTAGCAAAATCGACATGAAACTTGAACTGTTTAACTGAGTAGCGACTTTATCCAATTGTACTTGGTGTTATTGGTGAGTACAATGGTACAAAAGGTCGTCACATCGAGAGTCACAAGCTTCCCATACATTTATCCTCTACAAGTGAACTTATCGAGTGATATCTAGATATGAATGATAATGAATTCTTGGACCATGCATATAGAATCCAACGTGTTGAAGGCTATATAACGCTCTTTCAAATGCTTTCTTATATAAAGCATTTCCAAAACCTAGACGGAGCCCACATACTTAGAACGAGTGCCAGGCTTTCATTCCACTTATTCACAGAATCATTCGGAATACCTTCAGTTCAGATCAAAAGGGGCACTTCCTTTTTCGTGTGATGTTAGGGCTGAATAGTGGCACTACTCGACAGACTCTTCCTCTTCTTTCCCATTGGAAAAATATCCAATTATCCTACCGCAAAGTATGTCCGGTGTTGAATTATTGGAGAACCGATCTAAGTGGATTAGATCGTTTGATCTTTTAACATCCAGCAAAGGCCAAAGCTGTCTAGTCACGTAGCAGGTTTCTTCGCTAAGCCATCTGGTGTTGGTTATTTTGGCAAACGTAAGCTTTAGTCTGAGTTTTGCCCACGTCGTGCGTAGAATTTATTATGGTTAGAGTGGTACGTTCTCCCTTGCCTTAGATGTCCCTATATCCAAGCACCTAGACTACGGTTGTATTGCATCTACCTTAGAACTTCTTCTTGTCACTTTTGTTGTGTTGTAATTACATTGTAGAGATCTGATGGCAGTTTGGCTATCCGATTGATTGATTTGTGACTAGAGATCCCAGCAAACATTCTGCAGTTTCCGTAACTGCAATAAATTCTGCTTGGAAGACGCTGCAGTAGTCTGGTAGCCTCAAATTAAAATTGGTTGAGAGTGTTGGTGAATGAACTCTACAGCTAAACCTTTCATCGAGTTGAGAGACATTATTGAAGATGGCTATGCCATTCTGAACCGATTCTTGTGGGGAAGAGATTGTAAAAACAATAAGTAGACATAGGCATTGCCTAACTCCGTTGAAAACTGTGAGGAAGACAATATCTGGGCATACCCTGTAGCGCGATACCTCCAAGGTTGAGCCGCATCCAATCTAATAGCTCGCTTGAAGTTTGCTGTACAAATACAGAACAAGAGTTTCTAGGGCTTTTGATGGAGCCGACGGCAGACCTCCAGTAATGAGATTAACTGACCGACCGCTGAATTCTATACAGTCTCCCCCTGAAAGTGGTATTTTCGAGCACGTAGAATGCAATGGTCTGGACTACCGCTATATAGTATAAATCCAGTGAAACACATCTCGGCTCCAGTTGAGCTTACTATCTAAGATTATTACGAGATATTTGACTTTTGTAGCGAGAGTGATTTCTATACCTCTTAGCTTAGGTTGATTCAAAGGAACTTCCTGTGAAAAGAACCACTTCGGTTAGCACTGGATTAACATATGGCCCACGTACCCTGTACCAGCCTCCTACTATGTTAAGGGCATTTCTGGCCCAGCTTTGTTCAATTTATACTAAGCCACCTTTGAGCGGCTGATGGGTTTTTTATGAGGGGCGGCTGAAAATATTAATTTAGTTTATGGGCCCGATACTGTAAACGAACGTGTATCACAAAAGTGGTTTGCTAGGTTCCGTTCCGGTAATTTCGATGTCAAAGATGCACCACGCGTCGGGAGGCCTGTCGTCGAAAATTGTGATCAAATCATGGAAATAGTGGAAATAGACCGTGACGGTGACCGTGAGCACTTATTTAATTGCTGAGGAACTAAAGATATGCCAGAATTCCGTTTGGAACCATTTGCATGACCTTGGATTCAAAAAGAAGCTCGCTGTTTGGATGCCACACGAACTAACGCAAAGAAAACATGATGGACCGAATTTCCATCTGCGAATCGCTGCTGAATCGCAACAAAATCGACCCATTTCTGAAGCGTTTGGTGACTCGCGATGAAAAGTGGATCACTTACGACAACGTCAAGCGAAATCGGTCGTGGTCGAACCGCGGTGAGCCGGCGGAAACGGTGGCCAATCCAGGATTGACGGCCAGGAAGGTTTTGCTGTGTGTTTGCTGGGATTGGCAAGGAATCATCTACTACGAGTTGCTCCCCTATGGCCAAACGCTCAATTCGGCCCTCTACTGCCAACAACTGGACCGGTTGAAGGCAGCTCTCATCCAGAAGAGGTCATCTTTGATCAACAGAAACCGAATTGTGTTCCATCAGGACAACGCCAAGCCACACACGTCTTTGGTGACGCGCCAGAAGTTCCAGGAGCTCGGATGGAAGGTCTTAATGCACCCACCTTATAGTCCGGACCTGGCACCAAGTGATTACCATCTTTTCCTGTCCATGGCGAACGCACTTAATGGTGAGAAGTTGGCCTCAAGAGAGGCTTGTGAAAATTGGCTCTCCGAGTTTTTTGCCAATAGGGACGCAGCCTTCTACGAGAGGGGTGTAATGAAGTTGGCATCTCGTTGGCAACAAGTTTACGAACAAAACAGCGCATATTTGACTTAAGTCGGACAAATCTACACAAAGTTATCTTATTTTGAAAAAATCAATAAAAAAAACGAACGAACTTTTTACTTGACCTAATATTATAAAACAAAAAATGAGTCAATAAAAATTGCTTGTTCTTTTCTTACGAACTCTGCTTAACTGAGAGTTTCGTGAGTGAGAAAAAGGTTATCAGAGTAAAATCATGACATGACTGGTTCTAACTTTTCAGATTACTTTAGATGAAGCTGCTATACTTTATATCGACCCGATCTCTTGTAGTGCCAGACGGAGAGTCGATCTTTTTTGAGGTGTAGTAGTCGAAATATAGGACGACGCTTAGTTTAAGCATCAGCAGTACGAAAAAATCCTTTGAAAGAGAACTAATTGCCCGTGATATATTTCCCATAATAAGTAGAATCCCAAAATTAACAAAAGTTGGGTATAATTGGTACTGCGCCAAGCCAGCTCATCCCATCAGTAGAAGTTCTTTTGCTCATGTCGTTTATCTCGTAACACAAAACATGACTCACGATGACTAAGAACCAAAAGAAACAGAAAGTCTTTAACACCACTTATCTTATCACCGGAAATTAGACTTGCTTTCGAGTTCCCCAAACAAACTACTCCAAAGTATGTAAACAACTGTAATTGCATTGCTACTGTTGCTGATTACAGTTAAAGTATATTTATAAGACCAATCATTGTACCATTGAGTTAGTATCTCCCGGCATACGTTGTCGGAAAGGTGTACGAACGAAACGTAGTGCGTTTGTCATGAAGATCATCGGTTTGTTTCTTTTAAGTGCCATCTACTTGGCGAAGGGCTATGCTGCAGGAGATTATAGTGAGAATCTAGTTGGCGAGCAGGAATTTCGTAAGCGTGCGATCTTAAGCGAATATCTCTTTCAATATATACAAAACAACACCAACAATTTGTTGAACAGTTATGTCGCAACTGTTGAAGATCCATCAATTTTGCCTGAAATACAAAAGCCAACAGTAGAAATTGACGGCGTGGAGAGTTTAGACAATGACGCACCACAGCTGCCAGCCAATACTGAAATGGTTAGCGATAAGGAGCCACAATATGAAAGCAATTTTTGGCCAGCTTCATTGAGTAATGTGAACTCGATCTTTCGACCCAGACCACCGGTGCAAACAAACAGTGGTGCTATTCAAGGTGTTGTAACCGCGCCCGCTATGAATGGTCCGAATCTATTTAATCCACCTTTTGCATATCCGCTTGAACCACAAAATGCCAGTAATGTGTTCGAAGTGCCTGCTCCGCCATTACAAAGTGCGAACTCAACAATTAAACTACCATCACCGCCAACACCAAAACCTACAGCTAATTCGAAACTTCCCGCACCACCGCCTGCACCTCCAAAGGGGCCTGCAACGACTTTGAAGCTACCTGTACCACCACCGTCCAAACCGTCTGCCGCTACATCATCCGAAACTCTCACACCACCATCGAGTAGCACTTCGAATCGTCCAGTGCCACCGAAGAGTGGTATTGAAAGTCTTTTAGCGCAATTGTCGCCCGAAGTGTTGGAACAGCTATTGGCGTATGTGAAAAAGGGTTAATTAAATTTCATTTTTTTTTTTCGGTGTAAGAAGACGGATCATTTAATTTTTTTATGTCAAAATTAGCGGATCTTCAAAATGATTTTTCTTTAAATGTGTTTAAAAGTTTTCGAATAAAATTTTCAATTTCAAATTTTTTAAGTAAATCTTTCTCTTTTTTTGAAATGAGATAGTTTCCGAAGTCCGTTGCTTTTCAGAACCCTCAGAGTTAGTCGACTCTTTTTTTGCCTCGCTTTTCGGGAGCTTATATGATGGATACATGAGCGATCGAGGTGGTATTTTGTTGGTTCGTAACCTGAGACTATTCCATCTGGGTATGCTTTAGTTGGTTTGGAAAGTTGAAGATTCCTACCTAGCTGCCCTGTTGATATGGAACTCGGGCTTACAAATTCTGACAGGCTCAACAATTTTAAAATTTTTAGGCGCTGAAACGAGCCTGAATAAGGAATGACTTAATGCTTCGCAATTAGTTTGGACTGTGCTATGGTAGCCGCCTACCTACCAAAGTAAAAGCTTATATTCTTAATTGAAGTGATGAGTCCAAGTGGGACTTTTAGTATTTCCTTGTTTATAGTCATTTACGATTGCCAAATGCAACTATCTTTAAGGTAGTCTAAATCTGGATAGATGACTCGCGCATTGACTCGTCCATTAAGCATCAATCCATTCGAGACGATTTCGGCTACTGCTCTCCTTTGTTATGCTTTAAAGACTGCCCATCTGATAATTAAGTCATAGAGTTACATATAGCTATTGATCCTTTGTAGTGGCAGATAGAGATCCAATTTAATTTCAGGTAAAGTAGTCATCGCATAGGACGCCAATCAACACTTTTTGCGTAGCTTAAAAGGACTCCGATGTCTAGTTTTGAAATTTCCTTTAGTCCCTCTCCTCTAGTCCTCTGAACAGCGAACCTCTACTAGTTGTCTAAGACAAGTTATATTTTTTTTTTTGGGCCGGCGAGATGCAGCGGTTGTTTTCCAACACCTCACTTCTGCCTGCTTCCCGATAGCTCCTACCTTTGTCACTGCTGCTAATGTTCCTTCTGCTTGTGTGTGGTCCCAGTATCTTGAGGCCCCCGAGACCGCTAAGCAAGATTTCTGTGTGCTTTTCTTCGCTATCATGCACATATCAGTTCGTTCGTTCGCCAGACGGTTGGTTATCCTTCTGCAATCTCATCAGCTGCTTCTTTTTTCCACAATGCTCTTACGATCTTTAACCCAGTAGTTGCTTCCCTGGCTGGCACATTTTTTAGCTACTCCCTGCTTCGTTCGCCATGGAGAGGAAAAGATGGTAATCACTTGGTGCCAGGTCGGGACTATGAGGTGGGTGCATTAGGACCTCTGATCCGAGCTCCTGGAACTTCTGGCGCGTCACCAAAGACGTACGTGGCCTGGCGTTGTCCTGATGGAACACAAAGAGGGCCTCTTCTGGATGAGTGCTGCCTTCGGAGGGTTTGACATTCTCTGCCGAGGGGTGACGGCAATTAGAAAAATTAATTTTCTATAATTTTGGCTGTTGGTCGAATCAAGACTCGAACTCTGGCCTTCCGAATGGCAGTACGCAAGCTAAACACTCGGCTATTGCCGCAGCTTGGCTATGTGTTTTCCATATGATTTCCTGTGGTGTTTTAATAAGCTCAGCGGCCTGCCTTATCGTGAGAACCTCCGCTTGGAAAATACTGCAGTTATAAGGAAGCTCAAAAGGCAGCCTGAGATCTAGCTCAACGCAATAGATTCCGGCGCCCAATACATCAACACTTTCCGCTCCGTAGGTGTAAGTGCCGCATGTTCTTACGATATCTGCCTACAAAACCTTGCTTTCCAGATGAAGCGTGCGGTTAAGTGCTGATCCCTTTCACCACATATTTCTACACTTTATGAGTTTAAGAAAAAGTGTCGTCTTCAGCTACTAAATAAGACAACTGAACTGCATTTAATTACTACCATATTAATCCATGTATGAAACTTGATAACTCTGCGGCTCAACGCAACTCAGCTTATTCTTGATGATCTTAGCGCTTAAGAAAGACATAAATGAAGCTTATACATTTTAGAAAACTCAGCGCCTGCCTCATTGATGTGGTAAATATATTTTATTGCATTTTCTTTGTGAAACATGATGTCGCTCATGTGGTTGCTTGCCTTCCATGTGGTCACAACTTTTCTTCATTAGGCAAAGAGGAAACTATACGACTGAAGGCACAGCAACTATTTTTTCAGAAAGCTTCCACCTTTCGCTACTTTCTTTACAGTGCTTTCGTGTTTTTTTTTTTCCACAATAAACTCACCTCGATAATCATTGATGGCCACCACAAGCGTAAGTGTCGAACCCAACGGCACAATGCCGCTAACCGGTGGCGCCCATGGACCTTTGCCATGTTGTATCTCCATCCAACAGTCAACGTTGTCGCCTTGAAGAAGATGAAAATGATTTGAGAATTTTTGTATTAATTTTATGTTAAAAATTTGAAACTTAAAAGATTAAAAGATGACAAACATACCTCGGAAATCCAATTGTATTACATCCAAATCGGCAATAACCATTGGCGGTTTCGATGCGGTCTTCTCGTAGTCATTAAACCATTCGCAGCGCAAACGTTTCGCTTCATCCCAGACTTCAAGTAAATCTTTGTCATATTGCACAACCACCTGAATTTGAAATGGAATATACAATACCATATATGTAAGTACTGTGTATTTGTCAATAGATAAATGTGTATTTGAAGAGTTGGATTATGAACAACGACACGAACGAGCTAAGTTACCAGAGATACCCCTCGGGAAGCTATTCCGCTATTATGAGTGGAGAAGATGGTGCGAGAGACATGCTGATAATATCTGAGCTGTTTCTTTAGATAATCAGTGAGATTTTCGCTTCGTTATCAGATTTAAGGATTTGAGATGTTGGTACCAAAAGTATTATGGACCTATTAATATATTGAACTAGCTCACAGCCCGTTTAAAGAAATCAGACAAGATGTTTCTTCCTCCATAGATTCTTAGAGGTGAATATACCATCTAGACGGGAATGTTGATGAGATCTAGTTGGATCTAAAAACCATCACGGGATGAGGTCGGGGGTATACTCGCTCTCTCCCTCTCTATACGTCTAACTAACTCAGCTGGTACTGTACCGAATTCCTTCAAAGAGTTGGAGCGCTTTTTTCCATTCGGACGATATGATTTAGCCAGCGCAGTCGCTGTCTCTTCATTCTCTGAGGTATATCAAAGTAACCGTTTAACTCGTATAGCTTATCCCTCCATCGCCTGCGGTATTCATCATTGCCATAGCGGAAAGTACCATAAATCGTTCTCCTAAGGTCGACTTATCGGATGTCGTCCATGCTTTTTCACCCTATAGTATGCTAGGAACAATAATTAGGACTTGTAGAGTTTCATCTTCTTTCGTAGAGAGAGGTTTTTACTGTTACTCTGTTTTTTTTTTTTTTGATGACAGGCGATATTTCGTCTTGCCCTCGGTCACTACCACACCCATTCTCTTCGCTTCTATGTCAAGCTTGGTGAAGACAGAACGCAGTTGTTGAGGCTTATGATGTACACCTTCAAAGACTCCCTCCCCTTGAATGGCGTACTCGGAGGAAAAGCACTACCCATTGCAGACAACGAGCACGAGCTGCCTCGAGAGTCCCGTGTGACTCTGGCACAACTTAGGTCTGGATACTGTAGCAGGTTAAACTCCTACCTATCCAGACTAGACCTCAGCATACCCAACGTATGCCCTGCATGTGGAGAGTCTCCACACGACAATAACCATCTTTTCACATGGAATTGTAGGAAAGTTTTGGGGCAGATCAACTCGACCCTTCCATAAACTTGAATGTTTTTGGTAACGGAAAGCCCACGAAGTTAGGCCGTTCGGGGGCTTCTCTAGAGGAATCAGAAGCAGAGACAATACCATGGGTTTAGAGAACACTCAGGATAAAGTTAAAGATCTACAAAATTGGTTCAAGAAATATATATAGACCTTTTGAAGAGCATGTATTGAAATGCTGCAGTTGCGTCACACAAACTCATACAAGGTAGAATACTTGGAGTTCATCAGGTATCAAACCTGGATTGGCTGTCCGTAAAATACATAACGAATATACATAAGTGAATGAAAATGAAATGTGATGAGCCCGAGATTTGCCTCTCGAGGAAACGATACTGAAAGTTTTCTAAAGATGGAACTTATAATGTCCTCAGTTCCTCAACAATTTATAAAGATTGAGTTTGAGCTGAGTTGGGGCTGTTAGATCATGTCTCTGTGATCAAGTGCGCTTTGGACCAACTGGAACATTGTGATAGCAATATTGAAAAGGTGTTTTTAATGAAACTGAATGATAATTGAAAATATTCGATACACTACCCGCTGGTGGAAGCAGAGGAAAGAACCTCCACTCCGTTGGAAGGATCAGTTGAAGAACGAACTGGTTTCCCTTGGTATTTCCAGCTCGTGCCAATCAGCGAAGAGAAGAAAAAAAAATTACGCTCTAACCGAGAATAGCTTCGAATTGAACATCAGCTCGACAACGAATTTATATCCGACTTTTAGTTGAAGCGAAGAAATGTCTAGAGAAGGAGTCTTGGGTACGAGTTTGAACGGGAAAAGTGTTCATAGGGTAATGTAACTACTCGGAGTTTGGTGCAATCTGCTGCTCGGAGTTTGGTATAAGCTACAAGTTTTTAAGGGACCGCCGACATATAGATTTCAAAAAATTATTTCCGATCCCTGCACGAAACCTTCTCGGTATGGCAGTGAACTGTCGAACCCTTCGTACATATTCTTCCATTCCAATTGTGGTATGCCCAAACCACGCTTTTCATTTCGTTATGCCCTTCTTCGCATCTTAACTCACCGTATTCTCATAAAATTGTCCATGCAAGTCCGGTTTCGTGCCGCAGCGTGAATATGATATCCGAAACGAGAAGAATGTTTTGCCCGTCGAAGGCGGCACATAAACGCAACGCGGATCGCTGTGTTGTCCTGCCGTGAAAATAATTAATTGATGTCAGTTAATAATTAACAAAATATATATATATATATATATATATATGTACGTAATATATATGTATTAATATATATATATATAACCATTTAGCATACCTTTTGAGCTGACGATACCCTCGAATGGATGGGAAAATGTCAAATGTACATCCATATGATCCTTACCGCACATCACTTCTAAAGAGACTATGTTTGGCATTCCCTCCGGCCGCTCCATGGGCCACAATTCATTACCAGCTAAGACTAAACTAAACTGAAAGGCGAAAAGAAAGAAAGAAAGAAATAATGAAAGAACAAAAAGATGGAGAAAAAAAAAAACGAAGTAAATTAAACAGAAGACATTAATACTTGTAAAATATGTAAATAAGAGGAGTCTTCTTGTTGATAAGAGGGTAACATCATTTAAATATATGTTAATACCGCTGTTGCTGCGATGAAAAAACAAACACCGCCTTTTTTAAACATACATATAAATAATTTTAATTAATATTATTCGCACGACTGCAGGCTGAC
Source organism: Ceratitis rosa (assembly GCA_037013455.1). Lineage (NCBI taxonomy): Eukaryota > Metazoa > Arthropoda > Insecta > Diptera > Tephritidae > Ceratitis > Ceratitis rosa. The sequence goes on from JAWMAG010000054.1 coordinate 13,187,955, forward strand.
GCGGCAAGCAGATTCGCAAATGTAGACATTCAACCACACATTTGCCTGCCGCACTGAGCTTTGCCTCGGGAATACTCAACCCACTGACATGCCGGCATACCGACCCGACATTCAGGCATTCAACGGTCGGGCATTCAGACGCGCCCGCATTGTCTTTGTGTCAGCTTAAGTCGGCTGCTGCAGTTCCCTCGTACTGCAGTCTTCAACGTCGCTGACGGTGACATGCGGCCAGGTCGTCATATTGCTACTCCGCGTGAATGAATGTTAAGTGACTGGTGGCGTGGTGCTAGCTAGCGAGCGAGCGAGTGAATGAGTGAGTAGAAGATGACGAAAAAGAAGAATTCGCTAGCGAGTGTGATTCTTGGTGAATGTGGCAACTGTGTCTTGACCCAATTTTATTTGTTGACTACCAACAACCTACCGCTTGCTTGCTTGCTTGTAATGCGCTCAATGCAACATTTTTGCTGCCTGATTATAAATTAAAAGAATATTATGCGCGTGTAACAGTGCAGTGTTGCAAAAAATTACGAGAGAAAAAATTAAAAAAAATAAAAAAAAGATGAGAAAATGTGAAAACTCTTGGTCTTCTGGAAAAATGAGGGAAAATGGTTTGGAAAAAAGTTATTTCTTTTTTGCTACTTTGTATATACAGCTGTATGTATGAAGTATTCGCAGCAGCTTCTTGACTTACTTCTGAATTGCCACATTTGTTTTTGCTTTTTCTTTACACTAACAACTCTCCTGTGCTACTACTATACGTCTACTTCCAATGACTCGCGTTTTGCTCTTCAATATGTTTTGGCTTAAGGCCGCTGACTGCCAACTATGCAGCCGGGCGAATGTGTTTGTTTAATTCATTTATAATTGCAAATGCAATTTTTATGTCAGATAGTCCAAGAGATCGTAGATAACCTCCGCAGTGTTCGCTTTGTTACTTTGTTGTGCCGCTTGCTGTTTACAAATATGCAATTTTACACCCATCTTTATCTTGTTTTCGGCACGGTTTGTGAATTTTATATCGTAAATGTTGCCAAAGGATCAGTTTTAATTGAAGTTAGAGTTGGTATAAGGCATTTGAACTTTTACTTTTTCAATTAAAATATGGGTTGGGCAAGGTTCAAAATGAAATCAAAATAAAATTAAAATAATATTAATGGAATAAAAATATAATAATTATAATTAAAATGTAAAGAAAATAGAATTATTAATAATACCTAAAACTATATACTTCGAAATAATATAAAATAAAAGTAAAATACGTTAGAATAAATAAAAATAAGAAAAATAAAATAAAATAAAAAATAAAAAACTAAAATAAAATAAAACAATATAAATTATTATAAAAAAAAAAAAGTTTTAAATTAAATAAATCAAATACAATACAAAAATAATATATTATATAAAATAAAATGAGATAAATATAAAAACAAAAATATAATAAAATCAATTAAAATGTAATATATAAAAATAAATAAAAAAATTAAAAAAAAAAAAGAAATATATAAAACAAATTAAATACAATAAAATATTACATAAAATAGACTAAATAAAATAAATATAAAACCTAAAATATAATAATATTAAAAAAAACATAATTTAAAAAAAATTAAATTAATAACCTAAAAAATTATAACTAAAAAAATAAAATATATTAAATACAATAAAATTAAATAAAATATTATATATTATAAAATAAAATAACACAAAATAAAATAAAATTCAATAAAATAAGATAAAACAAGATAAACCAAATAAAATAAAATAAAATTCAATAAAATAAGATAAAACAAGATAAACCAAATAAAATAAAATAAAATAAAATAAAATAAAATTCAATGAAATAAGATAAAACAAGATAAACCAAATAAAATAAAATAAAATTCAATAAAATAAAATGAAATAAAATAAAATAAAATAAAAAAAAATAAAATAAAATAAAATAAAATAAAATAAAATAAAATGAAATAAAATAAAATAAAATAAAATAAAATAAAATAAAATGAAATAAAATAAAATAAAATAAAATAAAATAAAATAAATGAAATAAAATAAAATAAAATAAAAAAAAATAAAATAAATAAAATAAAATAAAATAAAATAAAATAAAATAAAATAAAATAAAATAAAACAAAATAAAATAAAATAAAATAAAATAAAATAAAATAAATTAAAATAAATTAAAATAAAATAAAATAAAATAAATTAAAATAAAATAAAATAAAATAAAATAAAATAAAATAAAATAAAATAAAATAAAATAAAATAAAATAAAATAAAATAAAATAAAATAAAATAAAATAAAATAAAATAAAATAAAATAAAATAAAATAAAATAAAATAAAATAAAATAAAATAAAATAAAATAAAATAAAATAAAATAAAATAAAATAAAATAAAATAAAATAAAATAAAATAAAATAAAATAAAATAAAATAAAATAAAATTAACTTAAATAAAATAAAATAAAATAAAATAAAACAAAAAAAAAATAAAATAAGTTAGAATAAAATAAAATATAACAAAATAAAATTTATTAAAATAAAATAAAATAAAGTAAAATTAACTTAAATAAAATAAAGTAAACAAAAATAAAATAAGTTAATATAAAATAGAATAAAATAAGATAACATAAAATAAAAAAAAATGAATAAAAAAAAATAAAAAAATTAAATAAAATAAAATAAAACAAAATAAAATAAATTAAAATAAAAGAAAGTAATTAAAATTAAATTTAATTAAATCAAAGTGTATCTATAGTGGAGGCACTTTAGTGGTGATCAATAATTTAGAGCCAACCCTTTAATTAAATAGCAACGACCGCTTAACGTCGAACATCTGAAGCAAGCACTACCAAAGCACGTCAGAGCGTTACAATTATTGTTATTGTTGATTTTATTGTTGCAGCATTTTTTTTAAATTAATCATAGTCCGAGTCCGAACCCTCTTAATTGGAGATCAATAACACGTGCTGTTTAGGTAAGCAGTGCTGGCGATATCAAATCTTCTTCTACTTGTGGTGTGAGGCGATACCCAGAATAGCTACCTCATCTTGCTTGAAATTATTGGACTTTAGCTTACAGCACAGATATTGGTCTCGTTCTGACTTAAATACACGGAGTACACTTTGTACCTTGCACACTGCTCTCTACTCGGCGGCCAGAGTATTTAATAATTGCCAGAAACCCAGAAATCACATAACTTCAAGGGTCTGAGTTCGAAAGAGACGATAAGTAAACTGGGTGGAAATGCACTCGAGGGCCCTTGCCGAGGGGCGACCGATTCTGATTTAAGGTATTCATGTGGAATCAGCTCGAACTCATAATCCTCCGGATAGCAGAACATACGAGTACAGCTAACCGCGGTCGCAGTATGGTAGACGAGAACTTGTTATCCACTTAATCACTTGTCGTCGCCTTTGGAAAACTGCACAAAGCAGAAGAAGTTATCGATTTTTTCCTCAATCTTCGTATTAATGTCACAAATCCTAATTTAATAATTTTCCCAATTACTTTCAATTCTCTCTAAGAAGAAACAAGTGCATAGTATGGTTTGCTACATTATCCTTTTCGTTTTCCTATAAGCCGCCGCTCGTTTGTGTGTGCTTCCTCACATCGCCCGTTTGTGTCCTCGTCCACGTCATACGCACACGCAGCAGCAACAGCAGCAATAAATCCACATGTGGCAAATGGTATGCGGGCAACAGCTGCTACAACATGCATAACTATTTGCAACAACAACATCAACAACAACGACACATTCAACGGTAAATGCCATAGTTCTCGGGCGAGAGAGCGCGAATGAGCAACTAAATAATGAAATTGCCAAATTAACATACCTGACACACTTGCCTTGGCCACTTTGCATGTTGGCCAATTTCATGTCAACTGAAATGTTGGCAGCAGCAGCAGGAAATACTGGATACTGAATGTGGCGGCGCACACATACACTCACATACACATACATACATATGAGTACATACATACATATGTATGTGAAGGCAGCCAGGCAACAAATGTGTGGCCGACAGTGGCGTCAGGAAGTTTGCACTGTTGCCTGCTTCGTCTACTCCACGCTCTGCTGCTGCTGCTGCTGCACACACTTCATTACTGTCACAGCCGTACAAAGCCTACAATTCATGTAGAACCGCATTGGCAATAGCAACAGCAGCAGCAGCAATAACCACAACAACAACAACAACACACAGTAGTAGCAAGCAATCAGTGCCAAGGAATTAAGCCAATCATTTGCTGGATTTTCAACAGCGTTAGCTTAATTGAACTTGAAGAGCGGCTGGCAGACTGGTTGACTCTGGGACTTGTTGGTTGGCTGGTTGGTTGGTTGCTTGGAGTTTTCCATGCAACCGGCTGCTGACTTCCTTTTCTTCAATTTTACTTAATTTATTTGCTACTTTCGCATACGACTTTGGTTGTTCTTTGGGAGTAAAAAAAAGTAGCAACAATTCGATTTTATGTTATGTTGTTGCCATATTTTTGTAGACTTTATTTATAAACTAGTAGTATATTATATATATGTATGTATATATGTATATATAATATATATAATAAGCATGTGTGATGCCGTTTCAGCTATGTGCTTGTGCGTCTCTTTGCGGAATTCCACCAAAACTTATTACCATAAAATAGTTGGCGAGAAAGACTAAGTGGTGCCAGCATGTCTCCCAATTAATTGTGTTGCATAGTTATCGGCCTATGTCTTTCAGGTGGCGGGCTCTCAAGGCAGTCGTCGTATTCATGCTTACATGCATTTGCGGAACGAAATTATATACATAGGTACATATATCTTCTTTTTCTGCAATGAGGTTGGCTCCACTAACGCGTTTATAGCCAAATCCATAGTAGCGTACCATTCCATTCCATTATCTTCACTGCTTGGCGCTAGTTGGGAATGCCAAGTGAAGGCAAGTCCATCTGATATTTACAACGGAGTTGAGGTCTTCCTCTTTTCCTGTCTCCAACAGCGGGCTTTCACATCTGGTATGCTTTCATTCATTCGGTCAACATGACCTAACCAGCGTAGCCACTGTCTCTTCATTGGCTGAACTACAATATATATGTAAATGTCTCCCTTCAACTCGTACAACTCATCGTTCCATCGACTGTGGTATTCCATATTCTACCGTTTATTTTTCGCAAGAACTTACTCTCGTAGACTCCCAAGGTCTTCAACATCGTTCACGGTGTTGAACTAAGCTGTTGCACTCAGGGAATGTAAGCAGCCAAACCACAAACAGTAAACTTGCTGATAGGACTGTTAACCACACATTGTACTTTGGTCTGATAGAGAACAACGTAATATGTGAGCGTCCAGCGTTCGGCAGACAAAGGTTATGCTTACATGGCACAGAAAAGCGCAGAAGACCTTCAATTGGCAATAAACAAAGTGCTCAAACAACTGATTCAATTTGCAAAGAGAACAGCTGTGTTCTTCAAACTAGGGTCCCCTTAAATAGTGTAGCAATGAAGCTTGGTTCCATGTAATGTAACTGTTAACACTGGGTATAAGTGAGACTCGAACCTAAAAAAATTTTGCTTGAAAAATCCCAAAAACTGAGGGACTAGTTTCCATACAAAGGGATGGACAAATGGACAATCAACTTATCCGATACATATAAATTTTGATGAGTCTTCCTCTTCTCCTTCTGTTACCTACATACATACTTCGGACCAAAGTACAAGAAAGGCATAAAAATAATAATTCTATCCGGACTTGGTTGTTAGATATTTTCTTCTACCAACGCAGTTAGAAAAACCGTGCAATCCGTGCACTATCCGCTGGGTTCCCTAGATTATGGAAATAACCATATTTATGAATAATATTCTGACTCTATCAGTACACACACGCTTTTTATCCAGTCGTGGTACACATGGAATTTCGAATGATCAATGATTTCTCTATGAACCTGAGTCTTCAGTGACTATCAGAAGTCGCTACTATCTACGTGTCTTTCAATGGTCTGCTTAAATGGTTTAAACTTTTAGTTTTCCAGTAGTGAATTCAGTTCAAAGACTTCGGGACACCCGGACTTCACTTTTAGTGAGGAGTGGTTTTCAGTCAGACTGTAAAACGAGTGTCTCGAAGTGCTAATTTATGTTGTGGAAACAGAAACAAGACGGCATGAGCCATATCAGTTGAATATGGTGATTGCTAGATGTTTTTTGTTGAGTTTTTATTGAGAAATTTGTTGAGTTTTTATTGAGAAATTTTTTTACGATGATAGTGAGTTGTTATGTTAACGTGGTGCAAACTCTATGAATTAATTTCCACAAAAACGACCTTTTTCGACGAATTTGCTCTCTCAAATGCCGTCTAAGGCATTTTGTTTTTACCGTGTGATCTGTTGGCAAGAATTCCAAGCAAAAAATCACGGTTAACTTTACCTTGCCTTCTGATTGGCTTTAACATGACTTCCACGGTTTCGGCTGAGTTGAAAGTGAAATGATGAAGACGAGTGACAGATTGTACTCAATTTCAATGGCAGTAAGGAGGGGAAATGATTTTCGGCTTTCCCTCTGAGTGAACGACTTAAATAAAAAATAGCCGGCACTTTTTTTAACAGAATATATAATATCCCAGAGCATCATTTCACTTGAAGACTTGCTCTAATTGTCTATTAGACTACACATAGCCCATATACACTCGCTTTACTACCTGTACTAAGTGCAACAACAATACACAAAACCTATAAAAGCGATGAATAAATAACTTAAACGTAGTCTAAATATCTCTTATCGAAGATAGAGAGCTGCGAGATCCAGCTCATCCTAGTGTAAGTAAGGCAACTGAGAATATTGTAGCGGGTTAAATTCTTCCCTGACATAAATGCTAAGAATCGCCTACTCGATTATCTTATATATTTAGTCATCTCCTTTAACCTATGGACACAGCGTGGTTCGTGTATCTCTTGTTAGATGAACTCGTTAATATTAATTACTTCAGATTTAACGAGCCGTTGAAAGAGCAATAGCAAGGATGACGTCAGATACGTGTATATGTATGTTTAAAATTAAATAAGATATTGTTATTAATATAAATATTATATAATCGATTATTTTTCTACTCACCATTAAATTTAAAATAAATATATGACTAAAACTAAGGTCCCACAATCTTGTAGGACCTTTTTGTGGGCTCCACATTTTGGAGCTGTGCGCTATGTCGTAGAATCTGTAAATAAAATAAAATAAATATATTAAAATGTATTCAAATATATTTAAATATTTTCAAATATACTATATATAACTTATTTTTTAGCTTCTATACAACAACAGCATGAGACGCGAAATGGTGCACGTTTGAACAAAAAATTTTTCACTATAAAAAGCGACATAAAATAGTTGATTAAAAAAACTTTATGTAGTATAAAAATAGCATACTACGTACAGTATTTCGAATGTACTCTCAAAATTTCGTAAAAATCGGTGAAGATTTGTTCGAGTTATGTTTCGGCCCGTTAAAAAAAAGTGATTTCGAGAAAAACGCGTTTTTACTGGAATCCATCTTCTCGTATTTTATTTCTAAGAGTCTAAAGGACCTTTTAAGACGAAAAAAAAATCGATTTTTTCCACATTCTAGACCAGCTTCCTCCCTTAATAGCGTTTTTCACTCGCCGCGGCATACTTTTTGCGGGGAGTTTTTCTTCATTACTATAACATGAAGAAAAGTGCTGCCATCGTATTTTACTCGACGTTTATGGTGACCATGCTTTAGCCGAACGAATGTGCCAAAAGTGGTTTGCACGGTTTAAAAGTGGCAATTTCGACTAAGACGACAGAGAACGACCCGGACAGCTAAAAAAAATTCAAAACGAAGAATTGGAGAAATTGCTCTACGCAGATGCATGCCAAACGCAAGAAGAACTTGCAAAAGCATTAGGAGTTGATCAATCAATCGTTTCCAGATGATTAAAATCATTGGGATTCATCCAGAAGCTTGAAAATTGGGAGCCTTATAAATTAAAGCCAAGAGACGTCGAACGTCGATTCTGCATGTCGGAAATGTTGCTTCAAAGCCACCAAAAGAAGTTGGTTTTGCATCGGATTGTCACTGGCGATGATAAATGCATAATGAATCCATGAAACCCAAAGCGATCGTATGTGAAGCCCGGCCAACCATCGACATCCACGGCAAAGCCGAATATCCATGGTGCTAAGGTTATGCTATGCTATGTATTTGGTGGGACCACAAGGGTGTGCTCTATTATGAGCTATTGAAATCGGGTCAGACGATCAATGGGGACCTCTACCGAAAACAATTGATTCGTTTGAAAAAGGCCATCGCGGAAAAACGAACAGAATATGCGACCAGACACGAATCAATAATTTTTCATCATCACAACGCTCGGCCACATGTTGCAAGGCCAGTTAAAAACTATTTGGAAAACTGTGGGTGGGAAGTTCTACCTCACCCGCCTTATAGCCCAGACATAGCACCTTCCGATTACCACTTGTTCAGGTCAATGCAGAATGCCCTCACCGGAGTACGCTTCACTTCAGAACAGGGTATCAAAAATTGGCTCGATTCTTTCTTGACCTCCAAGCCGGAGAAGTTCTTTTGGGATGGGATCCACAAACTGCCAGAAAGATGGACAAACATCGTAGCTTCCGAAGGGCAATACTTTGAACATTAAATGTATAACAATTTCTTCACAATAAAGTCTTAATTTTCGAAAAAAAACCGCACACCTAATATTTTTCACTGTTTTTTCTTAAAGAACTTTAATTCTGGCACGTACTACCAATTTATGTATGTACTCGTATACAATGTTGATTTCCTTTCCTTCCTTTTCTAGCGCAGAGCCGGCCAGACACATTACGCCATGGCCTCTTTTACTTATTCCAATTATAAAATATTTTGTATTACTTAAATATGTAGGCTGAAGGAAATTCCAAATATGCCCATCACGTGGCACATAAACCTAGAATACTCCCAAGTACATAGTACATGGAGTTATTATACAAATGAGCTAACAGACACATACATACATACATAAACACAGACATACCTACAAGTAAGTGGCTTTAAGATTTGACTATTTTGTAGCTAATTTACCAAACTGACTGAAGCGAGTAAGCAGTGAATACTCATTGAGTTTAATGAGTGCAGTACTCGAGAGTACTCACGCCCCTTGTAGCACAAGCCCTGACACCCCTCTCTCTCCCCTCTCCCTCTCTCTCAAGCACACATACTTTGTAAGCTTCCCTTAATGTTGACTTTTCATTGTTGCAGCATTCACCTACTAAACCCAGCAGCCAGCCAACAGCCAACAGCCAACAGCCAGCAGCCAGCAGCCAGCAGTCAGTAGTTAGTTGTCAGTCAGCTACTTATAAAAACAAACCCAACAACAGTAACACCAGCAACACCAGCAACAATAACAGTGAATACTTGAAATTGCAACGAATTTTAATGATCTTAACCCACTTTGACGTGAAGCAAAGTAAAGTGAATGAGAAGTTGTTTAAGTAGCGGTATTACTAAGGTGCGGGTGTAGGGAGGTGACGGTTGGTTACTATGTTAGTGGCAGTTAAACAGTTGGGGTTTCCAGCTACTGAGTTGTGTTGCTAATTTGAATGCGAGCAATGTTGGATGGACGACAGTAAAGTTGAGTGAGGCGGCAAAGAGACTTAAAAGCTGTTGGAGAGGCTTTGTTTTGGAGGGAGCGGGGAGGGCACAAAGTAAAATTTTGTATCACTCTCAGCAGGGCGTAGGTGTGTATGTTTGTATGTTTACGATATGTACAATACACGTACATGACACTCGTTGCATGCCACATTCACCGAGCCAAATGAATATGTTAAAATTTGATATAGAATTTAAAGCGATTCATTTCAATTTTCCACCGCTACCCACACCTACAGACATGTAAATTTGCATGCGAGCCATATACTTATATATAGGTATATTTATACATATATATACAAATAAGAAAGTTAACTATGCTGTACTGCAGCTTAATGCAACTAAATCACTTGCTGTTGCATGCCACTTGCTATACCGCCGGCAGCAAATATGTATAATAAATAAATTCAAAGCCAAACTGCAACAACAACAACAAGAATAACAAACTAAGGTAATCAAAACAATAACAACTACCCAACAAACATTGAAGAAATATCTCGATAGACGAGTGGTTAACGTTACGTACTGCCATTCCGAGGACCAGGGTCCAATTCTTGGTCCGATCAATATTCAAAAATTTTTTTTAAATAATAAATTAAGTTAATTTTCCTGATCGCGGTTGCTCTTCGGTAGGGAATCTGAAGCTCTCCGAGTGTCTCCATCGGTCGTTTGGCGGCGGCTTAGTATAAACTGTCGGTCCTTCCATTTGTTTTAGAAACATCAAGACGCATGCATGCACCACAAATTGGAGAAAGAGCTCGGCTGAACAGCACTCCTGTATAAAATCTACCTACCAAAGTACAGACGAAAAGGAATAGTTTCTTTAGGCATCAGCAGGGAATATGATGCCAATCCCAATAACTTCCTGTCGGTTAAATCTTTGACTTGATCTTTCGCTTCAAAATGAGGCGTCTGTTATTTTTAAGAGATACTCTAGTGCTTTTGACACTTTTTGTCGAATATACGCTCTGAAAAAGGTTTACTTTATGTAACTCCCAGGCCAGACATCTTTATCTCAAGCTTTGTCGGTGCTAGATAAGTCTATTGCAGCTCGTCTTCTTTCTTATTGATCTAGGCACCACTCACTCGAGTCGAGTCATCATCAATCGTTTCTACTTTACTCAGTTCGATTCCAATTAGAGACACCTACTGAGGTCAGGTACCTCTGCATCGGAATTTTGCAATGAAATGAAGGTCTTTCGCTTCTTCTCATCGAATGCTTTCAGAGCTGGAGCATTTTCATCTATCCGGATAATATTACCTAGCAATGGAGGCTTGACAATTGAATCGGCTCCGAAAGAAAAAGTGTTTATTCATGTAATTTAACTCGATTTTTTTCGAGTAAATCGGTCCAAGGTTCACTTCCCGGAAAATACTTTTTTATTTGGTGTATACGTTAAATGCAGAATACACCTACCAAGTTTCCAGGTCTCTACGATTAGTGGTTTAGGCTGTGGGTTGATCCGTCAGTTATTCATGACAAAACCTTTTACATTTATAGATATTGACTACCATTTTCGAATAACTAGGCTGATAGACCCTTGCCTCCCGCCGCTTTGTTGCGCTCAGGCGGGCAACTGCAATCACAGTCAGCTGACGGAACATTTATTCTGTTGTCATCGATTGGGGTTTCACCATCAGCTCCAGATGTTTCACTTTCACTGCAGCTTAGTAGGCTGGAGACGTGTTTCATCTACGAAAACAGCATTCTCTAAGCATCGATCACAAAGCTCTCCTCTCTGGTTCCTATGTGGAAGTCTCCTCATTTTCTTTTAGGATTTTCGAACATTACCGCTATCAGCCAATTTTTCAAGCCCTTTATACTTACGTTCGGTGTCTATCTTTCTTATGCGCAAGGGTTGCTCCTTCAATACACGCTATATCTTTTACCCAGCCCGATCGTAACCGAGCGCAGCATGCTATCTCATCTTTCGGCTTTGTCGAAGCCAATATTTTCGCTGACTACTGCACGTAGGGAGCCTGCAAAGCTGTTCCACAGTTTGCTTGATAAGCGTTCTCTAGAGAGCGAGAGCTGAAAAACATTTGGCTTACTGTTGTGATTATTTCTTCTCGACGTCTCATCTTTCTTGTGTTCCTTGACGGGCGTTCTTAACTGCACAGAGCATATCTTGACTGTGTCAAGATTGTGGTTCGAGTCGATATTTGGACCTCGGAGCGCACAAGCATAGAATACATATCGATCCATTTATATTAATATGGACAATTTGGTTCCAAGTTTTTCGATCAAAAGACAGTCAAATAACTTGATAAATTCTCTTATGCTGGAATCTGTGACCATATTGTGAGCGCTAGCGAAGTCGTTCATGAAACCTGAATTTTCCGATTGCTGTGACGAAGGTATCTTCTGTTAACCCTGATGTTAAAATCGCCAAGCACAATTTTGCAATCATAGTGGAGGCAGCATGCACTAGGCGCTCATAACAGGTATTCCGTCGGGCGTGAACGCGATCAGTGAAGAACTTTGTTGTTTAAAACAGGTTTGTGGCTAGGCCATGTGGTCCGGATGGGTTCGAATACTCCAGCTTTGAAAGTTTTCCATGCAGAACCCGCCGGTCGAAACTGAGGAAGAGGAAGACCTCCACTACGTTGGATGGACCAACGCCGTAAGCGGTGTCTACGCCAGTAAAGTAAGTAAGGCTCAACGTTAATTGTCCAGGGTGAATATTAGGGCACGGTGAACACAAATCCAGAATCAAATTTATGCTCCTTTATACCGCCTCTGTAAAAGATTTCACAAGAACCCACCTTCTTTCGTTCTTGTGCGGTCCATCGCACTTCTTGGGCGGCAGTGATGACAGCCTTAAGCCTTACGGGGTCGTCAAGCAGGTGGACAGCGGTCGCTTATCAATTAAGGGATCGGACATTCATGGGTGTCAACCCTTAAATCATATATCTTCATACGTTTGCAATGGTCGTCATCACATTTATATGCTGAAACGCTTGCATTAAGACCGACGCCAGTTCGTAGCCACACCTCTGGTGAACAATTCTTGGAATTAGACTCCACTCAACCCTCAGATGTGACCCAGCGCTCCTTACACGCAGGTTATCACTTCTTGCACAAGCGCGGCTCACCTTTCCAGGGTGTTCAACTTGGTTGTGATTTTTAAAAGTCAACTTCAATTCATCTTTAATACGAACCCCATCGCTTATGGGGTACGTTGGCATGAATGTGATTTAAAAAAATAAAAAAATTAAAAAAATAATAACAATAATAAAACACACTCCAAACGAGGGTCTCGGTCGCTGTCGCTTAATGTTTATACGCATACAGGGACAAATACTCGCATGTGTACGAGTATATGTACACAGGTTTGTGTGTAGCTAATGTGGCTGCCTCACATTCTAAGTGCCAATGTTGACGTTCGCATTCGCGTTAGTGTTAACGTAACATTTTGACTGCTTTGAACTTTTTATAGCCCCGGCGCGACGTCGTACATTTCACAGTCGTTTGCCGCATACCACATGCCACATGCCACATAACAGCAACAACTACAAACACACACACATATACTCGTATTAGTTGGAATTGGTGGCATTATGGTTGCATGCTTGCCACACTAATACATGTACATATGTACGTGTATGTATGTGTACATATGGGTGCTTACTTTTGCTATTATTGTCGTGTGTTGTTGTTGTTGTTGTTGGCCGCGTAAGTACTGTGAAATCGCTGTGCAATTGCTGGCTGGCTGGCTGGCTGACTGGCTTGTTGTGGCATAATTTATTGTTGGCAACAATGGTGATCATTGTGGCTGCCAGGCAGTGGCAATATCCAGTTACCCACGCAATGTGCACACGCACACATACACATATACATACACACGTGAAAATACACTTAATATAAAATACTCCCCGATGAATTTCGTTCTGCTCTGTTATTCACCGACGCCGCCGTCGTCATCGCTACATAGTTGCAACAAATGCCTCGTGGCAATAATTGTTATTTGACTCTTTGTGCAAAATATATGTAACATACATATACGAATACTATATACTGCTGTTGTTGTGGTTGTTGTTGGCAGCATGCGGCATACCATAGGTATTTTGTTGCTGATTGATTAAAGTTGATACGCTTTGTTGTGCATATAGTTTCGCCAGCAACAACAAAAACAACAACACGACTTACATACTAAGCGCAAGTGCACTGATTTTGTTGTTGTTGTTGTTGTTGTTGTTTGTTGTTGTTGTTGTTGTTGTTGTTGGTATGTTGGCAGACGTTGCACCCAGCCAAGACCGTTGAATGCGGCCTGTTGTAGGCGTGCTTTTGGTGCTTGTTGTTATTGTTATTTATTTATTTACGTATAATTTTTAGTTGTTGTTGCTGTTGTTGTTGTTTGCTAATAGTTTGGTTTATTCCACACCATACCACATGGACTTAATGCACCGTGATTGTTGGCATTTAATTAAGTAATCAAGGCCGCACGCAACGCCACAAAACAACACGCACACACACACACACGCACGCACTCATATACCCAACGATTTATCTGTGGGTGTAGGTGCTTAGTTGGAAAAATTGGGAAAGCCATTGCCGCAGTAACTACTAGTATACAGCTAAGTATGGTAGATTCGTCCGCCTGCTCGTTTTGGTGTGATGTCGAATTGATGAGCTCAATTAAAATGCTGTCAGCTGTGGAAATTTGTAAATAAATTCACTTTAATGCCACCACTATGCACATACTTAATCACAAATCCTGAAAATTATGTTTGTTTGCAAGTTATAGCGTGTTTAGAGGCGTTCACATGCACCGCCCTGCTGTTGGTCAACCAACTGCCCCAACCAACTGGCGGGTAAGCAAATAATTGTTTTGGTTAAATTCCAATAATTTGTGGATCGCTTACTATGGATGTGCTTCTGGCTACAACAGGAATATGTTTTCATTAGC
>JAWMAG010000054.1:13212500-13350000 GCA_037013455.1 Ceratitis rosa
TTTTATTACTTTTTTTGTAAAAAACACTCTGTCATTTGTGTCAAAACAACATATTAATTGCTAGGTTTTGCTGGCAATTAAATGTAAGTGAATTCAATTAACATTATACTACAATAACAAGAAAAGGTGAAGCGTACTATGTGGACACATGCACATATGTGTGTGGGTATGTATGTCAAATTATGTACTTTGCATAGTCTAAACTATGAGGTAATACATGAATATAAATACAGAGATATACTTATATTTATATATATATATCATTAGAAAGAGCTTGTTTCGATATAATATAAAATATTAAAATTAATAAAAAATTAAACTACATTAAAAAAAAATGAAATAAATTATAATAAATACAAAATAAATTAGAAAACAGAATAAATAATATAAGCTAAAATAAATAAATATAACGAAAAAACAGAAAAAAAAAACAAAATTAAATGAATGAAAATTTTATATCAAATAATAATTAAATGTAAAATAAGACAAAATTAAATAAAATAAAATAAATTAAAATAAATTAAAATAAAATCATATAAAATAAAATAAAACTAAATTAAATATATAACAGAATAAAATAAAAATAAACAAATATAACACAAAACTAATAAAACAAAATGAAATAAAAAAAAAACAAAAAAAAATTAAAAGTTTAATGAAATATACCGTAAATGTAAAATTTATAATACAATAAAACAAATAATAATTAAAAAAATAAAATAAAAAATAAAACATGAAATAAATTAACAAATTAAAAATGGAATGCAAATTAAAATAAAATATTTTAAATTAAATGAAATTAATATGAAGTAGAACGAAATAGAAAACAAAATAAAATAGATTAAATAAAATGTAATAATTAATTGAAAATAAAATGATTTAAATTAAAACAAAATGAATATATTTATTACAAATTCAATAATAATATAAATTATAAAAATTCAGTAAATAAAAGAAATAGATATGACGAAAAAACAGGAAAAATTAAAACAAAGTTAAATGTGTTAAACAAAAAAAAAATAATTAAATGTAAGAAGAAATAAAAAAAGGGAACAAAAAAATTAAATTATATTAAATAAGTTAAAATAAAATAATATAAAATGATTTAAGGAAAATAAAAAAAATTATAATTATTTATATATAAATAAATAGGAGAATAGAAACAAATAAACTAATTTAAAATTAAATGAATAAAATAAAAAATATTAATTAACTATGTAATAAGATAAAATTACAAATAAAACAAAATAAAGTAAAATATTATAAAAAAGTTAAAATAAAATAATAAAAAATATAATAAGATATAATAAAATATATTGAAATAAAATAAAAGAACATAAAATAATATTAAACAAAATAAAATAAAATAGAATAACATTATAAAAATTAAAATAAAACAAAACAAAATAAAATTATACAAAGTAACATTAAATAAAATAATATAAAATATATATATAATAAAATATAAAATAAAATAAAATAAAATAAAATAAATAAAATTTAATAAAATAAATTAAAATTAAATAAAATAAAATAAATTAAAATAAAATACCTTAAATAATATGAAATAAAATAAAATAATCAAAATAAATTAAAATAAAATTAAGTTAAACAATATAAAATAAAATGAATTAAAATAAACTGAAATAAAATTGAATTCTATAACAATAAATGATATAAAATAAAATAATATAAAGCAAAATGAAATAAAATAACATTATATAAAATAGAATAAAATAAAATAAAATAAAATAAAATAAAAT
Organism: Ceratitis rosa; assembly: GCA_037013455.1. Taxonomy (NCBI): domain Eukaryota; kingdom Metazoa; phylum Arthropoda; class Insecta; order Diptera; family Tephritidae; genus Ceratitis; species Ceratitis rosa. The sequence continues at coordinate 13,214,264 of JAWMAG010000054.1, forward strand.
AAAAAAAAATAAAATAAAATAAAAAAAAAATAAAATAAAATAAAGTAACATTATATAAAATAGAATAAAATAAAATAAAATAAAACAAAACAAAATAAAATAAAGTAACATTATATAAAATAGAATAAAATAAAATAAAATAAAATAAAATAAAATAAAAAAAAAAATAAAATAAAATAAAAAAAAATAAAATAAAATAAAAAAAAAAAAATAAAATAAAATTAAATAATTTTAAAATAAATTAAATGAAGTAACATAAAATTCAATAAATTTAAAATATTTTAAAATAATAAAAAACATAATAACATAATATAAAACAAAATAAAATAAAATAACATAAAATAAAATTTTATAAAATGAAATAAAATAAATTGAGATAGATAAATAAAAATAAAATAAAATAAAATGTATTAATATAAATTAAAATAATATATAAAAATATAACATAAAATAAAATAAAATTAAATCAAGTCATTTAAATTAAGTTAATTAAAATAAAATAATATCAAATATAATGTAATAATAAATACAAAGCTAAGAAAGATAAAAGTTTAACAAAATAATAATTAATATAATGTCTGAAATAAATAAATGTAAAGAAAAATAAATTTAGTAACTAATAAGTATAAAATAAGTAAAATTTGTACATAACAAATGAAGCAACACAAGGAAGAAAAAAGTAAAATATAAAATAAAATAAATTAATAAGAAATAAATACGTATATAATAATTAAAAGAATGTTAGGTAGAGGAATAAATAAATGAATAAATTAATATAAAATAAATGTGTATTAAATATAAAAAATAATATAGTATAAGTTGAACAAAATTAAACAAATTAAAAATTAAAAAAGTTATAAAATAAAAAAAAAAATCAATAGAAAGTAAAGAAATTACATGAGGTTGAAAAAAAATAAATCAAATTAAAATAAATTAAAAGTTGAATAAAATAAAGTGAATTAATATTATCATATATTCAATTAATCTAAGTAGAAACAAAAAGTCAAAGTGGAATAAGACAAAAAAATTTAAATTAAAATAAAGGAAAATCAAATAAAATGAGTTTTAATAGTTAATTGATTCTCTTCTTCCTTCCAACATTAGAAAAATATTGTGACAAGCAAAGATTTTCTAAATAAAATCAGCTAGAACTTTATTTATTATTTAGCACTAATTTTTTCTGCGTAACAGCGCACTTTCTTCAGCTAAATACCTGCTTTCGAATTAAATAAAGCGCGAATTCATTGTTTGACATTCTGTAAATTCTCCAAAGCATCAACCATTTGTCATACGCAAGTATCGTTAGTGATAGTGTACGTTAGCAAATTCTCCGCTCATATTGATATCATATTTTAGTAAATACGTGTACATTCTGCTTTTAACCATACATACTCGTTCCTATACATACAAATATATGTACATATGTAAATACGCACAAAGTCTGTGGTGACTTCTTCACTTCCGCGTTCACTTTCACATGGCTTTTAACATATTTATTCTTTATTTTGGCATACATTCTTTCTTGGTTGTACGAACATATAGGTATATACCTATATATATATACTGCTATCATAACAACTGTACAGCAGCAATGTTCAAATATTTACACGTAAAAAATGCCTTTTCTTTTTTTCATTTATTTCATTCTTATTTCTCCAGCATCTTTTATTCTTCGCATTTATTTCAATTTATTTCGTTTATTTGACTGTGACGCTCGCTTTCAGCGTCTTTATTTGCTTACATTATTTGTTTAACATCATTTTCATTGGTTTCCGTTTTGTTGACTTCTTGGTTTGAGGCGGTGATATTTAATTTTTAATGATGCTCATATTATATATACAACACACATACATACATACATATATACGAACATGCTTATATACAAGCGAGTATAATTTTATTATAACGCCAATTTACTCATACTTCTCGCTGTGCGCTTCGCTGTTAAGTATCAGTGAAATAAATGCGAAGAAATTATGATTTGATGAAAATTGAATTAAAAGAGATAAATTAAAAATTTAATTGCATTTTTCACGTATGAACTAGTTTTAAGATATAAAATTTAAACTGAAAATTTATAAAAAGATGTTCTTCAAAAATTGTATTTTCTCAATATTCTGAGCTTGCACGAGAAAATTTCGTTCCGAATAAAAGAGGAAAGATATTTTAAATTATTTTTAATTCAACTTCGATTCGTTTAAAAAATTTTAGATTATTTAAAAAAAAAAAAAATTTATGTAAAAACTATATTTACTATACTCTTCCCTGAATGGCTAATATTTGTTAATGCTCTCAAATCAATATTAAAATTTCATTCAATAATTTATAAAAATACAAAAAATCAAAAAAATATTTTTTTCATTACTATTTCTGTAAAAGAAAGTTAATTGCTGGCTTGTCAATCACTTTTGTGTTGAAATGAATCGCAAAATTAAAAAAAAATACAGTGACAAATGAGAAAAAATTGAGATAATTAAAAAAACGTTGTCAATAACTGTTGACAAAGTGTAAAAAGTCGAAAGTGTGGTTAGGCGAGAGACGCGAAATTTTTACTATGCCAAATGCAACGCTGATGGCATTCACGGACCGAGCTAGACGAGTTATTTCCATTTATGACTACTTTAATTTAGTTTTACTTTGCCAGCTATTTGTTGTTGCTATTAAATGTGAATGCGATTAAATTAAAAATTTTATGAATGAAGCTTGTTTGACATTTTGTAAAAGAAAATAAAAGCAATTTGTGATTTCAACGGTAATATTAATAAAGATTTACGAATTCCACACTGGCGGTGAAAGGAAGGTAATAGTTGAAAAAACATATGTATATAGTAAATAAAAAATTAAATAATAATTTTCATACATATATATATAATAATACAGGTATATACTATATGTATAAATAATAATTACTATTAAAAACAAAATAAAATAAAAAAAAATAAAAAATGTTATAAAAATAAAATCAAAATAAAAAGTAAAATTAAATAAAATAATTAAAAAAGATATAAAAATAAAATATTTTAAAATAGAATTATATTAAACTAAAAAAAAAATAAACTGAAATAAAAATAAGATTTAATTAAAAAAACAAAAAATAAAAAATGTAATAAAAACAATATTAAATCGAAACTTAAAATAAAATAAAATAATTTAAAACAACTTAAAATTAAAAAATCAAATACGATAATATAAATTGAAACAAAATTAAAAGAAATTAAATAAAATGAATTTAAATTAAAGAAAAAAAAATTAAATAAAAAAAAATTATATAAAAATATTAAATGAAATTAAAATTAAATAAAACATAATGAAATAAAATAAAATACAATGAAAAAAAAAGAAATAAAAAATGTAATAAAAATAAAATTAAAACAAAACTAAAATAAAATAATTTAAAAAAACATAAAAAATTAAATACAATTAAAATAGAATTATAGTAAACTAAATAAAAAATACACTAAAATAAAAATAAGATTTAATTAAAAAAAAAAAACAACGAAATAAAAAAATATAATAAAAATAAAATTAAAACGAAACCTAAATTAAAATAAAATAATTTAAAACAACTTAAAAATAAACAAATTAAATAATGTAATACAAATTGAAATAAAGTTAAAAAAAAACTAAATAAACTTAATTTAAATTAAAACAAAATATTAAATAAAAAACAATAAAATATATAAATAAAATAAAATAAAAATTAAATAAAACAAAATGAAATAAAATAAAATACAATGAAAAAAAAGAAATAAAAAATGTAATAAAAATAAAATTAAAACAAAACTAAAATAAAATAATTTAAAAAATATAAAAGTTAAATACAATTAAAACAGAACTAAAAAAATATAACAAAATTCAATTAAAAAATAATTAAATAATAGAATATAATAAAAATAATATTAAAACAAAGCCCAAAATAAAGTAAAATAATTTAAAACAAAATGAAATGAAATAAAATACAATAAAATGAAAAGAAATATTAAATTAAATAGAATAATAATAATAATCAAAATTATTTGAACTGATCGCTTAACAAAAGTTAATAATAAAATAAGTTAAATTATAATATGCTAAAATAAAAATAAAATTAGGGGAAAAATCAAAAAAAAATTAAAAAAAAAATTGAAATAAAATAAAATAAAACAAAATTAAATTAAATTAAATAAAATAAAATAAAATTAAATTAAATTAAATTAAATTAAATTAAATTAAATTAAATTAAATTAAATTAAATTAAATTAAATTAAATAAAATTAAATAAAATTAAATTAAATTAAATTAAATTAAATAAAATAAAATAAAATAAAATAAAATAAAATAAAATAAAATAAAATAAAATAAAATAAAACAAAATAAAATAAAATAAAATCAAATAAAATAAAATAAAGTAAAATGAAATAAAATGAAATAAAATAAAATAAAATAAAATAAAATAAAATAAAATAAAATAAAATAAAATAAAATAAAATAAAATAAAATAAAATAAAATAAAATAAAATAAAATAAAATAAAATAAAATAAAATAAAATAAAATAAAATAAAATAAAATAAAATAAAATAAAATAAAATAAAATAAAATAAAATAAAATAAAATAAAATAAAATAAAATAAAATAAAATAAAATAAAATAAAATAAAATAAAATAAAATAAAATAAAATAAAATAAAATAACATGAAATAAAATAAAATAAAATAAACTAACATGAAATAAAATAAAATAAAATAAAATAAAATAAAATTAAAAAAATAAAACAAAATAAAAAAAATAAAACAAAATAAAATAAATTAAATTAAATTAAATTAAATTAAATAAAATTAAATAAAATTAAATAAAATGAAATAAAATTAAAATAAAATAAATAAAAGGAATAAAATAAAACAAGATGAAAAAATGAAACAAAATAAAATTAAATAAAATATTATAAAATATCTTAATTAAAATAAAAAAAAAATAAAATTAAGTAAAATTAAATAAATTTAAATAATTGAAATAACATAAAATAAAATCAAATAAAATAAAGAATAATAAAATTAAGCAGTATAAAGTAAAATAGAATGTAGTAAATAATTAATATTAAATAAATTAAATAAAAAAGCAAAAATATAATATAATAAAATAAAAGAAGAAACTTAAAATAGAAAAAATAAACAAAATAAAATAAACCAAAGTCAAATAAAATAAAACTAAACACAATTCAATAAAAGAAAATATAGCAAATGTAGGTATAAAGAAAGGTAAATAAAATAAAAAGAAATTGAAAGGGATCTTATGTCATTTACTTGAAGCGCTTTTGCTTTATAATTTACATTACAAAACGAAATCAACTCCGCTAAATATAATCAGAAAACGAAATACTTTGTAATTACCGCTAGCTGATAAAAGAGTGATAATATTGATGTGCGAGTAAGTGTAATTGTGTCTATAAAAGTGGCAGCTTGTGTATGTGAGAAAATGCGTTGGGAAAGTAAAAGTGTAAATTTCAAGATGCAAATCGAAGTCATTAATTGGCTATAAAAACGAACTGTTTAACAATTTTCACTAGTCACAAGCCGCAGCGTTATTGACATTTTTATTACATACTGATTAAATAAAAAAAAAATGATTAGTTGCTACGCTTCGATAAATTTGGTAGCATGGTTATTTGGATATGTATGTATGGGTAAAAAAAAAAATAAAAAAATAAAATATAAATTAAAAAAAGATATTATTTACCCATTAAAAACGTATAAAAATTTGAAAACTGTTATAAATTTCCAGCAAATAACTGTCGTATTCTGTGCTCACTAGAAAAAAAAAAATGTTTAAAAATCTCAAATCGCATTCCAACACCAAATCAGAGTTCAAACAAGCAAATTTTTAAGCGAAAACTATGCACACAACTCACTGACCACAATTAATGAAATATTATTGACACCAACAATTATTTAAACCTAGACCTGACCACAAAATTGCCTCCTAACCATGTAATGATTTATGTATTTTCACCGGCATTCACCGCTAAATGCTAGAAAAACATCAAACAAACATTCTTAGCACGTGTGTATGGCTGTCCATTCAGATTTGTACATACCTATATGCCTATATAGCACATAAACATAATTATAATGGTGAAAAATGTGCGGCTTAAAATATGTTGACGTCTGCAATCCATCTTAATCAGTAAATTCAATAAACAGCCCAACTGACAAATGCCTACCGCATGCCACACACAATAAAGTACCGTAAATTGAAAGAAGAAAGCAAAGAGTCTCAAGTCAAGTCAAGTTTGAGGCCAACACAAAAGCGATGCTTGGATGAGCAGCAAACATCAGAAAAAAAATACAAAAAAAAAAGTCTAGAAAAAATGCGAAAAACCTGAAAAAAGGAATGCAAAAAAAAAACATAAAATTAACAACAAACAAAATAATAACAACAAAAAGAAACCTAAGAATTTCGAAATAATAAGCTGTTTCAATATAATAAGAAGAAGAAGATGCAAGTTCCGAAACGCATGCGCACAAGCAAGCTGTGAAATCATTCATGCGGGCACGCAGTTGGCAGACAAGAAAAGAGTGAAGGAGCGCGAAAGAAGGACCGTTGGCTAACGATGGGCAGAGAGTGAAAGAGAGAGCTGAGAGAGAAAGATACAATCAGTTAGCATAACAGACATGCCAACGCATACGAAATTGCAACACAGACACCCGAAGAGATGCATTGCGAGTTTATATATACATATACATGTATGTATATACATTCACTAGCGCTGATTTAGTTGAAAATTGCCATTTTTCTTTGATTTTGTGGATTTATATATTTTTTTAATTTTCATATTTTTTTTTTAAACGCATGCAACTTGTCAAGGTGCTACCACCGGTTGCATCTAGTAGACTTTAATGAAAAATACTTCGCATTTTTTTAATTTACTCTTTTCTTGTTTTCTTAACAAATAACCCGAAGCAAAGACCATGAGCGTTGCCTTTGGAGCGGAAGTTTTTGGTTAGATGATTGGCAAAAAAAAAACTGCGAAAATAAAATAAATAAAGAAGAAAGGTACAAAGCAAAGTAGTAGCGAATTTCGCTGAAGAAAAATGATGTAAAGAAGATTTGCGAACAATTAAAAATTTATAATTTTCTCTGGGCTGAGATTGATAGGGACCACCGTGCGGATGAGTAACGTGAATTCTTATATGCACGTTTACCAGCTGACAGTGTTGCCAAACCAGCAAAAAATATTAATAGAAATTCACAAAAACCGTTTAAGTAAAAGTTGAGTAAAATAACTGCATATCAGCTAGATAAATTGATAAAAAATAATAATTTTTTAAATAAACAAAAAAATTTTTTGAATAAACAAAAAACTTACGATTTCATTCGTTCCAAAAAAAGGTTACCCAATTTTCATAAAAAATTAAATTGACAGCCTTGCTTTTAAAGCACCCTTGTTCTCAGATATTTAGTAACCCAAATGAGTTATCTGATATCGCGGGTTGCCCCTTATATGGGACTTCTGGAACTGGTAAAGGTATCATCTCAAAGAGCAGGCATTAAAGTAACTTAGGTACCTGACTAGAAAATTAGGAAAATTAGACACATCCTTGAATTTTCATAAGTCAGTTAAAGTGGTTGTAATAATCTCGGGTTTTTAAGCTATACTTAGACCCAATTTCTATCTAAGTATTCCTCACTCAGTTGGTTACGGTTTCAAAGGTTCATCCTATTATAAACCATGAACAGTTCCATTCACCTAAAACCTAGATCACTTTCCCCGTGATTTAGGTGACCCTAAACTAGATTTTGGAAATTATATAAAATTCTTGTTCCAATATGGTATAAGGGCCCATTCTGTCACTGGTTTTCTGTCACCGGTCTGTTGATGTCACAGTTTGGACCGAACCCATAGGGCTAGTTGTATGTTAGATCGTTTTATAAGTATAGCATGGCCTTTGTAACCGCAGAGGCGATTTTGACTGAGCTCCTACCTCAATTTGTGGTATGATGTTTCTCCAAGCCATGGAGGGACCTTCAATTTATTCTAAGCTGTCTTCCAGCGGCCGATGGAGTTTTATGGGGAGGTCTGATTATCATGCCAGAAATATACTCGTAGTTCTTGATATTCCCTGCCGAAGAGCAACCGCAATTCGAATTTTCTATAATTTTGGATATTGATCGAACCAGGACTCGAACCATGGTCTTCTGAATAGCAGTATGCAATGCTAACCATCCAGCTATTGCGATCGTCAGTAGTTTGGAGATTTTTTGAGTGATTGATTGATGACTTAATTACTGTCTTTCTAACCATATTCTGGACCGAAGTTCGGCTAATATATGTTGATGTTTCTCCAACGTTTGGGGCGACCCTACAGATTATTCTAAGCCTGCCCCAAACAGCTGATAAGTTTTTATGAGGAGCTTTTATTTCAAGCCATAAATAGGTACACTCGCAGGGCTTGATATTCCCTGCCCTGTCCCTGCGCTTAATTTTTTATTTAAATTAATTTTCTATGATTTTTGAATATTTGTCGGACTAGGAATCGAACCATGATCTTCCGAATACGCAATACTAACTGCTAATTCAAATGTATTTCATTTGCCTTTATCTCCGAAATCTGAAAATGGATAACCCTTCTTGGTCTAAGTTAACTTCTGTTTTGTTTTAAAAATATCCTTCAGTTGAAACTAAGCTTTGGCTAAAATAGATATAATTGGAAGTTTATCTATCAATGGAAAGGTGTATTTTTGAAAAAAAAAATTTTTTATTTTAATTTTTCGCTTTTTTATTTAAATTAAACAGTTACACTAGCTAAATGTCAAGCTAAACCTCAAACCTCAAAACCTCAAATACGAGCTAAACCAACTATCGACTTTCAATGGACATTTTTTCACAAAACAAGCAGTAAGAGAGCGCATAAAATTGGCAACGCAGCACCGTAGCCTTAGTAAACAATAGCCAGCCACTCTCCGTGCTCACTAACCCTAACGCCAACTCTATACACACCTCTTCACCACATACTCTTCACCACAAACCTAGCACAACACCTTTCGCCTTAGCAACTGCCTGCCAACTTGACGTTTGAGTTTTGCTAAATTTCACCGCCACGAATTGATTGGTGGAATTTATTTGGTATGCTTGTTCTAGCTGCTGTACATAGCAGTGTCTGTATGTGCATGTGCTTATGTGCTTCTAATATATCGAACGCTATTTACAGTTATTTTTTTATTTTTTTTTTTTGCTCTTCCTCTTTTCTGTCTGGCATTTTGTGAGCTTGGCTGAGTGAAGAGTAATGACCAGTTGCTGAGCTGCGCTGGCGTTCTTCAGGTTGACTGACTGAATACTGTAGGCATTATTTAGACTTTTTTTGTTGCTGTTTTAGTAATTTTCTATCTACGCGCTGCAGTTTTCTTATTTTGCTTGCTTGCCTGCTTGCTTGCTTTGGCTGATTTATTTTATTCTCGCTGACATATTAACATTTTTTCCGTTCAAGCATTTGTGGCATCTCTGATTGCTTTGGCCATTTCCTTCCTGTAATTTCGCTTGGCGTGTGAGTATGTGACGTCTCAAATTATGTTGTTAAGCCATAAAATCGTCAATAATTTATTGATACGCTTGATCACAGTTGCAGCTGTAAATTTTTTTATTATTTCGTATGTATGTATGTGTGTATGTGTTAGTGTGTTTTATAAATATATAAGTAATGCGCTGGATTTAGCAGAGGAAATGCCGTCGTTAATTGAAATTACTTAAATGGATAATCAGACGAAGAAAATTACCTAGAGAATATGTAAGAGAACTTTTCTATGTACGCGCCTGCTGATGCTAAAAACCTCTTGAGTCTTTCGGAGTAAAATACTTCATACATTGAAATGTCCTTATTGTGGCGAGGATAATGAATTTCTAAGGAGATCGGTCGATCTGTTCAAGTTAAGCATCGAGTTCGTTGGGTGGTGGTTCGCTTATATTGCGTTTAATCTGGCGACCAATGCCCAGAGCATACTAATAATTGACGCTGAAGCGATTTTCGACCGAGCTGCTCCTCCAATTTGTAGTTTTGCGTCTTGCTTTTTTTCCCAACAAATGGAGAGACCTACAGTTTATACTAAGCCGCCTCCGAACAACTGATAAGTTTTTTTATGAGGAGCTTTATTTCATGTCAGAACTACACTCATGTCAAAGCAACACTGCTGGAGATGTTGATCTCGAAACCCGAATCGATGAAGAAGGAACAGATATTTACTAAGAAGAAGTCTGAATAGCAATTACCTGTTCAAAGAACAACAAAGTGGCGGAGACCGTTGAATGGACCGAGCCACCGAGCATGCATTAGTTTCTTAACAGAATATGCTCGGACCAAAACATGTCCGACAATCGGAACCTACCATATGTAAGTGTGCTCTGCCGCATTCATAAAAAGAGAGAAACTCGGGCTCGGGCGTGAATTGGCACTGCCCTTAAGGAGGATATACAAAATTTTCCACCACACTCTTAAAATGTTCTGAACCTCTTTTCTTTCCCCGCTTTTACAAAATAATACTCCGCCAATCAGACACGCGCAATGTCCAGCTTTAAATTCACCTTTAAGAAATCAATCACTACTCTGTCAGCGGTATGCTCTCCGAGAGAAAAAGTGCGAGTGAGGGGAGAATAGTTGGTGAGTTTTTTATGTCTGCCGATGTTTGTTACGTATTTTGGATGTGACAAGATGAAAGTGAGTCTATATTAAGTACTCGCACGTCGAAGTTGACAGTCTACTTCTCATGCATGAGAGTGTGCTCTGGCCAAACCACAAAAAAGGGGATCCCACAGTCTGAGCCAAACATCATGGGATAAACTTCTTCAACTAAAGTCCACCGCTAACAACCAGATTAGACCTTATCAGTGTGGCTTCAGACCTGATAACTCCACCATTGAGCAGATATTCACCATGCGCCATATCTTGGACATGACCCATAAAAAGACGATCGAAACACACCACATTTTAGGCGATTTTAAATCAGCCCCGACAGTACGAAAAGGAGTTGCCTCTACGCAGCCATTTCTGAATTTGAGATCTCCGCAAAACTTATACGGCTATGTAAACTGACGCTGAGCAACACAAGGTGACTCCTCTAATAATACGAGCTGTAGAGTGGAATAGAGAAGATACAAACTCATATAAGAGAAACTGCTGGTGTAAGCCGATGATATTGACATCATTGGCCTCACAAATCGTGCCGTGAGTTCGGCTTCTTCCAAACTAGATAATGGGTCTGGTAGTGAAGGAGGATAAGACCGTCAAACAAACAGTCATCGCATTCCCGCCTCGGCTCCCACGTCAATGTTAACATTACAACTTTTAAGTTGTAGAAAATATACTGATGTGCCGGTGTTACGAGCTTTCAAAAGAAAAGTTTTGCGTAAGATTTATGGTCCTTTGCACATTGACAATGGCAGTGCTGCGGAACTGTCGATGGAATGATGAGCTATATGAGATATACTCGTACAACGACAACATCCTGAAATCATTAGCCAGCAGCACCTGGCCAAAGAAACGTTGCTGGCTACATACAAGCCAATTGGCCAGCTGGTTGTAAACTAAGCTACACCCATTTGGGCGACGGGGTCTAGCGAGACGTAGTTGAAGATATTACAAGCCTGCAAAAAACCGTTCTCAGGTGCGTGACAGGAAACCTGCCGATGTCGCCAGAGCATCACTTGCACAGCGAAGCATCTATGCTACGAGTTAAGGAGCACAATGTTTTGCTGAGCAATTTCTACTGAGATGTTAACGTAGGGAGCTCCACAACAGAACCTTACTTGGACCGAGCCACCACATAGGCACATCAGAAAAGGAGTACTCAACTTTAAGGACTGCATTTAGCACCACCTACAACAACCGCTGGTCCAATCCCGTTGAAACAGCACATTTCCTGGACTTCCCTTTAGATGACCTCGGCGACTTAGATTGACAAAGCCTGCCCTAAGCGGGGTTAGCCAGCCGCTACAACAACAACAACCGCTAGTCAGGACGGCTTACTCACAGACATTAACCGAGAGTCTGACAACACTTTCCTGAACTGTCTTCCAGAGAATGGCGTTCTCCTAGTTATTGTAGACTAAGAGCTTGAGCTGTCTCGGTAGGGCCGCGTAATACTGGTGCAATTTAGATTTTAATATTGTTGTAGACTAAACTCTCAACCATCCTGAGTTTACCTCTACATATCCAACATATGTCCTGCATGCAATGAATCGCCGCAAGACACTGATCATATGTATCTCTCAATGCTCCCTAAAACCTACCCACCCACGTCTCCTTCGGGGTCGCATCAATCGAAACAGCTCGTTTCTTGGACCTCCCGTTAGATGATCTCGTTAACTGAGACTGATATAGCCTGCTCCTCAGCGGGGTTAGCGAATCACTACAACAACAACAAAAATATCAGCAGTAACAAAAGAGACTACGCTGGCTAGCTTATGTCGTCCTATAAGATGAGAACACCGGAGCTTTGAAAGTTTTGTTCCAGAACCAGCCGGAAGAAGCAGACTAAAAGGAAGACTTCCACTCTATTGGAAAGATCAGACGAGAAGAATCTGCTTAACCGTGCTATTAACCGTGCTATTTCTAATTGACGTCAAACAGTGGGAATCGAAAAGAAAGAACCATTCGACGAGCCATTTTTCGACTTCTTCAAAATTAGCGAAGCACTGCTCTGCAAGGGAGTGTCCCATCGATGCGAAAAGGTGATAGTCGGACGGGACGAGGTCTGGAGAGTACAGCGGGTGCGATAATATTTCCCAATTAAATGTTTTTAATGTGTCTTTCACCAGTTTAACGGTATGAGAAGGCGCTTTGTCATGTTGCAAGATAACTTTGCCATGTCTTCGGGCCCATTCCGAACGTTTTTCTATCAACGCATGATTCAAATTGATCATTTGTTGTCGGTAGGGATCCGTGTTCACCGTTTCACCAGGTTTTAACAACTCGTAGTACACCACACCACACTGGTCCCACCAAACACAGGGCATTGTCTTACGGCGAAAGCGATTTGGCCTTGCAGTCGATGGGCTAGCTTCACCAGGGGAAAGCCATGATTTTTTTCGCTTCGGGTTCTCAAAATAAATCCATTTTTCGTCCCTCGTGACAATTCGATGCATAAAAGATTTCCTTTCGAATCGTTGAAGCAGCATTTCACAAATGGTTTTTCGATTTTCCATTTCTCTATCGTTCAGTTGGTGTAGCACCCATTTTCCAAACTTCTGGATCTTTCCCATGGCTTTTTAACGTTGGCAAATTGCTTCTCGAGTCACATGTAGTGTTTCAGCCAATTTTTGTTGCGATTGGGTTGGATCAACACCCAATAACGTCTGCAATTCCTCGTCTTCGAACTTTTTCGCTGCACCAGAATGTTCATTGTCTGTCAAATCGAAATCTCCACTTTTAAATTGACGAAACCATGTCTCACATGTTCTAATCACTGGAGCATGTTCACCATAAATTTCTACCAGCAACCGGTGAGCTTCAGCTGCTTTTTTCTTTTGATGAAATAAGAAAAGCAACGAATGCCGCAAATGCGATTTACTTGGAACGAAACTCGACATATTCACTGAGGTAAACAAATATGACGCTATTATTTTGGTGACTTGCGTATTTTTATAGGTTAATGTCAATAGAAAAAAATTACATACATGCCAAATCATAGAAACTTATACATATTGCTAGCAACATCTACTAGTAAAACCGGCAAACTTCAACTAACAAATTGAAAATCGTATTGAAGATTTCTATATTTTAAATTTTCTATAAATTAAATTAATAATCTGCTTAAATTGTTCAAAAATCACCATTAAATGCCAATTAAAACACTTTTTTCTACAAAAAAAAAAAAAAAAAATCGAAAAATATTAAGAACGGATAATAAAGCTGCTAAAACAAAACCGTTAAAAAGGCAGCTGCAAATGCAGCAGAAGAAATATCAATAATACACCTAAAAACCACAACAGAAACACATAAAAAACAACTAATTAATAACAAAACTGTTAAAAAAATAGAAGGAAAAAGCAGAGAAAACAGTGAAGATCGGTGAAGAACAGTAGAAGCCGTGGTAATAGGAAGTATTGCAGCTGCCACAAATGTAATTAGGTTGAAAATCCCGGAGTGCAGACGAGTTCTGATGGCGGCGACATGCAACAAACAGCATTCTTTTCGTACAGCGGCATAGGCATAACGCAGCTTGCCACTCGCCACATGCAGTAGCAGCAGCAGCAGCATTCGGCATTTGGCATTTTCCGCAACTCATCAACATCAATGAGATACGCGCAATACGCTTATAATTACCAACATAAATCGGTGCGCCGAGCCACAAAAGTTGAGTTGCGTTTTGGACGACACGAGCGTTGATTTGAATTAAGAACAAATAAAGACGAAGAAGAAGAAGAAGAAGAAGAAGAAGTAGAAAAAAAACACAGAATTAAAAAAAAGAAAGCGACGCATATCTATCGTGTGTATGTTTGTCTGTGCGTGCCTGGCTAGTTGCGCACTAAATACGCTAAAACGACGATTGAATGGCACCTGAACCATTTTTAAAGCCACAATAAATGGCCAAAGTTGTTGTAATCAGCAAATGCTGCAGCTGTCCGTGCTTAGATGTTTGTTTGTGCTTTGTTGACTTGACTTGGTTCGGTTCGGTTTGGTTTTGGATTGGTGTGGCGGCTTGTTGGTTCGGTTAGCAGCACTTGGCTGCCCCTGATGGCTGGCGCTGGCTGTGCACTTGCCGACTAGTCGCAGTTGTTGGCCATTTGTAAATTGGCACATAAATTAGTTATGGTATTAGTGAACAGTTAATTTGCTGAATTTCTAGAATTGTAAAATGATTAACGCAAATGCGACGAGGCATAAAGCCAATTGAGATTGCGTACAAAAGAAAAGGAAAAAAAGACACGTAGCAAAAAGTGTCTACGAAACGATCAGCAGCTGCAAATACACTCGGTTCATGTTGCCCGCTGCCACTGCTGCTTCTGCTGCTGTGGACTCCTCGTTTGGTTTGCCCTGGTGCTTGATTCCTGCCAGAGCAAAAGAAGGAATTGAATTGGGTCTGATGTGATTTGAGTTAAATGAGCCATTAAATGCATTTAATGTTTACGATGCGTTGGACGGTATATTTTCATATTGTTGTTATTGTTGTTGTGGCATGAAAAAATTAATAATTAAATAAAATTTAAAATTGTAATAAAAATGACGAAATAAATTTTTATGCTGATTTTGTTCTATCCCACCATGGCACCTTCACAATTGGTGAGTAGTAATGTGCGCAGGCGTCCTGTTCCGCAGCTGATATTTGTTGTTCGGAAGGGACCACCGGACATTTTCCGATTGAGAGGGCCAATTTCGGTTGCCTTTAAACTACGGTTTAGTTGGGATTTGATGTTTAGTGCCAAATATTTTTTACGATGAACCCAGCGTTACCCACCACCCGCCTAAGCGACCGAGGGGCGCGTCTGAGGGATTATCGAAAAATCTAACAGATCGGTGACCGAAAAACAGTAACAGTCCGGACTGCCCTGCACCAGAAACCGATCGCAGAAGGTCGCGGTTACACTTGCTTCTTACACTAAACAGCTACAGATTTGTTCATCAGCTGCTGTAAAATGAAATGGGAAAGAGGTGAAAGAAATTTACTTAACAGACGATGAAACGATGAGCTGAACGAGCTATACGATGTTATTGAGATGGATAAGAATACTACACCTTTGAAAGAAATCGATGCAGTACCCGCTGGTGGAAGCAGAGGAAGAGGAGGACCTCCACTCTGTTGTAAGGATAAAGTGGAGAGTGACCTGGATTCACTTGGTGTTTCCAACTGTAGCCAGACAGCGAAAAGAAGAGAAGAATGGCGCTCTTATATTGATTCTGCTATAATCGCGTAAGCGGGGCCAACGCCAAGAAAGAAGAAGAAGGCAGGTTCTTGTTCTTAACACGAATAATAGGAATTGCTTTTGTACAGATTTCAATTTAAATTGATAGTGCGGACTCCATACAACTGAGCCATATTCCAAAATGGGCCTAACAAGCGAGGTAAAGAGTAATTTGGTAATGTATGGGTCCTAGAACTCCTTAGCCCAACGTTTAATGAAAACTAAAACTCCTTTTGCCTTATTAGCACTTGCATTTATAAGATTTCTAAAATCTAGCTTAGGGTCCATATTGACACTTCAATCAATGAAGTCAGTAACTTCTTCAACACCGTGATTATGTATCACATAGGCAAAGGAATGGAAGGAATTTCTGAAGATACACATACATTTGCACTTATTTAAATTTATAATTATTTAGGTCAAGTTGCAAAAGCTCTCTATCTTCAATAGAATGAACTGATTTAAAGAGCTTGACATCATCTGCTAACATGAGTATTTTAGAACGAAGAACAACATTTGTATGGTCATTGATGAATATAAGGAAGAGTAAGGGACCGAGCGGACTGCCTTGAGGAACAATTGATCTGTTATAATAGCTTCGAAAATTTTGGGGATAGAACAAAGTTCACTAGAAGTTTTTTGGTTTATAAAATGGATAAGTCTACTCATGAAAAAAATTGGAATATACACGTATTCAAAAAACAAAATACATTGCAAAATATTGCTGCTCTAGCTCAATTGTATTGATGAGTGCATAAGTTCGTGCCCGATTTCAAGTGCAAACTAAAATTGAAATTTTTTGAAGAAAGTGCTTTTATTAATCAATTATGTATTCGCCATCATGTTCGGCAATCCACTCCCAACGTTCAACCAATTTACGGATGCCTGATTCATAGAAATCGCGCGGTTTCTCGTTGAAAAAGGTGTCAAGGTGGTTTTTGACGTTTTCCACATTTTTAAATTTTTTTCCATTCAAATTGTTCTGCAGCGATCGAAACAAATGATAATCAGAAGGTGCAATGTCGGGTGAATATGGGGGATGCGGCATGATTTCCCAATTCATCTCCTTCAGTTTGGCCAGGTCGGTTTTGCAACATGTGGCCTGGCGTTGTCATGATGGAAAAGAACTCCTTTGCGATTGGCCAAAATCGGAGGTTTTTCATCAATTGCTTTCTTCAATTCGACCAATTGCTGACAATACTTGTTGGCAGTGATCGTTTCTCCAGCTGGCAAGAGCTCAAAATAGATCACGCCTCGGATATCCCACCAAATGCACAGCAGTACCTTCATCGGATGCGATCCACCTTTCGACATCGGTTCCGCCCCTTCGTGTGCCTGTTTCCATGTTCTTTTGCGTTGAACATTGTTGTACAGGACCCATTTTTCATCACCAGTCACGAGCCGATCCAAAAAAGGTTCGTTTTTGATCCGTCGAAGCAAAGAAATTGCTGTTGACATACGGTCCACTTTGTTCTTTTCACTAAACTGATGTGGCACCCATGTATCGAGCTTCAAAGTGTACCCAACCTTTTTTAAACGACGAAACGCAGTTGATTTGTTGACGTTCAATTCACTGGCAACCTCTTCCGTCGAAATACGTGAGTTATTCGCAACTAAAGTCCTTAGAACATCGTCATCAAGCTCAGAAGGCCGTCCACTGCGAGGTTGATCTTCGAGGTTAAAATCTCCAGAACGAAATTTCACGAACCGCGTAGCACGACCAAAAACCGCAACCACACCAGAAATCACTGAATAAGTTCATAATATTGTTAGTGAGGATCCAAATTTGACTAAGCCTGCAATTACTAGAGCCGCAAAAACTGGATCGAAACTAAATCTCTCAGCATGATTTGGAGCATTTTAAGCAGAATAAACCGATTTCTTGTATCATATTATAACTATGGATGAGATTTGGTTCTACTATCAAGATTCTTAATTGAAACAAAAACGTTTACAGTGGACTGAAGCAGGTGAAGTCACAACAATCAGCAAAGAAGGTTATGGCATCAGTTTTTTTTGGATTCAAAAGGAATTTTTTTGATTGATTATCTGCACAAGGGTAAAACAGTCAACTTTGAATATTATTGCAGTCTTTTGAATCAGCTGGATGAAAAACTTCGTTTAAAAATACTTGGTTTGTTGCACAAATAATCATTTTTCATCAAGACAATAAACCTGATTACAAATTCGTTTTAACCATGACAAAATTCAACGAATTAAAGAACGAATTGCCCAGATTTGGCTTCCAGGGCCTACTAACTCTTCAGAAATCTGAAACAATTCCTTGGTGTTAAACGTTTTTCGTCGAATGAAGAAGCTAATACAGCAGTAGAGGAGTTTTTGCAGGGCTTCCGGAAACTCATTGTAGTGTATTGAAGTTAACGAATATTATATTGAAAAAAAAAAAAAATTTATTTCGTACCAAAAATAGTTATTTTATATTTCGAGTGCAGAGAGAATTACATGTACGAGGGGATTAAAAAAAGTTCAGTTAGTTTGTGACTTTCGATTTGTTTTTGTTAAATCTAAAAATACCAAATCCTCTGCAATTACTTTATTAGTCTTCCTTTCAAATTTTAGAACAATTGACTACAATGGAGATGAGAAAACGCAAGATAGTTGAGGATAGATCAGACGAAATTCCAACTCCAGCGAAAACAGAAATTCGCCATGTGATTCTCTTCGGGTTTCGGCGTAATTTACGGCCAATACAAATATTCAGTGAATGCCGAATTGCATATAGAATGATTGCACCGTCTTCAAAGACTATTTCTAAGTGGTTCCGAAGAATCCAGACTGAACATTTTTCCGTAGAGGACGAGCTCCGAGAAGGTCGAACAAAATTTTCCACTGATGATACAATAAATGATTGCTAATGAATTAGGCTTGAATGCCATGGCTTTATCACGAATATTAAGTAATCATCTGGGATATACGAAGAAATCTTCTCGATCGATAGATACCACGAAATGAGGCCCAAAAAGAGGCTCGTGGGCATTTTGCTCTATTTTTCTTAAACAAATACGAAAATGGTCAGTCTAGCAACTCTAGTAAAGTCGTTACCGGTGACGAATCTTGGTTCTATAAGTACGATTCAGAAACCAAAGAGAGCCTATGGTATGAAGCCCTACAGGAGCAAACCCACTCGTAAAATCTAAGCAACAAAAACAGCAGCAAAAGTATTGATGTCAGCTTAATTCACCCGATCTAAAATCGTAGCTACTATTCCACTGGAAAAGGGTCAGACGGTAACTACAAAATGGTACACCGAAGAGTGCTTACCAAAGGTTTTCAAAAATTTGTTGGGTAACAGGAAGAAAGAGGATTTGCGGCGCTACTTTTTTCATCATGACAACACGCCATCCCACACTGCTGAAATAAAGAGTAATTTTATTGCGATCTCCGGGATCGAAGAAATACGTCCAGCATCATATTCCAAGGATATAGCACCTTGTGGTTCTTGGTTATTTCCAAAAATTAAAAAAAAAATTAAAAAGGAAAGGTCTTAAATGGCAACGAGGAGATAATTAATGCGGTTAATGCTGAACTTGATAAGCTTAAAAATCAAGATTTCGAAGACTGTTTTCAGAAGTGGATCTATAGGCTTAAGAAATGCACTGAAATCAATGGCGATTATGTAGAGAAGATAAAAAAGGACGGAGACTACGAATAAACACGGAAAGAATTTTTATTTTTTTCTGGTCAACTTATCGTACTTTTGTTAACCCCATCATATATATACCATGCTGGAAATGGACTTCAAAAACTGTTAAGTAATAATTTGAAACTCATCTCTGAGGATGCTGCTCAGAAAACGATTTAGCCATTTTTCTGTGCTTAGGAGTACTGAAGATGAGTTTTTAAGAAAAATCCTCCACAATCAGTTGTGAGTTTGGAAGACATGATCGACCTCAAGCACTGCAGAGAAGCGAAACACAGTACTTTTGAAATTACATATTGACTGAGGGCAATTTCACTGATTAAATGCAGACAGTAGTCAAGCAAGAAACCCAAAAGAGAAACAAATTTTGGAATTTTAGTATTTTAAAGTAATTTCTTTTAACTTCAATTTGCCCTAATAGTTCTTAAATTGTGCTGGTCATGTTTCCATAAGACAGACTGTACTTTGTCTTCTCACTAAACCCAAGCAAACGAGCTGGCATGCGTGAAGGCAAACAAGAATGAAACAAAGTATTATAAAGAATGTCACCAAAAACAAGCAAAAAAAATTTAAAAAAATATAAAAAAATAAGAACAAGAAATTTACGCAGAAAACTACAAAACGAAAAATCGTGGAAAAAAATAAACTAAAGGCAAAGAAACAACAAAGTAGTTGGCAAAGTTACGTGGAAAGCGTGGAATGTCGCGAAAATCTAACACTCGAAAATGCGTGCGACTCGCAAGAAGTGCGAAACAGGCTGGACTGCATAGACAGACTACAACTACAACTACAACTACAACTACAACTAGACGGACTTACTTAGTAGCAGTGGCGGCTCGTCTGCTGCTTATGTCCGCTAGTGCTGGTTAGGCATGAATGAGTTTACATACATACATTAAGGTTTGTGTATAAACGTAAGCATACCTATGTTGTAGTCATAAAATGAAAAAAAAAAATTTTTTTTTGTTAAATATGCTTCACCTCCATGACGCTGAGCCACCTCCAACACCACGCGCATTTTATATTGTTTGCCAATTTTCGCTATTTTTAGTTGCTTATCGCCATTTTTTGTCATTTGTTTTATTATTTTCGAGCATATTTTTGCCGTTATTTGTGGCGAGTTTTAAATTTTTTATTTAAAAAAATTTTTCAATTTATTTTTTGGTCTACCATCAACTGCCTCTAACGCCTGTTTTTGTTTTTGCAGCTCCATTCAATTGTCAACTGTAAAAGCATACATACAAACACACATACAAACAACTGCATGTAGCCATGCATAAATAAACACACATACAAATACACATACAAAGAAGATTTCCGTCGCAAGTTCGTTTCTTAAGTCTTTTGTTTTTATTTATTTACTTTAGTCAAATATTTGTTGCATTGCCACTGCCACTGCCATTGCCACTGTTATTGTTTTTGTTATTGGTTCTGTTGCTTCAACAGGAACCGGTCAGCTTTTTGTGTTGCTCCTTCTTTGCATTTTTTATTTTTTTTTATTTTTTTTTTTTCATGCAAATATTTGAAATTCTTGCGGACTACTTTTTCGCGACAGTTTCTTAGTTAGCGTAGCGGTTATGTTGGAGAATGCGCAGCACAGTTAAATATTTGTATATATATATTTATATATGTGCGCTCTTTATACTTTGTAATGGCGCTAGTATCTTTTAAATGCTTCTGTGGCGAAAGTAATTTCTTTTTTGTTTCTAAATTAAACTACAATTTAGAATTAAAAATTATTTTGCAACATTAAAAAATTAATAAAATTTTTTTCTTCACAAAATTGTAAGTTAAAGTATAGCATGCATTTTTTTTTAAATATTTTTTCTACAATGAAACGAAAATCAATTTGAAAAATTAATTTCTGCACTGCCAGCAGGTCTTCAGCAAACAGCTGAATTTTGACAGAACTTTAGAAAATTGAAATAAAAGACTGGCAATTTTGATAGCGGAACTAGATTTGAAGAGGCAATGAATGACAAACTTGGTTGCTGTTCAATAAAAACTCAATGGGAAGACGGTGTAGGCTTTTGCTAAGAAAACGTTCAGTGTTACCGAACACTCTCGTATATTTCAGACGATATAAGCTGACTTTGGCTTTTTTCCATAAAGAAAACACTTACTTTTCAGAGGAATCTCAAAACTTTTTTTTTCAAAGTATTGACCATTGGTTTCTACACATTTTGCCTATCTCTCAGACAAATTATGGATACCATTCCAAAAAAACTTTTTCACTTTCGAGGCAAACCATTCGACGAGCCATTTTTCGACTTCTTCAAAATTAGCGAAGCACTGCTCTGCAAGGGAGTGTCCCATCGATGCGAAAAGGTGATAGTCGGACGGGGCGAGGTCTGGAGAGTATGGCGGGTGCGATAACAGTTTCCAATTAAGTGTTTTTAATGTGTCTTTCACCAGTTTGCGGTATGAGACGGTGCGTTGTCATGTTGCAAGATAACTTTGCCATGTCTTCGAGTCCATTCCGATCGTTTTTCGATCAACGCATGATTCAAGTTGATCATTTGTTGTCGGTAGCGATCCGTGTTCACCGTTTCACCAGGTTTTAATAACTCGTAGTACACCACACCACACTGGTCCCACCAAACACAGAGCATTGTCTAACGGCCAAAGCGATTTGGCCTTGCAGTCGATAGGCCAGCTTCACCGGGGGAAAGCTATGATTTTTTCGCTTCGGGTTCTCAAAATAAAGCTATTTTTCGTCCCCCGTGACAATTCGATGCAGAAAAGATTTCCTTTCGAATCGTTGATTTTCCATTTGTCTATCGTTCTATCGTTCAGCTGGTGTGGCACCCATTTTCCATACTTCTGGATCTTTCTCATGGCTTTTAAACGTTGGCAAACTGCTCCTCGAGTCACATGTAGTGTTTCTGCCAATTTTTGTTGCGATTGGGTTGGAGCAACATCCAATAACGCCTGCGATTCCTCGTCTTCGAACTTTTTCGCTGCACCAGGATGTTCATTTTCTGTCAAATCGAAATGTCCACTTTTAAATTGACGAAACCATGTCTCACATGTTCTAATCACTGGAGCATGTTCACCATAAGTTTCTACCAGCAACCGGTGAGCTTCAGCTGCTTTTTTCTTTTGATGAAATAAGAAAAGCAACGAATGCCGCAAATGCGATTTACTTGGAACGAAACTAGACATATTCACTGAGGTAAACAATGTGACGCTATTATTTTGGCGGAATGTGACTTGTGTATTTTTGTAGGTTAATGTCAATAGAAAAAAATTACATACATGCCAAATCATAGAAATTTATAGGTACATATTGCCAGCGACATCTAATAGTAAAACCGGCACACTTCAACAAACACACCTGGTACAAGCTCTATTAATAATCTGTAAAAAAGTATATCTCAGAATAGGCTTAAAATATTTTGTATAGAATTTGTCTAAGCAACGAGTTAAGAGAAGTTGCAGAGAAATTAATAATTTAATGATCTCGCGGCCTTCTGAGGGGCTTCGACCTTACTTTGGTTTAAAGCGTATGCCGAGCGTCAGCTTTATAAATACAACCTTATATATAGTATTTTAAAAATAAATTTGAAATAAACTAAGCTAATGGAATATTTTGATTTAAGCAATCACGCATAACTTTTGGCAGTTTTTTCAAGTGCGTCTAATCTTTGGTTGAGCTATAAGATGCTGACATTGTTATTTGCATATTAGCCAATTTTAGAGATTTTTAACCCCTAATTGCCGGTTGGACCTTACCGAGTACGGTTAAAATGGGATTTAGAAAATTGTCAATGCTGCTCAATTGAAAACTTTCAAAAACTATATTCTATTATTGCGCACAACTCGACAAATTTCATACAATTTTTTTTTTGGGAGGGTTAAGATTTTCAGGACTTCAGCTAGATTATACGAAATACCATCCTCAAAAGCTTTTTCAACTGAAAATAACAAAAAAAAAATAATCCAAATTACGAGGGGATTAACAAAAACACGGTAAGCTGACCAGAAAAAAACAAAAAATAAATTATTTTTGTATTTATTCGTCATCAACTGACCGAGCTTTTGTAAAATGACAAAGATTTATGTATAAAATTATATGGAGCCTGCATATCCTGTGTAGTACTCGCTACTACTCGGTGGATGTTTCGTTACCTGACTTAGAAGGAATTTGAATAGCAATTGACCGCTTGAAAACCAACAAAGAACTGGCAAGGTGTATGCATCAGCTTCTTTGTAGAACATAGTTGGATGAAAGAATGCCCGACGATTGGAAGTTAAGTGTGCTCCATAAAAAACAAAGTAGCCCAAAGACTGCGCTAATTATCATGAGATAAGCCTCAATATCTTTTCGAGCGCTTTGTGTGAAAGTCTAAAGCTCATCGTCAACAAACTGATTGGATCTTATCAGTGTAGCTGTAGACCTGGTAAATCTACTATTGCCTTGCTTGCTTTCGAAATAAAAATTGAAAAACCCACTTTCGAGCAAATATTAATAAAGTTCGTATTGTTACAACGGAAGAAGTTTTTTCACAGAGAATATAAATCATTTTGCTGAAAATTCTCAATTAAACGTGGATACAATTCCAGAAACAGAGGTCTTAATTCAATTGAAATCAGCTGTGGAACAAGCTTTTCACCACATGTGGTGAAAGAGAGAGCTTTCTTCGTAATACGTTTTGCAAAAGTCTTTCGAATGAATTTCTCTATTCTTCTGCAAAAGACTTTCAGCTGTTTTAGCCAGAATAAGTAGTCCTGTTAGTTTAAAATCTGATCTTTTCAGAAAAAAAGAAAATTCTGGTTTAATTGACAATATTCCAACGATATTGTTATACTGAAAAATATGAAAGATTGCTAAATTCGAAAATATAGCTCAACGTAAAGTTAAATTAACTTTTTTATGCGTCATTTACTGTTAAAAATATTGTTTTAGACGACTTGCGGTCAGACGTCACCTAACCTCACATTCAATAAAATAATTTACTTTATTTTACAAACGTAAATATTTTCTTCTAAAAATTCGAAGGCAGTGAATGGAAGTTAATAACCTCTGAAAAATAAAATAACTGAAACTAAAGAAATTATATAACAGTAGTAAAATCTTTATTTTACTTTTACTTTTAGTAACAAAATTCCCTTTCCAAATCACATTCCCTTTAACAACAACAGTTAATCCTACACTTTAGAATAATAATAATTTCCCACAAAACAATGCAATTAGACATTTTAATTTTTTTCAACACAAAAGTAAAACCCGTTGCACCGTCACTTTGGTTTCTTTTATTGTTGTATGTTCGGAAAAGAAACGTAAATCCGCTAACGGTGTTGACAAGTAAAAGTAGACCGAATAAATATCAAATATGTTAATGCTAAAGCGAGCCTCACTCGATTTGTATGAATAATTAATAGAAGAAATATACATATGTATGTATGTACGACCATTGACTGTGTGCTATTGTGTATATGTGTGCTGTCGTTTGTGAATGAAAAGCTCCGCTAAAGTCATTGAATGAAAGATTCAAAAAAGCAAAATGAGAATTAAAAAAGTTGAGCCGCTGCCAACACTAAAGCTGTTGTTTGGTGTGTGAGAAAAATTGGTCTTAAGCGATAAGCTGTGATTAATGAAATTTATGTTATATTAATTAATACTCATGAACTAGCTTGAGAAAAAATATATATATTTCTTTCAAACACGTGTTGACATTTTTACAGGTGCCTTTTGCAGAATATGGTATCAAATATCGCTAAACATATATTATGGCTTAGCATACAATTTTGTTTAATGTAAACCTGCAGTTTAATTGCCAATAATTTACATAAAATATTTTTAAACATAAATTATGGTTAAACATAAAACTTGGCAGGACATAAATTATGGATCAACATAAAATATGGTTAGGAATGAAAAAACTCTAGCATAAAATTAAGCTAAAAATTACACATAGCTAATATGTAGGTATTCCTTATATCTTGAATATTAAATTTTTTTCCCTAATTTCAAATACATATTCCTCAACATAATAATGCTTAATTGAAAACTTTCATTTGCTGAAATAATGTTGCCAGACAAATATTGCTCAATACTAAATATGTTTGACCATAGATTTTTTCAAAAATAAAGATTACATAAAAATAAAATTTTACAAAACATAGATGTGGGTGAGCAAAAAACTAAGTTATATTAATAAAAATGGCATAAAATATTTCTCAACATAAAATGAAACTCAGACTAAGTTTTGTTGGAGAAAAAATTTTAAAAACAGAAAATATGCATAAAAATAAATTATATTTATCATGACATATTGCCTAACATAAAATATTGCTAAACCTTAAAGAAATGTTTAGATATTACGGACATAAATTTTTTTAAATATAAAGCATTTCTCAACACAGAATCATGTCAAATACATACCTGTACTGATTTACTAAAATCTTGCTAATAGTAAAATATTGCTAAGCATAAAATATGGCTTAACATAAATTTTGTTAATAATTAAAATTGAAAAAGAAATTATATAATCCTGAAATAGCAAACATATCTAAGCATAAAATAAAATAATTTTCAAAACATAAAGTTTTTGACAAGAGAAATAAGTTGAAAACCATAAAGTAAGGTGAACAAAATTTTCTTAAGACTAAACTTTGGGAAAATAAAAATTCTGATAAATTTTCTGGAGGTAAAATAATGCCAAACATAAATTATGGATGAACATTATTCTTAAAAATAAAAACTGCCAGCCATAATATATGGCAAATAAATTTACTTTCATGAAAACTTTGGTAAAATAAATTAGGGCTAAACATTAAATTATATGGCGTAATTTTTTAAAGTTTTCTAAAATTTTCTTAAAGGAAAATAGTGCTAAATATGAATTATGATTGAGCATAATATTTGGTAAAACTTAAAAAAAAAGTTGATCACCTATAACCACAAACCATAACCTTAAACAAAAAAATATGGCTAAAAATAAAATTTCGCCACATTCAGATTTTCTATAATATTGCCGAAAATAAAATATATGGCTAGACATAAAATTTCGAAGACAGAAAATATGGCTTAACATAATATTGACAGATTTCCTAAAATATTGCCAAAAATAAAATATATGGCTAAACATAAAATTTCGAAAGACAGAAAATATGGCTTAACATAAGATTAACAGATTTCCTATAATACTGCCGAAAATAAAATATATGGCTAGGCATAGCATTTCGACAGACAACAAATATGGCTTAACATATAAGAAATAAATCAACGCATAAAATTTTGTGCATAAAAATGTGCTTTAACTTAAATTTTTAATAAAAGTTATTTAATTTTTTTATATAATTTTGTACTTGAAAATTTGAAAGACAGAAAATATGGCTAAACATAAAATTTGGAAAGACAGAAAATATGGTTTAACATAACATTTACTCGTTTTGACACGAAATTTCTCCATATAAGAAATAAATCAACATATATAATTATGCGCATAAAATGTGCCTTAACATAAATTTTTATTAAAAAATTATTTAATTTTTTTTACATAAATTTGCGCTTGAAAATTTTTATTGTAGATTTCTCTGAATTTTTTCACTCTAAAATAGCCGAAAGGTTTTAATGTAAAAAAATCGAAATTTTTACAATTCTTCTACAAAATTTTGTAGAAAAAAAATATACCAAAAATTAATTGCGAACCTAATTAATGGTATCTACATACATAACATATCGACATATGTATGTAAATATGTAAATATATAAATATATATATAAATATATAATGATGTATGTGATCACCTTTATTTTGCATACAAAAAAGCAACATATTTCGCCACCACAATCAATCAATCAATTGAACGAAATAGCAGAATCTAGCTAAAAGCTAAGCGAAAATTACAAAAAAAAATTTGCTGTTTCTATTTTTTGACCCAGTAAACTCTTTAAGCAGCCACGTCGAATCAATCCTACACAGTTATTATTATAAAATATATATACGTATGCTTATACATATGTGCAACATGAAAATAAATTATCGTTTACATGCGAATAAATATACAATACAACAGAAGTTAGCACACACACACACACACACACACACACACACACACACACAACAATGCGCTGACTGAATGTCAAGAGCTTGTATGCGCGTGCGTGACGAACCGTATGGCCAGCAAGAAGAACTAAAAAAAAAAATTAAATAAATAAAAAAGTGGCATAAAAACAGCAAATCAATGCCACATAAATTGCAAAAAAAATAAAAAAAAAATAAAAAATAAAAAAAAACACTAACGGATCCATCTACCTGTGCGCATTTAGGTGTGTGAATTTTTTTGCAGGCCACAAATCAATCAAAACACCCAAACGACCTTTTCATTTTCTCTTTCCGCAAATTCTACTACTGTTATTGTTGCTATTTACCGTTTTTTTGCTACTTTTAATTTTTTTTTTCTTATTTACATCTCGCGCCGGCGCGCTTTCTTCTTCGACCACAATTGTCTGCCAATCAAAATAGATATTCAATTTAACACTTCAATAAAAAATGTTTTCTTTTGTTCAATTTCCTTTATGATATTATTTATTCTGTGATAGAATGCTTTTTGCTATTGCCAACAGTGTCTGGCTAATTTTTTCTGATTGTTCTTTCATTCATTTTCACCTGTCTCATTGTGTGTACACATACATACACGTCTATGTAGCAGCAGTTAATTAATAAAAAATAAACATAAAATAAAAAATATATATATAAATATTTATATATATATATATATTAATTTTATGTTTATTTTAAGTTTATTATGTATATATATTTATGTATATATAACAGTAAAAATATAGAAAAAACTCTCTCCCTACTCGCTCCTTATCATCACATTGACTTCACAACATATCCGCCGTGTGTCTGCAAAGCGGAAACTTTATCTCGCTTCATTTTTCGCTAATAATTCTTAAATTTGATTTTCATAGACCGTAAAAGCCATTTTCATTACCTGAAAGCATAAAAGTGCTCATGTATATATTGATTTTATGGCAGCCATATTTCTTGTTTTCAGTTCTTATACCGCTGCCCACCGCGTGGCTGACTTTAGTGTTGCACTCACACCCATATCATTTGCCTCTAATGACGCGTGGCTTGGTGCGCTGCGCTTATAACACACTTTTGTGTAAATTATGTGCTGGTGCATACGAGTACATATACTTATTTATATATACCAGGAGTGTTAGTTGAAATTTGCCGGTTTTTTCGATATAGAAAACACTTAATTTTCAGTGGAATCTCAAAATTTTTTTATTCCAAGTATTGACCATTGGTTTCTTCACATTTCGCCCATCTCTCAGGCAAATTATGGATACCATTCCAAAAAAACTTTTTCTCTTTCGAGGCAAACCATTCTACGAGCCATTTTTCGACTTCTTCATAATTAGCGAAGCACTGCTCTGCAAGGGAGTGTCCCATGCATCCATGCGAAAAGGTGATAGTCGGACGGGGCGAGGTGTGGAGAGTACGGCGGGTGCGATAATATTTCCCAATTAAGTGTTTTTAATGTGTCTTTCAACAGTTTAGCGGTATGAGACGGCGCGTTGTCATGTTGCAAGATAACTTTGCCCATTCCGACCGTTTTTCGATCAACGCATGATTCAAATTGATCATTTGTTGTCGGTAGCGATCCGTGTTCACCGTTTCACCAGGTTTTAACAACTCGTAGTACACCACAGCACACTGGTCCCACCAAACAAAGAGCATTGTCTTACGGCCAAAGCGATTTGGCCTTGCAGTCGATGGGCCAGCTTCAGCAGGGGAAATCCATGATTTTTTTCGCTTCGGGTTCTCAAAATAAATCCATTTTTCGTCCCCCGTGACAATTCGATGCAGAAAAGATTTCCTTTCGAATCGTTGAAGCAGCATTTCACAAACGGTTTTTCGATTTTCCATTTGTCTATCGTTCAGCTGGTGTGGCACCCATTTTCCATACTTCTGGATCTTTCCCATGGCTTTTAAACGTTGGCAAATTGCTCCTCGAGTCACATGTAGTGTTTCTGCCAATTTTTGTCGTCTTCGAACTTTTTCGCTGCACCAGGATGTTCATTGTCTGTCAAATCGAAATGTCCACTTTTAAATTGACGAAACCATGTCTCACAAGTTCTAATCACTGGAGCATGTTCACCATAAGTTTCTACCAGCAACCGGTGAGCTTCAGCTGCATTTTTCTTTTGATGAAATAAGAAAAGTAACGAATGCCGCAAATGCGATTTACTTGGAACGAAACTCGACATATTCACTGAGGTAAACAAATGTGACGCAATTATTTTGGCGGAATGTGACTTGCGTATTTTTGTAGATTAATGTCAATTGAAAAGAATTACATGCATGCCAAATCATAGAAATTTATACATATTGCTAGCGACATCCACTAGTAAAACCGGCAATCTTCAACTAACATTCCTGGTTTGTAAAGCCTAAAGTCTGTCCGGACAATACCGTTTTGATTCAGGTCTTGGAGCAAAACCTTACGCCAGTTAGCAGTCGAAATACTCGAACGAGTCATTGAAAATTGGACTCAACGGATGGACCATCTCAACGGTAGCTGCGGCCAACATTTGAAAGAGAAAATCTTCAAAAAATAAATGCCAAAGAATGTTCTTTCGAATAATAATAAACATTATCCATTAAATTTGAATTTTCTCGGTTTTTTGTTCTATAAAAAAGTAGGGAATCTCGAAATGGATCACCTTTTATATGTATAATGTAAGGTTATCCATTTTGCGGTTTCGAAAGTACTATATTTATATACCTTCTGCTTAAATATAAACGGAGACTTTAATAACTCGACAAGGACAAGACATATGGCCATACTTTTTTTTTGCTTAGGTGCCAACCTAATATACTGTTATATGTTTACATGTCAAATTTGAGCGCGATCTGTCACATAGTTTTTTTTTACGGCACTATAAACAAGTCAACCTCGAGTGTGTTTTTCGAATTTTACTATGGAAATTTAACGTTGAGCAAAGAGTTTGTTTGAAATTTTGTTATTCCAATGGAATAAGTGCGACGGACGCAATGAAAATGTTCCAGAAGGTATATGGGGAGTCCTGCCTATCACGTGCACGTATTTTTGATTGGTATAAGTCGTTCAAGGACGGCCGTACATCGCTGGAGAACTTGCCCCATGATCGTCGTCCAGCAACGTCAATAAACGAAGAAAACTTCGTAAAAGTAAAGAAAATTGTGTTGGAAAATCGTCGTGTGACTGAAAGAGAGATAGCTAGTGAGCTCAACATATCAAATGGATCCGCTCATAGCATTATTCACGATGTTTTGGGCATGAGACGTGTGTCTGCTCGACTTGTTCCAAAATTGTTGCTCATACGTCTCGTCTTGTACGCGATTATTTGACCAAAAACAATGTAAATATTGTTCCGCAAGCACCGTATTCACCCGACATGGCACCGTGTGACTTTTTTCTTTTCCCTAAACTCAAATTGCCGCTTCGTGGAAAGCATTTTCAGTCGATTGAAGTCATAAAAGAGAATTCGAAGATGGAACTGAAAGCCATACCTAAAGCGGCCTACCAGAAGTGTTATGAAGATTGGAAAAAAGGTGGCATATGTGTATCGCCTCTAATGGTGACTATTTTAAAGGGGATAAAATAAATATTGTAGAATAATTAACCGTTTTTGTTTTATTGAACAGTCTCGTTTATATTTCGAAAATCCGAAAACAACTCCACAGCTTTATTTAGCAGAAGTAGAAAAATTTAAAAAATTAAATAAAAATTGTATAAAAGTTTGCAAAATTATATAAAAAGTTGTAAAACCTTGTAAAAAATATTGCAATTTTAAAATCATGGTTAAAAAAACAGAATTACACACTTTTGAAATTTTTAACCCTAAAAATAACTTGTAAAATAAAAATAAATATAAAGTAATCTTTAATATTTAAAAATATTTTCATATGTATATAACGGTATTTTATTAGTTTAAAAATAATGTACTTACCTCAAAAACACTTTAAATTAATTAATCCAAAACGCTTATCAGTAACAAACCAAATTTTCCCTTTAGGCAATGTGTTTACGTTTGAAATGCGGTGTTCTGAAAATAAACAAACAAACAAATTTGTTGTATATTTATATAGAGTTATCCATTTCGTGATTTCAAAAGTACATGGGTCTATTTCGACATCTGTCAAACTTAACTGTCAAACCAAAAATATTTTGTTAAGGTCAGACATTTATGAAAATGGATCGCTTAACAAACGAACAACACGACTGCCGAACGGTTTTCTACTTGACTTACGTTCCTGCTCTCTGAGAGCACTCAACACCAACTCGGTATAAGGGAACTGTTGGACGGCATTTCAAACTCTCTACGTACAACAAGCGAAACTATTGGTTTTTGAAAAGATCACAAAAAACAGCTGGAACAGAAAGCAGGCTGCCCAGCTCCCAATGTTGCGATCGACCACTACACGTGTGGGAAAAAACTAGAAAAAAGAAAAAAAGGCTCATGTGCGGACAAAAAAAGGGAAAAGGAATCCGTTGAAGAACTGATAAGGTGCGTGCATTACCAACTTTATAAAATATGGTTGGATGAGAGCATGCCTGGGGACTAGTACTGCAGAGCTGAATAGAGAAGTTATAATCTTTTATAATAGTGTACAGCTGCTGGCGTACGCTGATGATATCGCCGTTATTGCCCTCAAAAACCGTCGTGAGTTCTGCTTTCTCCAGACTGGATAAAGAAGTAAGACGAATGGGTCTGGTAGTGAACGAGGGCAAGACGTAATATCTTCTGTCATCAAACAAACAGTCATCGCATTGGCCACTCGGCTCCCATTACAATTTTATCCTTGAAATCCAATGCAAAATACCTCTAGCCAATATGTACCACTTCGGACTGAGAAGAAGAAGAAGTGAAAGTGTTGCCGATCTCCCAAATGTCTCTCGACTTTCTCAAGAGCTGGGATTTTTTTACGACTTATCATGGCGGATTTTGTACTTTGACTTACACCTACATCCAGTTGAAGTTCAGCTTATGTTAAGAAGAAAAATTGTCTCTTTTGGAGCTCAGAGAATCCTCAGCAATTGAACACTCAAAAAAAAACCGACTGCCTGATGCACTTTGTGGTCCGGAGGTGTGATTGGTTCTTATTTCTCTGATATCGACAAGTTCTTTTTTTAGGCTGCTATTGAAGAACACGACTTGGACTTGGTTATGTGTATTCTATACGATGGTGCCACTTGCTAGACAACACAAGCGAAATTTACTTTAAAGCGAGAGAAATTTCCCGTCCGCGTAATATGTCGTCTTAGCGATGTCAATTAGCTGCCGAGAACGGACGATTTGACAACTTTGGACTTTACTTTTGTGGGGCTACACGAAAGACCGTACTTATGCTGATAAAACTTTAACTGTTGAGTACTTGAAAACAAACATAATTCGAGGAATGAGGCATCGTCCTACATGTGCCAGAAAGTGATGGAAAATAAACTCAAACGGATCGAAGTTTGCAAAAATACGCGGGCGGTGATTGATGTTGTGTTTCACATATAATTTCAAGGTTCAAACTTTATAATAAAAGAGGAATTATATGAAAAAATTCATTTCATTTACGTTTATTTTCGGCCATTATAGACGAGTGGTTAACAAAGCTTACCGCCATTCGGAAGGTCAGTCGAGTCAACATTCAAAATTATATAAAATTATTTTCGTAATAACAAACAGTCGAGTCGAGCATCGGGCAGGGAATGTCAAGCCCTAGGAGTGTATTTCTGTAATGAAAATAAAAGCTCCTAAATAATATAAAAAATATATATAAAAATCCATAGGGCGTTTGGAGGTGGTTTGGAATGAACTATAGGTCTCTCCAATTTGTTGGTAAAAGATCAAGACGTAAAAACCACAAAATGGACGAGGAGGTCGGCCGAAAATCACTTCAGCAGCTTCGATGCGCCAATTATTCTATATTGTCTAAATCGCAAAATGAATAACCCTGTACAAATAATTTTACAGATATTTCTGTACCTTTGCATTTGCAATAAAAATGATTTGCATTAAAAATTGAGTGAATTATAATTAATAAATCTTCATTGCTAGAACTAATGTTAAATTAATTTTAAAAAGATAATTAATATTTTTTATTAACAAATTACTATTTAAAGAAAGAGAAAAACATTGATGAGGATGCTAAAAATAAAATTTAATTTAATTAAAATAAAACATGATGGAAATTAAAAATTATAAATTTTTATGACCTGAACTAATGCTTACTAAATTTAAAAATTAATTAGTAAAATTTTAAAACAAAGTCATACGTTACGTGAAATTCAAATATAATTGCATTTAATTTAATTTTTCATTGAGTAAACAAATAGTTTGTTTGAAATGGTAAATTCAATTCATGGGAACAAATTGGTGATGGAAAATCGATGTATGCATACATGTGTACATACATATAAATACATATAAATATATATAAATCATAGCAATCAATTATAACAACAACGGAAATAAAATATAAATATTTAAAATATTAAAATAATATAAGCAAAAAATTAAAAAAAGAAAACAATATTAAAAAAATCTTCTACATACATACGTGTATGCACATACATACTGGTGCATATATCATACTAAAGTGGAAAATCAGCGCAGCTGCAATTAACTCAGCTTGACTACATATATAATGCGGTTAGCAACATGCAACCAGTCAGTAGACTATAATAACACATGCAATATGTATGTGTATGTGTGCATGCATGCATGCATATATGTACGTATGTATGTATTATTAATTAACGCCTGTGTGCTCGCGTCTACCACCGAGAAATATGGATCAGTGGATCAATGGCATGAATAAGTGGCGGCTGAAAGCAAAAAAAAAAAAAGAAAAGCAACAACAACACGCAGCGGCAGCTAACTAGACGTAGCTGTGACTGGTGTAGAATGTTAAAAAACCAATGGCAGGTGCACACATACACCAGTGTGTGTATACATATGTGTGTGTTTACGCTTTGGTAGCAGAAATATGTCTGCGCTGCTTATGAATGTGATTCTCTTGGCACTTGCCAAGCCTGATGGATGGGAGAAAATTGTTTGTTTGTATGTATGTAACAGTAAATATAAATAACAAAAATTAAAAAAAAAAACACACACACACACACAATAAGAACAAGAGTTGTGGAAAAAAATGAAGCACAAACGGCATTTGAGCTTTAGAAAATAGAATTTATAGCAAAAAATAGAAAGAAAAATTACAAAAAAAATAAAAATAAAAATGAGAAAAATGCACGACTTAGACGACGTGCAACAATCATAAAAGCTGTACAAACGCGCTTGCATACATATATATGAAATAATGTTATTTTTTATACATACGTACGTATACATATGTACAATCGCGCATACGCTCAGCTGAATAAATAACAAGTGAACGTGCGCGCATGTGCAGCAAGTCAAGCGAGTAAAATTCGAAATTTGCGCCAAACAACAACAACAACATCAACAGCAACAAGTAAAAAGTGTGAAACTTTTAATGCAAAGAATTGCCGGGAAAAATGCGGTAAAAATTATAGGAAAAATCCATAGACTGCAAATAAATTTTTATGAACTTTCAGCTGTTCTTCACGCTTACCATATACTACTGGCATGTTCATAAACAGTTTGCTGTTTATACTCGTTTAATATATGTATGTATGTACACATCCTTGTAATAATGTTTAAAAATACTAAAGTTTATAACAAAATACAATATTGGCGGAGAAAATTAATACTTTAATGTATTATAATAAGAAAAATGCAGAAATAATATATCCACAGTGGGTAATTAGGTCTACAACAACAAACCAGTAATTCTACTGTACACTTAACAGTAACTAAATTTGCAGTAAAAAAAAAAAACAAATATTGAAATTTATAATTTAAAAAAATATATATATGGTATATAAATAACAAATAAAAAAAAACATAAAAATAAATAAAAATATTAAAATTTAGACTCACAAAAAATTAAACAAAATAAGAAAGTTTAGAAATTTACTGAAGGAAATACTGAAATATTTACGTAATTACATGTTCATATGTTTTTATTTTTAAACCAATATATATATATATATATATATATATGTATATGTATAAATATATATAAATTTTAACAACTTTTAGCCTCAAAGCAAGAACAATCTGCAAGTTGCACACGAAAATCAGACACGATTGGCAGGCAGACAATGTGAAAGACACACAATAAGAGAGGTAAAAGTAAAATACGAAATAAAATAGTCGAATTGTGTAGCATAGGAGAAATCTATTAGCTCTGGTGGCAGGTGATTGGCAATGGGAAAAAATTATATTAATATTGAAATTATGTATGTTGTTATAATAAACGAAAATATAGATTATATTGTAAAAACATAAAAGAAAAATTTAAAAAAATTAAATGATATTTAGTAAAAAATAAAAACAAAATGATTTTAAATATATAAAATAATTTCTAAATTGCCAGAAGGACACTGAGTAAATTATAAAAATTTTAATAAACTAAAATAAATTAAATTAAGTGAAATAAAATTATTTAAATTGAACAAAAAAAAACAAAACAAAATAAAATAATATACGATATTAAGTAAAAAATTAAACTAATTCAATATATTACTATTATTATTATTACTATTATTATTATTATTATTATTATTATTATTATTATTATTATTATTATTATTATTATTATTATTATTATTATTATTATTATTATTATTATTATAACTTAAATATAATAAAATAAAACAAAGTCTATAACAATCAAATTCGAAAATAAAATTAAACTGATATAAAATAAAGTAGAGCAAAATAAACTGAGAAAATAAAAAAAAAAAATCACAAAATATATAACTTAAAAATTAAGGAATTAAAATAAAACACAATAAAATGAAATAGTATCAAATAAAATAAAGTAAAAAAAAAATAAAATATAAAATACACTTATACATAATACACAATTTACTTAAATTGAATTAAATGAAATTAAAAAAAAAATAACTTTAAAACTTTAAATAAAACGAAATAAAATAAAATACAGAATAATAAAATTCATTAAAGTTAATAAATTAAACTAAATGAAATAAAATTAAATTAACTTGAAGTAAATAAATAAAAATATAATGTAATAAATTTAAATTTAATTTCATAAAATTGAATGAAATTATAGCAAAATTATACAATAATAATATATAAAATGAAATAATATAACACAAATTTAACAGAAAATAAAAAAAATTTAAATTAAATAAAATAAAATAGAATAGAATAGAATAAAATATAAATAAAATAAATTAAACAAAATAAAAAAAGCAAATTTAAATAAAAAAATTTAATAAAATAAAAAAAAATTAATTGAAATAAATAAAATAAAATAAAATAAAATAAAATAAAATAAAATAAAATAAAATAAAATAAAATAAAATAAAATAAAATGAAACAAAGTAACATAAAATAAAATAAAATTAAGTGAAACAAATGAAATAAAATAAAATGAAATAAAATAAAAATAAAAAAAAAATAAAATAAATTAAAATAAAATAAAATGAAACAAAGTAACATAAAATAAAATTAAATTAAATAAAAAAATTAAATTAAATTAAATAATATAAAATAAAAAAATTTAAATAAAATAAAAACAGAATCAAATAAATTGAATGGAATAAAAAAAATTGAATAAAGAAAACTTAAGTAAACAAAAAAGAAAATAAAATTTAACAAAGTAGTACAGGCTGAATTAATATATAAGTATGGTATAGTAAAATGGAAAAAATTGAGAAAGTATTAAATTAATAAATTTAAACATAACAAAATAGAATAAAACAGGATGAATGGAAATAAATATAAAAAAGGAGAATCAAAAAATAAAATATTATAAATAAAAGTTAAATAAAGTAACATATACCGAAAGAATTTAAAGAAAATTATATAAACTAACATCGACCAAAATGAAATATAAAAGGAATCGAATTAAAATAACATAAATAAACTAACTAAAATAACATCCAATAAAGCCATACAGAGTTAAATGGAAAGAAAAATTAATTATTATTAATAAATACAAATATAATGTTTTAGAATAATAACAGAATGGATAAATAAAGTAAAATTAAATTTAAAAATGAAATAAAATAAGTAACAAACAAAAATTGAATTAAAAATTAAATAATTTAAAAAAAAATGCAAAATAAATTTTTATAATTAATGCGAAGAACTAAACTAAACAAAAAAAAATTAAAGAACTAATACAAAACAAAAATAAATAAAAGTAATTAAAACAGAAAAATTAAAATAAAAAGATAAAATAACGTGATGTTTCAGATTGCACATCTTTCGTTTATAAATAATGCACTAAATAATATGAGGTCAATGTATAAAAATAATTTTTTTTTATTTCTTATTTTTCCATCAATGCTGTCAAATGAAAATGTAATTTGTAAATAGCAAATTGTTACATCAATTGCCATAAAAAAATGGAAAAAATTCTTTTCGAAAGCTCTTGGATTTTTTCGATTTTTCTTATTTCTTTATTTTTCTGTTTTTTTCTTTTCTTTCTTACTTTTTCTTACTGGTAGCAAGTAATAGTTTTGCTAGAAATTAGAAAGCATAAAATTGTCATTAAACCAATTGGCGACAGTTGCCTTCAAATGGTATTCTTAGTGAGAAGGAAAGAAAGGTTGTATATACATATATATATTTCTACATCTGTACGTACATACGTGCATTTACCCAACTATCATAAATACAAAATCTATCGGATAAGCGACATATTAAGAAGCACCCAAAGTAGACGGATTTTCTGAAATTATTTTATTTATTTTCAAACCGATTTAAATGTTAGAAAAATTATTTTTGGATATTTGTTGAACCAGGTCGATCCAGTCGCGTTCCGTATGTATTATTTTTGATTAAAAATTGGCAATCGCAGTCATTATTTTTTGGCTTATCTAACGATTTAAATTTAAGAATATACATTTTGGTACATTTTTTCTGAAAACTCGTGTTGTAGTTTTTTGTTGTTTTCACTGCAAAAATAATTCACAAATTGCTTTCTTTGTCGCAATAGAAATCTAGATTGTTCCGTTGTAAACACCCGACCAACATATTAGACTTCAGTCGCCTCTTATGGCAGCGAGTTCTTATCGCGAGTACCCGTAACTGACAGTAGTATACTACGCATCGTACTATTATATTGCTAATATTGTAATAAATAAAAATATATGTATATATAGTTTCGACTTGGTCTATAGAAGTCCATCAATTTTGCTTGCTGGGTGGCTACTAACCAATTGCAGATGAATTTGGTGGCAATAAAGAAGAGTTGTTGTGTCTAATAAAGAATAAATAAAGGTAATATTATATTTGGTGCTACAAAAAATCTGAAATGAGGTTTGAAGTTTTCATTTCAAATTTCTATTTTTCGTTATTTTCGTTTTTATATTTCCGTTTTTTTTTTTGAGCGTAAAATATTTCTGCTTTAATATATTTATAAATACTCGTACATATTCATGGATGGAAACTCATCAATCGTAATATGAAACCTATCATCAAGTTATTTATAAAGAAATGGATTATATGAAAATATAAAAAATGTCCTAAATGTAAGCAAGACCTATAGTTCCTAAGATTTGCAGCAAAAAAAAAAAAAATTAAAAAAAAATATCATTTTATGTTGACCCATTTGGATTAAAAAAATATATAACGTATTTTCATTATTAAAAAATTTCTTAGAAATATCAAAAGGTCATTGAACGATAAGCATAGTGAATCGGCCTCAGAAAGCTATCGAGCTCATCACTTCAGGGCATCACTCCGGGGCATGTTGATATCAATAAAATACTTCGATAGTACAAATTTAATATCTCTACTTATTACTGCTTTCGGTAAAATTCAAATTTTATCAATATCAAAATTAATTTTTTTTTCTCAGGACCTTGCAAAGCACTTCCATCAAAATTCTGGATATGCTCTAGCTCACGATAAAAGCTTCTAGGAAAAAAATAGGTACTTTATCGGTTAATAAGATTCTTCAAAATTCTATTTTTATGGAATCTTTAAGCATGCTAGAATTTTGAAATAATTATTTTTGAATCCTTTTTCTATAGACTTGGGAGTATCGTAAATTTTCAAAAGCGTTATGCCACTTTGAAAAAAAATTAAAAACCAATTTATTTCTACAAAAATCGATTGGAATTGATTAAAAGTTAATGGATTTAAACGAATGTTTTCTGAAAAATAAAATAAAATATAATATATATACATACATTGAAATTGGTAAATTACATACTCGAGGACGATTTCTGTATAGCCATTAATACATTTACAATTTTTTGAGGAAATAATTTTGTTCTTAAAATTAGT
Source organism: Ceratitis rosa (assembly GCA_037013455.1). Taxonomy (NCBI): domain Eukaryota; kingdom Metazoa; phylum Arthropoda; class Insecta; order Diptera; family Tephritidae; genus Ceratitis; species Ceratitis rosa. Next base: position 13,254,147 of record JAWMAG010000054.1, read on the forward strand.
CGAAAGGAGTTTATTAGTAAGAACAGACTTCTATTGGCCCCTAGAGCCTACTTAGAAACTCAGCCTAATCTTAACAAACCATCGTCAGGCACCAATACACTTTTCTTGAGATTTTATCTCAGTAAACTTTACAAGAAAGTTTTAATAAGTAAACAAATTTAAACGTTTAAGACCGTCTAAGCTTGGGTGGTGATAGATCTCCCATCTATCTCAGAGTTAGAAGAGCTTGTGACGAGACGACCATTTTATGTATTGCATAGGGAGTGTATAGAGCACTGTGGCACTGTGGTTTCGACAAAGGCGAAAATGCAAGTGAGCTAAAAATGTAACAGTCTTTCAAACACAATTTTGGTTTCGTCGATTGCGTTCCGGTAATTTTGCTGTAGAAGATACGACACGCTGTGGAGGAACAATCGTCATAAATGTCGATAAAATAATGGAAATCATCGAGTCTGACTATCATTCGAGCATTGTTTCGTTTGACCAGAATTTAAACATTGCACAAAACATAGTTTGGAACTATTTGAAAAAGACTGGATATACCAAGAAAGTGGATGTAAGGCCGTCACATGAATTAACGAAAAAAAACATTCATAGACCGAATCGTCCTTATGCAATTACCTTATAGCACGGGCTTTACACAAAGTGACTGGCCTCAAAAGAAACCTCTGGAAATTGACTGTTCAAACTTTTTGCCAATAGGGACGAGGGTTTCTAAGAGTTGCGCATAACGACATGATCTTTTATGGTAAACTGCAAAAATTTATCGAGTACACATTCGACATAAATCGGATAATACAAACTATAGTAAATCAAGCCTTCAATTGAAGACAAAAATATTGGATTACTTTTTACTAAACTGAATATTACTTTGAGATTTTAATAGAGGAAAATGTAATGTTTTATTAAAGCACCAAAATAATAAAAATTATTTAAAAATAACCTAAATTAAATATTTAATGTTTTATTAAAGAACCTCAATAATAAAAATAATTTCAAAATCTCTTAAATTAAACAATTAACTTTTATTAAAGAACCTCAATATTAAAAATTAGTTCAAAATCACCTAAATTAAACATTTAACGTTTTAGTAAAGAAACTCAATAATGAAAATAATTTAAAAATCTCGAAAATTAAACATTTTATATTTTATTAAAAAACCTCAATAATAAAAATAATTTCAAAACCACGTAAATTCAACATTTAATGTATTATTAATGAAACTCAATAAAAAAATTAGTTCAAAATCACCTAAATTTAACAATTAATATTTTATTAAAGAACCTCAATAATAAAAATTATTTCAAAATCACCTAAATTCAACATTTAATATTTTATTAAAGAAACTCAATAATAAAAATTATTTCCAAATCACATAAATTCAACATTTAATGTTTTATTAAAGAACCTCAATAATAAAAATTATTTCAAAATCACCTAAATTCAACATTTAATGTTTTATGAAAGAACCTTAATACTAAAAATAATTTGAAAACCACCTAAATTAAATATTTAATGTTTTATTAAAGAACCTCAATAATGAAAATTATTTCAAAATCATCTAAATTAAATATTTAATGTTTTATGAAAGAACCTTAATACTAAAAATAATTTGAAAACCACCTAAATTAAATATTTAATGTTTTATTAAAGAACCTCAATAATGAAAATTATTTCAAAATCATCTAAATTAAATATTTAATATTTTATTAAAGAAACTCAATAAAAAAATTAGTTCAAAATCACCTAAATTAAACATTTAATGTTTTATTAAATAACCTCAATAATAAAAATAATTTCAAAATCACCTAAATTAAACATTTAATGTTGTATTAAAGAATTAATGTTTTATTAATTTTTTTCAGCACATTAGCGATTTTTTTAAAATTGAAAAAGGAAACAGAAAACAAGGAAATCGTGTAGACATTTAATTTTCCACTTTTACTTATAAGTTTGTAAATTCGAAACCATCATGAGAATTTGATAAACTGAATATAGGTATAACTCTCTTCTCATTTTTCGACATTATCGTGAACGAAATTGAACATTATTCAACACTCAGCATGCAACTTGCCCAGAAAGGAAGTTTGGATGATTTTAATAACTAAACATAATGATATTCCGAAAATATACGTTTATATATTTTTCCATTTTTCACAAATAGTTTTTTTTAATTAATAAATTATGCCTACGGATAGCCCCGAGTGCCAAAAGCAAAAAAGAAAAAATAATTCAATTTAAAGAATATGTATCTAGTATAATATGTTATGTAGGTATGTGTATTTGTAAAATGTATCGTATTCGCAATTATTGATCATTAAAGTCTTCATTGATGTACACAAAGTAGAATCCGAATATATCGGTCAAACGTATATATACACACACACACACATACACACACAGACATACATACAGACATGTACATCGCTATAGACCGACATGACGAGTGTACTGCTTTCTTTTTTTTCTAGCTTTACAGCCAAAAAGATGATGATGAGCTTCGCACATTTGAGCCGTTATTCGGGCTATGAATGTTATTGTTATTGCTATTTTTTTACTGTGTATTTGCTTTTAGCAATATCTTACACTTTTACATTTTTATATATACTCTTTTGTGTTCTTTATTCATTATTGTATTGCTAGACAGATTTTCCTTTTCGATTCTTTCTCACAAAATTTTATGCAAACAAAAAAAAAAAATTCTCAAACCCTTACCCCTGCCGCGTACAAAGGAGAGGTTACTGATAAACTAAAACTAAAACTAAAATAATAAAATTCATTTCATTAATTCGCACCTTATTAACACACTTGCCGTGCCGTGAAGCTCTCTGAGGAGTTGTATGGGCCTCTGATGTTTAATGGCTCGCTGGTTGGCTGAGAGTTAGTTGATGGCAGTGCCTCTGGGAGTTTTTGTTTTTATTTTTTATTTTTTATTTTGTTTTTGTTTTTATGACTCTTGGCGTTGATCGCTGATAAAAGTTTTGTTGCACAATTTGTATATACACTTGCTGTTAGGCTTGGTTTACGTATTTTGTTGTTGTTGTTTTTTTATTACAATGTTTGAGTTTTGTTTTATTTTATTGCGCTTTTCTGGAATTTTGTGTTTTTATTTTTTTTTTTAATTTTTTTTAAATTTCTTTAAAATTTTTTTTTCAATTTTTTTTATTGTTTTTTGTTGTTTTCGCACAACTCCGCTCGCTACTTTTTACTTTTATTATTTTTTTTTTTTTTGTAAATAATTTTTATTGTTGTAATTGCGTTTTTCTTCCCATAAGCCTACACAACAATACCGCCAAAATATACACACACGCACATACGTTAAAGAGTTAAAGAACAGTTATGCGCCAACGAGTCAATAGCAAGTACATAGACAGACAGACAGTCTTACGCCAAAGTGGAGTGGAAGTGGAGCGCCGTCACCGTTGTTGGTTGGGTCGCTATGTCGATCGGTCGGTTGCTTGGTTGGTTCTTATTTCTGTTTTTGTTGCTGAACGGTTCGTTGGTCGGTTGGTCGGTCGTTCAGCCGTTCGGCGCGGGGCGTTCGTTCAGCACCACTTGCTCTTCAACAACACTACTATTCTAACTACTACTATTTTTCAACCGCGACTATGCTTTCTTTTCGTCACTTTTCCTACTTTATGTTTTTGTTGCTATTTTAACAAAAAACAAAAAAAAAAAATAAAAAACAAAAAATTTAACACGCTACACACACAGTTAGAGCTGGTGGTGGACACTGCTTTACAAAGAAGTTGAAGTTGAAGTTGAAGTTGAAGAAGACGAAGACGATGAAGCAAGTGAATCTAACACCAAATTGTCTGTGATAATATGTACTATATATAACGGTTAGCTGGGCAAACGTAGCCGAGAACACGTGTGCACGCAACGAATGACGAACGCGAAATACGCGATCCCAAGCGTTACTTTCTTTCGTTAGACTAAATGAAACCACCGCTGTTGAACCGGAGTCGCTATGCTGCGACGTACAGGTTGGCTGCTGCTGCTGCTGCTGCGGCTGCTACTACCTTCAACTCAAACACACGATCGACGCTGGAAATTGGCACTGGCTGGTTGCCACTTGAATGATGGTGAATGTGCAGCAAGTCTTAACGTGCGCTGCTTTCACTCAGCAGTAGAAGTACACGTAGTAGCGGCAAAACAGTAAACAGCTTCCAGTGGAATAGCAGGTGAATGGGAGAGTTAACAAGAGTAACTGCTAAAATTAGCATAACCACTACAGTGCGCTGTTAAGCAACAGTGTTGCTCTGCTTTCTCTGTCGCTACTGATCTGTCTGCTCGTGTTGCTGTTATTGATTCTGCGTCTGCTGCTGCTATTTCATCAACTACTTCTGATTTTCATACTCCTTATTCTTCTTCTTCTTCTTTATCTTTTTCTTCTTCTTCGTCTTCTTCTTCTTCTCAATCTAACTCTCCTACTGTTGCAGTTTGCCGTTGACCTTGTTGTTACTTTTCTTTGCCACTGTTACGTTGTCGCATGGCATTGATACTGCAGGTTGTTGTGTTATTTAGTAATTTATTGATTGCCAACGACACGTTGAAGACAAAATGCAATTTAATGATCGATTTGTTGATATGCCGTTTATTAACCTTATTGGAGTATTTGTTGGCCGAGTTGTAGAATTTTTTCTATTTATTTTTCTTGTTTTTTTTTTTTGTTTTTTTTTTGCATAAATTCCGATTTTGTTATTTACATTTGAGAATGGTAAACAAATTCTATGCGAAGGAGGTCACATATAAATTCGAAAAAAAAATTCATTCTCTTTTCAGGATTAGGTGTTGTAGTTATATTATGATCAGTCCTCTAGTGTGATTTTGTAGCGAGCGGCACTCTTTTTGAGAGAGCCAATAGGCTAGCATTAATAACAATAATAGTGTCAGTCTTGAATCCAACCAATGCTACTTTGAAGTAAAGCCCTCTCTCGATGAACCAAATCCAAACCCTCTATGCCACTCATATTTTTCGTCCTACAACAAGGTGCAGAAGCCTGAACGATGTCGACATCCACTGAGTCGACCTTGGGAGTCTTCGAGAGGAAAGTTTTGTGAACGATTTGTGGTCTCTTGCACACTGGCAGCCCTTGGAACAATGATTTTCTTCGATCAAGGCGAAAAAGCAGCCAAAGTGGCAGAAAAAATTAATTTATTTTATGGGACGAACGTGTAGCACAAAAGTGGTTTGCTAGATTCCGTTCCGGTAATTTCGATGTCAAAGATGCACCTCGCGTCGGGAGGCCTGTCGTCGAAAATTGCGATAAAATCATGGAAATAGTGGAAACAGACCGTCACGTGAGCACTTATTTAATTGCTGAGTAACTAAAGATACGCCAGAAAACCGTTTGGAACCATTTGCATAACCTTCGATTCAAAAAGAAGCTCGATGTTTGGGTGCCACACGAACTAACGCAAAAAAACAAGAAGGATCGAATTTCCATCTGCGAACCGCTGCTGAATCGCAACAAAATCGACCCATTTCTGTAGCGTTTGGTGACTGGCGATGAAAAGTGGATCACTTACGACAACATCAAGCGAAATCGGTAGTGGTCGAAACACGGTGAACCGGCGGAAATGGTGGCCAAGCCAGGATTGACGGCCAGGAAGGTTTTGCTGTGTGTTTGGTGCGATTGGCAAGGAATCATCTACTACGAGCTGCTCCCCTATGACCAAACGCTCTATTCGGCCCTCTACTGTCAAAAACTGGACCGCTTGAAGCCACACTCATCCAGAAGAGGCCATCTTTGGACAACGCCATGCCACACACGTCTTTGGTGATGCGCCAGAAGTTCCAGCAGCTCGGATGGGAGGTCCTAATGCACCCACCTTATATTCCGGAGCTTGCACCAAGTACCTGTCTATGGCGAACCCGCTTAATGGTGAGAAGTTGGCCTCCAGAGAGGCCTGTGAAAATTCACTCTCCGCCAATAGGGGTGCAGCCTTCTACAAGAGGGATATAATGAAATTGGCATCTCGTTGGCAACAAGTTTACGAACAAAACGGCGGAATTTTGACTTAAATCCGACAAAGGTACACAAATTTATCATATTTTCAAAAATCAATAAAAAACCGAACGAACTCTTTACTTAATTTTTCCAATGATTTGACCTTTACTGTAAAGCCTCAACCTTCTGGTGAATGACAAGACCCAACTGCGACTGATCTTGCAGTAGCTCATTCTGTTATGTCTGTCGATCCAATTCCGATTTTAACACATTTTCGATTGGGTGGTTCTCTATGGCTGCAATGGTGACTTTGATTTCGTGCCTCAAGTCATAAATCGCAGCAACGAATCGGCCAGTTGACATCACCTTTTCGGCTAATTATGCCGTTTTTGAATACAATGCGCAAAAGATCGATTGTAATGTTTAAAGCATGTTGAAACCACACATCATCCATGACATTCTCTTCAATATTTGGAAACAAAAAATCTCTCTATAGATGTACTTCTTCTCGGGCTCTTTACATGCTAACAGTGAAGGTAGCTTTGCAGTAAAAAGGTAGTGATGCTTGCTGATAAGGAGAAATTGATACAATGAGGTCACGGTTGTCTAGTTTTGACTTGAATTCCCGAATAAGTCTCAACAGGGTACTTACCTCAACGTCGGCGACTCGCCATAATAAGCCATCGAGTCCTCGAATTTGAAATCAGCTTCTTTTTAGTGCAGCTCAACCGCATAGTTTCCTCCGACTTCTCATTCCTATCATCTCCATCAGCCCTAGAAGCGCTTTCTGTAAGGAGTGTCCGCCTCTTATAGATAGAGCATAAACGACAAACGATTTCCTCTTGTACCATCTCGGTTTTACAACAAGCCAGTTGTTGTTGTAGCGGTTGCTTAACCCTGCTTAGGACAGGCTTAATCAATCTAAGTCGCCGAAGTCATCTAAAGGGAGGTCCAGGAAATGTGCTGTTTCGACGGGATTGGACCAAAAGGAGAGGGAGGTTAGATGTGTCGGCTTAAGGGGGCATGTGAAGAGGTGGTTAGTGTCGTGCGCAGACTCTCCACATGCAGGGCATGCGTTGGGTACGCTGGGGTCGAGTCTGGATAAGTAGAAGTTTAACCTGCTAGAATATCCAGACCTAAGTTGTGCCAGTGTCACACGGGTCTCTCGAGGAAGCTCGAGCACGTTGTCTGCAATAGGTAGTGGTTTTACTCCGAGCACACCATTCACGGGAAGGGAGTCATTGAAGGTGTTGACTGACTCCTGGTGAATGGCGTTCAGTGCTTGTCTGTACGCCGTCCTGTCCAGCGGTTGTTGCACGTGTTGCTGGTTGGTGTCCTTCATATGAAGTACTCCCCTACTGAAGTGCCTAGGTGGAGGTTCGGCTTCAATAATGTGCCTATTGGGGTGCTCCCTACGGTAGGAACTGCTTGCATAGCAAAGCATTATGCTCCCTAACTCGTAGCATAGATGCTTCGCTGTGCAAGTGATGCTCCGGCGACATCAGGAGGCTCCCTGTCGCGGCCCTGATGGCGGTGTTTTGATAGGCCTGTAACTTCTTCGTACCCGGCGCCCAGATCAGTGCAGCATAGTTTACGATAAACCAGCCGGTTCTACGCACCGAAGTTGACCCGGATTTTATCCAGCCAAGGGCTGTCGCCCTTTCGGCGATCTAACCCCGTTTAGGTGAACAGGTAAAATTAATCTAAGGTAAACAACAAACAAGTCAGTCTGTGTTCTCAATGGCAGTTTGCAGCACGTAAGCTTTATCTGGTAAAATTTACTTGGTCATATCTTGTTTTTCAAATTCATCTGTCATAGAGTTCCTATTGCTCCCTGTGACCTGGAATCCAAATGATAATTAATTCTCTTCTGTTTAGTCATCTTTAAAAAAGATCTGCGATTGTAGGGCTTGCAGGGAGAAACGCTAAAATTTGTATAGTCGATTTGCGAATGCTGAGAAGAACCTGAACAATTCGATTTTGACATGCTTCGCAGCCTCCATATTTGGAATAAGCTCGACTTAGAGTCCAGAGCGTCGTATTTAATTAATAAACTTTCGTAGAGCCGACTTTAGCTATGCTTAAAACACACTCTCCACCAACTTCCATAGAACTTTCCATTCCGTAGTAGAGGACCACGTCTGATCCATCTTTAGCTGAGCCAAACTCGGCTGAAATGGGACCGGCAAAGATAGAAGGTCTATATTGTGAATACCAATGGGACTCTTTGCACAGTGGTTCTATGATGTGTGAAAAATGGGCCGAACCAGGGGTCAAATATTCTCACTATTACTGAAGGCAAAGGTATCAAATTATATGAAAGCCTTAGGTTAGTAGGACTCCCTCTTACCGCGAACAAGGTATGAGAAAAGCTCTCAGCGACAGATCTACTAGTTTTCAGAAAAGCTCCAGACAACATATAGTTCTATCACCAGGCCGAGGGAAATTAGTGACCATGGTTTTCCTTATAAACATTTCAAGCTCATCTCTGAATGGCCTCAAGCAGCGAGCAGCCTTTAGCCTTCTCTATGGGAGGACGCTATCAGATTGAGCAGCAGAAGTTAGCATTCGGAGTGTTACGATCTGGTGTTACTAAAACATAGACAAACATACGTACATACTTTCTTTATTATATACATACATACATATGTATAAAATGATGGCCTCAACACAAATCCTGTTCACATATGAACTTCTTAGTAACTTTGCGATTTGACAAACAACTCGTCAAAAGAGATTAAATTAAAACTGTGTGGAGAATTATAAGCGAGAAAAAGATATAAAAAAAAACAAAAAAACAAAAAAAAAAACAATAAAATTAAATAAATTGTATTATATAGAAAAGAAAACGGCAAAAACTGGTCCACACACATGCGCTCTTGTTTGTCACGCCGCAACGGTAACGGCTATCCCAACAATACCAACAACAACACTAGCCAGCGCAGCAGCAATAGCAGCAGCAGCAACAGCCTAATCCACAATTCAATTAAGTTGATGTAGACGAATCAAGTCCGTTCGCTCGTCGTTCGTCGCTGGTTCGTCCGTCTGCATACGCGTTCACATATTCAACCGGATTCGGAATGTCAGAGTAAAAAATGGCGAAACAGTTAAGAGGATAGTATCAATGACGGACGAACGGAGCAAGCTAAACAACAAGCAGCAGGCCAAGATCAAGGCGATCAGCCAGCCAGCCAGCTCGCTGTAGCCAACAAGTGAACAAGCACCAAGCAACAATCCAAAGACAAATCGCTGCCAAATACATGTGGCGAGCCTGAGCGGTACTGTGGTGCGCTAGCGCTTCGAGTATGTTAGTAGAGTCGGTTGAGATGATCTGCAACTACATACTCGTCCATATGTAGCTCGCTCAATGCGCACATTTCGTAGTAGCATAACGCGTATGGGCGAATGGCTGAAAGCAAAAAGTCTCGATTGACAACTTTTCCCTGCTTTGGCATGAAATGATGTTATTGCTATCTGTTGTTGTTGTTGTTGTTGTTCTTGTTGCAACTACATATAATGCATACTGCAGCTGCAGTGCTCCACTAATGATAGCCAGTATGGTAGGAGATGGTTTTTCCATTATTTTCTTTCCATTTTTTTGTTTGTTTGCAGCGTCTGCCTGTTGAGCGCAAAGAATTCACCAACAAGTGCAAAAATATGAATTGCTCAAGGAACAGGTTGTAACAAATATTGTATTTTGTATATATGTACATACATACATACATACGTGCATACATTTTTATTTCCTAAATATTTCGATTTGATTTTAGAACTTGTTATAAAATTTACTATAGACTATATCTATCAGCGAACTTTTATATTAAAAGCTCCGAAGGTGATCTTCAGGCAAAAAAGATTGCGGACCTACTCTGTGTTTCACGTGACTTTTGGAATGTTTCACCCCCAAGCCTAGCAGCTAAAAGCAGCAACTGACATACGAGTATATTATAATCCCGGCTGGCAGAAAACTATAGTCCTAGAGCTGCTGAATGAGATTACTTATCTGTCTAGATGACCAAACAGTTATTGGGTGTATGCATTAATTCGTGCGGTTTTCTAAGAGAGGGCTCTACTAGTATTATTTCGCGTCGTGTTCAGTAGATGTCATTTGTTTTAGCGTGAACAACAATTTGTTTCATTCATTTGAAAGTGTCGAAATTTGTACCAGATAAAGTGTTTTTGCGGAGAGTTCTTCTTCATTACTTTAACATGAAGAAAAGTGCCACCGAAAGCCATCGTATTTTACTCGACGTTTATGGTGACCATGCTTTAGCCGAACGAACGTGCCAAAAGTGGTTTGCATGGTTTAAAAGTGTCAATTTCGACTTAGACGACGGACAGCCAAAAAAAATTCAAGACGAAGAATTGGAGACATTGCTCGACGCAGATGCATGCCAGACGCAAGAAGAACTTGCAAAAGTATTAGGAGTTGATCAAGCAACCGTTTCCAGACGATTAAAATCATTAGGATTCATCCAGAAGCTTGGAAATTGGGTGCCTTATGAATTGAAGCCAAGAGACGTCGAACGTCGATTCTGCATGTCGAAAATGTTGCTTCAAAGCCACCAAAAGAAGTAAGTTTTGCATCGGATTGTCACTGGCGATGAAAAATGGATTCATTATGATAACCCAAAGCGCAAGATATCGTATGGGAAGCTCGGCCAACCAACGACATCCACGGCAAAGCCGAATAACCATGGTGCCAAGGTTATGCTATGTATTTGGTGTGACCACAAGGGTGTGCTCTATTATGAGCTATTGAAATCGGGTCAGACGATTAATGGGGACCTCTACCGAAAACAATTGATTCGTTTGGAAAAGGCCATCGCGGAAAAACGACCAGAATATGCGACCAGACACCAATCAATAATTTTTCATCATGATTGGCCACATGTTGCAAGGCCAATTAAAAACTATTTGGAAAACTGTGGGTGGGAAGTTCTACCTCATCCGCCTTATAGCCCAGACATAGCACCTTCCGATTACCACTTGCTCAGATCAATACAGAATGCCCTCACCGGAGTTCGCTTCACTTCAGAATAGGGTATTAGAAATTGGCTCGATTCTTTCTTGACCTCCAAGACGGAGAAGTTCTTTTGGGATGGGATCCGCAAACTGCCAGAAAGATGGGCAATTGAACATTAAATGTATAACAATTTTTTCACAATAAAGTCTTAATTTTCGAACAAAACCGCACGAATTAATGCATACACCCAATATAAAGCATATTTTCCTGAAATATGAAATCGGTTGCAGTTCCATTTAACAATAAGGTAATTAAAAGATTACCAAAGAAAAAGGAAATCCCCATTTACTGGATACCAAAGTATATACGAGGGGATTAACAAAAGTTCGGTAAATTGAGCAGAAAAAAAATAAAATATCTTTATGTATTTATTCGTAATCTTTGTCCTTCTTTATCTTCTCTACATAATCGCCAATGATTTCAATGCATTCCTTAAGCCTATAGATCCACTTCTGAAAACTGTCTTCAAAATCTTGCTTTTTAAGCTCATCAAGTTCAGCATTAACCGCATTAATTAGCTCCTCGTTGCTATTAAAGACCATTCCTTTTAAATTTTTTTTTAATTTTTGGAAATAACCAAGGTGCTATATATATCCGGGGAATATGGTGCTGGACGTATTTTTTCGATCCCAGAGATCGCAATAAAATTAGTATTTATTTCAGCAGTGTGGGATATCGCGTTATCATGATGTAATAAATAGCGCCGCAAATCCTCTTTCTGCCTGGTTTCCAACAAAATTTTGAAAACTTTTGGTAAACACTCTTCGGTGTATCATTTTTTAGTTACCGTCTGACCCTTTTCCAGTGGAATAGCTACGATTTTAGATCGCGTGAAGTAAACTGACATCATTACTTTTGCTACTTGGATTTTACGGGTGGGCTTGCTCCTGTTGGGCTCCATACCATGGAGTGCTGTTTGGTTTCTGGATCGTACTTATAGAACCAAAATTCGTCACCAGTAGCGACTTTACTAAAATTGCTAGAGTGACCATTGTCGAATTTGTTTAGGAAAAATTGAGCAAAATGCAATCGAGCCTCATCCCAGATGATAACTTAATATTCGGGATACAGCCATGGCATTCAATCCCATTTCATTAGCAATTATTTCTTAAGTCAGTCGTTAGTCTTTGTCAATTTTGGACTTCACCAGAACTACTGTGACGTCATCAGTGGAAGATTTTGGTCGACCTTCTCAAGGCTCGTCCTTTACGGAAAAGTGTTCGGTCTGGAATCTTCAAAATCTCTTGGAAATAGTCTTTAAAGACAGTGTAATCGTTCCATATGCAGCCTGGCATTCACTGAATATTTGTATAGACTGAAAATTATGCCGAAACCCGATTAGAATCACATGGTGAGTTTCTGTTTGCGTTGGTGGTGGAATTTCGTCTGACCTATCCTCAGCTATCTTGCGTTTTCTCGTCTCCCTTGAAGCCGATCGTTCTAAAATTTGAAAGGAAGACTAATAAAGTAATTGCAAAGGATTTGGTATTTTTAGGTTTAACAAAAATAAATTGGAAGTCACCAACTAACTGATGTCCTCGTAGGTATGTAGAGCAACGAGATGACCGATAGTTAAATGTAACATACTACTCTAGATCTGGTAGGAGATGTTTTTAAACTGTCCATATGAAGGGATTTAGGTAGCGCAAACGGCTTACCTAGCACTACTCGACTTTTGGGTGCTACCCGGTTTTGTATCGACTCAGGTTCAGAATGATGAGCCAAGTTTCGTCCCCAAATAACAATTCGACTCCAAACACCATCCCTCTCGTCTTGACAGTTCTCCAGAAATGCACGTGGACACTCTATGCACTGTTGTTTTTATGGAGCCGTGAGCATGATCGGCACCCATCTTGCGCTGAGTTTAGTTATGCAAAGATGATTGTGTTATGGATTTTCAAAATGCATTTTTCGGTTACTCCAGCCATTTTTTCGAGTAGTGTGAATGAGAGCTTAAAGACTTACTGTCACTGAACATATTACGATCCTAATGAGCCTAATCACCCCTCTACAACCCTCTTAATCGGCATACATAAAAACGCTCCTTCGTATCAACTGGCAGAACAAGATGAAGCGAAGTAAAAAAAAAACACAAGTTAAATACCGAGCAATATTTCCGTTGTAGTAACCCAAGAACAAGAAATAAGTCCTGAAGTACGCTAAAAAGGGTCCAAAATAGTGAATGTCGCGCTTGCTGCGTGCTGTTATGCTCGTGGAGGTTATGTTTAGAAGAAGTACAGGTTTAGTTATTTTCGTATCGATCAATGACCAGATCTGTCTGACCCTGTCATCTGCTATTGGCCTTGCTGGTAAAAGCCGATCTTAGCAGATATTTTACCGAGGAAAGAGGTATACCCGCATTGTGTGTAGACGTTCTTGCCGAGAGTTTGTTTAAGATTTCCCTACATATTATTGCCACCTTTGAAGTGTGATGTGAATAACCATGAAGCGGCTACCATTATTACAGTTAGTTCAGCTTGAAATTCGCTGCAATGGTTGGGAATTTTCTCTCATGTCGTTTGCAAGTGATTCCGAGTGAACTCCACAACCCACCCACGAATCTTTGTTCAAGACCTACCATCAAATGATTTATGCTGAAGTTGTCCCTCGAGAATGCGACGCACTTTGAAGGAATATAGGCTGAAGTCACTAAGGGTGGTACTCTTTAGAGAGTTGAAGGAAATAGCGTATGCAAGGATGCTTCGTTTGCTGGTACTTGGAGTCATTAGGAACCACAGTGGTATAACAAAGGATCCTAAATTATGAACCACTTCAACCTAACCTAACCTGAGATTGAGACTGAACGGATTTGATATTACATTTCATATCAACAAAGATGATAAGTTACATTGAATGAACTTCAATCGAGACTTTCACTCTTATGAACCGCAAAAACTTTTGATGCCTGATTAAAAAAAACAAAAAAAAAGCGTTGGCAAACCTGACACGTGAAAATCTCGCCATACAATGAATCGGCTTTACGTGTACAAAGGTATATGGCAGAAATTACGGTCTAAGGATTAAAACAAGAGCATAATTTTTGAGATCAGTCTTCAACAGTACTGTCATGTATTTGTTGCTGATCTACATATGGCTAGTGACCTGTTGTAGACATTCCTCACTGCAGCCAGCAAATATTTATGCCTGCGAGACTTATGCTCATGCAACTACAACTCAATAACGGTTATGTTGCCATGGTAAATATTTGTGAAAATTTTGAATTTCTTGTACGCTCTCTTCCAAGCTTCCAATGTAATTTTCACAACTCTCTTGTCTTTCTTTCTCTCTGTGACATTATCTCATTACTTTTGTACGAATTCGCTCTCATTTAACTTCTTATTCTACTTGACCCAACTCTGCAGTAACGGTTTTACTCGAGCTGGAAAGTAGTTCGCCGTTTGTTGCAAGTCTCTTTCTATTTGCTATTGGCTGCGGCTTCAGCATCGAAACTCTCAGCTGCTGTATGCAACTCTGCACTTCCAATGGCGCTCTGTGTCTGCTCATGGCATTATACTCTCTTGATGTTACCGCTATGTTAATAAAACTCCTAACTGTATGATATTTACTCCAACCAACAACCGGCCCAACTGAAGATATATTCTTTTCATGATTTTGCTTTTGTTTTTGTGCTTTACTCATACCTGCATAACGCCGTGGTACCTCTTGTTCTCTTGTTCTCTTGTTTTCTCTTTTTCTTTTTTTTTCATCATTGCAGTTCCGGCCAACAAGACAAGTCTACTGGCATGATGGTTAAGCTGGTGCGGTGGCGCTGTTGCTGTGGCTGGTGTTGGCGCTGCTGGTGATGGCGATAACGGCTATGGAAGAACTTCGCTTGCTTACTGGCACTGTTGATAGAGTGTGGAGGCTGGTATGAAGGCAGACGTCTGCTTTTCATTTCTTGGAATTGATCGTTCGACATAGCCGCGATCGAATTCTTGGCTTTTTTTCGTACACTCACCATCATCACCACCACCAACCGCCATCTGCCAACAAAATCAAACAGCAAACGGCGGATCGACCGGTATCGAGCAACCTAAACTGGCCTGCCTGGTATCGTCATCTCATCCTCCTCCTCCTCCTCCTCTTTGTACGAGTACCTCTTTCACTTCTTGCCGCCCCTTTGTTGTTGTATAATCGCCCAACGTTGGGTAAGCGCGTAGTTTGTGGTCTGGTCGTAATGTGGCATCATTGCCTTGGCGTTCACTGGATCTGATCGTTTGTTTTTTTATTTTTCTGTTTGCCGCGCGAGCGCGCGATTAAATAATGTTTGAAGGAGACAGGTCAGTGCATTCCGCTTGTTGCTACACTTGTTGATTGGTGAGTGGTGTAGTATTTGTTGTTTTTGTATTTCTTATTTATTTATTTATTTATTTTGGTTATCTTTTTTCATTCAGCCAACATCCGATGCTTTGTCTGTCTGTGTCGTTCGCACCGCTTCGCTGTTTGGCATTGCACTTTTCCACCTCTGCGTCAGCCGCCATCCGCCAACCGCGATCCGCCAACCGCCATCCGCCGTCGTATATGCCTTTCGCTGCTAATTCATGTAATTATTCACTTATTCGCGCTGGGAACTGAGAACTGAGAACTAAAATCGCAAGGTAGGCTGGGAGATTACAGCTTTGTTGTGCATGCTTGAGATACATTGTAGAATATACCTACGTACCAGGCGAGTGGTCTCTGCATGAATGCATGTATGGGAGCATTTTTGCGTTGATCTTGGTTTATACTTCTTCTTTCAAATTCGGCTGAAGTTTTGAAGGCGATCAGATATGTTTAATCTTAATTACATAGAAATCAACAGACAGAATTTTTAACCATTTTGACTAAATATTAATAAATAATTTATAAATATTAAAATATGTACTAACCAACCGTGGAAAAGGGCACGACTTTTTCTAAAAGATGTATACTTTTTTTGTGGCCACTTTAGTCGAGTAGCAAGCACGTCTTCCGGTCTTAAAGGAAGTGTCCTCTAGGTAGGCAACAAACATTAGTTTGGATGCGAGCTAAAGTGTGAATGCGAGTCACTCCTACCCCCTAATTGAGACCCACCACTTGAAAATGTACTCGAATGAAAAATAAAACCAAACCTCGTATAAGAAACTCCTCTTTTGATGACGTTCTTCCATGCACTTAGAATGGGAAGGTGTCGCTGCCCTGCTGGTTGATATCCTTGTAAGACTAAAGTCTGATATCATCGCTGTCCAAGAAGTGCGATGGACAGTGCATGTACAGTAGAAGGTGGGACCTTGTAAAATTATCTATGACGGCCATATAAATGAGCGCAAATTTGGTGTTGAATTTGTGTTGGGAGAGACACTGCGTCGCCGAGTACTTGCATTCAATCTAGTGGTTGAACGTCTAACCAAAATCCGCATCAAATCGAAACTTTGCAACATATCGCTGATTTGCGCCCATGCTCCGACAGAAGAGAAGGGATGATGTGACCGAAGATGCCATTTTTACGAACGTCTGTAGTGTACTCATGAACGTTGACCCTACCAGGATGTCGAAATTATGATTAGCGACTTAAAGGGTGGGCAAAAAAGGTATCCTCGGCACAACTGTCGAAAAATTTTACCTCCACCGAATGGGTTAAGGCTGATCGACTTCTCCGAGGCCAGAAATATGGTTATCTAAGAGGTGTAAGAAAATTCGTCCAGCTACTTGGCTGTCATTAGGTTGAAAAATCGCCAACCCAACCCAAAACAAATCTCCAGTGTTCTGGATATGCGACTCGGATCCCCCTGTGCGGCATACAGCATACAGCATACATCCGAATGGTTTTCTACTCGACTTGCACATGCGATATCTGAGAGCACTCTTCAACAATTCGACATAAGGGAACTGCGGAACGGTATCTCCGCCGCCGCTATGGAAATAATTGAAATGTTTGAGTATGAAGTGCTTAATAAGCTGGCCGGAAAGGGCAATGCTCGAAAATTCTTTGAAAAGATAAGGTGACTAACTGAAGGTATCAAGACCGGAGTATACTTATGTAGGAACCAAGCTGATAATCTGGTCCCCGTGCGGGTCCAGGAAAAGAATACACCTAATATCCTGGCTACCAATCCAGGGTTCAGACCTCGTAAAAGGTGACTAATATCCTGGCAATCCAGGGTTACAAGGTCTGATCGGAGACTTTAAACCTGGTACTACGGGGTACAGGAGCCCTCGGAACTTGCTCTGACCTGTTGCGCAAGGCCCTTCGGGGAGTATCGTGGTGGCGGTGGTTTAACCACAAATGCGGGAAGAGTTGACCTTGTGTCAGCTCAATGTGAAGCTGTATTGCAACCGGGTGTCGGATTCATAGCACGGCAGAGGTTTCAGATGGGCCTCGAGCTTAACCAAGGTGGTTTGTGTGTCCATATCAGACGGCCGATTGGTACCATAATGTTAGTATTACCTTTTACAATACTCTCACTATGGAATGCTGATCAACACTCTTGATCTGTATGGAAGGAATATTTTTGAATAACAGTGAAAATGCAACACCAACCAAGCGAGGATTAGAGAAAAGACGCTTCATTAGCCGACTATGACGCTCTTCGAATAGCGGTTGTCCGTTTAAAGAACAAAAGCTAATGTCCTCCCGCAGAGCTTTTCAGATATGGCGGCAAAGAACTGATATGGTCGGATGCCCGACTATTGGAACCTATGTGTGCTCTGCCCAATCCACAAAAACGGTGATCCTATAGTCTACCATAGCCAATTACCGTGAAATAAGCTTTCTTAACATCGCATATACGGTCCTATTGTGTAAAAGACTAAAGCCCACCGTCAATAAACTGATTGGACCTATCAGTATGGCTTTAGACCATTCACCAAGATAAATCGACACATATCACCTTTTCGTCGATTTGTAAGTAGCCTTCGATAGCACGAAAAGGAACTGCCTCTACGCCGCTATGTCTGAATTTGGTATCCCCGCACTACTTATACGGCTGCGTAAACTGACGTTAAGCAACGCTAAAAGCTCCTTCAGGATCGGGAAGTACTTCTCAGAGCCTTTCGATATCAAACGAGGTTTCAGACAAGGTGAATCTTTATCGTGTGACTTTTTAACTAATTGCTGGAGAAAATTATACGCGCTGCAGAGCTGAACGGCTACTTCAGACTAAGTAGGCAGTTGTAAAGTAAAGCCCTCTCTCGACGAACGAAAATTAAACTTTATAAGTCGTTCATCATTCCCGTCCAACTATATGGATGTGGACGATGTCAACATCTGTTGAGTCGGTCCTAGGAGTCTTCGAGAGAAAAGTTTTGCGTAAGAGTTAAGACCTCCACTCCATTGGAAGGATTCGGTGGAGAGTGACTTCCAACTGACGCCACACAGCGAAAAGAAGAGAAGAATGGCGCTCTTATATTGATTCGGCTATAATCGCGTAAGCGCTGCCAACGCCAATAGAAAAGAAATTTGCCGAACTGTATAGAATATCCTGGCTTACCACACATATATTGGAACACACCCTTCCATCTCTGTAAGCTTTAAACTCTATGAAACGTTCAACCGATGTTGTCAATATTCCAAAGAAGAAGAAGACGTTACAAAAACTACCAAGTGTAGACTCCTCCATAAGCTCCTCCGCAAGTACTGGAGCACTCTCTATACGAGTACACTAACGCCTAAGCAAAACCACAAATCGCAAATCGAAAAATGTAAATTCCAGCAGCTGAAAATTTTCTAAAAAATTTTATTGCAATTTTAACAACTTCACGCACCACGCACCACGCACATCACCTGCCACGATCGGTGTCCCGCTACCTTTATGGTGAACGGAATGTGCGAATTCGCAAATAAAAATGCAAGCGCTTTGTAAATTTCCGCACACGCTGTGCGGCGGCGGTGAAATAAAGCAAAGAAATGAATGAAGCTAATTTACATATCAACAAGGCATCTAGACAAAGTCGCCGAGAGTTGCTTACTTAATGCGTTTACAATTGCCGACAAGACTGCCACAAGCGTAACGAAAAACGAGCAGTTTGGATGGACAGTCGCTGGGAATGTGGAGGGAGTTGTGATAGGCAATAAGCCAAATAGCGTTGAAGATGGAGGAGAAGAAGAAGAAGAATAAGAAGAAAAACAAGAACAAGAAAAGCTGAAAACGACAAGTGCTTCTTTGGTTGACTGAATAGACAAAATGATAGATGCTGAGGCAAACACAAACAGAATGAAAAGTTAGTTTTTTGCGACTGAACGCATTTGGATAGTGATTGCTTCCTAGCAGGGAGTGTGAGGTGTGGAAGCGTATGCGGAGGGTACACAAACTTGAGCAGTCGATGCTACCAACAAAGTCCGCTGCTGTCTTATCAAAATGTAAACGTTTTGACTGTCGTCGTCCTCGTCGTCTCGGTAGTCTCGGTAGTCTCGGCAGTCTCGGCAGTCTCGTTTCTATTTTGTTCCTGCCAAAAGGATGATGCTTTGTAGAAGCAGCAACACCAGCAGCAGCAACACACACCGGCTGTCGACCAAACTTTTACGTAAAGCTAAAATGGCAATCGGTTATTTCTCAAAGTAAACAGCTAAGACAACGGCTGCCACTAGAGATATTCGTGGCTCGTCACAAGAGTCGTTGGCATCTATGTGGATGTATGTATGTAGTTAGGTTGTCGGCTCTGTGCTGGTGACAATTGTTGTCAACGACGACAGCTGCAAGCGCACACTTGCTGCGCTCAGTTTCCGCTACTCCATCTTCTGTTTCTTCTGCTGCTTCCACTTCTACGTCTGCTTCCACAACAGTTTATGTACTTTTTCCTGCTTTTCGTTTGTCTAGTCAACTGTTACAACTGCACCGCCCATGAGAGGCGGCCGTGCGGTGGTGGGGTACTCACACATACTCTTACATATGTACTTATGTACACATGTTTTTAGGTTTGTACTTTTCCATTGCCTTAGTCCATGCTACAGCTACAAGTTGGTGATAGATCGTAAAGCTTTGCGTTTTAGCAATATGTAGTCAGCAGATACATAGTAAGCCGGACAGTTAGTCAACAGTTAACAGTCAACAGTCAACAGTCGGCAGTCAGACGGCAGCAGTCACTTGAGTGCTTTTGGACATTTATTTGTTTATTGAAGCAGTGGAGCTCAGCTTCTCGGCTCCACGGCTCCTCGACTCCCCGACTCCTCGACTCCACAGTTGCTCAGCTGTCGTTTGGTCTGTTGTTTGCACAAAATTTTCAAATGAAGTATTTAGAAATGGTGGAGTATTTCGTAAACAGAAGTAATCTGTATCTGTGGCAAGTAGTTGATAAATAAATGTTGTTGTTTTTATGCATAAATTTTTTTTTTATTTTATTTTATTTTTTTGAAACTTCACATGCTCAGTTTTAACGTGAGAATGTTGTCTTGGCTTGAATTTCATATATATTTTACAATATTTCACTGAATTTATGCTTTGAAGCATGAAATAGTTGTATAAATTTATAGCTCCTGTGGTTCGGACTAATCCTCATGCTCAGTTTGGCTAGCTTTGAATTTAATCTCGCAAGTTTGTGATAAAACAATGTTCTTAGATGAGACAAAGTACTCTGTTTTAGGCAGTTTCGTCAGGCAAGCTGATATTAGATACCCAAACTCAATGGCTGAGTTAACTCTAGGCGCGGCGCATCTGTTCAAAATCAGTTCCAACTAGTGACGGTCCCTCCGTATGCAAGCTCATCAGCTCTACTGTTTTTAGTGGGAGTCAGACCAAATTCTAACTCTCAATGGGCTGAGCTGATGCAAGAAATAAGAAAGAACACCTACCGGTGGCTTCATTTTCAGCATTCGAATCGGAAATATGCACTGCTAAGCTACCGACCTGCTAAAATAAGTTCACTTTTCTTTTTCATAAATTCACAAAAATTAAATATTTTATATTAGTAATAAAGCTATATGGCTGCGGAGGCTTCCTTTTGCGCGATCAAGAGATGCAGACCCAACTATGTTTACCATGTTGTGGTGCAACTGTCAAATGACAATGTCCTATGTGTATGGGTTCTTTTGTTCTATTTGAAATAAATAAGTTTACTTCATTTTTCTTTTTGCGGTCGCTCCTCGGCCAAAGATTGTCAAACCCTTGAGTACATTCCTAACTTGAAATAACGGCTCCTCATAAAAATCCTTCAGACGTGGGTTGGCATAAACTTTAAGTTCCTCTATTTTTTGGTAAAAAATATTGAGACGAACACTAAAAATTGGAGGAGGATACGAGGTGTGACAGTTGAGTAATGAGACTGATTCCATAAAAACGGTATATTTCAAAATTATTCCACAACTCTGGCATCTCCTTCAAAGTAGTCCCCTTGGGCAGCAATGCAACGATTCCAGCGCGTTTTCCATGCTTCGCAACATTTCTGGAGCGCTTCGACTGGGATGTCCGCTAGTACCCTCGTCACGGTCACCTGGATGTCCTCAATCGACTCAAAATGGGTCCCTTTGATCACCGATTTTGTTCTTCTTCTTCTTCTTTATTGGCGTTGGCACCGCTTACGCGATTATAGCCGAATCAATTACAGCGCGCCATTCGTCTCTTCTTTTCGCTGTTTGGCGCCAGTTGGAAATGCCAAGTGCACCCAGGTCACTCTCCACTTGATCTTTCCAACGGAGTGGAGGTCTTCCTCTTCCTCTGCTTCCACCAGCGGGTACATCATCAAATACTTTCAAAGCTGGAGTGTTTTCATCCATTCGGACGACATGGCCTAGCCAGCGTAGCCGCTGTCTCTTCATTCGCTGAACTATGTCAATATCGTCGTATAACTCGTACAGCTCATCGTTCCATCGTCTGCGGTATTCGCCGTGGTCAATGCGCAAAGGACCATAAATCGTTCGCAGAACTTTCCTGTCGAAGACTCCTAGAGCCGACTCATCAGATATTGATAATGTCCACGCTTCTGCGCCATATAGTAGGACCGGTATAATGAGCGACTTGTAGAGCTTGGTTTTCGTTTCGTTCGTCCGATTTTGTTCTAGGGAGCAAAAAAAGTCACAGGGTGACATATCGGGCGAATAAGGCGGCTGTTGCAACACGGCGATCCCTTTAGAGGCCAAATACTGGGACACGCTGAGGGCGCTGTGGCATGGCGCGTTGTCGGGATGAAAAATCCAGTTACGAGCGATGTCTGGACGCACCCTGTTGACTCGTTTTCGCAATCTTTCGAGTACTGATTTGATTTATGTTTTGCCCCGGTGGAAGAAATTCTTTGTAGACGATTCCACGGCTATCAAAAAAGGCAATAATCATCGGTCTTTATTTCGTTTTTCCATTTTCGTGACGAGCACCACGAACAAACGTTTACTCAACACGACACAGCAGGCGGACTAAACGAGCTAGAGCGGTGACAAATATATCTATGAAGAGGAGCAGGATGCCGGGAGAAGAAAAAGGAATTTCAAGGCCGCGGCAATATAATCAGTCTCATTACTTTATTGTCTCGCCTCGTATATGTATAAGAGCGAATTCAGACACTGCTGGCAGTTAAGACTTAGGGAGAACACTAGTGTAAAGTGAAGTCAGTAAGCTGAATTTCACTGTGTGCTGCAAGTCAAAGTGCCTTCTATTCGAGCTCTGGTCAGCTTAAAATCTACATCAAGTTTTTTTCTAAATGCGGTCGTCGCTCACTAGGGAATGTCAAGCCGGCCGAGTGTCTATCTGACTTGAAATCAAAATCTTCTCATAAAAATCTATTAACTGTTTGAATGCGGCTCAGAAAATGCGCAGAAATACACAATGCGTCAGTAGAATATAATATCTACACGGATGGATCAAAAAATTGTTGATGATGCTTACACAGTCACGTAAGGGCTGCAGGGCAGTTTTTGGCCTAATGACGCGTCACAATTTACTGGCATTATACGAAAGCTAAATGGTCCTGCCCGCCTTAGCTAGAGTTCGTTTTTTAAATGCCTCGGACCAGTTTTTTTTATCTAAAAAATCATCTCCCTAATTTTATCGCTATCGTTTTTCAGAGTAAGTATGATTCTGGAGAAACCTTCGTTGTGGCTAGAAAAAACGTTGGCGTATCTCTGTTTGCGTCTACCGATGGCTTTATTGGTAACCAGATTCAGAGAGAGGAGAGAAAATTTTTATTGGAATGAATATAATTTATGAAATGAATAGCATTCAGTGACGTTAGTTTCAGTAGTAACTCAATCTAAGTTCACCGAAGTCGTTAACTCCTTTGTAATAAAATGGTTCAAACGCTCTCAAAAACAGGGGGTCTCTTACGTTGGGCACGCTACATAATAAGAGAGCAAGAATTTAGTGACTTTCGAAACCTTTGGCGATACATTTTAACCTGAAGGAAATTGTAATACGAATCATACTTATTGGAGCTCCCGACTAATAAATCAACTTAATGGCCTACAGACCTGAGAATTATCTTGATCTGCTTCTGTTTGCAGCCTCCAAAAACTTAGATAAGATTATTACTATCATCTGAAACCAGTTTAGATTTATCCTTTGATCACTCCCCAGTAATTATAAAATTTAATGAACTCCAGTTGAGTGTCAAAGTATGGAAACAAACATGACTTCGATAACGAGAGACTTTTAAAAAGTTTTTCATTTTGCTGTTTCGAAAATATGATATAAGTAATTAAAATGAATTTAAAACAATTTTTTGTATGATATTCGATATTTAATTATAAAGTTCGAACCTTGCCTTTATAGGTGAAACACTAACTCATTCAAATGACGACCTTGCGAATTTTCGGACACTTATACTTGGCAGTAACTCAGCATTAAATTGACGAATGTTGGTTTGCAGATGCTCAAGAGTTAAAGGTTTATCCGCGTAAGCACATTCTTACACGCAGCCCCACAAAAAAAGTTCAACGGTGCCATCGCACGACCTCTGTGGCCAATTGTCATCGCTAAAACGAGAAATTACACTACCGAGAAGTTTCTCTCGCAATAAAGCTGCATTCACTCATGTTGTGATCATGGTGGTAATGGTCACACTTCAGTTATTTTCGGAGCCCCAAATGCAACAATTCCGCTTATTTACGTTTCCTCCGTGGGCGAAATGTGACTCGTCGTTGAAGAAATTTTATTTTCCAACAAGTCGCCTTCCACTACTTGTTGATGAAGCCCCAATCAACGTATGTTCGGCGTTGTGAATGGTTAGTTGTTGTGTGAGAAGGATTTTATATGGATGCAGGTGTATGTTCCATACGCCATAATGTGCCGTAAGAAAGTCTCTGCTCCTGAATACGTCGGGTTTTCGGCTACACTTTCGCTTACAGTAGCGATATTTGAGGTGGAATAAGCAAATGGATGACTTTCAATCTGTTTTCGTTTAATCTAAAAATACCAAATCCTCTGCATTTACTTGATTAGTTTTCCTTTCAAACTTTAGAACGATCGCCTAAAACGTAAACGAGAAAACGCAAGTTAGCTGAGTAGAGGTCAGACGAAATTCCACCACCAAAGCAAACAG
Organism: Ceratitis rosa; assembly: GCA_037013455.1. Classification (NCBI taxonomy): domain Eukaryota; kingdom Metazoa; phylum Arthropoda; class Insecta; order Diptera; family Tephritidae; genus Ceratitis; species Ceratitis rosa. Next base: position 13,278,546 of record JAWMAG010000054.1, read on the forward strand.
AAATTCGTCATGTGATTCTCTTCAGGTTTCGGCGTAATTTACAGCTAAGAAAAATATTCAGTGAATGCCAGGTTGCATCTGGAACGATTGCACTGTCTTTAAAGACTATTCCTAAGTCGTTACGAACATTCCAGGCCGGACATTTTTCTGTAAAAGGACGAGCGTCGAGAAGGTCGACCAAAATCTCCCACTGATGACGTCACTGTAGCTCTGGTGAAGTCCAAAATTGACGAAGGCCCATTATTAATACAAGAAATGATTGCTAATGAATTGGGCTTGAATGCCATGGCGATTATGTTAAGAAGATAAAAAAGAAAAGAGATTACGAATAAATACAAAAGGAATGTTTTTTTCTGGTCAACTTACCTAACTCTTGTCATCTCATATTCTCTTAAAGTTGAAAATGGGAAAAATGTCTACCAGCTATTTTCTAATTAAAACCACGGTCATATGAACTGCAATAATATCAGCAGTAATGGCCTTGAAAATTTATTTATTTTCATACAATTTTTATTGGGTTTGATATTTGGAACACTTACCATAAAAGCATATTCTCTTTTATGCATCAGCAATTTTTTATGAACAATAATATTTATGAAAGTGCGAGGTGGCCATCGTTAATCATTAGAAATTACTTTTTATTAATAAATTTATAAATGAACTTTGTGCCGAAAAAAATTTAACCTGAAACAGTCACACTTCAATTATTATGGCCCAAATTAAAAACTAAAAACTAAGCGAGAAAAGCAATAAAAATTCTTAATGTTAATTAAAGTGTTAGTTCAAATTGGACTGTTCAACAAAATTGAAATATTTTTTCTTTTGTTTTGTTTTTTTAATGTAATCACTCATATATCAATGGAAAGAGTTTTATTATGACATCAAAACATCTATTTTTCGAAAAAATGGGTACAAAAATATAGAGTTAAAAAAGTTTTATTGCTTAACATAGGTACAATAAATATTTAGAATTTTTGTGATTATTTGGCTTTTAAGTCTCCAACAATAATCTGGTTGCATTCCTGGACTCCATTTCCTCATTGAGAAATTGGCAAAAATCATTAGAATGATATCTCACTTTATCTCGTGAAGCCCCAATAAACAGTGTTCAGTTATTATGCCCGTCCAGATTCGGCCATAGCTGTTTGGTCAACTTCTCTGGCAAAAGTCAGTCTAAACATGTACTTTGCCGTGGATAGATGTAAACCAGCATCGTATGCATGTTTTATCGTGGGTAGTAGTCTCATGGTGGTCTGGGAGAATAAATTCCGCAGACCACTTTTCCATCAAGCTTCGAACCATTTGCGAAGATGGCTATGGCTCTCTGGTCGGGGGCGTTGGTAGCTTGGAATCCTCTGGAGAAACGATTTTCGAAGCACATACAGGAGGTGGCGTAGTCTAGCTCCTTTGGCACTTCTGCAAGAGATAAAATTTTGGTGTGTCCCATACTGCAATTCTTCTTGAGCTGCATTCAGTTTGATTGCATTGCAGCCCGTATAGGTGCAGAGGAAGGATGTTGAGAAGAGTTAACAAGGCTTTCGAGGGAATTGATGGAAGTACTCCTGTTACCAGGATAGCAGCCGATCGTTGAACTCTCTCTAGTTTGCTCTTGAAAGTAATTTTATCGAGTGCCGACCACCAAACGGTGACGCCGTGGAATGGGAATAAATCCAATACACTATACCTGGTCTTAGACCCCATATTTTTCCTATCGCCGTTTGGTAGGGGTAAAGTGCAGTTATAGCTTTCCTTGGCCATTCTGCCGTGTTCCGGCTCCAGTTAAGCTTGTTATTTAAGATTATGCTGAGATCCTTTACCTCGGTAGAGATGGTGAGCAACACGCTCTTTAGTTTAGGCTTAAAACGAGTCGGTTTGTGCCTTCTGGTAAAAAGAACCATTTCGATTTTATCTGGGCTGACGTGCAGTCCGCTGTGCTTGCACCAGTTCCTAACAATATAAAGAGCATTTTGGAGGAGATCAATTAAAGTTTGTGTATATTTACTTGTGGCTGTTAGGGCAAAGTCATCAGCGTATGCCAACACACCACATCCTGAGCTGCGCAATTTCCTAATCAGCGTGTTTGCTGTTAGACACCAAAGTAGTAGCGATAAAACACCTCCTTGAGGGGAGCCTCTTGTGGTGTTTCGGCGACATACGATGTCGCTAATATCAGAGCTGCGCTCACCTTCATACGTGGGATTTGGTCGTAAGCGATGGAACATCCCGGAAAATTAGTGCTCATGAGGATATCCAGCATTTCTTCACAAGATGTAGTCCATTCCCCATCCAGTTTCTGGATATATCTTGGGATAGACGTTTCAAAAAATGCATTTTTTTCTTAAATCTCTTCTAAAACTATCCAAGAATATGTTTTCGGGCAATTCGACATACATATACATGGTATAATGAAGTTGGCATCTCGTTGGCAACAAGTTTACGAACAAAATGGCTTTAACTTAAATTGGACAATTGTACACAAAGTTATCATATTTTGAAAAATCAATAAAAAACCGAACGAACCAATTACTTGACCTAATATATTGAGGTACCATTTTGCGCTGATTGAGGACAAAGTCCCAACTAGAATCTGGCCTTTCTGATCATTTTGGAGATTTTAGCACAGGTAGGTCCGCACTATGCGGTATGAGTATTTTGACTGAAGATAAGTATATATAGTTGGTATGGTGTTTGAAATGCGTTGTAATACCTTTTTTTTGAGCCAAGCAAAAGCAACAATTACTTACACGATCCTTCCATTCCATCCAAGCAAAAAAAGGAAGTGTATAAAGTCAGAAATAAATATGTGGGTGTCATTTTCAATGAGCTTAGACTAACAAAACAAAAAAATAAAATAATAAAAAAAATTTTAAAAAAATCCAAAAAATAAAAAATTAAAATAAAATATTTTCAAATTTTTTCCCCATGCACAGATGAAAAAATTTGGGTTTTGTTGCGGCCGCTTTGGCTCATAAATACGTGTACGTGCTTTAGAAATCATTGGCAGCAGCAGTTAACAGCAAGCGCAAGCAATCACTACCACCAACAACAAATCAGCAGCGCCATAAATATGTTACAGTTAGCAAAACCAGGCTGGCGAAAATGGCAATAAAAGAATGAGAACAACAAACATAAGTGTAGATATGTATATAAAATGTATGTATGTATGTATGCACATATGTAGCAGAGAGGCATTGCTGCTGGTAATTTTATGTCATTTCTTCTTTTTTTTTATTTACTTCTTACTTAACTCCTCTGCTTGTTTCAACTCAATTTCTTTTTTCACTTTAAGCTGTTGTTTTTCTCTGTCTCTCTCTCTCTCTCGCCCTCTCTGTGGTTTTTAAGTTCACAGCTAATAAATGAAAAGTTCGTGATAAATTGCCAATAACAAGTGCAAGGCAAGACAAAACAAAAGCAACAATAATGAAAAATCAGCAGAAAGGTAGAAACCGAAAAATGTTTATTACATGGCAATTGATGAGGTGTTTGAAAAACTAAAGACTCAGGACACAAACTTGTGCGTGTTGTGCGAAACAAGTTCATAAAGTATTTATACACACATGTATAGACATACATATGTGCATACCCTGCAGGGAGTAAATGGACTAGTATGCGAAAATTCTAGTTAAATAATAGTTACGTGTGCTTTGAAGATGACATTATACCAGTTGGTCATTTGCATTCAATACGCCTAAATGAATTGGTATACAACTAGTATAAAGCTGATGCATAGTCAGACAATTGGAAATATATGGAAGATGAACTATGTATATTTGACACTTTGTTACCGCTGAAGCGATTTTCGGCCGAGCTCCTCCTCCAATCTGTGGTTTTGTGTCTTGATGTTTTTCCAACCAATGGAGGGACCGACAGTTTATACTAAGCCGCCTAGGGAGGGTTGACGATTTTTTATGAGGAGCTTTATTTTATGTCAGAAATACGCTCGGAGAGCTTGACATTGCTTGCCGAGAGGCGACCCCAATAAGAAAATTTAACTTAATTTTTATTTAAATTAAATGTTTATAATTGTTTGGATGTTGGTCGAACCAGAACTCGAACCTTGGCCATCCGTATGGCAGTACGCAATGCTAGCCAATAGGCTATGGCAGCCGGAACATGAACAGTTAGTGCAAGTATGGAAACTAGTTGGGTTATAGTTAACAACTAGTACTTTTCCCTGCAGGGAATATATATCCGCATATTTTTAGCTTGCTTTATTCACAGGCAAATTCAATGATGTGTTTTTTTTTTTTTTGAGTATTAATTTGAGTTTATGAATGACATTGAAGGATTTCGCTTAGTTTAAAGAAGAAGAAAAACTAATTCGAAGGAAATCGGTGCACAAAATGATGGGAGAAACTGTAGACTTCACTTCTGAATGGAATTTCTTCGCTAAAAACTTGAATTTAAATTAAAATCCTACGCTGTTCTGTAGTATTCAATCATTTCGACGAGTAATTTGCTAAGCGGATGCCACAACATTCATTTCTCAACTTCTTAACTGGCGTAGACACGTCTCGCTGAGTTAACAAAAGTGCATCATTCTATCCTCATTTTCGTTGTTTGACGCCAAATTGGAAAGATCTGTCTGAACTTGAGTGAAGGTCTGAATATTTGCAAAGCGTGAAAGTACTGATCCACCTACTAAAGCGCTTAGGCTATAAATCTTCTCGAAAACCTCTAGCGCTGACCTAGCAGTTGTGGTTGTTGTTGTTGTTGTAGTAGCGGTACACTAGCCCCGATTAGAACAGGCTTAATTAATCTAAGTCACCGAGGTCTTCTAATGGAAGGTGATGTTTCGACGGGATTGGACCAGCGAAAGAGGGGGGTTAGATGTGTCGGTTTAAGGGGGCATGTGAAGAGGTGGCTAGTGTCGTGCGGAGACTCTCCACATACAGGGCATACGTTGGGTCGAGTCTGGATAGGTAGGAGTTTAACCTGCTACAATATCCAGACCTAAGTTGTGCCAGAGTCACGTGGGTATCTCGAGTAAGCTCGAGCTCGTTGACTGAAATAAGTGGTGGTTTTACTTCGAGTACGCCATTTACGGGAAGGGAGTCTTTAAAGGTGTTAACTGACTCCTTGTGAATGGCGTTCAGTGGAGTAGCATCCCAATAGGAACTGCTTGCACAGCAACAGTTGTGGTCATTGTCCATGCCTTCGTAACAAAGAGTAGGTCGGATTGATGAGTGACTTGTAAAGTTCGTTCGTCGAGAGAAGACTTAACTTTTTTACTTGCCTACTCAGTCCAAAGTAGCACCTGTTGACAAGAGTGAACCTGCGCTGGATTTCAAGGCTGACATTATTATTGAACACTGGAGACATGTCTTTCGTTTGTCTCTATATGATCAATCTGATTTTGAGTTTGCAGCTGGTTTCCACGTGGCGAGTCCCAAGCCCAGCACACAACCTTGCTAGGCGAATAAGTTTAAGTTTTTTGCACATTCATATAGCGAGTCGTTTGCTTCCAAACCGACGCTTGCTTGCAGCCGCACCTCTGGTAAACAGACGCTGTAATTAAGCTTCAACGAACCTTAAACCGAATAAATCGGAGTGGCTCCACTGAAGCTTCCTCTCATTTAACCGTGACCCTTGGCTACTTGGCTAATAGAGGCAGCTGTACAGACGAAGAAGAGCAAGAGTTTGTTGAACACTTCCTCTGCCACTGTAAAGCTTTGACATCTACGCGCCGCAAGTTCCTCGGGAAACACTCCTTCGACTGTCTTGCTTAGCTAGCTTTAGCAAATATAAGTAATCTCGTTGCTTTTAAAAAACACATGAAATGATACGACCATATGAAAAGGTGAAGGCAGGAGCCTCATAGCAATATCGTAGTGCGCCTATAGGCCTAAGTGCGTTGTTCACTGACCAACAGCCGCATCAACTCAACTCAACTCAACTTAACTCATAGGTACATATACGTACATATGTACATCCCATGCGCTATTTTACTATTGTAGTTAGCGCGTATGAGTCTGCTTTAATTGCCAATGGGCAATTCTTTTGCTGTTTGGGTGAAAAAGAGAGCAATGCATTTTGCATACAAATGACTTAAGTACAATATATATGTAAGTATTCGTAAGAAAAGTAGACAAAATGTTAAATGCAAAAGTATTTTTTCTTTAACAAAATATGCAAATGTGCGAAATTAATAGAACGTATGCGCAACCACAAGTGTCTATTTGAATTTCTAAACCACAGAGGTAACAAACCGTTAGTTAAGCACTTGACCCAATATACCTACTCGTACATAAATATATACATGTGTATAATGCGTGCACTCAAATGAATGACGAAACGGAATAGTAATGAAATTCGAATTCGAAAATAAACTTTGCCTATTGAATTTCTAGTTGTGAATGTTTCGTGAAGTGCAAGCAAAATCTTGAGATTACTTCAATGGGTGGTTTTTAACGTCAAATTGCTACTTCTTCGGGTGCATTAAAGCCACTCTAGAGGTTGAAAAACCGACTAATTTTTTTAAATTTATTGTAGGAATATGGGAAAAGGAATAGAATTTATATGTATTTAACCATTTCATTGAACATACATGTATTGAAGTATAAAAAAAAATTACAAAATAGCGGTGATAATAGAATGATAATGAAAAGCCTTATGATCTACAAACTATGGTCTTTGGAAATACATACGGATTTATTTTTTAACACATTTTTGTGAAAGCGGCACACTTTTTTTTAGATATGCATTTGTGACTAAAGAATACTTACTAAATTATTAAAAAAAAAAATTAATTAAATCGAAAAACATCGATGCAATAAGGTCCGAATAATCTGTCCTCCCAGTTTAAAAAATGTGTGGTTTTGAGAAAAATGCGTTTAAAGTTTTCATTGTACTCACCGCACATTTTGAGGGGTTGCAGCGAAATAAAAACTTTAGCTATTTGAAATAATTTGTTTCACTTTAAAACCAATTGAATATCATTTCTAGGACCCAAAGGTACCCTGTTAGTAAAAAAAAAATATAAAAATTGCATTTTCCAAAATCCTAGAGTGGCTTTACCCCTTAAGGAATATCTTGTAATACGAGTTGTGACAATTAAGTAATTAGACTGATTCCATAAAAATCGTATATTTCAAAATTATTCTGCAACTCTGCCATCCCTTTCAAAGTAAACCCCTTGGGCAGCTAAACAGCGATTTCAGCGCGTTTTCCATGCTTCGTAACATTTCTAGAACGCTTCGACTGGGATGTCCGCGAGAACACTCGTTACGGCCGCCTGGATGTCCTCAATCGACTCAAAAAAAGTCATAAAATCGTATATTTCAAAATTATTCTGCAACTCTGCCATCCCTTTCAAAGTAAACCCCTTGGGCAGCTAAACAGCGATTTCAGCGCGTTTTCCATGCTTCGTAACATTTCTAGAACGCTTCGACTGGGATGTCCGCGAGAACACTCGTTACGGCCGCCTGGATGTCCTCAATCGACTCAAAAAAAGTCACAGGGTGACATATCGGGCGAATAAAGCGGTTGTTGCAACACGGCGATCCTTTAAAAGTCCAAATACTTGGACACGCTGGGGGCGGTGTGGCACGGCGCGAGCTTTACTTAAGGGGTTAGGGGTAGTCAGGATTTTCAAAGAAAAAAATTTTTTTTTTGCATTTTCGTTAAGTATAATATCTTAAAAATAATCTCTGAAAATTTCAAGTTAATCCGGTAATTCGTTTTTAAGTTATTCGACAAATAACAAAGAGACCTCGGGTCTTTCAAAGCGCTAGTGTGAAACTTTAAACGCGTTTTTCTCAAAACTATGTTTTTTGAACTGGTGACAACTGTAACTCGAAAACCGCTCAGTTGATTTTAATGAAATTTATACAGCTTGTAGAATACATAATAAAATCGGGCCTGATCGAAGGATTTTTATTTTTTGAAAAATTTCGATTTTTTAAGACCAATTAACTGTTGATTTTTTCCCAAAAATCTAGAAAAAAATTTCCTGAGGCCGCCATTTTGTTAATTTTTGAGAAAAAATAAAATCCTTCGATCAGGCCCAGGATTATTTATTTATAAAACTAATTTTTTTTATCCGATTGATTTCAGATGAATCTCCAAGGACTTATGATTGTCACCGCAAGGACCTTTTTTTGGAACTGGGTCAACACAGATAGCTGTAACTTCGGAAAAAAATTTTTTTTTTTCGAAATTTTCGTGACTTCTAGTCAAAACATTGTTTAATAATACCATATCACTACTTTTGTAAAATAAAATTATTTAACAGCAAAAAAAAAATACTGAAAATTCTCATTTTTTCGTGCCTCTGACTACCCCTAACCCCTTAAACTTAAACTCCTTATGCCATCGAAACAGCTGGGCACGACTAAGAACACTATCACAACATGACCAGCCTCATTTTGAAAAAAAAATATAGTCCATTTATGCTTCCATCCCAAAATTCCCACCAAATAGTTACACCTTTGTTGTTCTACAATCACGTGTGGTTTCTCAAAACCCCAAAAGCGGCAAATTTGGCGATTAACAATTCCATGAAGATGAAAATGTGTTTGATCGCTCGAAAAATCATGCTTAAGCCAGTAGTTTACTTTGGAACCCGAAAAAGTGTTTTTTCAGCAATTTTTTTGAAAGAGAAGGAAATTATTACGGCAAACGAAATTTTCAAATAATAATGTGCTATATCTAAGCTTCAAAAAGCAATTTTTAGTATGAAAAAAATATTAGAATTTTTCAATGCAGTGCCGGTGATGGAGGTAGTGGGATGCATTTGAAACAGTCGATTCACATTTTTTTTTAATTTTTATATCTATATGGACTAAAAAAATACCGAAGAAGTTGGAAAATTCCAAATTTTTTTGGAGTTTAGAAAAAACAATTCTCTTCAAATTGCTACAAAAACTAGTTTAAATAATACTTTTGTCCAACTTTTTATTCAAATGCAACATAATTCAATAATAAAGCTACTAGGTTACCCCAAAAGAAACCGGCGATTTTTCATACAGACGGTTTCGAAATTTTTTTTTGAACAGCTTGTGACTATTTAATTGTATTTTTTCTTTCAACAGTTATAAGCTGACACTTTTAGCTTGCTTTAGAAAAAAAAGTACACTTCATTTTGTTTATATTTGTTTGTTTGGCGTTAATTTTAATATGGAGCCCACAAAAGAACATTTTCGCCATATTATTATTTCCTTAAAGGAAAAAATGCAGTGCAGGTTGCTAAAAAGTTGCGTAATTTGTATGGTGTACAGCCTTAAAAGAAACACAGTGTCGAAGTTGGTTTCGCAAATTCCATTCGGGAGATTTTTTACTCAAAAATAAACCATGTTCAGGTCAGCCAAGTGATGTTGATGCTGATGATATCAAGGCTTTAATTTAATCGGATCCTCATGTAACTGAGCGTGAGATTGGAGAGAAGTTAGGTATACCAAAATTGACCATTCATAATCATATACAATGTCTTGGACCTGTAAAAAAACTTGATATTTGGGTACCAAATGAATTGAAAGAAATTCATTTTACAAGCCACTTCAACGCTTGTGATATGCATCATAAACACACTGAGTATTATCTCTTTCTGAAGCAAATCATAACTATAGATGATAAATGGATTGTTTACAATAACGTCAATCGAAAAAGATCATGGTCCAAGCACGATGAAGTGCCACAAACCACTTCAAAAGTTGATTGATAATCACCAAAACAAGATTATGCTGTCAGTTTGGTGGGACTGGAAGGGTGTGGTATATTTTCAGCTGCTTCCAAGGAACCAAACGATTAATTCGGATATCTACTGTGAACAACTGGATAAATTGAAGACATCCATCAACGAGAAGTGGTCAGAATTGGTCAATCGTAAAAGTGTCATATTTCACTAGGACAATGCTAGACCACACACTTCTTTAGTCACTCGTCAAAAACTGAGAGAGCTTGGCTGGGAACTGTTGATACATCCACCATATAGCCCGAACTTGCACTCTCAGACTACCATCTGTTTCTATCTTTGTAGAACTCATTATATGGTAAAAGTCTCGAAAATGACGAGGCTATAAAAACGCACCTGGTTCAGTTTTTTGCAGATAAAGGCCAGAAGTTCTGTGAGTTTGGTTTAATGATGTTGCCGGAAAGATGGCAAAAGGTCATCCAACAAAATAGAAAATACATAATTGATTAAAGTTCAGTACAAAATTTAAAAAAATGTATTAACATTCTTTTTAAAAATTTGCCGTTCATCTTTTGGGGCAACCCAATAGCTCACTTTGTTTTTATTCGATGGGACTTTAATTCATATTCTTTTTTTTTTTTTGGATAGTTATAGAAAGGATCAGGGCGGCCGCGGTGGCCGAATGGTTAGCATCGCGTACTGAAATTCGTAAGGCCCGGGTTCAAATTCTGGTGCCACCAACATCCAAAAGTTATGGAAAATTAATTTAAATAAAAAATTAAGTTAAATTTTCTAATTGCGGTCGCCCTCGGCAGGGAATGTCCACCCTTCCGAGTATATTTCTGACATGAAATAAAGCTCCACATAAAAAACTATTAACCGTTCGGAGGCGGCTTAGTATAAACTGTAGGTCCCTCCATTTGTTGGAAAAACATCAAGACGCAAAACCACAAATTGGAGGAGGAGCTCGGCCAATTTTATATATATTATAGAATAGATTTATGAAACCTCTAAAGCAGACTACTGCCTAAACTAGTGGTAGGATAAACATAAGAAAGGAAAGATAATCTAATTTGTTTATGTATATGGCTGGTAGACAACCTGGCCTTGGATGGTCACACTTAAGTCATGGGCTACTTGGTAAGTTTTTATAAAAAATTAGACTAAGAATTTTCGTTTATGTGTCCCTCTATGGCTGCAATGACGACTTTAATATCGTGTATCAAGTCATGAACCGCCTGGTCGGATGGTTAACGTTTTCATTAAAAATTCCTCATAATAAATAGTCTAATGGAGTAAAAATCGCTGCTGCTCTTAATAAACCCTTCCCCTTTCACGTGTCGGGGGTATCCTCACCAACTAACATCCTAACATACTGAGAAGGGGTATCCTAAGCAACTAAACTTTGGGAGGATTTAATCTGATTTTTTTAATGATTTTCTGAGCTGGTTTAATCTATCTCTAAATCAGTTCTGGTTCCAGCAAAACTACTTCATCACTCTGATGGCGTAACTAGCTGTGACTTTGGGAATGAAGATGTCTATAGATAGTTGATACAGGTGCTTATTGAGCGCATGCGTCGAACATGACCTAGTGCCTTATGTAGCTCATGCGCAAGCTGCTATTTTTACGCCCATTAGTGTTCTGATATTGTACTGTTTGTATAGTACTGACCACCAAGCCATATATTGGTATTGAACACATGACTATATTTGGTTTGAGGCTCCAGTTCATACTAAGTCTTCCCTTGCAGGTGTAAAAGAAACCTTAAATTCGAAGATCCAACTACAAGTCGCAGACAGAGATCAGCATTTAAAAGAGAGAACAAATGGTAGTCTAGAGTTCGGTGCTCAGGTTTCTCAAACTCCTTTGGTAAATTAAGATTTCGGATCTCTTCCACTTCATTATATAATCGAGTGTGTTAGAAAAATATCTCTCTTAAAACTGTAAATAAACAGTAACACTAGCCCACATACAATGCATAATATGTATGTATGTATGTATATTAATACACGAGCATTGCTAAGATCAACAATACAAAGCCACGCCGTTTGATGCTGCCACCACAGATCCGTGTTCTAGAACGTGAAAAGCGTAAAATTCTGGAAATTCAAAACTAAGTATGGCACTAAAGCCACCATTCACCATAAATATTCAACGAATATGGATAAACAAACTTGTAGTTCAACTTGCAGAGTGGCAACATGCAACGTGCAACGTGCAACGTGCAACGTACAATAACTTGCCACATCATGCAACCAAATGGACTACAAAACTAAATACCTGCTATTTGTGCAAACAATCTAATATCCAGCAACAAAGTCGGCTAAGTAGCTGATAATGTCAACAACAGCGATAGTGTAGCCGTAACAACAACTGCAATAACATCAACAAAAGCTAGATCGGAGCCAAGACAGACGTTCAAGTTGACGGAGAGATAGACAAACAGACAGACAGACAGACAGAGAGACAGACAAGCAAGCATCAAGAAGCGATCAGCAGACGACATATTGACGATTGGTGGCGTCGCTCGTTGCAAATATCCTAGGCACCACATGTAGTTGTTCTTGTTGTTGTTGTTCTAATCGTTGTTAAACTATTAGCTTTGTTTTGTTTAGTTCGCCGTTGGAAAGATCACGAAACAAATACTGTAGACCTACATATATACATATATATATATCGAATGCAATTGGATTGGATAAACATTTGCTGTCGCAACGCTCATTTAATGCTGTTGCTCTTGTTGTTGGCTGAGGGGAGGCACTGACGTTTCTAATGCCACTATCGGCTGTTGTTCGACTCTTCTTGTTTCTCATATCACAAATGTCAATACTTTTTGAACACGAGTGGTAAATACCAATGCATCTGTTGCATCAACTATTGGGGCACCGCCGGGGCCGGCGTTGTGTTCAAAGTGTTAACTGCTGCTGCTGCTACTGCTGCTTGTGGAAATTGCTTGTCTTGTTGGTCAGCTTGAGTGATCGTTTTCAATCGCCATGCCCCATACTCGTCTCATGCCACTCATTATCGTCTCCGATTGCCTTGTAGCTACCGGTAATTTATACATACATACGAGTATGTATATGATTGCCACTCAGACGACTTAGACGGCGACGTGTGCCGGCGTAAGCGTTTTCATTTTGTTTTTTTTTTTTCTAAGTGGTTAATGAATTAATGTTTTATATAGGTATACATATTATAAAATGCATTTAAGTGACGCGTACTCGTCTTCTTGAAATGTCACTGAACGAAGTGTTGATGTTCGACAGAGAGCCGTGCTGGGCTTTGTAAGGCGTACTTCAAGCTGGGGTTTAAGTGTTTGAAAAAAAGTTTTTTCTTAACGCAGCGTCTCTTCTACATGAGAGGTCCACACCTCAGAGTTTAGTTCTGCCCAGAAAATACAATTATTAATATGTAGCTGTGCATATAAATCCACTACTCGCTCGGAGGTGACCTAAAACTGAAGACATCTTCAGTTCACACCGCAACAGTTCGTTTCGCTTGAATTTCAAATACGAGTATGCAGTGGGTAAGTATAAGTATGGTATAAAATCGGTGTAGGAATCAAATATTTTCATGTTTTGAATTACGTGGACTGATATATATATTTCTTGCCTAATAATGAAAATTCGAATATTTATCAACGAAAATGTTTTTTTTTTTTTGGATTTGGCTCGTCTTGGAAGACCCACAGGGTCGATTGCTGTTTTATTTCGGGCTCATACGTATAGATACATGATTCGTCACCTATGACGATCTTATAAACGTCTTTTGAAGCACCGCGATCGTATTTTTTTCAGCATTTCTTTACACCAATCCACACGAGCCTTTTTTTGAGCGATTGTCAAATTGTGCGGGATCCAACGAGAACAAACCTTTTTTACGGCCAGGTGTTCATGCAATATCGAATGTATGCTGGTGGGAAAAATGCATAGGCATGCCTCTATCTGAAGGTATGTTACATGACGGTCTTGCATTATCAGTTCACGTACGGCATCGATGTTTTCTGGCACAACGGCTGTTTTTGGACGACCTTCACGGAATTCGTCTTTGAGCGAGCGTCGGCCACGATTGAATTCGTTGTACCAGTTTTTCACAGTGCTATAGGATGGTGCTTCGTAGCCATACAAAGATTTTAGTTCATCGATGCACTCTTGTCGTGGTAATCCACGTCGAAAGTTGTGAAAAATTATAGAACGAAAATGTTCACGAGTTAATTCCATTTTTTGGCCGAGATTATATTTTTAATTCCCTGTAAATAAAACAATTCACGATTAAATGACAAAACGTTCTGAGTGATGTTATGCTAAAAAATGTCAAACTTTCCAATGGAAATGTCAGATTGCACCTGGCAACACTTAGTGTTGCCTAGGCCAGACCTATATATAGCAGCCTACGTACGCTAAAAGTCGATTGAATTTTCAAATATATTGATATTAGTCAGTTAGTTCTTTATACAGCTTGATCGTTCACGTAACCCTGATCTCGTGATGATATCTATGTTGGTTCTGTGAAGAAGATTTCTCTTACCTTTTCACATGCTTAAACCACTTGGTGTATGCTAGAGATGAAAGTTCAATACTTTCAAAGCTGGAATGCCTTCATCCATTCGGACGACATAACCTAGCCAGCGTAGCCGCTGTCTCTTTATTCGCTGAACTATGTCAATATCATCGCTCATATAGCTCATCGTTCCATCGTCTGCGGTATTCGCCGTTGTCAATGCGCAAAGGACCATAAATCGTTCGCAAAACTTTTCTCTCGAAGACTCCTAGAGCCGACCCATCAGATGTTGACATCGTCCCCGCCTCTGCGCCATATGGTAGGACGGGTATGATGAGCGACTAATAGAGTTTGGTTTTCGTTCGTCGGGAGAGGAGTTTACTTCTCAATTGCCTACTTAGTCCAAAGTAGCACCTGTTGGCAAGAGTGATTCTGGATTTCCAGGCTGACATTGTTGTTGTTAATGCTGGTCACTAGATAGACGAAATTATCCACGACCTCAACAGTGACGTGCGAGCCGAGTAGCGAATGCGATGACTGTTTGTTTGATGACACTGCCAGACCCATTCGCTTCGCTTCTTTATCAAGTCTGGAGAAAGCAGAACTCACGGCGCGGTTGTTGAGGCCAATAATGTCGGAAAAGGCTCTTCACGATCCTGACGGAGCTTTTATTGTTGCTTAAAGTCAGTTTACATAGCCGTATAAGTTTTGCGGGGATACCAAATTCAGACATAGCGGCATAGAGGCAGCTCCTTTTCGTGCTTTCGAAGGCGGCTTTAAATCGACAAAAAATGTGGTGTGTGTCGATTCTCTTTCATGGTTGACTTACCAGGTCTAAAGCCACACTGACAAGGTCCAATCAGTTTGTTGACGGTGGGCTTTAGTCTTTCACACAATACGCCTGATTGGGCAGAGCACACTTAGGTTCCAATCGTCGGGCATGCTTCCACCAGCTTCTCAATCTCTTCATACTTACGCATCTCGGCCTCTTTCTTTTTTTGTCTGCAGATGCGTCTTGCTTCCCTCTTCAGTTCTCGGTGTTGTGGTCGATCGCAAGATTGCGAGGTAGGCAGTCTGTTTTCTCTCCACCGCTACACGGCAGTCCTCTTTTTACCAACTGTCACTTTACTCTCGCAAATTTTAATTGCTGGCTAATTTTTAGTTGCAAACGAACGCCATTTGACAACAATTTTGGATATTTGTAATAGATATTCATAATGATCTACCCAGATATTTGGACACTCAGCAATATTGGGTAAGTACGACTTCATACCAAGTTATACGGATAGATGTGGTCCAATAGTAGTAACTGATAACCACTTTAGAATACGAATTCCCAGCAGGGAAAAATGGACAGATAATTATAATACTCCAAGGGATAGCCTGGAAACATACACGGAAGGGTCAAAGCTTGGGGGAAGGGATTGGCGGTGGTGTCTTCTCAGAAAACCCTCCGTTCGAACTCTCGTTCAGGCTACCTGGCCATTGCAGTGTTTTCCAGGCGGAGTTATCTGCTATCATGGTGGCTGCAAAGCTAATTGGAGCCAGCTTTAAAGATAAAGATGTCTTAATTTTCAGCGATAGTCAAGTAGCAATAAAAGCACTGTGCTCGCTTACGCTAAACTCAAAATTAGTGCTGAACTGTCGCCGATCTCTACAGGAGATGACCAAACGGAACAGACTGTCTCTCACATGGGTCCCTGTCACAGGGATGCGGATGAAATTGCTAGGCGATGGTCGTACCTCGATAAATAACGTATTGGTATGCCTTTTGCTACATGCAAACTGCTTCTCAAGGAATTCATATATGAACAAGCCGCTACAAGGTGGAATGACATCATAATATGCCGCTAAACCAGTCACATATGGCCGAAATGGGATAAGAAGAGATCATGAGATATATACTCCTTAAAAAGAGGTGACATGTCCAAAGTTAAAGGAGTTCTGACAGGCCACTGTCTGATAGGACACCATGCAGAAAAACTAGGGGCTCCCTATAGGAGATGCTGCAGAAGCTGCAAGGAGGAGATGATCACCCAACTCTTATGCGACTGTCCTTCTTTTTTTTTGGACCCTACTGCTCGATGGTCTATCGAAGATAGCTGACGTCAATCGTTTGCATGTTTTTCATATTCGATATTCATTATATACTATATAGCGGCAGATATGTACGTATTTTGGCAGCGACAAGATGGAAATGAGTCGATATTAAGGACTCGGAGCGCCCGAACGTCACTATTGGCATCCTTAACTTCAAGATAGTAGATAATTTCGTCTATTTAGGGACCAGCATGTCCGGGTGTGTGTTCTACCCAATCCACAAAAAGGAAGTTCCTACAGTCTGCACCAAATCCCGTGAGAAAAGTTTCTACAGCACAAACAAGAGCTGCTTTTACGGAGCTAGGTTTGAATTTGGTATCTCATCAAAACTTACGGTTGTGTAAACTGACGCTAAGCAATACTAAAAGCTCCGTCATAATGGAGAAGAACCTATCCGAGCCGTTCGATATCAAACGAGATTTCATTCAATGTAATTCATTATCATATGACTCCTTAAATTTATTTTTGGAGGAAATAAAACGAGCTACAGAGCTGATTAGAGAAGCTACACTCTTCTACAAGAGTGTATAGCTATTGGCGCGCACCGTTCTGCTTGATGAGGAAGCGAAGCGTTTTGGTCAGATAGTGAACGAGGGCAATACATTACCTGGCTCCCACGTCACTGTTCGCATTGACAGTCATAACTTTGAAGACGTAGATAACTTCGTCTATATTGGAATCAGTATTAACACCAACAACAACGTCACCATCGAAATCCAGTGGAGAATCACTTTTGCCAGCAGGTGCTACTTCGCTCTGAGTAGGCAATTGAAAAGTTAAAGTCCTCTTTCGACGAAGAGTTGGGAACGGCTAATACCGCAGCCGATGGAACGACGAGCTGTACGAAATATTCGACGATGTTGACTTAGGTCAGCGATTCAAGAGAAAACAGCTAAGGTAGCTAGGTCATGTGATCGGGATGGCTAACAATACTCTAGCCTTGTAAGTTTTCGATGCAATATCCGCTGGTGGATGTGGAGAAAATGGAAGACCTCCACTAGGTGGAGGTGGACTTGGTTTTACTTGGTTGTTGTTGTTGTAGGAGCGGTTCCTTAACCCCGCTTAGGGCCAGCTTTGTCAAGCTAAGTCGCTGAGGTCATCTAAAGGGAGGTCCAGGAACGTTGCGAACACCTCAACCAGCTGATCGGGGATTCCTACGCAATTAAGGAACTAGATTCCCAAGAAGCATGTCCACAAAGTGTTGTTATCGGTACATTTGTCAGTACTCATTTGAAGCTTGGTAGATTTGTCAGTTCACATCTGAAGCTTTATTTTCATTGGAGCGCAATCCAGCATAAAATATCCCGAGGCGGACTAACCATCTGGGCGGCAACCTCTGACGGGGCTATCAATTAATATAAATTATAACTCCGGAATTGGCAGCATCCCCAGGTAGTCTCCTCAAATACACACTCTCCCTTTGGTAATGTTGGTTACATAGATAGACACCACCACCAACACGAACCAACGAACATTTGATGGAAACCCAAATAACAATTGTACAGTTGTCACTGTGCCAGCGCAGACACGCAGCAAATCATGGGGAGCCATTGAGATATCGACAAAACGACGGACCAAATATAGCAACACGAGTAGCGCAAACAGCTGCAGCAGCAACAACAATAAAAGACAAGCACAGCAGCGGTCATTGCACGCAACCGCCTGTCATCTACGGCATTCTAAATCTGACGACATATGGACTCCAACTGCCAACCCAAGCTCCACACACACACACACACACCGTACCACATCCCGAGGCGAAGTTCGGCACGTCCATAGAAAATAACTGAAATGGCAATGTTGAATTGAAGAAATGTCACTTGCCTAGAATTGTAACCGCTTTTTGTTGTGTTTTTTGGTTTGACTGCAAATACGGCCGGCGACGACGCAGCCATCACCACCACCACCACCACCACCATCGCCTTTGACGCCGTCGTCGTTGTCGTTGTCGTTGCACTGTTAGTAAATGTATGCACTTAAATGGACAAAAAGCATTCCAGGCAGAGTGCCAGTTCAATCCAAGGAAGGTAAAGTGCGGTTGCATATGAATGTGATGTCTCTGATGTGATGTGATGTGCTGTGCTGTGCTGTGCTGTGCTGTGCTGCGTTGTGACGCCAAGACAAGGTAAGCCAAGTCAAGCCAAACGATGCGTTTACGCACATCTAAAAGACATACACGTTTGTGGCATATTTAAGAACTCTGTGCGGCAGTTACAGCCATTTCTAGCTTATGAGGTACGAGTACATAAAATGTGATTGCCGTCCCCTCAGCACCTGATCAACAGCACCAACCCGCTAGCGGCTGGCTTACCTTTGATTGAGCTGTGTGTGCTGATAGATGAATAAATGGTTGGATGGCTGGATGGATGGTTGGCTGGATGGATTGGACCGTTGGCTTACGTCAATACACGCACTTACACACACACTCACATACTCAAACTCTATTGATTTACCTACGCATTTTTGCTGTTTACTCGTGTGCTGTTTACTAATGTTGCACTTAAATGTTGCACTCACTCTGCTGTGCTGTGTGTGTGGCACCGTGTGGAATGTGAATATGACTGAAGACGACATAATGTGCTGAATGTGAGTCGCATCATCTGCGGCTGGCCTTCGAGTCTAAAGCATGTTTGGGCTTTCTTCTATTTGTGGCGGAGTAAATAGTATTGTCGTCTAACGGTTTCAGTGACATGTTTACATTTTGTAAGACCAAAAATAAATAAAAGTAATACAACAATAAACACAATCACTCCATAAATACTACATTTGAAATCATTATTATTATATAAGTGCTTGTATAATGCTTTAAGAGCTGAGCTGAGTAGGTTTCATATTGACCAGCAGTCTTGTTGGCGCATGGACAGAAGAGAAATGGGAGGTTTGATCTAACTGTTTGTATGAGTACAGTGAAGTAAGCACGAGGAGGTGGCGGTGACTTCTTGATATTTTTAATTTGACCTTCCTCTTTTAACGTATTTTTTTTTACAGTCCACATATGTAAGTCCAAAATATTCATCATGAAATAATGGTTAGCTGATGGAAAAGTGAGTTTGAGGGACGTGTGGCCTCCCATTTTTCCATTCCTGTGGAATAAAATTTATTTTATTGGATTATGGTGTATTGTGACCATCGCCCTTCCATGGTACTGTTATGAACATCAAATATCCATATTGTTGTTGTTATTGTAGCGGTTTACTAACAAGCGAAAGAGTAAGAAATGCACCGATTCGACGAGTTAGGATCAGTAGGAGAGCGGTGTAAGATGAGTCCCCATTGGCAAAAAAACTCGGAGGGCGAATTTTCACAGGTCTCTCTTGAGGCCAACTTCTCACCATTCGCCATGGACAGGAAAAGATGGTAATCACTTGGTGCCAGGTCCGGACTATAAGATGGGTGCATTAGGGCTTCCCATCCGAGCTTCTGAAGCTTCTGGCGCGTCACCTAAGACGTGAGTGGCCTGGCGTTGTCCTGATGGAACACAATTCGGCCTCTGTTGATCAAAGATGGCCTCTTCTGGATGAGTGTTGCCTTCAAGCGAACCAGTTGTTGGCAGTAGAGGGCCGAATTGAGCGTTTGGCCATAGGGGAGCAGCTCGTAGTAGATGATTCCTTACCAACCCCACACACAGCAAAACCTTCCTGGCTGTCAATCCGGGCTTGGCCACCGTATCCGCCAGCTCACCGCGTTTCGACCACGACCGATTTCGCTTGACGTTGTCGTAAGTGATCCACTTTTCATCGCCAGTCACCAAACGCTTCAGAAATGGGTCGATTTTGTTGCGATTCAGCAGCGATTCGCAGATGGAAATTCGGTCCATCATGTTTTTTTGCGTTAGTTCGTGTGGCATCCAAACAACGAGCTTCTTTTTGAATCCAAGGTTATGCAAGTGGTTCCAAACTGCTTAGTTCCTCAGCAATTAAATAAGTGCTCACGTGACGGTCTGTTTCCACTATTTCCATGATTTTATCGCAATTTTCGACGTCAGGCCTCCCGACGCGTGGTGCATCTTTGACATCGAAATTACCGGAACGGAACCTAGCAAACCACTTTTGTGCTACGCGTTCGTTTACAGTATCGGGCTCATAAACTAAATTAATTTTATCAGCCGCTTTGGCTGCTTTTTCGCCTTGATCGATGAAAAATTGTAAAATATAGCGAATTTTCTCTTTGCTGGTGTCCATCTTTGACGGGCGCTCACAACGTACTGAGTCAATCAATCGAAAAACTGTCGAAGGCGCGAATAAACACGTTTTCAGCGTCGTATAGTATGACATGATGCGACACGTAACACTAGTACTATGGACAATAACGCCATCTCTTAGATAAAAACCGAACAAACTTCTTACTAGACCTAATACATACATATGCATATATATATAATTGATACTTTATAACCGCTGTAGCAAATTTCGGCCGAACTCCTCCTCCAATTTATAGTTTACGTCTTGATATTTTACTAAAAATGGGCGAACCTACAGTTCATACTAAGCCGACTCCGAACGGCTAATGGTTTTTTATAAGGAGCTTTTATTTCAGGACAGAAATACACTCGGAGTTAGGATGTCGGTCGAAACATAACTCGAACCCTGACCTTCATAATGACAGTATCCAATGGCAACCACTCGGCCGCCTCAGTATTTCTACTAAAACTGATTAAAACCGCAACATTAATTCACTCTTCATCTTCTTCATAGGCGTAGGTCCCGCTTGCCCCATTATAGCCGAATCAATAATACCGCGTCATTCATCCCACCTTTTCGCAGTTTGGCGCCAATTGGAAATACCAAATACAGCCAGGTCCTGCTCTACTTAGTCTTTCCTACGAACTGGAGGTCTTCCTCTGTTTCCACCGGCGACTACTACATCGAAAACTTTCGGACCGGGAGTATTCTTAGCAATCCTAATCATATTATCTAGCCAACGTAGCTGTTGTCTCTCGATTCTCTGATCTATGTCAATGTCGCCGTAACTATAAGTCATACATCGACCGCAGCCGATCCCAACTCGTAAAGATCTTACGCTATACCTTTCCCTCGACTCATCAGATATTGTCATCGTTCGCGCATCCACACTATGTAAAGGCCGGGAAGGTTGAGCGACTTCAAGAGTTTAGTGTTCGATCGTCGAGATAGAACCTACATACACATAAAGAATCACGTTCTCTGAAACCTCCTTTGGTATCGAATGGCTCGGTTAAGTCTTTTACGCTCCTGTCGGAGCTATCAGTGTTGCTTAAGGTCATTTTACAGAGCCGTCTAAGTTTTGTGGGGATACCAAATTTAGACATAGCGGCATAGAACCAGCTTCTTAGCGTACTGTCGAAGGCTGTTTTAAAATACGTGGTGCGTATCGATTCTCTTCTCACAAATTAGTCACCATTCTTTCATTTCCGTTATCTGCATGGTATTCATAATTGGTTATGGTTTTCCAATAATGGAAAGGCTAACAATTTTAAGTCGCCTCTATACATATCATGGACGGCCTGATCGACTTCGCCAGTATCCCAAATATAGTCATATGATGTACGAGTTTCCGGCAAAAAAATTTATCAAATATCCCAGCTATCTCCGGATCCAAGAGCTCGTCACCAAATCGATGCCCCGAAGTCCAAATGTCGACTCGAACGCCCATCTTCTCCCTGCCAAGACCCGTATCCGTCTCTGTGTGATTTAGAATGGCCGTCAACATGCAGAAAGATGTCGCGAAGCTGCAAACAAGATAGATAAGTCATCGATCGACCGCAACGCGCACTCTGTATAAACATATCGAGAGCTGAAGAGGGATATAAGACACCTTTCAGCGAATAAACAGACAGCTTGCTAGGACATACTGTCCGTATAGGCGTCAACACTCCAGCTTGGAAGTAAAGTAATAGGAACACCTGCACTCTGCTTGAAAGATGAAATGAAAGCCCTACATTCACTTGGTGAATTCAACTCTAGTTGAGCTTTAAGTCAAGCTCGTTAAGCTGTCATTTCATTTTGGAAATGCACTCGGCGAGGTTGGTAGCGAACTCTTTTAGAAATATTTTTTTCTACAACTCTTCTCTACATAATAGCACTTAATGCTACCTACTCGGTGAAACGGCTCCAGAAAGCTGTCGGGCTCATCATTTGAGGGAATTCGGAACCAATAGAATACTTACGTTATTACAAGTTTAAGATCTTTTCCTGGCAAAACACTGCCTCATAAGCTAAGAAGCATAGGCTGTGGCATCGCTCTTATAGCATTTGAAGTGATACTCTCCAAAATGGCCTTTATATAGTAAGAAATAGGTGGAGAGATTGTGGTCTGGATGTAAATCTCTATAAAACCGAAATGTTACCCTTCACCAGGCGGTATAAGCCACCTGCTTTTAAGCCGCCCTTACTAAAAGGCATCAAGATCACCCTTCCTACCAAAGTCGAATACGCGGGTATAATCTTAGAACTTGAGCGGCCGTGTGGTTATTATTACGTTCTCTTATCCTGAAGACTAGGACTCGAACATGGTTCGAAAAAATATAAAAAAAATCAATTTTTCTAATTACGGTCGCTCCTCGGCAGGGAATATCGGACCTTCCGGGTGTATTTCTGTCATGAGATAAAAGCTCCTCATAAAAAACCAGCTCACCTGGAACTGAAGCACTGTTGAAAGGAGCAAGATGGACTAAGGCCGAATATATTTTATAGGCTATATAAAGCGTTTGAATGAAAGATCTCTATCCCTCTTCACAGACGGTTCAAAAGTCGATGCTAGGACGGGCAGCAGAGTTCGCGCAGAACCAATTGCAAACGTCATACAAGCTGAACTAACGGTAATAATGGAAGCCCCTCTTGGTTATATACATATACCAAGGTGCACTTTGTAAACGCTGAAGCGATTTTCGCCCGAGCTCCTCCATCCAATTTGTGGTTTTGCGTCTTGCTGTTTTTCCAACAAATGGACGGACCTACAGTTTATACTAAGCCGCCTCCGAACGGCTGATGGTTTTTTTATGAGCAGCTTTTGATTTTCATGTCAGAAATACATTCGGAGGGGTTAACATTCCCTACCGAAAGGCGAACGCAATTAGAAAATTTAACTTAATTTTGTATTTAAATTAATTTTCTATAATTTTTTGGACGTTAGTACGACACCACGATTTGAAACCGAGCCTTCCGAATGGCAGTACGCAATACTAACCGCTCGGTTACTCAATTTTAATAAAACGCCTCATCATATCGCATTATATTCTGAAAGTCAAGCTGTCATTAAACCTCTTCATTGTATTTACACCACCTCAAAAATGGTAATATGATATTGGTAAATCTTGGTGTGGGTTTCCGCACATAATGACATCCAAGAGTGTACCCTCTCTTACCTTGGTAAACTCCGCACGCGATGTGGGCATACTTCTTTCAGATGACAAATGAAATGAAATCAGGCAGAAGGGGTCTTTGATCAATGCAAAGAAAAGCTAAGTCTGTACTTCTTCTAAGCAGAACCTCCAAGAGCATAATTACCTGTCACTGTGTGCTTTCTTTTCTCATAGGTACCACAACGGGCCTAAGTGCTCTCGATGTAAGGGACCCCGTGATTGAGCAACCTAATTAAATATTGGGTATATGCATAAATTCCCTTCCTAAGGGAGGGCTCTACTAGTATTACCTATTTCGTGTCGTGTTCATCTGTGGCTATATTCAAATATATTTATATATATATTTATATATATATATATATATATATATATATATATATTTCAAAGGTAATGTCATTTCGCGTCGTTTTCAGTAGATGTCATTTGTTTTAGCGTGAATAACAATTTGTTTCATTCATTTGAAAATGTTGAAATTTGTACCAGATAAAGTGTTTTTGCGGGGAGTTCTTCTTCATTACTTTAACACAAAGAGAAGTGCTACCGAAAGCCATCGTATTTTACTGGACGTTTATGGTGACCATGCTTTAGCCGAACGAACGTGCCAAAAGTGGTTTGCACGGTTTAAAAGTGGCACTTTCGACTTAGACGACGGAGAACGACCCGGACAACGAAACAAATTTCAAGACAAAGAATTGGAGACATTGCTCGATGCAGATGCATGCCAGATGCAAGAAGAACTTGCAAAAGTATTAGGAGTTGATCAAGCATCCGTTTTCAAACGATTAAAATCATTAAGATTCATCCAGAAGCTTGGAAATTAGGTGCCTTATGAATTAAAGCCAAGAAACGTCGAACGTCGATTCTGCATGTCGGAAATGTTGCTTCAACGCCACCAAAAGAAGTCATTTTTGCATCGGATTGTCACTGGAGATGTAAAATGGATTCATTATGATAACCCAAAGCGCAAGAGATCATATGTGAAGCCCGGCCAACCATCGACATCCACGGCAAAGCCGAATATCGTTATGCTTTGTATTTGGTGGGACTACAAGGGTGTGCTCTATTATGAGCCATTGAAATCGGGTCAGACGATCAATGGGGACCTCTACCAAAAACAATTGATTCGTTTGAAAAAGGCCATCGCGGAAAAACGACCAGAATATACGACCAGACACGAATCAATAATTTTTCATCATCACAACGCTCGGCCACATGTTGCAAGGCCAGTTAAAAACTATTTGGAAAACTGTGGGTGGGAAGTTCTACCTCACCCGCCTTATAGTCCAGACACTTCAGAACAGGGTATCAGAAATTGGCTCGATTCTTTCTTGACCTCCAAGCTGAAGAAGTTCTTTTGGGATTTGGTCCACAAGCTGCCAGAAAGATGGGCACACATCGTAGCTTCCGATGAGCAATACTTTGAACATTAAATGTATAACAATTTTTTCACAATAATTATTAATGCATACACCCAATAGTTGCCAGTTCTTTAGATAAAAAAAAACTAAATTTATTGAAAATCAATTGTTTTTATGTTTTTATTTGAAAAACAAAACATTTATTCTTACCTACATACATACTATATTATACATAATACTATTTCTGAAACATATTAAAGTTGAAAACCGCTTCTAAAGAAGCAGATTGAAATTAAAAAAAAAGCGGGGAAGCGGATTTCAGTTCGTCTTTCAATGATTTTTAGCTTAAACGTTTATGTCTTACTAACACAAATCAATGCGCTTGTGTATACTTGTATGTACAGTATAGTATAGTATAGTAAATAGGAAAATATTTCAGGTAAAATTATCAGTATTTGTACAATTCGATAAGTCTTTCGAATGAAAATTTTCTAACGCACAGCATTTGATCATGAAAAATCGTCTGTTAAATTTTAGTTATTAAACACGAAGATTAAAAATTTAAATCTCAAAAAAAAAAACCGCATCATTTTGTTACTGTCGGATCGCTTGCTATTCTCTCACGCTTCTTCTCCGGCAGCACTGCTGCCAATGCGATCAACACCGCAATGTGTGCCGCAACGCCCCACAGTAAAATATTACAATGCGTGAAGAGGAAGGTGCCGAAGATATTGCCACCGGCAACGGAACCCAAACGTCCAATCATCATGGCGAAACACATGCCCATGGCATTGATCTGCGTTGGATAGAATTCAATTGCTATCGTACCTATAATGCCGCCACAATTGCCGACGCTCATGAGTAGCGTTAAAACGATTACGATCGCAGCGAATTCGGAGATCCATTGCATGATGACAGCACACACACAGGCGACCACAAGCCAAATCACTGCAAATATAAAGAACGCTCTATAACGCACGGTCTTAGATTATGGAAATTATTTGCTATTAACTTACTCAGTAAATTCGATTTGCCCACTATATCGATGGTGTAGGCGAATATGACGAAGACTACGGTGAAAACGGCGCCAATCATTATCAACACTTCGAACATGAAATAGTCCAATAATTCGGTACAAGAATTGACAGTGTTGGCTGTAGTTATGTCCATGTTCCCTATTACAGTGCATATCTTGAGATCTTGGTCACTTTTGCGTATGAGTTCGTTGAGAATTGTAGGGAACCTGAAAATTAGAGGAGAGAATTTTTTTTAAATATAATATGAAATTTTAACGTCTCTCAAATTTAAATTGAAAGTTTAAGAAATTTGAGAAGGTAGAAGTTAACCATACACAGGAAACGCTTTAATATCACCAAAGTCTGTGTCTTCACGAAGAAGACCAACGAGGAATAAGCAGGACAGCACAATGAACCTACGCAATGGTCTTTAGTCTCCCTTTCCAACCACCAAACCGTCTTCCGCTAACCGCTAAGGGGCTATAGAATAGAAAAAATTGTATACAAAACTTATAACACGCAGCTTATTAAATTCGGCCTACAAGCTGTGGATAGGACAGAGTTCCAAATCTGAGCAACCGACGTATCTATGTTGAAATCTCTAAAGGTCACTGATCCTATAGACTTCAACCTACTCCTTCAAAAAAGGCAAAGTATTCGTTTAATGGCACGCTTAAACTCTCACCACGCATGCCCCTTACTTAATGCCTTCTTTTGATTGCGTAAAAGTACCACATATATCCGCTGATGTTGTTTATCACCATCATAATGCCCTTAAGAGCTCATTCACATGCGGTCCGGATAATATCCCTACTAGTGAACATATTCAATTCAATTTCAATTTCAATTTCATTTATTTATCCGTACAGTAAGACACAGAGTCTTTTCATTGTACACATATTGACATATAATGAATTACAATTTGATTTTTTAAATCTTAGGAATAACTAAGAATAATATTATGTCTAAAAGGAGAGATTTCAACAGTATGTTGACATAGGTAAGGAGAATAGGGATGGGTATTACGCAAATAGGTTTGTAACTGCCGTTTTGAAGCATCCAATCGTTTTGATACATTTTATTGAAATTGGTAATGAATTCCAAATTCTGACAGCACTAACAAAAAACAATCTAGATGTCGTCAAAGTTTTGTATTTGGGGACAACAGTGAGTACGAGAAGATTGCACAAACTTTATTTTGCGGAAAAGATATCCTAGCTGACCTAGGATAAATGATTTTAAATAAATATATTAAACTACGAACCTTGAGAGAATTCTCAAGGATGAAGCTGAGAATGTTTTTGGTGTACAAAGAGATGTGTTCAAACTTTTTTTTCAGTAAATGAACCTAGCTACGTTATTTAAAGCTAAATTTAATTTGTTTCTGGAATCGCAGCTTAGAGTACCATATACGACTTCAAAATAAGAAATTTGGGGAATAATAAGGGACTGAACTAGTTTGAGTTTAATTCTAATCGGCAACAGTCACATGTATGCCATAAATTTTGTAATGTCGAATATATATTTATTACGCAATTGTTTATGTGATCTTCACAATTTAGACGGACATTAACTTTGAAGCCAAGATTTTTTACAACATGTTCAAATTTTAGTTCAACTCCGTTCAAAACTATTGGTGACAGATTGCTGAGATCAAGATAATTACTTTTAATAGGAAGTACCTTCGCTTTCTTAGCATTTAGACAGAGAGCATTTATGTTAGACCATTCCTCAATTCTTATTAGATCCTCATTCAATCTAGCTATTAAATCTTCACCAATACCAATGGGTCGTGAGAGGTAAATCTGAAAATTATTGGCCCTAAAATAGAGCCCTGAGGAACTCCAGAGATGATTTCTCTACGATTTGAAATTACGCCCCCACACTGAACTTGCGATAAGTAGCTTCTCATAAGCTTAATTGCTGACGTGTTGAAACCAAAATAAGTTTTCAGTTTTAACAGTAGAATACCATGGTTTACAGTGTCGAAAGCTTTAGAGAAATCTAAGAGCACTAATATGGTAAGTAAGTTATCGTCGAAAGCAGGGCGAATGTCGTCCATGATTTTCATCACAGCTGTGGAACAACTATGATTGGATCTATACCCAGACTGAGATTCGCTCAATAAATCATGTAGACGCAGGTGTGACACTATTTGAGCGGTAATAAATTTTTCAAATACTTTGGACAATGTTGGTAAGATACTAATAGGCCTGACGTCTTGGGGAGCATTACACGAGTTACCTTTAACCACCGGAATGGCGTTGGCAATTTTCCACTGATTTGCTTCATTAAAGCAAAATTTATTCCCTTCTTTGTGAAAGGAGTCATACGTTGTACCTTTACATAATTCTGGTAGTAGTTCTTCAATAGGGAATTACAGGGGGATAGCAAAGTTATGTTCCATCCCCAAAATTTTCGAAGCTATTATAACTTGCGGCCGCGGTAGCCGGGTAGCTTTGCGTAACGAGGCTCGGTGCCACCAACACCCAAAAGTTATGGAAAATTAATTTAAACAAAAAAATAAGTTAAATTTTCTAATTGCGGTCGCCCTTCGACAGGGAATGTCCACCCCTCCGAGTATATTTCGTACATGAAATAAAGGCTCCACATAAAAAAACCATCAGCCGTTCGGAGGCGGCTTAGTATTATATATATATTTATTATAACTGATCAATTAGCTCATTCTGTGTTATCAATTATTGATATCTCACAACATGGGTTTTGTAAAGGCAAATCTACCCTATCGAACCTGCTAGAATTCACCACCCATGTCAGTAATGGTTTCAAAAACGGTAATCAAACAGATGCTATACACACTGACTTTAGCAAAGCATTTGACAAGGTCTCTCATTCTTTACTTCATTTTAAACTCGATCATTTTGGGTTTCCACCTTCCCTTCCTTCTCAAGTGGATTTCATCGTACTTGATCGGTAGAAAACAAAAAGCGATTTTTAAAAATTGTACATCATGTGAAATAGCAGTAACATCTGGTTCTGGTGTTCGTCAAGGTAGTCGCCTCGGTCCCTTACTCTTCCTTATATTCATCAATGACCTTCCAAATGTGGTTCTTCAATCAAAAATA
Source organism: Ceratitis rosa (assembly GCA_037013455.1). Classification (NCBI taxonomy): domain Eukaryota; kingdom Metazoa; phylum Arthropoda; class Insecta; order Diptera; family Tephritidae; genus Ceratitis; species Ceratitis rosa. The sequence continues at coordinate 13,307,579 of JAWMAG010000054.1, forward strand.
CTCATGTACGCAGATGATGTCAAGCTCTTTAAGTCAGTTCATTCTATTGAAGATAGAGAGCTTTTGCAACTTGACCTAAATAATTCAATTAGGTGATGCGTTTCAACATAAAATGTTTCCAATCCTTTGCCTATACGAGTATATTGCATAATCACGGTGTAGAACTAGTTTCTGACTTCATTGATTTAGGTGTCAAAATGGACCCTAAGCTAGTTTTTAGGAATCATATAAATGCTTGTGCTAATAAGGCAAAAGGAGTTTTAGCTTTCATTAAACGTTGAGCTAAGGAGTTCTAGGACCCATATGTACAGTTGTTTGGAGTCCGCACTATCAGTGATAAATTGGAATCTGTACAAAAGCAATTTCTATTACTCGCGTGAAGAAATTTAAACTGGGATGCGAACAAGAACCTGCCTTCTTACAAAAGTCGTTTACGGCTCATTAATCTGCCTTCACTCCATAGTCGTAGAAAGATGCTTGGAGTTTTATTTTTAACTAAATTGATAAGAGGTGCTATCCTACTATTCCTACTTAGCGAGCTTAACTTCACCATCCCTTTAAAATCATCTAGACACTTTAGGCCCCTTTCATTGGGCTCATGCAGAACAATCTTTGAAATGCACGACCCTTCTAGATCTTTGTGTAACAATTTTTTTTCCCCAACATTGATTCCTCTGACTCGCTTTTCTGTATCAAAACCTTCTTACTGAGTATTTTAAATAATTAAATAAATTCCCTCTTCCTTTCCCCATGCAATTTTATAGCAGCTGATGAACAAATCTGTAGCTGTTTAGTGTAAGAAGCAAGTGTAACCGCGACCTGGGTTCGTCGTTAACAAAAAACAAGATGATATGTTAGAAGACACGTAATTACCAATATCTGGTCACATTGCAACCATTCAGACTTTTCCATCTTAAGAGAGTATACTTGATTAATAATGAAATTGAAGAACGGAGACTCGGAAGCGGGGTGCTCTTTCATCTCATTACCCGGTATGTTGCTATATCCAGGCACCCATGCTTGGTTGGGAGAGAACTGCTTAGCTATCACGTGAATTGCGCAACTCTCTTCTGTTACCGGTTTTATTGTTACAGATTCTAACGCTCTTAGTGCGGCCTACGAGCAACACTGACCTTTGACAAATAACAGCCTCAGGTATAGCAGCCAGTTCCATCTGGAAAACACTACAGTGAATCCTGAAACTAAAGATTTTCTAATACCAAGCTCTCTTTAGATGACTCCTCTACCCACTCTCTTTTCTTCTTTTCCCATAACATTCGTATAAAAATGTATCTAGTCTGGATTTGCTGGTACTATCATTTTCCCATTGATTTCTCTCCACAATGACTCGACATTTTAAAACTTTGTTAAAAAGGAAAACCTTATTTACTCTCTGCCACAGAAATCGATGAGGCTGTTGAGCAGTTTGCAGAGCCATTGGAAAGACCAGGTAGAGAAGGACTTACTTGGTTGCACTTGGTATTTCTGATTGACACCAAGCAGCGAAAGTATGAAATGAATGGCGCAATGTTCTTAATTCGGCTTGTCTGCGCCAGTATAGAAGAAGAAGAAGAAGAAGAAGAAGAAGAAGAAGAAGAATGAGCTCCCATAATTAATATGAAACAAACTAATTACTTTTTTCCCATTTATGAGGATGAGCGATAATGCCCATTCTTACAAGTTTTTTTTTACACCTCCAGTGCCCCTCCGAAACTCTTTGAGCCCATTCCTCTTCCTCCCTACCATCAAATGGAAGCCCGAACTATGTGTTTGTTAAACATATGAACTTCTTTAAAGTATAACCCTCGTCTCTCACAATTGAAACCTCTGAATTTTGTAACCTAATCTGTAAGAAGTAAGGTAGATCCACTCTCGAGAGATGTAGTCCAACTTTCAAGTCCGTTTCGCCTAACTTTAAACACAAAGTTGATGAGTTTTTGTGCCCTCGTGTACTGGATAAATAACTGGGTTAAAGTCTCGGCTGATCTTCTAGTCAGCTCTTGTACGGTTGTAGACTTAAGTCTTCCAAACTTAAATTGGCTTTATTTGTCTGGGATTAATCTGTTCTGTTTGAGACTGAATGGGTTCGGGCTGTAATTTATTGGTTCAGATTTACTTGGATTGGTGTGGATAAGACTGTGCTAAAATTAAAAAAAAAAAACAGGAAGCAAATAATGTGGGTTGATGGTTAGTCAAGTTGGTTCAGTTGAAATAGATATGGTAAGAATCGGTAAGATAAGTCTGGATTATATAGAAAAAGCTGTGTTCCATTGCTCTATATGGCATTGGCGGGATTGTATTGAACAGAACTGATAAAATCTCCACTATAGTAAATTAGTCCTCAATCTGCTTCTTCTTTTTTGTATATCGGACCATTAAGCTTAGATACTCACCACATGAACAGCCCCTGCGATATGCCATAGACCGAAAACAGCGAGAAGCAAATGTTGAAGGTGTGCAGCACACGTTCTTTATAAAACAACGGCGTCGTTTGACTCCAGATCATCTTGAGAGCATCTTTGACACCATGAATATTTGATAAATCAGCGCCGCCTGTTTGCAGCACTATACTCTTAACGGGAAAATTCTCCGGCTTATCGCCTGTATTTTTAGCATAAATACGACGTAGCACAGCCAGAGATGCATCGTGACTGCCATGCACCAACAAATATTTCGGTGTTTCTGGCAAAGTGCTCAGACCGATTAGGCCAGCAAAAGAGAGCAGCATGTTAACGACGAAGAAGAGACGCCACGAAGCGAACTTTATGCCCAGTATAACGAAATCAAATTGTAACGGTAGAATGACCAGAGCCATGGCTGGAAAGGAATGTAAATTTCATGATCATACGTGTACATTGAGCTAAACATATGTATACTCGTAGTGCGCTCACCTGGCATAAACATAAGCGCGAATGGCAAGAAGATCGCCAACAGTGTTACATAACGTACACGTGTTCGATTACTATGAAATTCGCCACACAAACTGAACACGCACGCCTGACAGCCGGATATGAAAAAGCCATTGAGAAAACGGAATGCAATTAACATCCAAATGTTGACGGAGAACGCGGAGATAATCGTTGCTGTGGCGGCTAAAACCAACGAATATCGCAACGTTCTAACACGTCCCCACGTATCGGCCAAAAAGCCCATCATATGCGAACTGAGCACAATACCGAAGAAACCCGCCGAGGCGAGTAGACCCTGCTCGGCCTGCGTTGCGGTGAGATCACATTTAATCAATGGCATTATCATACCGACACCCATCGTCTCGGCCATTACGGCCATAAAGCAAAGGCCACAAATCAAGGTGAGTATATAATGAAAGCGGCCAACATGTGTCAGCTCCAATGCCTCGTCGAACGTATGTGAATCCAATTCGGTTTTGTCATTCTTTTTTGTGCCTGCAATGAAAGTAAGCGAGAGAGAGAATGAGGATTTGTCAATCAAGTGTCACAAATTGTAGTTATTAAATTTGATTTATTGATTTATGTTAATTAAACTTGGGGGAAAATTAATTTAAAATTAGCTTAAAGAGCTCTGCAGAATCAAACTGATGAAACAGTAGTTCTTGAGCTTCATAATAAATATAATGGAAAACACCTCTGCAGGTGCACAATCAAAAGATTCTGTTGAAACTGAAGAGTCTTCGGCAGCTACAAGCATCTATGATACAAAATTATTCCGTTGGTTCTCGCTTTTTCTATATCTCGGTGGTATAAGTGGACTCGGCATGGTTTTATCGCTATACTATTTAATCTTCTTCGACTCCAGTATGCCGGATATACATTTAAAGTTTCCGGTATCAATAGATGGTAAACCAGTGCAAAAGGTTCAAACCTATACATGAGGCGATCATTGATGTATATAATGAGGGGAAGGACATGAAGCGAGGTAAGTGCGCTTAGAAATCGACAGCTCTAGAAGTGAGAGAACTGCAGTGAAGAACAAAAAAATGTGGGACCTTCCCTCCAGTGGACTTTTAGAGTCAAGTAAAGCTGCTGAGTTACGACAAGTACTTTGGATTGACTCCTGAGTTTTAATTCAGAGCTCTATGATTCCTGAACGAACTTCATTTATTACTAGTCCCCAGGTAGCCGTCATCGGTTTCACATCTGATTCAGATACATAAGCGCTGCTTAAACACAAAAACTGATAAGAATAGAATACTTAAGGGCAAAGTGATGTGAGGAAGCCAACTTTTTAAGTTTCGTTACCAACAGTAATAGAAACCACAATATACTATGCTCACAGCCAAGCTGTCATTAAAAAGTTTTAAGCAAACTTGCGACCATATCCGAAACATCCGTGGTTTGGTTTGCTATTATGCTAAGCTTTGCCTTCACCAGTAGGGCCAATGGCCACCAAAACAGATCTGGTCGTTGATTGAAGAGAAGGGTACACGATCAGCATGAACATAGCAACCAATGTAGTAACCGAGCACTGTTTGATGGGGACTCATGGTAGAAGGATGAATTACTTATTTCATGGCTTCTGATTTCCGACGATGAGGAGTCGATAAATCATTACCTCCAGTATGCGGCAAGTGCGGAACGACAACTTGCTTCAACAAGCGTGAAACGTAGGTTTCATAAAAATGAGAACAATATCTCTGCACAGACCCACTATTGATATCATAATGGGTCGGCAGGCCAAAGTGCGCTTTGTGTTCCGTGAGGTTTTTCTTTTGGCCCAGAACATGAGAGGACCGCCTTCAGTGGCAGAGACCGAAATCTTGTACAATTATCTTTTAAATTATCTTTTTCTCTCTCCGCACACAAATCTCATAAACTTGCACTCCCAGACAAAGGTTAGACGAAGCAAAAGCAAAGCCCCAACATGTTCTATCCTCTTAGAAAAGGTAGTGAAAGCGCTCTTCCTTACGCAAGAACCACAATCGAGTAGAAGGATACCCGTAGTGGTGGAAGCGTACGCAAACCGACGAGAAAGAAGTAATTAGAGTGGCGGAGAGTTTCGGAAACGCGCCTGGACTTGCTTTAATAAAGGAGTTTTTCCGAAAATATGGAAAAAGCAGCAGCAGCACCTGGTTCTTATTCAGAAGCCGAACAAACCGGCTGGAGAACCTAACGCCTATCGACCCCTTTGTATGATCGACACGATGGCTAAAATATTGGAGAGGCTGATCTGTACATGTTTGGAAAAACACCTAGAAAACGAGTCACCTGGCCTATCTGGCAATCAATTTGGCTTCAGGAGATATCGGTTCACCATAGATGCAATGCGAAAATTGAGGGGCATTGCGACCAAGGCTATAGAGGGTACCAGATGGAGACATGGCGAGACATTTGGCGTGAAAAATGCCTTCACTCAGCATATTGGTCGCACATTATGAGGGCATTACAGGAAAGAAATACTCCGGGGTATCTGCTGAGCATAATTGATAGCTACCTGACGGACAGAGTGCAATTGTATGTTTCTGAGTCAGGGCCAAAAAGCTACGTAGTGACAGGAGGCATACCACAGGGATCGGTACTGGGTCCACTGTCATAGAATTTGCTATACGATGGGATGTTATGCCTACCGCTACCAAAAGAAGAAGTAAATGGCTATGCGGACGATTGTTAAGAAAGAGCTTACCCAAATTCAGAGTACCTGCAATGAGGTCATAGAAAAAAAGTAAGGACTGGCTCACGACATCTAGGCTACAGCTTGCTGGAGTAAAAACAGAAGCTGTGCTTATCACCAACCTGGGCTTCGATGACCATAGCGTTACAACGCAAAACTCACTGAGGTACCTTGGAGTAATGGTAGATGGGAGACTCAACTTTCAAGCGCAAATTGAAAAAGCTTGTAGATAGGCGACCTTAGTGACTGCGGACCTGGCGAGAATCATACCCAACATAGGGGGCTCTAGCCATAATAGGAGAATTATACTACCAGTAAATACTGATGGAGGACAGCTCAGCGTCAAAAAACATATGCCAATAAGGCCAAGGACCCATAGGCTCATTTAGAATCTACGAGCCTGGATTGAAAGAGAACACGGAAAGACAGACTTATAATTGGCACAGTTTTTGTCAGGCCATGGCTGTTTCAGAGAATACCTCCACAGATTCGGCCATAATGGCGGGATTGAATGCTCAAGCTGCCGCAGTGCCGCAGAGGTTCCGTGCCGGTAATTTCGATGTCACAAATGCACCACGCGTAGGGAGGCCTGTCGTCGAAAATTGCGATAAAATCACGGAAATAGTAGAAACAGACCGTCACGTGAGCACTTATTTAACTGCTGAGGAACTAAAAATAAGCCCGAAAACCGTTTTGAACCATTTGCATAACCTTGGATTCAAAAAGAAGCTCGATGTTTGGGTGCCACACGAGCTAACGCAAAAAAACTTGATGGACCGAATTTCCATCTGCGAATCGCTGCTGAATCGCAACAAAATCGACCCATTTCTGAAGCGTTTGGCGACTGGCGATGAAGTGTGGATCACTTACGACAACGTGAAGTGAAATTGGTCGTGGTTGAAATGCGGTGAGCCGGCGGAAACGGTGGCCAAACCAGGATTGACGGCCAGAAAGGTTTTGTTGTGTGTTTGGTGGGAATGGCAAGGAATCATATACTACGAGCTGCTCGCCTATGGCCAAATACTCAATATGACCCTCTACTACCAACAACTGGACCGCTTGAAGGCAGCACTCATCCAGAAGAGGCCATCTTTGATCAACAGAAGCCGAATTGTGTTCCAGCAGGACAACGTCAGGCCACACACGTCTTTGGTGACGCGCCAGAAGCTCCAGGAGCTCGAATGGGAGGTCCTAATGTACCCACCTTATAGTCCGGACCTGGCGCCAAGTGATTACCATCTTTTTCTGTCCATGGCGAACGCGCTTAATGATAAGAAGTTGGCCTCAAGAGAGGCCTGTGAAAATTGGCTCTCCGAGTTTTTTGCCAATAGGAACGCAACCTTCTACGAAAGGGGTATAATGAAGTTGACATCTCGTTGGCAACAAGTTTACGAATAAAACGGTGCATATTTGACATAAATCGGACAATTGTACACAAAGTTATCATATTTTGAAAAAATCAATAAAAACAACCGAACAAACTTTTTACTTGACCTAATAACTCAATTAAGTACCTTCCATAAAAGTTCAGCTTCAACGAAATCTTCTCGCTGCATAAGCCACAGATTTTATTGGTCTTTAAAGCCCAGACCGATGTAGCACACCGTCAAGTATTGTTAGTATTACATAATATTATTTATTAATTTACAGCACCACTTCAAATCTTCTTCTACTCATTTGTAAAAGCAAAAGCAATCAAATGACACGCAAATTAATTTAATTGTTAATAATAAAAAAAAAAATACAACTTAGACGATACTAAATTAAACGAGCCACTAATGGCCGCGGACGCGTTAGGCACTAATATCACAGCAATTTGTCATAAATATATTTTACTAGAAGAGAAACCATCCAAGTATGATTTTGCGCTTATGCTTTCTTATAAATCTACTATTACTTATATTTTTGTTGCTATTCGATTCACCGCACTCGATGGTAATAAAATGAGAATTAAGCGACAGCTGTGCGACAGCGCGAAAACTAACAATGTAAGCAATGTATGTATGTATCATATGTACGAGTATGTTTGTCATTACATATGTTAAGTTGGCAAACAATTGTAGACGACTGCTTACAGAACCATGTGAGCACGGGGGAATGCCAAAAAAATTATATACATACATACATATATATATATATATATAGAAGAGCTACCCGGCAAGAAACATTGAAATTAAAATATTAACTAATTAATTTGATCACTTTTTACTATATATTGGGCGATATCTCAGCCATAACTCGACAAATGTTGGTTTTCAAGTGCTCAAGAGTTAAAGGTCTATCCGTATAAACAAGGTATTTTGCTAAGCCCCACAAGAAAAACCCCGAATGCTTTTAAATCCCACGACATCGGTGGCCATTTGAAGATGTCTCTCGCAATAAAGCGATAATCGCTCGTGGCATGTGGACCATCCTATTGAAACCACATATTGTTCAAGTCGTGTTCTTCAAGTGTACGAGGTGGGATCAGAAAATATCCGTTATTTTAAAATTTCGTGAGTTACGTATGTTCGATTTTCGCACACGGTGATAAGGCCTTAAAAGAAACACAGTTTGTTTTTTTGTCCAATTCCGTTCTGGAGATTTTTCACTCAAAAATAAGCCCCGTTCAGGTCGGCCAAGTGAAGTTGATGATGACGATATCAAGGCTTTAATCGAATCGGATCGTCATGTAACTGTGCGTGAGATTGGAGAGAAGTTAGGTATACCAAAATCAACCATCTTAATCATATACAATGACTTGGACCTACAAAAAACCTTGATATTTGGGTACCACATGAATTGAAAGAAATTCATTTAACAAGTCGCTTCAACTGGAGATGAAGCATGGATTTTTTACAATAATGTTAATCGAAAACGATCTTGGTTCAAGCATGATGAAGCGCCACAAACCACTTCAAAGACTGATATTCACCAAAAGCAGATTATGCTAGCAGTTTGATGGGATTGGAAGGGTGTGGTATATTTTGAGCTGCTTCCAAGGAATCAAACGATTAATTCGTATGTCTACAGTGTGAAAATCGGATAAATTGAATACATCCATCAACGAGAAGCGGTCCGAATTTGTCAATCATAAAGGTGCACCAGGACAATACTAGACCGCACACATCTCTGGTCACTTGCCAAAACTCAGAGAGCTTGGTTGGGAACTGTTGATACATCTACCATATAACCCTGACCTTGCACCGTCAGACTACCATTTGTTTAGATCTTTGCAGAACTCATTAAATGGTAAAACTGTCGAAAATGAGGAGGCTATAAAATCGCACTTGGTTTAGTTTTTTTTGCAGATAAAGGGCAGAAGTTCTATGAGCGTGGAATAATGATGTTGCCGGAAAGATGGCGAAAGATCATCCAATAAAATGGAAATTACATACATAAATGATTAAAGTTCATTATAAAATTCAAAAAAATGTATTTAATTTCTTTTTAAAAATTCGCCGTTCTTCTTTTGGAGCAACTCAATATATATAATTGGCACTTTGTAACCGCTGAAGCGATATTCAGCCAAGCTCCTCCTCCAATCTGTGGTTTTGCGTCTTCATCTTTTTCCCACTAATGGAGGAACCTATAGTTTATACTAAATCCAGCAAAGCCTTTTTATTTAATCGGGAAGCTAAAAAACTGCTTTTGAATTTTCAAGAAGAGCCTGAAAACTCCGATTCGGACCAAGGAAATTAAATAAAAATTATTGTTATTTTCTTCAATAAAACAAAAAAAAAAAAACATTAACAAAAAATATTTTATCAAAAAAAAAAATTGTTTAGAAAAAAAATCTTTTCCATTTTGTACCATTTGATGCTGGTTTTCCATAAAAAATATAAAAATCACTTCGTTACAAAAAAAAATCCATTATTTTTGCATGAAATTCAATGGTTTAATTTTTTCTTTGCGCATCCAGATTCAAATAGTTTGTGCAGTCTTTAGCTCTTGAGCAATCGAAACAGTGCTTAAATGACGGTCGGGCGCGACAATGTCTACAATTTTATCGACATTTTCGACAATTGTCCTTCCACTCCATGAAGCATCTTTTACATCAAAATTATCGGAATGAAAGCGGAAACGGAAATTGTGCATGATTGACTATAACAGTATCAAGGCCATAAACGCTTCCCATTTTCAGCCGCCTCGCTTGCGTTTTCAGCCTTATCGAACAAAAACTGTAAAATATAGGGTGTTTTGTCTTTTCTAGTGTCCATCTTTGAAGCACGCTCAAACAAAACTGAATCAACCAATCACAAAACTGCCAGAAAAGCTTTTTTAGTATGAAATGTGGTCTTTCGAACGCCATCTATCGGAACCCGATCAGATTTATATAACACGAGATACAGATAAAGACCGCAATCTATTGAAAAAATAATTATTTTATATGTATGTATAATCTATTTAACTGAAGCGATATTTGATAGCAATAAAAATACTGCAGAACGTTGTGGAACTCTGAACTGAAGTAAATGAAGAGCTTTCACTTGAGCTTTAATCTACTTGTAAATACTTGAAGAATATTACGGTTCACCCTTTAAAGAATGACAACGAGAGTAGTGGAGAGAGATTTGAATAAATCTCAGCGCAACACATGGATAGCTGGTTAAGACTAGAGAAGCAGTAAATCTGTGATAAGCAAATTCTGATACCATGAAAGGACAGCGAATTATCCTGTATTCACATTCAGTTTATATATGTATGATATACAAAAGTAAAAAACCAAAAAGTATAATTGTGGCTTAACGTTTTCTTGCAGGTCGTTGAACCTACGAAACAAAATAGCAAATTGCATATCTCAGAGAATATACCATATATAACACTTTACCTAAAAGTGTTCTCAAGGTCACATCTTAAAAAACATAGGCACTTCCCTGTGTCATTTCTCTTTTTTGTACTATATACGAGGGGATTAACAAAAGTTCAACCAAAAGTTGACCAGAACAAAAATTTCCAATTTTTCTATCGGATTGTCACTGGCGATGAAAAATGGATCCTATATGATAATCCAAAGCGCAAGAGATCGTATGTGAAGCCCGGCCAACCATCGACATCCACGGCAAAGCCAAATATCCATGGTGCCAAGGTTATGCTATGTATTTGGTGGGACCACAAGGGTGTGCTCTGTTATGAGCTATTGAAATCGGTTCAGACGATCAATGGGGACCTCTACCGAAAACAATTGATTCGTTTGAAAAAGGCACGAATCTATAATTTTTCATCATGACAACGCTCGGTCACATGTTACAAGGCCAGTTAAAAACTATTTGGAAAACTGGGTGGGAAGTTCTACCTCACCCGCCTTATAGCCCATAAACATCAGTTCAAATCAATGCAGAATGCCCTCACCGGAGTACGCTTCACTACAGAACAGGGTATCCGAAATTGGCTCGATTCTTTCTTGACCTCCAAGCCGGAGAAGTTTTTTGGGATGGGATCCACAAACTGCTAGAAAGATGGGCAAACATCGTAGCTTCCGATGGGCAATACTTTGAACATTAAATATATAACAATTTTTTCACAATAAAGTCTTAATTTTCGAAAAAAAAAAACCGCACGAATTAATTCATACACCCATAAATATTTGTAAATTTAACAAAAACAAATTGAAAGTCACCAACTGACCGAACTTTTGGTAATTCCCTTGTATATATATAAATTATATATATATGTAGAGTCATCATTGGCAACGTTGCCAATTTTCCTTTTGGGTAAACAACGTTTGTAGATACCGATGTGGTAAATACGATTTTTCTTCTAGCTGCAAGCCAAATCTGAAAGACTGTACATTCAGAGACTACTTTCCGACAAGGTCTGCATATTTTTGTATATATGTTGTACGCTTGCAACTAATTAGCGCCTCGAAATAAGCGAAGTGTGCAAAAGAATAAGAAATGTAATGCATAACTAAGTGAAATATGCGAAAGCATTGTTACATGCCGAAGTACTACATACATACATAGACGAACACTTTGTATATATATATATATATATATATATAGACAGATACGTAGATAAATAAGCATGCATATATGTATCCTAAGCGTTCTCTGCACACCCACAACGCCGAAAACTTGAAGAGACCAAAATTGCGCCAATTCTTTTGTACGCCTGAAAAGCACAAAGTATCCAACAACAACAACAACAACAAAAAATCAACAATTAGTCGCCCAAACCACAAAAGTGTTTACATACCAACAGCTGTATGTACATATGTACATATCTATGTGTATTTAAGAATACGCGCCAATTTCCACTACTCGAAGAACAGCTCGCCGCCCCAATAGCTTAGCCATGTGGCAGACATTGAGGCAAAAGAAAAGCTTCGTACAAACAATTTTCTTGCGAGTCATTTCAGTTACACTTGAGACTTAGAATTGCCGTCGACGCGTTTATTATAAGACGGCGTATAAGAAAAGACGAAAATTTCCAACGGCTAACAACAAAAGTTTCTTACAGAAAGTGTGAGGCTCCTACGTTTGATTGTGTTTCGCCGCTATTTGTTGTTGTTACTTTATTGTCTAATTCGATTGTAATTAATTACGACGACGACGACGGCATAAACGACGACGACGACGACGACGACTACATAAAATGTCTTTACTCGCATCTGGAGCTGGGGCGGGAGCTGGTGCCGCTGGTGCTGCTGGCGCTAATAAGGATGAGGAAATCACTGTACCAAATTCGGACAGTTTCTTTGAATCGAAAACATTTCGCCTAATCTCCTTATTCATATACATGGCGGGCATAAGTGGCCTGGGCATGACACTGGCCATGTATTATTTGTTTATTTGGGACTCGCGTATGCCGCCATTGCCGGAGTATAAACATGCGCATCATGTGGGATAAAATTTGGCGCGGACGCGCGCTACAAAGATGGGGAGTACGTGTATGTAAAAATAGATGATGATTGATGGAAAATGAATGGAATGGGAGAGTTTGAGATAGTTGAATGTGTGATATCCAAATGAACATTGGTGAGTATGATTGTTGTACAAAAACACATTATATATCACTGTGAATATTCAAATTTATATATATATGTGTGTTTATATGGGTTTTAGAGTTTATGTCAAAATAATTTGTGGTCTAATCTATAAAATATGTCTTCCATCAAAGTGTCCTTCTGTATTTATTAAAGATGTTTCTATGTCCTTGGAAAAAGTTTGTCTTCCACAATATTCTTAGGGAAGAATTTCAAAAAAAAGTGGGTGCTGAAAAAATATTGTACAGACAGGGTTATCCAGTTTGGTCTTTTGAAATAAACGTAAATAAAATACCTTTAAAGTACTTTTTTTGATGAAATTCGCTCGCGATCCAATCGACGTATGTAGGGCTTTATGAATCGTCAGTTGGCTTCAGTTGTTGTATGAGCTGGACTTTGTATGGATACAAGTGTAAATCCCAGTAGAGGATTCTACTCAAAGGACCTTGGTATCTATAAATCCTTACGCTTACCGGATCACGGTTGTGTTTTTCAAGCGGAATTGGTTGCTATACATGTCTCATCACAAGGGTAGTCTCGGACAATTGTATCCATATCTTTTTGGATAGCCAGGCTGCATTACGAGCCCTGGAGTCTGTAACAATAAAATCTAAAACCGTAGAGGACTGCCGCAGATCGCTTAACGCGTTGGCCAAGCAGTTCTCTCTGAACCTGGTATGGGTACCTGGACATAGTAAGATACCGGATAATGAGATGGTGGACTAGCTTGCAAGGAAGAGCAAATCTCTTCCACTTTCGCCACCATGGAAGAGTCTGGGCAAGCCGCTCTCCACTTGTAAGCTAAATATAAGAGATTTATTCACTAAAGATGCTAATTCAAGATGGAAAAGTCTAATTAAAAGTAATGTGGCTAAGACATTGTGGCCAGAAAAAAACGGAAGAAGTTCACGTGACCTCATCGAGCTGAAAAAAAGTAGATAATAGGTTTTCTTACAGGGCATATTTTATTCGGCTGGCACGCAGAGAGACTTGGCGTACCATTCAACGATTTCTGCAGAAGTTGCTGAAAAGAAGAAGAACCTGAAACCTTAAGGCGCTTCCTATGCGAATGCCCCGCCCTTTGGAGGAGTAGGTTGAAGTCCCTGGGGGCGGCAACCTTTAGAGGCCTGAGCGAGATAGCGGGGGCCAAGATGCGAAACCTGCTGAACTTTGCAAACTCCACTCACTGGTTTGATTAGCGGGTAGGGGTCATCAGGATTCTCAGTGGTATCACAATGGACCCGCTTTGGGCCTAGGTGTGCTAATGCCCAGCAGCCACTTCAACCAACTAACCAACCAACCAAGTCCCAGTGAAAAATATACCATAATGTGCCGTAAGAAAATCTCAGCTCTTGATAACGTCGGGTCTTCGGCTACACTTTCACTTAAATTAGTGATATTAGATGTGGATTTTTTGGTGTTTGATTTTCAAGTCAGAAATACACACATACACACCAAGGAGCGACCACAATTTGAGAAACTAATTTTTTAATTAATTTTCTATAATTTTGGATGTCGACCGGAGTAGCACTCGAACAGTGGCCTTCCGAATGGCAGAGGGTTAACCAATCGGCTATTACGGACGCCAATAATAAATTTTGAGCTCAACTAGAACTCTATAGAACCCAGTGGTCACTTATTAGTTCAATCACTCATTTTCATTCACGCACCGTCTGGAGAGGAAGACAATGTGGTCAAGGAGACCTTCTACAAGTGCTGTGAACGCATTTAAGAGCGCTCCCTCGTCGCCTTATCAAAGTCATGCTTGGCGCATTTCAAAGCCGGGGTAGCCAAAGCAGACATCTTTGACAAACCAATTGCGAAAATTTAGTATTCACGACGAGACATCTCCAAACGGCATGAAGATCTTTGACTTTTGCGGGAGCTCGAAATATGGTTATCTGTAATACCAGAGTGTACGAAGGAGCCCATCAAAAAACTAATCTCTCCAAGAATCAAAAGAAATGAAATCAAATCGTTCATGCATCAAAAGAGAAGCCGGTACAATGAAGATTGCCGTACCATATGAATAAAAACAGACTACCTACCTGGACGATGTCCACTATGTATCAGGCTACCGTGGTAGTTTTCGAGTGAAAAGTTTTGGGAAGTTCTATGGTGCTATGGTTGCACGTCGCGCAGTCGCTGAAATTATGAACTGCTCGAGTTATACGGTGACCTTAATATAGTTCAGCGTATGAATGAAAGCGCTCCAGCTTTGAAAGTATGCGCGGCAGTTAGTTCATGAGATAGCAGATTTAGGGAGGATCGGATCTGCTTTACTAATTTGGCTAGTAAAACTGCGCCGTAACGTTCCAGTCTAGGGAGAGAGACGGTTTGTAAGGGGGCGAGTAAGTGAGATGTAGTAGCTTCACCTTGCTGGACTCGTAAATATTTATACGCAAGCGCAGAATGCCTTCTCGGAAGTATCTGAGAATCCGTGTAGCTGAATGGAACTGTTTGGGCTGAATTGCACCCATCGTGGTATCCTTATCTCTTCGATTGCGGCGAGATTTTTCCTGAAAGTGTTCCATTTGTGGAGTGTCTATCGGTGGAAGCAGAGGTAGAGGAAGACCTTTACTGCCTTGGAATGATCAAGTGGAGAGTGAACAATGAAGAGAAGAAACCAGCGGTGCGAACGTCGATGAAGAAAAAGAAGCTGTGGGCAAAAAATAACGGGAATTTGTTTATAAGTCAAAAAATCTTAATTCTTCCAAATGAATTTTATCACCTTCAAAGTAATCCTCTCTCGATATATTGCACTTATGAGTATGCCAACATTTTTTCCAATCCTTGCTGCATGCCAAAAAAGTTACTTTCAGGAAGGCCTTCAGAACGCATGCCGAATCACGTTGAAGCTCTTCAATTAACCCAAAACGGTGTTCTCTGAGGGGTCTTTTGAGTTTGAAGAATATGCAAAAGTCACATGGACCTAAATCAGGCGAATCCTTTGGTTGCCAAATGATATCTATAAGACGAGTTTTTAGAGAAATAGTCACACAGTGCGAGAGCAGTGTTCGATGGTGCATTATCGTAGTACAATAAAATTGACCTTTTTTTGGCAGCTAATCACGACTTTATTTTTCTGAAGCCCAAGTTGACCCTCAAACTGATTTTTACTGATCTTTTCGAAATCCCAACAAGGTCAGTAACGTCGAGAACTGCCAATCGATGATTTTCGTGCAACATTTCTTTGATTTTCTGAACGTGTTGCTCAGCAGTTGATGATCCTAGTCATCTTCTATGATTCCTTGACACTTTTGAAACATTTCGCAGCACTCTTCAATTCTAGTTTCCGAAAGAGCTTGCTCCCATAAAAAGCCCTCTGCAACAATTTAATTGTTTCGGCAGCGAAAATTTCCCTCTTTTACGTAAAATTTGGAACAGCTGTTAATGGTGGCGTTGCCAACTTCATAGTCTAAACGTTTTTGCCTATCGGAATTCCAAAAAAAAAAAAATTCAATTCAAAGATTCCGGTACACAGTAGTATAAATAAATGGAATATATGGAATAAATGGATGGTCGATAAGAGATTTTATTTACTTTTTCAAAACTAACTTTTGTCGCACCCTGTTTCTGCATAACTTTTTTTTGCCACATGTGATTTACCTTTTATTGTTGGCAACTCACAGCAGTTTCCTTTTGTTACCTGCACCTCTGGCATTTTATATTTATTTTTTTACAAATTTTTTATTGTTTTTTTTTTTCAAATTTGACACACTGCACACTCAAAACACTCACTGACCAACCGTAACTGTGTGTCATCAATATCAACAGCCCGTGCTCGGCCAACAAGCCAGCAGTCGTCAGTCGTCTATGGTTGGGCGACGGATTAATTAACGCCATTAAAGCGAAATTCAACGCCATTAAACTATCAAAAGCCAAAAACAAAATATTGACAATGCAATGCACACACACATACTCACACACACATGCGGAGATACAGTATTTAATCCTATTTCTCGTTTGACTAAATCCCAAGCAACCGCCCAGCCATGCCAAACTCTTGGCTCACGGCATGATATGACATTGCATGGCATGGCATGGGCATGGCATGGTATTTGGGCGTTTAGGGCCTCTGACTCTGGGGGTGTATAGTTTTTCAGTATTTCCTGCCATGCAGTCGTCGATTGCCATTAACTTTTTGACAGCTCTACTACAAACGTGTTGTGTCTTCGCATTTACGCGTGCCTCAATTAATTTACAGCTATGTGACTGACAGATCTGACTCGTCAAAAAATAATATATGTACATATATATATATATATATATATATATATATATATATATATATATAAATGCGATTTTGATTTGATTTCAATTTCGAATCGCATTTAAATCGCGCCGTCCTTAGCGACCGCAACGCAGTTAGCGCAGTTTTAGAGCAGCACGCAGACCGCTACACCTTTGTCGGTTCGTTTTTTTTTTGCGCAAGAATGGCGGAAAATTTAGTTAAAATTGTCAATGTAATTGAATTGAATGCGAATAATAACAATAATAACAATAATAACAATAATAATAATAATAATGATGATGTTGTTGATGGTGTTGATGAAGTCAAGGAAGAGGATGCAGCCACCGCTGAGCCATCGATGGCTGCGATGCTGGCAGAAACAATGGCTGCGAACACTGCGTCCACCAGAGGTTCACGTCCAACGACGGTCAGGATATCCACCGGTCATTTGCCTTCATATCGTTTCCATGAAGGTGATGAGATTTTGGCGCATAAACCGACATTTTCCGAGCGTTGCATACGTTATGTAATGGTGTTAATCTACTTATGTGGTCTGTGCAGTTTGGGCTTTATCCTCTCAATTTATCACATATTCTTTTGGGACTCACGTATGCCGCCGCTGCATAAGAGTATGATTATGAAGAAACCACCGGGATATGGTTAAGAATGTTGTGGTTGGAGCGCAAGTGAAAGGCAATTAGTGGTGTGGGTAGTTAATAAAAAAATAAATAAAAATAAAAATAAATAAATAAATATATACATACATACATATGTGTAGTTTAAAATTCATAAAATTAAAGTTAGTTTTAAAAAATGAAAATTTTACGAAAAAGTTAAACATTTTACAACCGGAAAGAGGTGACTCAAATACTTATATTTAATATAGAAGCAAAAGCAACAGCAAGAACAAACAAAACTTGTAAAAATGGTGAGTTCATATAAATAGATTTAAGCGTAATTAAAATTTCATGAGAATTTAACTATTTTCGAATTAATTTTTAAACTTACTAAAATATGGTAAACTTTTTGTCAAAACATCGTGAAATATTTTTAGATAATTTTTTTTTATCGTTATTTGATTTTCAAATAATTATTGGTGACTTTTATCGGACTTTTCTCGAATCAGAATCTAAAATGTGATGATTTGAGTAAATTCAATAAAAAAAAAGTTGAAAATAAGCTTTATAAAAAGAGTTGGGTTCGATATACTCAAAATCAAAATCCCAGCACAAAATCCTCATTAAAAAATCAAACATTTTTGGAAACTAGAACAAAAAAAAAACAAAAATACCCGTGTCTGACCGTTTTGCTAGATCAAGTAGTTTATGGTTTTTAGGGGTGAAAACAACCCCTAAATGAAAAGTCGCTAGCCTAGGGCTAGTGCTTACACATTGTATTATTTTATGTATATTTATATACTTAAAATAAAATAAATTTGAATCTGAATCTAAACATATATACATATATATATTAGTTCTAAAAGTTCGTTCGGTTTTTTTTTATTGATTTTGCAAAATATGATAATTTCAATTTTCACAGGCCTCTCCTGAGGCCAACTTCTCACCATTAAGCGTGTTCGCCATGGACAGAAAAAGATGGTAATTACTTTGTGCCAGGTCCCCCCCTGATCCAGTCATTTCGGGTGTAGATTTTATAATTTTTTGCAAATTGAAGCCTCAATTTACAGTGTCATTTTGTCAAGGGTGTTTTTTTACTATGACACGTCCGCGCAATCCGTTTTCCCGCAATTTCTTCCTGATAGTTCCCTTTTTTACACTTAATCCATCACCATGGAGGAGATCACACCTGATTTGGCCCGCATATTCATACACACCAAACATTATCTGCATAGCCACGCATCTTTCCAGTGTGGCGTTCAAAATTGGCATTCGTCCAGGCTTGTTTTTTTTCGCATAAAGGACTTTATGACTTTCTTATTTTTAAAACCACACCCACAGAAACACCAACTATGGTCTTTATTTATTTTTTAACTAATTTTTTTGAAAGCGGTACATTTTTTTTAAAAAAGAATGATTTTTGACTAAAAAATACGCACTAAATTATTAACAAAAAAAGTTTACATTTAATCGAAAAACGGCTATGTACTTCCAAAAAAAAAATGTATTTATTGAACTACCATCAGTTTGAAAAATGTGATTCTGAAAAAAACGTGTTTAAAGCCCTCATTGTACTCGGTGCATGCGCTGAGGGGCTGCAGCAAAATAAAAAGTGCAGCTATTTGAAATATTTTTTTCACTTCAAAACGAATTGCTTATCATTTCTAGGACCCAAAGGTATCCTGTGAGCAAAATAATAATAATAATAATTCTCGAATTTATGCAAACTTCGATCGATTTAAGGTAATTTTCGACCACTTTTTGACACATATTGGGTATGTACCTCAGCCATAACTTTACGAATATTGGTTTTCAAGTGCTCAAGAGGTAATGGCCACCGTCAAGAGGAAAGTTTACTTGACCGGTGAATATCTCTCCTCTCTCTCTCCTCATGTTGTGTGGCATGTGGCGCCATCTTATTGAAACCATGTTTTGTCCAAGTCGTGGTCTTAAATTTTAGGCCAAAAAAGTCTGTTAAGAACGCACCAAACTTTTTTGGATGTAATGATATCTCTTCAAATATTTGAGTGTACTCGAAGCTCCAAATGCGATCATTTTAGTTACCTACGTATAACCCGAGTGAGAGATGTGATTCGTCGCTGTAGTAAATTTTGTTCGAAAAATCGCCGTTCACTGCTTACTGTTAACGCAACGAACGTGTATGTATGCCGTTGTGAATGGTCAACCGGCTTCAGTTGTTGCATGAGCTGGACCTTACATGGATTTAGGAGTTGTAAGTCCAACTGCGAAATACGCCACAAAGGGCCGTAAGTAGGTCCTACCTCTTGAGTAATACGAAAAATAGACACATTCGGGTGTTCCGCTACACTTTCACTTACATCAACGATATTTGAGGAGCAACGAGCAAAATGATGCAATGTAGTGAGACGTCTTCACCCCCTGTGGGCTAAGAGCTCAAGAGTTTACCCGCGGTAGGCATGCCTTACTCGTAAGAGGCTACTAAAATCCAATAGTCCCCGCGACAATCTGGTCTTTATACCGGGACAACCCGGATTTTTATCCAGCCAAGGACTGTTACACCCGCAATATTCCCCGAAAACCAATTCGGGGAATATTTTGTGGTTACAGCAACAACAACAACAACTAAAATTATCATAATTTTCCTATTCTCCAGCAAATCTTTCTTTTGGACATGCCTGCAAACGATTTACCCCAAGTAAACCGAGCAGCCTATTTATTAAAGTATTTAAGTTGACAATTAAAGCCACAAAAATAAATTGAAAGAAAAAGATTAAATAGAATATACCTTTCATGATCATATCAAATATGGTATTCCTTTTTATGATTAAATATTAATTCTCATATCTGGAAAATTGATTGAAAGAGGCTATATGAGAAGGTTTTCCGATTTTGTTGATTTACGATGCCTATTTTATATATTTATTATGATAAAGGGTGTATTTTTTGACATGTGATATTCAAAAAGAAATAAGACGTTATGGCCAAGAATTTAGCTTTATTATAAAGATAAGAGTTTGTCATTTTGTTATAAAATTGATTTCGGACAAGTTACCGCCTCTCAGTTAGAATTTATTCAAGCCAGCTAATTTTCGACCATGTTTTGGAACAATTGGGGCCGTATGTCAACGATCATGCGCAGAATATGCTATTCCAAAGCATCAACCGGCTTAGGCTTATCTATATAAACAAACGACTTTACGTAGCCTTCAAAAACTTGATTGTTTCGTTGGCTGTGTGGCATATGAGGCGCCATGTAATACGCCAAACAGTGCCATTTTGAGGATGTAGCAGCACAATGGCTTGTGGATTATCATCATTCCAAATGCGGCAATTTTGTTTATTAAAGTACTCATTCAACTAAAAGGGAACTTCATCGCTAAAAGAAATTTTTTTCAAAAAATTTGAAATCCGTATCCATCTCGTTTTGGGCCCATTAAACAAACGTTCGACGAGCTTGAGGGTTGGATTTTGTAAACCCACAATTCTTCTGCAAAATCTTCCATAAAGTGGTAGAGCCCAATTGCAACAATTTTGCATGGTACACCGAAGAGTGTTTACCAAAAGTTTTCAAAAATTTGTTGGAAAACAGGCAGGAAGAGGATTTGTGGCGCTACTTTTACATCACGACAACGCACCATCCCACACTGCTGAAATAACGAGTAATTTTATTTGCGATCTCTGGGATCGAAGGAATGCGTCCAGCACCATTTTGCCCGGATAAAGCATCTTACGATTTTTGGTTATTTCCAAAAATTAAAAAAATTTGGAGGAAACGTCTTCAAAAGCAACGAAGAGATAATTAATGCGGTTAATGCTGAACTTGATAAGTTTAAAAAGTAAGATTTAGAAGACTATTTTCAGAAGTGGATCTATAGGCTTAAGAAATGCCTTGAAATCAATG
Source organism: Ceratitis rosa (assembly GCA_037013455.1). Classification (NCBI taxonomy): domain Eukaryota; kingdom Metazoa; phylum Arthropoda; class Insecta; order Diptera; family Tephritidae; genus Ceratitis; species Ceratitis rosa. The sequence goes on from JAWMAG010000054.1 coordinate 13,328,866, forward strand.
GCGATTATAAAGGGAAGATAAAAAAATACAGAGATTACGAATAAATACAAAAAGAATTTTTTCCTGGTCAACTTTCCGAGCTTTTGTTAATCCCCTCGTATACTCGACACTTTTCTACATATAGAGGGCACTTTTAGCAACGTAATTCCCAAGTTAGTGGGCCTTGAACAACCTGTAGTGAAAACTGTGGAGTCCAGCCTGATAAACAAGATACACCACAAGAGGTATCGCTCAATGAGGAGTTCTTTCCCCACGAAAATATGAAAAATTAAACATGGGATATCTATTTATCATAACTTTATTTACTCAGTACTTGTGGGAATAAAACATTTTTGTTTTTACCATTGACATTGGTCCACTTCACAGAGAAAGGAATGGTTTTCCTGCTAATTTAAGCAAAAAGGCACCTATGAACCGAATTTCAAGTAAGTTGAACCATAAATAAGATCTCTTTAAATGGGTCAGTCCCTTGTCCACGTCCCGAAATTTTTTTTCGCTAAAACCTACCTAGGAATCATAGAAGCAATCTGACGAAATTTCAATCGGTCGGTAATTTTTGGAGATTTTTAAAGATTTCAGAATTTTTCCAAATGGACACTTGATTTTTATATGAGAGGAAATGAGGTTAGGTATATTCACCAACAAACGAAAACTGTTCGAATAAACAAATCAGAAAGAAAAAAACAAATTAAAAAAAAATGGAAAAAAATTGTATTGAAAAAATTCACTTTTTGGAATTTTCCAATTTTCCGATTTTTCCTCAGAAAAATTATAAGGTTTTCTTATCTCTAAATCTCGCCAGATTCACGACGAACAAACTCTGGAAATTTCATTAAGATTGGTAAAGCTGTTCTTGAGCCCTAGGGGTCACTAACAAACAAACATTCATTTTTATATATTAAAATTACATTTCTTGCATCGCTTTTTCGGAGTGTAAAAAATCGATTCAGCATTGGAACGAACTTAAATTTTTTTTCATACTTATCTCATGAAGGTGCCGTACATTTTTTTTTTTTTGAAGAATTTGTAAAGAAATTTCAATTTCATTGAATTAAAATGAAAATTGCAGAATTTGTATTTAATTACTTTTTTTACATTTTGTTAAATATTTTAGTAAAATATATAAAAATAATATATATAATATATATAATATATATGAAATAATAATATAATAATATAATATATAAAATGTGATTTTTATACTAAAAAGCTTAAGATAATTAGTTTCAAGCACCTTCACATGCCATTATATAATATTAAATCAGCTCTAATTAGCACCCTTAAACTCTGTTCGCGCGCGTGTGTGTGTGTGTGTGCCAGCCTTCCATCCGCTTATTAAAAACCGCATTTATTTAGCCATGTCAGTCGCAAACAACAGCTCACAAAACAAATCACAGCCATGTGACAGCATTATATCACCAACCATCAGCCCATCAGCCATCAGCAGCGCTAAGCCAAGTCTTGCGGCGTTCCATTGAAACGTGCAACGAATGCCACGAGCTGTGCTATGAATTTTCGCTATGATTTACTTGGACTCAAACAAACTCGATTTGCCAACTGAGCCTTGCTTTGTTGGTCTTTGCTGTTTCTTTGCTCAATAGTGTTTTGATTTGATTTGCTTCACTTATATTACACATATATATACATATACTTGTACATATACATACATATATACGGGTATGTAACCTGCTAACACACTTTTTCCAGCAGCACCCAGCACCCTGCACACACGCTTCGTTTCGCTCACGAGGAAACCTTGCAAAGCTAACTAAATCGATATGGATTAAATATACCACTGTATATACATGTGTGTGTGTGTGTTTTGCTAAGTTTTGTTGTATGAAAAAAGTAACTAGAAAAGGGAATTTTCTTTGTATCTTGAATATTGGCAATCGATTTCGTCGCTGCTGGTTGTATTTAAACAAATTTTCTCTTTGCTTAAATGTTTAACAAAGAAAACTAATTTAATTATATGAGTGTGTGCATGCAGAATAATACAGAAGATAAAAGTTTTTGCTAAAGAACTTTGATGTAGCATACTTATAGGCTGAGTAGTAGAATAAAACAAATATCAGTGAACGACTTGAGAGAATTTTTTTTTTTTATTTGCTTTGGTATTTCCCTTTGAAAAATAAAAATAAAATCAAAAATTAAAATGTAAATAAATATAAAATGAAAAAATAGAAATAAAAATAAAAAATAAATAAGACAAAATATACCGCTCTAGTAAAAAGTAATCCATTATTTTGCAATAGATGGCTTTAGGGATCTGTATCTCCCGTTCTATAAGTGTGATTGGATTACACTAAATAGCGATAGAAAGGTGATATTTCGTACTAATGTACTCTTCTTAAATGTAGGCCTCATTTTTAATAAATAAATTGAAAATAAACACTAATGTTGCCACATTTTACTGACATTTTAAACTTTTGACTTTTGATATTGATAAAAAATCTCAATAGAAATAAAAGCATTTTTCCCCAGAAAAGAAATCAATCATCCTAAATGTAGGCTACGGTTGTTTATATGCATATATAAAAACGTTAATAATGTTTTAGAAAGCAGCGTTGCCACATTTTTCCGACCATCCAGAGCCACTATGGAAAACTTCACACCCTAGAAATTGTGCTCAATAGTTCCAATGACGGAAAGAAAACAGTTACGCAAAAGCTAAAAAAGAATTGAAATGATGTTGTTGTTGTTGTAACCGCAAAAATATTCTTCAAAGTAATTTTTGGGGAATATTTCGGGAGTGGAAGTTCTTTGCCGGATAAAAAATCCGGCTCGTTCCGGTATAAAGACCCAACTGTCGCGGGAACTATTGGATTTTAGTCGCCTCTGACGACAGGCATGCCTTACCGCGGGTAAATTCTTGAACCCCTAAACCGCCAGGTGTTGTCATTGATATTGCATATAACACGCATACCCCTAGTGTATTTTTTGTTTTTATTTTTATTTTTGTTGTTGTTTCTTTTGCTATTATTGTTGTGGTTTTCTTAGCTCGTCGAGCTCATCTGCCCTAGAAATGATGTGGTTCGACCAAGTCAGACTATAGGAAGAGGGCTGTTAGATGAGCAGGTTTTAGTGAGCATGCAAGGCGGTGGGAAAGTGTCATGAGGGTACTCATCAACTACACTAACTAGGCCTTAATTATGCTCGTATTACTCTGATTGTACGAAGCAGCTCGAGTTCGAGCTCTTAGTTTGCTATGAGCGGATCCTGATATCATCATATAAAGAGAGATTGTTACAGAAAGTGGACACAGTGTATACCTTTTATGGTTTGATGGTAACTCAACTTATCCAACGGTCTGTAAAATGAAATACCCTCTTCCAGATATGCCAAGAAAGTGGTTCAGCTTTAAACATATGTCTTAAAGAGTGACGAATAAAGAAGTGCAGGCTGTCCAATGTGATTACGTGTAGGTTCGAAGTTAACCAATATCGATTGGTGGACACAACACTGTGGAGTCCGCTGTTTAATTTACATGCGTTTGAAGTCCTGACCGATAGTGCACCGGCACTCATATTTACAGCTATCGGAACTGCTTAGTCACTGATTCGAATTTGGTTTAGGACATAAGCTGATAGTGGCAAGGCCCCTATGGATGTCTAGATATTTGATTACCGTATGTAGGCTAGCGGTAGCCTATACAATGGAGTTCTCACTGACCATCAGTGATATATGTTATATTATTTATTAATTATTCTTCGATGCTCAAAATAAGGAATAATAAGAAATAAACTCTTTCTTTTTATCGCTTAATAATTAATACTCTTTACTCACTTCTTTAGTTATTTGTTTCGTTTCTGCTTAAAGTTTAATTGTTAATTTATTATTTTCTTTATTTATATAATTTTTTATTCATTTATGTATTTAAGAAATGATTTAATTATGTACTTTTCTTATTTTTTTTATTTATTAATTTTATTTCTTATTTATCTATTTATTTATTTATTTATTTAATTTCTTTTTTTATTTATTTGTCTTTTTTGTTTTTTATTTATTTAATTATTTATTTTTTTACTTTGTTATTTAAATAATTTTTTTTATTTCTTTATTGGTATTTTTTTTTTGCTCTTATTTATTTATTTATTTATTCAGTTCATTATTTATGTTTTTCTTTTAAATAATAATAAAAGGAAAAAATTAAAAAAATATAAAATGAATGTTGAACTCATCAATGTGTTTTCCATTAATGTAGGTAGCGTAAAATTAGTTTACACACAAACCAACTCACAAATGTTAGCAAAACTTTGCCTACATTTAGGCAGTACTGATGCTTGATTAAAGTCATAGCCTCACAGCTATGGAGTAAATAAAACCGAAAAAGACATTAACTCCTCATAACAATGCTCTTTCTAAATTTAATATCTAAATATTACAATATGTTAAGTGTTAAACGTTGCCTACATTTAGGCATTATATACATTTATTATAATTACTGCTATAAAGCTAATAAAATCTTTCATATATTTTTAAATAGAATAAAAATTTAACTAATGGCCTGCAGAAATCGACCCCATTATTTTTAAATTCCAAAACCAAAAATTAATTAATTGTACAATATTTATTTTCGAACTATGTATATGCACCTGTAATTAATGCCCAAAGTTTAGTAAATAACTCAAATCAACTATTAGCTCATTAATTCGCCCTCAACCCAAGGCAACAACTGCACTTTATACCGTTACACAAACATGCACACACACACACATACCAGCCGTAACCATAGCAGCTTTTCTGGTAACAAATCAAAATATAAAAAAAGAAATGAAAAAAATGAAAAAAATGAAAAATGAAAATTTGCTCCACATTCCTGCACACCAAAGAGCCAAAGGACACGCCCAAGCGATTGTCAAACGACAAAGCAAAAACAAATCGCCATTGAATACACCAACATCGACAACGACAACGACAATCAAATATCGACAAGCATTTATATATTGTATGTGTATGTATGTATGTATGTAGCATATGTACATTTGCATGTGAGTAGATGTTCTAACGAGTGCAATAAACTTATCACCGACAGCTGAACATTTTATTGCTTCCAAAGGAAAGAAAAAATAAAAATTAAAAAAAAAATCGAATAAATATTCGTACAATTGAGCGCAGGAGAACAAAAGTTATTAGAGAGAGGTCGTGTGGTCGAGGAGGATCTAAAACAAAATCGTGTGTTAACCCATTTACTATTGAAACTTCAAATACAGCAAAAAGTCATTTATCATTTAAACAGTGCAGCTCAATAAATCTTAAAGTGCAAGCAATGCACTCGACTACACGGCGAGGGGTGCTGAGCGAACGTGTGAGCGACCAAACATACGAATAAGTGTCTTTGAAGTACATGTAGAAATTTAACTATGAATTTTATGAATATCGGTCGTTTAAATGGGCGGGCGATAGACATCGGTGCTGGAGATCTTGATTTATTTAAGATAAAGAGATTCGAATAGACTTTAATATTTCTATTTGCCCACGAATCAGCTTCAATGATGATATATGCTCTAAGAAAGGGTGACATTCTTTCCCCATTGATTTTAATGCATTTCTTAAGCCTATAGATCCACTTCTGAAAACAGTTTTCAAAATATTGCTTTTTTAACTTATCAAGTTCAGCATTAACCGCATTAATTATCTCCTCTTTGCTATTAAAGACCTTTCCTTTTAATTTTTTTTTTTTAATTTTTGGAAATAACCAGAAATCACAAAGTGCTATATCCGGGGAATATGATGATGGACATATCTCTTCTATCTCAGAAATTCCAATAAATTACTCGTTATTTCAGCTGTTGAGATGGCGTGTTGTTATGATGAAAAAAGTAGCGCCGCAAATCCTCATTTTTCCTATTTTCCAACAAATTTTTGAAAACTCTTGGTAAGCACTCTTCGGTGGACCACTTTGCTGTTACCGTTTGACATCATTACTTTTGCTGCTAATTTTTGTTGCTTAGATTTTACGGGTGGGTTTGCACCTATTGGACTCCATACCATGGACTGCTGTTTGGTTTCTGGATCGTACTTATAAAACCAAGATTCGTCACCAGTAACGACTTTACTAAAGTTGCTAAACTGACCATTTGCGAACTTGTGTAGGAAAAATTTAGCAAAATGCACTCAAGCCTCTTTTTGGGCCTCATTTAAAATTCGTCGTACCCATCGAATAGTTTTCTTCGTGTATCCAGATAATTATTTAATATTCGGGGTACAGGTATGGCATTCAACATTCAAATCCAATTCATTAGCAATCATTTCTTGTATCAATCGTGGGTCTTCGTCAATTTTGGACTTCACCAGAGCTACAGCGACGTCATCAGTATAAGATTCTCGGGGTTTGTCCTCCACGGAAAAATCACCGGTTTGGAATCTTCGAAACCACTTAGAAATAGTCTTTAAAGGCGGTGCAATCGTTCCAGATACAATTTCTTTTCAGTGCGGTCCAGTTGTTGGCAGTAGAGGGCCGAATTGAGCGTTTCGCCATAGGCGAGCAGCTCGTAGTAGATGATTCCTTGCCAATCCCACCAAACACATAGCAAAACCTTCCCGGCCGTCAATCGTGCCTTGGCCACCGTTTCCGCCGGCTCACCGCTTTTCGACCACGACCGAGCACGACCGATTTCGCTTGAGGTTGTCGTAAGTGATCCACTTTTCAACGCCAGTCACCAAACGCTTCAGAAATGGGTCGATTTTGTTGCGATTCAGCAGCGATTCGCAGATGGAAATTCGGTCCATCATGTTTTTTTGCATTAGTTCGTGTGGCACCGAAACATCGAGCTTCGTTTTGAATCCAAGGTTATGCAAATGGTTCCAAACGGTTTTCTGGCTTATCTTTAGTTCCTCAGCCATTAAATAAGTGCTCACGTGACGGTCTGTTTCCACTATTTCCATGATTTCGACGATAGGAAAAATTCTTAGGAATATTTTAATATTGTCCAATTAATCCCAACTGGTGCAGATCTCACTGTTTTAAGGTATATGATCTACCAGTAACTGGACAGCATTGTTATAACTGCTACTCCTGCTTCTAAATGTAGGGAATCACTGGCCTCGGTGTGAGAAACACATATTATACTAACTCATTACGTCCTTAATATAGTACATTTCCTCGTGAATGCAGTGTTTAGTACAAACAGTCCGATTTTGGTTTTCAAATAATTTTTTTTTCTGTTATGCGGATGTCGCCTCTCCTGTCGGTTGTGCGGCTGCAGGGTATTCATTGGGCTTATTATTATTATTTTTATTATCATTATAATTATTATTATTATTATTATTATTATTATTATTATTATTATTATTATAATTATTATTATTATTATTATTATTATTATTATTATTATTATTATTATTATTATTATTAATATTATAATAGATGGACGGACGGAGCCGGATTTGTCAGCTATCACCCGAAAGTATTGAATTCCCTTGCAAAGGTATGAATAAATTTCCTAAAAATGTGTCGATCTAAGTCCGACCATAACTTAACTCATAACCCCCAAAATAGGTAGCGCACTCCGCTATCTAACTGAATATTTATGCAACTTGCGTTGCGCTTGCATGACTGCACACCTTTTAACGTATTGAACATGCATTGACAATGAGCTCACGTTTTAAAATATTCATAGCGCATATGTATTAGGTGGTAATATATATGTATGTATGTATATGTAAATATAAAGAGTATGAGATTAGATATGTATGTACACTTTGTGGCAAGTTAGAAGCTGAAAATATAGCGATACTCTCACACTCGCACTTGCGCACCGCACTCACAGACATACATACACATGCTTCGTTGCGCACATCTTCACCTTTAAGACGCACCACTGACATACCTGCACCTTTCTTGCAACACCTTGTTAACCATTTCACACGTTCCAGCGCCTCTCACAGCGTCACGCTCTTTATTTATTTGTTTACCTCACACATAAAGCCAATTTACATTACCTAAGGCTAACGACGTCAACGGCGACGTTCAAAGCTAGGTATGCGCTTTGCGTTTTAGAGGCCAAAATGAAGAGCTCAAAGTTAATTTGCACCAAACCGAATTTCTCAATGTTCAACACTTTTGCCAGTGTGCTTACCGAGCGCACCCACAGCCCATGCGGTGTGTGTCTTGCAATTCAACAGTGTAGCACACTTACGGGCGTTTTGTTGATGTGGTTGTTGTTGTTGTTGCACATTTCCAGCGGCGCTTTGATTGTAATGCGCCATGATTGAGGCTAAAATCAACTGTTAGGCAGGTTGTCAAGCAGCGCTCAAACAGACATATGAACAGCTCAGTGGGTTGGTGAGGGAATGAGCGAGAGTAAGTATGTTGCTGTATGTATGTGTGTGAAAATGCGCTCGAATACTTAGTTGGTCACATTTCAATGCTATTTTGGTTACCAGACGCCCTCCATTCCTACTAACTGACGCTTCGTTGTTAAGAGGCCAAAATACAAAATACAAACCATCTGCTCACCACCCACAAGTAAATGTTGGCTGAGTGTGCCGAAAAGCGCAAACATGAACAGATATAAAACTGTACCTGCCTGTGTGTATAGGGAATAGGGAAGAGTTTACATCGTGTGGAACATGATTGAGAGATAAAACGCGGGAAAAGAAAATAAAATAAAATAATAAAATAATATATTATGCAACAAAATAAAACCAAAAAACTAAAAAACTCAAATAGCAAATAAAGGAAAATAAAAAAATATTATATTAAATTAAATACATAAAATAAAATATAATATATAATAATAAATTAATGAAATGCAATAAAATAAAGTAAAGTACATATCAAAATGGTATGAAAGAAAAAAATAAATTAATTTAAGTAAACAAAATTAATACTATAATGTGAATAAAAATATAATAATGCAATACGAACTAAAGAAAATAAATAATATATTTAATTACACGGAAACAATTTTAATTTAAAAAAATAAAATCAAACCCAAAAAAAACCACAAAAATATAAAAAATGTAATGAAATAAACAAAAAGTTTTGTCAAATAAAGTAAAATACATTAAATTTAGACATAACAATATAAAATGAAATAAAGGGATAAAATCAAATAAGCCAAATGAATATAAGAAAAAATATAAATTATTGAAATGAAAGAATAAAGAAAAACAAATTGAACAGAATACAATAAAATAATATCCCATAAAATAAAATAAAAATATAAAACAAATACAATAAAATAAAATAAAAAACAGTAAAAAAATCAAATTAAATAAAATATAATAAAAACACTACAAAGAAGGAGATAAGATAAAATAAAATAAAATGCAATAGAGTAAAATAAAATAAAATATAATAATAAAACATAAAATGAAATTATATAAAAAAAAAATAAAACAAACCAAATTAAAGTAAATAATATAAAATAAAATAAAACATATTAAAACAAATTAAAATAAATTAAACTAAATTAAAAATAAAATATGAAAAACAGAAAGTCTAATACAAAATAGAAAAAATCAAAAGCAATAAAATAAAATAAATGAAAATGAAATAAAATAAAATAGGAAACTAAAATAAATTAAATTAAACTAAAATAAAATTAAAAAATCAAATGCATTAAAATAAAATATATGAAAATAAAATAAGATAAAAAACTAAAATAAATTAAATTAAACTAAAATAAAATTTTAAAAAATAAAGTTAAGTTTATTAAAATTTAATTAAAAAATGAAAAAAAAAAAAATTTTAATGAAATAAAATAAAAAAGGTGATAACATTAAATTAAATAAAGTGAAACAAAATGCAATAAAATAAAATAATAAAATAAAATAATATAAAACAAAATAAAACAGCGCAAAATAAAAATAAATTAAATTAAATCAAATAATTTGAAATAAAGTAGTTTATTTTTAGCTAATAAAAATAAAAAAATAAAAAAATTAAATAAAATAAAATAAATTAAAATAAAATAAAGTAAAATAAAAAACTAAAATAAATTACAATTAAATAAAACAAAATTAAATTAAAACTTAAATAAAATAAAATTAATTTAAATAAAATGAAGTTAAGTAAAATAGAAACAAAATAATATAAACGTAAATGAAGTTAAATAAATCAAATAAAAAAGTATTATTTTACTTACCAAAATAATAGAAATATAAATAATATATTTTAAAATAAAGTAGATTAATGCAATAAAATATAGTAAACGAGGGTTATAAAAATATATTTAAATTAAATAAAATAAAAAAATGAAAACAGTGAAATGAAATAAAATTAAATAAAATAAAATAAAAAACTAAAATAAATTGCAATTAAATTAAACAAATTAAGTAAAATGAAATAAAATAAATTTAATTTAAATTAACTTAAATAAAATGAAGGTTAATAAAATAGAATTAAAAAATAATATAAAATATCTAATAAAGTAAAGTAATAATAATAAACTACAATTAAATAAAACAAAATTAAATTAAAACTTAAATATAATAAAATTAAAGAAAGTAAAATTATTTTAAATTAATTTAAATAAAATGAAGTAATAGAATAAAGAATAAAATAAAATTAACTGAAATTAAATAAATCAAATAATATCAGAAAAATAAAGTAAAATAAAACATAATAAAATAATAGAAATTAAAATAAAGTAATTTGAAATAAAGTAGATTAAAGTGGATAAAATATAGTAAAAAAGGGTTAAGAAATATATATTGAAGTTAAATACAATAAAATCAAACAAAAAATTAATAATAAAAATTAATTAATAAAATTAAATTAGATAAAATAAAATGAATTAAAATAAAATAAACAACAGTACATTAAAATAAAATAAAAAGAGATAAAATAAAATGAGGTAAAATAAAATGAGATAAAATAAAACTATACAAAATGAAGTAAAATAAAATTAAATTTAAATTAAATTAAATAAAACAAAAAATAAATAAAATTCAAAAATAGAATATAAGGTAATATAAAAAATAAAAAAGTAAATGAAATTAAGTTAAATAAATTAGAATAAAAAATTATATAAAATAAAATATGTAATAAAATAATATATAAAATGTAATGAAATAAAATAAAAAATTAAGTAAATTAAAATAAAATGACATTAAATAACATAAACTGCAACGGAAACAAGAAATTCAATATTCCCATCACTAACTAGGTTACCCATGGTTATGAAAGAATTTAGACTAGCATACATATATTCGTCGGCCTTTGCACTGTGTACTATTTATCTACACGCTGGCTACTCGCCTCAACCATTACACGCGTGTTTGCCTGTGTGCTTTTGGCTAAAATAGTATACTCCAATGCCTGAGGACCGAGTATGCAATACGTTATACTATATTGTTGTTGTTGTTGTTGTTGTTTTTGTTCTATATGTTATAATGTATATTTGTATTTGTTATTGTTATTTGGGTTGTGCGCTGTTTCTGTGAACGGTGTTGTTACTGTTGTTGTTGTTGTTGCTCAAAAATTGCATGCTGTCCTAGTGACCCAGTTGCAGTTTATTAACCTCTGCCATAAATTCGATTTAAGCGAAAGTCCACACACTAATACAACCATATGGTTAGTTGGTCGGACGGTTGGTCGCTTTGTCGCTCTGTCGGGCGGTCTGTCGGTTGATCGGTTGGTCGGTCGTTCGGCAAATACTTACAGTAAACTTTTGCCACTCTACACACCCATCACACTACTCATAGCAGCCTCAACACACTCCAACAACAATATTCACCACCTTCAACGTTTAAGCGTTTCCTCTACCAATTTTACACGCCACCTTTAAACAACAACACTTTGGCCTTAACACATACACCTATGGTATATAAGCATATATAGACATACTTATATGGTAAGTATATTATGAACAGTAAGTACAGTAGGTATGTATGTATGTATGTACTAAGTGGTTGTTGTTGGCAAATGGGTTGTGAGTAAGTACTTGGGATTGCATGTGTTAACCCTTACTGCCTCCTCATCCCCCACCTTCCCCCTTCCTAAGTGGGTTTTGCAAAGTGAATGCATTTCTTTGTACTTATGTATGTATATGTGTATGTGTGTGTGTACTTACACTTTCAAATTGTACTCGTATGCGTGTTAGTGTTGGTGTGTTGGTTTGCATATGCGCCGAGTGTATGGCAGTAGTAGGTATGTACGAGTATGTATGTGAATGCTAGCATACAAATAGGTTACAGAAAACAGCTGTGACAGCAACAACAAAGGCTACAACAATAATACAAACAAAAACATTTAATAATATAAAGAATTGCAAAGCAATCGACTATTTGTGTGTCTCTCTGCACATCAACACACGTACCCCACACACACATATGTACAAAGAGAAAATGCCTACTTGTGCATAGTGATATATGTATGTACATATGTGCAAGTGTGCATGTGTACAATTGTATGTATGTGCTTGTTCTATATAATTTCGTTTGCATTGGCCATGCAAAAGGAATTTCAGCACCAAAATAACTTGGCTTAAAAATATGTGCCGACAACAAGCCTAAAAATAAGCACATCCTTTTGCACCTTACTTGCCTGCATACCATATAAACTCGCCTGCACATACATATGTACGTGTATGTGTTTTTGTGTGTACATGTGTAAACCATGCAAAGGGGTTTAACGGCAAAACAAATAGGGCATATCATGGATAAATAACTGTACATGGGTACTAGATATATGTAGGTATGTACTGAGAACCATTACTACCATACTGCATACCTACAAGCGATAACTGCATATGTACATATGTATGTGGTGTAATTAAAATCAGCAGTACATTTTGGCACAATTTTCTTCATTATCCAGTTCTCAGCAGGTAAATTGGAAATTTGATCATATGTATGTAGGTGTGTAAGTGTAAAAGTACACATACACAGATTTGTCTTAACAGGATTTTTAATTGCAACGATAATTTACAATAATTGGATTTTGGTTCAGTTGAAATATGCAATTTTACCCAGACGGCGGGGTGCATTGTGCAGGAGTTTAGCTTCTGGGGTTTAACATAAAATACATATTTTTTTAGAAATTTTAAAATATTTATTTCGAATAAATTGCATAAATACTTGCACTAAAATTGGAAAAAAAAAATCAGTTGTCAGCGAAGTTCAAAAGAGCCCTAATATCCAATTTAGAAGCCTCCCCCAGCACTTTGAACTGCAAAGATATCTAAGACGAATTCTAGCTGAGGCTGAACATAAATAGAGCACGTGCTCTAACGTCTTACTCTTGCTCTTTTTCCTGCATCTCACCCTTGTTCGGCACCCTGCTCTTTCGAAAATTTCATTACATATACATACAATAATATTATCTCTTGCAAAAGTGACGAAGGAGCTGGACTATACCACCTCCAGTATATGCTTCGTTAATCTTTTCTCCCAGAGAATCACAAACAGATGAGCAAGCTTTTGCTTTCCTTCTTTCTCATTTCTTCACTGCAAGACCAAATCCTCGGGTACCCTCTTCACCAGCTGGACGAAGGAGTACAGGGTTGAATTAGATGTTAAGGTCTATGACCAAAAAATTCCGACTGTAAACAATCCAAAGATATTGGGTGTCACATTCGATAGCCTGCATTCCTTCACTCCGCATATGACCGCAATTGCCGCAAAACTTCAGCGCCGCAACAAAATACTCAAAGCACTAGACGGCAGCACCTGGGGTAAAGAACACCGGTGTCAGAACACCGCCCTTAAGACTGCGACAGGAAACCTCCTGATGTCGTCGGAGCATCACTTGCACAGCGAAGTATCTATGCTACGAGTTAAGGAGGGAGAACAATGCTTTGCTGTGAAGCAGTTCCTAGTGAGATGTTACCGTAGGGAGCACCTTCTTCACATGCCCCCCCGAAACAGCACGTTTCCTGGACCTCCCTTTAGATGACCTGGGCGACTTAGATTAAGCGGAGTTAAAGAAACCGCAACTACAACAACAACAACCAGAGAGCAATAGCACTCTTCACAGACGGCTCGATGCTTGATGGGAAGGTGCGTTGCGGAATTTACTCTCCCGTGCTCCCAGTAAGCATGAGTATGAGAATTCCGGACCACTGTAGCGTTTTCCAGGCGGAACTCTTCACTATCATGGAGGCCGCGGAGTGGTTGCACAAATCCACGGTAGCAGTACAATCGGTTGCAATTTACTCCGATAGTCAGGCTGCAATAAGATCTCTTCAATGTAATGGTACCACATCAAAAGTGGCAATAAATTGTAGGAACTTTCTTAACAAACTCTCAACGAAGTAAAGTACTGCCGTGGTCTGAGTACCTGAACACAGGGACATCCCAGGCAAAACGAACTATGAATGGAAGGAACCCTTCAATCTACGATAAAACACGCGCACGTTGCTGGTTTACCTCTGTCCACGGCTAAGTATTTGCTTAAACTGGCCTTCACCAGGGAAGATGACTTAAGATGGTTGAATGAGGTCACGTGCTATGGCCAAAGTTGGACGCGAAAAAATCAAAAAATCGTATCCTTCTAGATCGGTTCTCCTTTAACATAACGACTGATATAATAACAGAACCCTGTTAAATGGGTCTTCACGGGAATAGGGTGGGCTATTACTGTAACGACTTCTGCCGCAGCTGTAGGGACGAAGAGGAGGAAGAGACAATCGGGAACTACCTTTGTCACTGTCCAGCCTTGGCAGCTGCGCGTTACAAGTTCCTTGGGAAACACTTCTTTGACTGTTTCGCTGAGTTGGTCTCAGCGAATATTGGAAATCTCGTTGCCTTTAGAAGGCACTCGAAATGGTTCGATTATTTGAGAAGGTGAAGATAGGAGCCTCAGCGGTATCACATTGGGTCTATTGGCCTAAGTGTGCTGGGGTTGGCCAGCAACTCAAGAGATCCACCCTGTTGCATATCGAGCTGTGCCTGAAAGTTCTTGCAAAGAATTCACCTAAGGCTATCAATCTCGTCGTGAATTTCATTACAGTGCTCTCTACAGCGATGTGGATTGGTTGATCAAGTAACCTATCAAGTGACGCCGTTGAAGTGGTCCTTAACGCAAGCTGTATACAATTTTGTTGACAGCGATCTACCAAACCAAAGCGCTCTAGAGGAATATCTCCCTTTGTGTAACACAAATGTATGAGATCCCTTGTGATACTCAACATCTTTTTATGCGCATTGTGCGGTACCACTGACCTTTCTCACCCTTTTACTACATTTAGCTTCCACAACAGTTTATTGTGTAGAAATTACTCCCAGGCACTTGGTGCGATCCTTCATTGACAGCTTCTCTCCATTGAGCGTCGGGAGTTTTGTTAGCGTTTACTTATAAGTTGACTATGTCGCCCTTCAATGCATGGTCTTTAGAGCGCTTTTCCATTACGTTACTGTTGGTTCTCTAGGAATTTTCCCGTAACAAATATAGCTATGTATATCCACAGGAGTGGTGACAGAATACCACTCTGAGGAGCTCGTCTACACGCTGGCCTAAGCACTCTGGCATCATTCCACTCCGATTTGATCTTCCCCCAGCTCAACAGAATATTTATTCATAGTAGAATGCCACACTTTGCCTGGGCTACTTATAGACTTTCCACTATTTCCTCATAGGAGATATTATTAAATGTCCCACTTACGTCTAGAAAAAGCACTTGGGTGCACTCTTAACGCCTCAGAGTTCTTTCCGTTACCGCGGATAGTGATTGAAGTGCTGTCTTAGTGGGTACACCCTGCGTATAAGCATGCAGTGCCTTTGATGAACTGGTCGACGGTTCATAAACATTAATTTTGTGATTTTTATGTTAGGAAAGTTTTATGTTTTAACATGGCCTGCCAATATATAGTGCAAGTAAAATTTCATAACATTAATTTTTAACGGTTTTTTATTAATTCATTCAATCGAAATTAATCTCGCACTTAATTTTGCATTGAAAATTACTTTTATTACGTATACGCCGTGGCATACCTATAACAATTTCTAAGGAGAAAAACACATTTAAACCTTGATACATTTATTTTTAAATATTTTACCTCCTCTTTAAACATCAAACAAAACAAAAAGACCCGTGAATTCAAAAAATTTGTGTGGCGAAGTCGCCCTGTGCGCAGTGCAACTCCAACAAAAGTCTTAAAATTGCAACTCTGTAATGTAAATATTTTTCTTATTCCCAACCCTTGTTTTCATTTGAGAAGACCATAAAAAATTCTTTATGATGTAAGCAACCAAACTGGTAATCGCGACGTTTAAAGCCTGTACGTCAGCACACTTGTAACCGATGGTAAAAGTACAGTGGAAGACGCCTCTATAAACATTTTATTACCAAGAATCCCGCTTCCAGCAATGTCAGAGGATAATATTGAGGCCTATTTTTATTCTCTCGATTTTTGGTTCGAAGCTACGCGAATTGCCATGGAGTTGCGCACTATCGTGGTGGTAGTCCAAGCCGGCCGCGGTAGCCGAGTGGTTAGCATTGCGTACTGCCATTCGGTAGTCGCGGGTTCATATCTTGGATTCGTACACCCAAAAAGTTATAGAAAATTAATTAAAAAAAAAAAATCAAGCTAAATTTTCTAATTGCAGTCGCCCCTCGGCAGGGAATGTCCACCCTTCCGAGTGTATTTCGGAAATGAAATAAAAGGCTCCTCATAAAAAAAAAACCATCAGCCGTTCTGAGGCGACTTAGTATAAACTATAGGTCCCTTCATATTGTTGGAAAAACATCAAGACGCGAAACCAAAAATTGGAGGAGGAGCTCGGCCCAAAATCTCTTCAGCGGTTACAAAGTGCCAATTATATATATATAAGGTCAAGTAAACAGTTCGTTCGGTTTTTTATTGATTTTTCAAAATATGATAACTTTGTGTGTGGGTGCATTAGGACCTCCCATCCGAGCTCCTTGAGGTTCTGACGCGTCACCACAGACGTGTTTGGCCTGGTGTTGTCCTGATGGAACACAATTCGGCCTCTATTGATCAAAGATGGCCTCTTTTGGATGAGTGTTGCCTTCAAGGGCTGTCAGTTGTTGACAGTAGAGGGCCGAATTGAGCGTTTGGGCATAGTGGAGCAGCTCGTAGTAGATTATTCCTTGCCAATCCCACCAAACACTCAGCAAAACCTTCCTGGCCGTCAATCCTGGCTTGGCCACCGTTTCCGCCTGCTCACCGCGTTTCAACCACGATCGATTTCGCTTGAGGTTGTCGTAAGGGATCCGTTTTTCATCGCCAGTCACCAAACGCTTCAGAAATGGGTTGATTTTGTTCCGATTCAGCAGCGATACGCAGATGGAAATTCGGTCAATGAGGTTTTTTGCGTTAGTTCGTGTGGCACCCAAACATCGAGCTTCTTTTTGAATCCAAGGTCATGCAAATGGTTCCAAACGATTTTCTGGCTAATCTTTAGTTCCTCAGCAATTAAATAAGTGCTCACGTGACGGTCTGTTTCCACTATTTCCATGATTTTATCGCAATTTTCGACGACAGGCCTCCCGACGCTTGGTGCATCTTTGACATCGAAATTACCGGAACGGAACCTGGCAAACCACTTTTGTGCTACACGTTCGTCGTTCGTTTACAGTATCGGACTCATAAACTAAATTAATCCATAATTAAGTCCATCTTTGACGAGCGCTCACAACGTACTGAGTCAATCAATCGAAAAACTGTCAAAGACAAACTTCTAGCGCGAATAAACACGTTTTCAGCGCCGTATAGTATGACATGATGCGACAATGGACTATGGACAATAACGCCATCTCTTAGTTAAAAACCGAACGAACTTTTTACTTAATCTAATATTTTCGTCCCTTCTTGTTTTTATTACAATGAACTTCAATTATTTGGCAAAAAATATGCATAAAATTAACTTTGGTCTCCTTGTATTTCACACCCTTTTACATTAGAACTTAACAAAACATACAGACTGTTTACTTAGGACACGAGTTCTAGGAAAAATCATAAACTTCTACACATTGTCAATTATGTAAGCGTATTTATGTGAGTGTTAATATGTAGCATTTTAATTTTATCATTTCTTCGAAATTTAATTAATCAGCTTAAAAACTTTTAGAAAATATTGACGAAGGATATTGCCTGGGAATAGAATATATCATTGAAAAAAAAAACACTTGTCAGTTTGGGAAAATTCATTTTGATATGTGTAAGTGCCAGATAAATTAAGAGAAAGTTGTTTGTGTTTTCGGTTAGTAACCACAGACTCTCTATTGTTGTTGTCAGTTGGTTAAGTGAACAAAGAAAATCTATTTAATTGAATATGACATGAAAATTCCCTTAAGACATTAAAACATTTGGTTTCATATTTTACCACACGTAAATATGTATGTAAATGTCATTTTGTAGGCAACTACTGGTGCGAACATACTGCTGACAGCTACTCAGCTAGCGTGTGGACCACATTCTAAAATTGTTAGATACTAAAAAAGGCGCATAGTGATGGAACACCATCTCATTCATATAGCTGCCGCTCCCTTATTTTGCCTGTCGGCCCAATTTTCCGCCACATTTTCGATTGTGTCGCTCTCTATGACTGAATAGGGAACAAATTTCAAGTCATGAATCGTCTCTAAATGGTTGATGTAGCACGGCTTCTCCCAAAAATAGTCAAATATCAGCAGCAAGGCGACCAGTTGGCATCATCGTTTCGGCTAATTTTGCAATTTTCAAAGACAGTGCGCAAAGATCGATTGTAACGTTGGATGTGTAGTATGTACGGCCATCCACTTGAAACCTCTCATCGTCCCTGTCATTTTCTTCAACTGTTGTAAACAAATAATCTCCCAGCTGTGCACAGTAACGATTAGCGCTGATAGTAACGACAGCTCCTTTCTCGTTTTCAAATAAAAAGCGAGCCAATGAAATCGCCGAACTTCAGCCTATGGAGGGAAACGAATTCACATGGGAAACTTGAGGAACTTCAGTTCTTGAACCAATTGGATTTTATAAGTCCTCATAACGAGGTCTTTAAGCCGAATGCTGAGTGCCTTCAAACCGAGTCGAGTGGATCTTGAAGGCTGTTCCAGCACACTTTGAACTACAGTGACAATATTTTCCTCTCAACTAACTAGACGAACACGTTCGTAAGTTGTTTCGTTCGATAACGAACCGACTTGGCGAACTCGCTATACAAATTGATCCATAAACTGTCTGAAAGGCGATTTGTTTCAACCAAATTTCACGCGTAGTTTCGTTGGAGTTGCGGTTGCGGTTGAAGACTCACCTGTTTTGGATTTAAATTTATTTTCCAATTTTCTTCAACCGCAAACTCAATCATTTCGTAAACAACAAAACTTTGGGCTGAATATTTGACACATGGGAAATGTCATTGAAGATATTGAAGTTAAAAACCATACGGCAGATAGTCTACCATTTATTACCAAGAAAATATAGGGTGTTTTTTTTTTGTCACTGAGGCAATAATTTTTTCGGAGTTGGTCCTTTTGGCCAACCCCTGAAGTGATTTTCAGCCGAGCTACTCCTCCAATTTGTGGTTTTGCTTGTTGATGTTTTTCCAACAGTTTATACTAAGCCGCCTCCGAACGGCTGATGGTTTTTTATGGGGAGCTTTTTATTTCTTATCAGAAATACACTCGGAGGGGTTGACATTCACTGCCGAGGGGCGACCGCAATTAGAAAATTTAGCTTAGTTTTTTATTTAAATTAATTTTTTATAACTTTTGGATGTTGGTCATACCTGGATTTGAAACCGGACCTTCCGAATGGCAGTACGCAATGCTAACTACTTGGATACCAAATTTTCGCGCATTACCCTTGCCGGCCAGCTTCTCAAAGTCTTCGTATTCACCCATCTTGGCCTCTTTCTTTTTTTGTCCGCACCTGTTCGTCATCTCTCGGTATCAATCCCATCCGCACGTGTTGTGGTCAATCGAAATGTTGCGACACGGCAGTCCTCATCTTACCAGCTGTTTTTGCGACATTTACGAAATCCAATAGTCTCGTTTGCAGCTGTATGTAAGAAGCTTGAAATGCCGTCCCACAGGTCCCTTATACCGAGTTGCTGATGAGTGCTCTCAGAGAGCTGGAATGCAAGTCGAGTTGAAAATTGTTCTGCAGTCTGTTGTGATTGCAGCTTTTCGATGTCGAACTTTGCTTGTGTTTATTAACGGGCGTTCTTCGATACACAGAGGCGCATGCGTATCTTCACTGCAACAAGATAGTGATTCGAGTCGTTGTTGGGTCCTCGGAGTGTACGCACGTCAAGTCAAGAACACTGGAGATATGTCTTCCGTCTATCACCAACATGATCGATCCAAGTAGCTTGATGAATTGTCTTGTGCTTGAATCTAGTACTGCAGACAACCATATTTCGGGCTCCGGCGAAGTCGATCAGCCTCAACCCATTAGGAGATGTTTCGTTGTGGAGGCTGAATTTTCGAAAAGTCGCTCCAAAGATACTTTCTTTGCTCACCCTGAGTTTGAGATCGTCAAGAATAATTCTGACTTCGTGGCGGGGGCAGCGTTCATAAGTATGTTGGGGGCGCTCATAAAAAGCATCTTTGGCCAAATCGTTCTACTCTTCCGTCGGTACGTGGGCGTGCGCAAATCAACGATATGTTAAAGAATTTCACTTTGTTGCGGATTGTGGCGAGACGCTCATCCAACGGGGTGAATGCCAGTACTCGACGAAGGAATCTCTCTCCCACCACAAATCCGACACCAAATTTGCGCTCCTTCATATAGCCGCTGTAGTAAATGTCACAAGAATCTACCCGTTTTCGTCTTTGTCCCGTCCATCGCACTTCTTGGACGGCGGTGATGTCAGCCTTTGTTCTTACGACGACATCAACCAGCTGGGCAGCGGCACCTTTCCAATTAAGGGTCCGGACATTCCAGGTGCATGCTCTCAAATCGTGATTCTTAATTCGTTCGTCAACAGAAGGAGGTATCTCATCCGTTGCATAACTTTTCATAACATTAAATTATTTTCTTTTAATTTCTTCTTGAAAACCACTTGTCTAAAAAGGCGCCTTTTATATAATATTAACCAGCATATATATGTATGTTCATATATGTACATCTTTCTAATTTGAAACCAATTTGAAACCACAACAATTTCCTTTGACAAGCCATGCTAAATGAATTTGTGTGTGTACATACATATACATATACATATATAGTATATACAATATAACAAATGTATTTTTCTAAAATTTCCACACTCATTCTCCATTTATTTGAAAATTA
>JAWMAG010000054.1:13355000-13385000 GCA_037013455.1 Ceratitis rosa
GCAATATGTATAAATTTCTATAATTTGGCATGTATGTAATTTTTTTCTATTGACATTAACCTACAAAAATACGCAAGTCACATTCCGCCAAAATAATAGCGTCATATTTGTTAACCTCAGTGAATACACGCATGTCGAGTTTCATTCCAAGTAAATCGCATTTGCGACATTCGTTGCTTTTCTTATTTCATCAAAAGAAAAAAGCAGCTGAAACTCACCGGTTGCTGGTAGAAACTTATGGTGAACATGCTCCAGTGATTAGAACATGTGAGACAAGGTTTAGTTAATTTAAAAGTGGAGATTCCGATTTGACAGAAAATGAATATCCTGGTGCAGCGAAAAAGTTCGAAGACGAGGAATTGCATGTTGATCCAACCCAATTGCAACAAAATTTGGCAGAAACACTACATGTGACTCGAGGAGCAATTTGCCAACGTTTAAAAGCCATGGGAAAGATCCAGAAGTATGGAAAATGGGTGCCACACCAGCTGAACGATAGACAATTGGAAAATCGAAAAACCGTTTGTGAAATGCTGCTTCAACGATTCGAAAGGAAATCTTTTCTGCATCGAATTGTCACGAGGGACGAAAAATGAATTTATTTTGAGAACCCGAAGCGAAAAACATCATGGCTTTCCCCTGGTGAAGCTGGCCCATCGACTGCAAGGCCAAGTCGCTTTGGCCCTAAGACAATGCTCTGTGTTTGGTGGGACCAGTGTTGTGTGGTGTACTACGAGTTGTTAAAACCTGGTGAAACGGTGAACACAAATCGCTACCGACAACAAATGATCAATTTGAATCATGCGTTGATCGTAAAATGGTCGGAATGGGCCCGAAGACATGGCAAAGTTATCTTGCAATATGACAACGCGCCGTCTCATACCGCTAAACTGGTGAAAGGCACATTAAAAACACTTAATTGGGAAATATTATCACACCCGCTGTGCTCTCCAGACCTCGCCCCGTCCGACTATCACCTTCCCTTGCAGAGCAGTGTTTCGGTAATTTTGAAGAAGTCGAAAAATGGCTCGTCGAATGGTTTGCCTCGAAAGAGAAAAAGTTTTTTTTTGGAATGGTATCCATAATTTGCCTGAGAGATGGCCGAAATGTGTAGAAACCAATGGTCAATACTTTGAATAAAAAAATTTTGAGATTACTCTGAAAATTAGGCGTTTTTTTATCGAAAAAACCGGCAAACTTGAACAAACGCACCTGATATATGGGGCAGAGGCGAGGACGATGTCGACAACTTTGAGAGACTTCGAGAGAAAAGTTTTGCGAACGATTTATGGTCCTTTGCGCATTGACAACGGCGAATATCGCAGATGATAGAACGATGAGCAGTACGAGTTATACGATGATATTGAACTAGTTCAACGAACGAAGGGAGCAGTAGATATGGTGGCTAGGTCATGTCGTTCGAATGGATAAGAAAACTCCAGCTTTGAAAATATTGGATGTAGTAACCGCTGGTGGAAGCAGAGGATGAGGAAGACCTCCAATCCGTGGGAAGAATCCGGTGGAGAGTGATCTGGTTTCACTTGGTATTTCCAACTGTCGCCAGACAGCGAAAAGAAGAGATGAATGGCGCGCTTGTACTGATGCGGCTATAATCGCGTAAAAGGTATCAACGCCAATAAAGGAGAAGAAGGTTATACAGCGTCAATGACAATTACATTGTCTCACTTCACCTGCTATACTACCATTTCCACACTACGCACCAAAGGCTTGTGATAATTCCGACTGCATTTACACTTCACCTTCACGGCATCGAATTTAATGTATTTACAACCGTTTGGTCTATTTTAGGTGCTTAACCTCAACTCTCGCGACTCTTTTTGTTCTGCTTTAACAACAACTAAAAAACAACAAACCACAAAATCCACGTCTTACTCATTACTTAAGAACTTCTCATCTGTTTGACAATAAGCCGGATATTTCACGTGAACTTTTTTTTATGTTTTTTTTTAATTATTCCCCCATTTTTTTTTTTTTTTTTATTTGTTAGCTTCGAAGTCATGCAATATTCTTAAGTGTCGCTTAAGCTGCTCGAAACTTTCCCAATTAAAAATTTCCAGAATATTTCCGAAATGATTGAATAACATACTTTGCTTACATAAGTGCTGCTCCAGAGCTTATGGGCCCATTCATTCATCCATATAGCCATATAAACTATAAAACCATACAAGCGTACATACATATCTATGCATCTATGATGATGTAGTTCAACAATGAAATACATATATGTATGTATATATGTATATATGTATATATTGTACATGCATGTACTATTTAAGCCGTGTGTAGTTCGGTTGGTTTGGTTGGGAAAGTAAGTTCAATTTTTTTCGCACTCCTCCGGCTGCTTGCCTGCTTTTCCTTCCTTTAATGTATAGATATATATATATATGTATGTATGTAGGTATATCTACATACTCATATATTGAACGCTTGCCATGCACTTTCCATTTCCAATCAATTTCTATATACATACATATGCAATATATATACTTATGCATGTAAGTAAGTCTATATGCATCTTCATACATCTGTATACTTATTTGTATGTATGTATGTATGTATGTAAGTATGTATGGCTGTAGTTACGCTTTCATATTTACTGAATGGAGTTCATTCGATTGTTGCTTTTCTGCTGTTGTTCCTCTTTAATTCTTTCTTTCCTTTTTGTTACACGTTTGTTTTGGTTCTTTATCCGCCCCAGTCAAGTGGAATCGACCGCCGCAAATACACCGTAGGAGCAAAAGAAGAAGAAAAAGAAGAAGGAAAAAAGAGAAAAAGAGGCAGAGGCGATGTAATATATCGGAAGCCACAATGCAACCGAAAAGTGTTGAGGATAAGGCAAAAGTCGCAGTGGAAGAAGAGCCGAGCAGGCAGTAGTGCAGAAAAGTTGCAACTACAGCAGGCCACATGTTTACATACATATTTATCTATGTTTGTATGAGTATGTATATATATGCGTGTATGTGTGTGTGTGCTGAAGGTGAACACAGCTGAGTCGGGCAAGGAAGTGTCGCCGTGACTCCTATAACAGCTGGCACGTCACCCCAATCAACGAAGCCACCTCCTGCCGAACAACTACCCAGCATGCATTTCACTCGAAATTCCAGTCAACATTAAGAAACAAACAAAAACAAAATACAAAAACAAACATACAAAAGCAAAAAACAAAAACAATTTTAGTTACACGATGGTAAAACGCCTTCGGCTCGAGTGCAACGCGATGGTGGTGGCGACAGCAACGTGGTGATGGTAGTATGGCGTACGGCGTACGGTGCACAAGGAAACGAACGCTTGCGAATGCCACCTCCTTCGGTTAGTTAAGGTGGCTGAGCATATGCCGATGGCAAGTGGAGGAGCGAGTAGCAGAAATGTACGAAATGTACGAAATGTTTGCGAAACATGACACAGTGAGCAGATGGGATGGGCAAGTGGGTGGGAGTTTGTTGCGTTTGCGAGATTCATCGTGGCGAACGACGCGTCGCGTCGTTACGGAGGAATCAGTTCAGTTCAGTTCAGTTCAGTTTGATTCTGTTCGGTTGAGTTGAGTTCAGTTGCAGTTTGTTATCGCGTCGGAGCGCACATACCAAAACAAAATTTCGGCAACCAAAAGACGGAATACAATTTTTCGAATATACATACATATATAAATATTTATTTATTTTTTTTTTCACAACAAAAATTTTATTACGCCAAAAAACGCGAAAAAGGAAAGTCAACGAAGAAAGAAGCGGATTTTTGAATTTGTGAAAGACAGCAAAAAAGCAAAAAAAAAAATAAATTAATTTTTAAACGACTTATAAACGCGCACATCGAAACGTCGTAGCACAAATACTTACACAAACACACAACTTATAAACTCACATGCATACATACATACATACTTATATACAAATATAAATTTATACGCATTAAATAACAAAAAGGATAAAATTACACGCACATACTTACAAAACAGCCATATAAGCATTTATACAGAATATAATCTAAGGCAAAACCACATAAACAAAAAACAATTTAACTAAAACACAAACACACATACTCGTATGTATACGTATATGCAAATGTACTGCATAATAAAGCATTGGCGGCGGCAGTAGCAGCAGCAGCAGCAGCATAAAAATATTAATATCGACAACAACAAAAGCAACACCGAAATGGAGCGACAATAAATAACAATTTTAGCGTGTAAAATCAAACAACAACAACACTCGATATTGTACAACACAGAAGAAAAAAACCATTACAACAAAGGTACATACACAGGTGTGTGTGTGGTAAAGTGAATTGTATGAAAGTGCTAAATCACTTTGGCCTTTAGTGTGTGTGTTCAATTAATAATAATGCAAAAACAATATCAAAAAAAAATATATATTTTATGACTTGCAAATGCATAATAAAATCATTAAGTTGCCAACTGTAATCAATACAATTGTTAGTAATAAAAATCGTGTTGTTGACAAATAATTCAATAAACTCTGACAAATTTAGTAGTTCGAATTAAAAATAACATAACATTTGTTTATGACACAATAAAGTTGAATAATAATAATTAAATAAAGAAACTCACAAGCTGTGTGCAAAAATAAAAAAAAAACATTAGTTACGAAAAAATAATAAATTTTTCCCAACGAAGCTTTGATTTTTGAATTATTCGATTTACATTCCCTCTGAATTGCATGGCAACTATAAACTATATAAATTTTAATTAATTTTACGAGCTCAAAATCAATTGAAAAATAAAAAAAAAATATATAAAAACTAAAAACAAAAACTTAAAATAAAATATTAAATATAAAATATAAAATATAAAATATAAAATATAAAATATAAAATATAAAATATAAAATATAAAATATAAAGTATAAAATATAAAATATAAAATATAAAATATAAAATATAAAATATAAAATATAAAATATAAAATATAAAATATAAAATATAAAATATAAAATATAAAATATAAAATATAAAATTTAAATATAAAATATAAAATATAAAATATAAAATATAAAATATAAAATATAAAATATAAAATATAAAATATAAAATATAAAATATAAAATATAAAATATAAAATATAAAATATAAAATATAAAATATAAAATATAAAATATAAAATATAAAATATAAAATATAAAATATAAAATATAAAATATAAAATATAAAATATAAAATATAAAATATAAAATATAAAATATAAAATATAAAATATAAAATATAAAATATAAAATATAAAATATAAAATATAAAATATAAAATATAAAATATAAAAGATATAGAGGAAAAAATAATAAGTACAAATCAAGTAGATTTTAAATGTTTTTTTTTTTCAACTATAGGGTTATCCAATTCGTGGTTTTAAAATGCACGGCACTTTCATCTCTATCGCTGTCGAACCAAACATGTTTTGTTTTAGTTAAAAGTCGGGCGTTTATGAAAATTGAGCGTCTTACAACCACACAACACGTTAAAATTTCTAAAACCTACTACAAAAATAGTGATTCAATTGTGGCCAAGGAGGCTATGGTGCACATAATCGTCCAACTACTCAAGCAATTGATAAAATTTTAAAGAAATTTTAATAGACCAGATTGGTTGTAGATATTTTAAATTCAATATCGTTTTGCGTGTTCCACCTCAAATAGCGCTACTGTAAGTACTCGAAGTATTAAACGGCTGCGACTTTCTTACGACAAATTATGGCGTATTTTGCACTTGGACTTACACCTACCTACATACATACATCCATACAAAGTTCAGCTCATACAACAACGGAAGCCGGTTGACCATTCACAACGTCGTACAAACGTCGATTAAGTGCTTGAACAACATGCAGTGGGCAGTGATTTTTCGAACAAAATTTTATTCAGTGACGAGGAACATTTTTCACTCAGACGATACGTAAATAAGCAAAATTTTCGCATTCAGGCCCCGAGAATCCTCAGAGATTCCATTATACATAGATGAATTTTAACGTCTGGTGAGCTCTTTGGTCCGGAGATGTAATTGGATCTTACTTTTTTTTTTTAAACGACAAAGACGAGACCAGCGCTGGCGATTCGGAGTGTTATGGTCATATGATAACCGACTTTACTTGGTCAGCAATTAAAGAATGCGACCTGAACAATATGTGGTTTCTCACAAAATGCTGACACATCACAAGCGTTTATGGATTTATTCCAAGAGAATTCTCCCAACCGCTGAATCCCTCGTCTTGGCCTGGTCAATTGGCCAGCAAGATCGTGTGATTTGACACCGTTGGACTTTTCCTGTGAAGCTACACGAAATACCGTATTTATGCGTATAAACTTTTAACTCTCGAGACAAAAAATGGTCGAAAATACCTCTAATGGATCGAATTTTGCAAAAAAAAAATTGCGGAGTGGTCATTTAAATGAGTATTTCATATATAAAGTCAAGGTTTACATTTTATTAAAAAAAAATAAACACTATTTTAAATGCAATTAATTTAAGTTTATTTCCGAAACCGCAAAATTAGTAATCTTGGAAAAAGATCAGTTGTTGAAAATTCTTAATACGTTAATTTGTTTTTTTTTTTTTGTGTTCAAAAAAGTATTGTTTTTTATTAAAAAAAATAGTAGAAAATAAAAAAATATATCGTGCAGAGTATTGTCCGGCGGAAGCATCTACTTTTTTCCATCTGTCAGATAATTTTCGAATACCATCAATCCAATCATTGAATCATTCTTCGATTTATTCAGAGACACAAATCCGAACCCTCCAAATCCTTTAGCATCCCTCGAAAAAGCCAGTAGTCGGAAGAAGGCAAGTGGAGTAAAACATTCCATTTCAGCGTTTCCTGTTAGTTTTTGACCTTTAAAGCCACGTAGAGCCAAAATTTGTCATATTGCAAAATCACTTTGTCATGCTCTTTGCTGCAAAGTTCTCAAGTGCAATGTCGTTTGATCGTTGGTTGAGTAAGCCACCACACCAGACTACCATAAAGTAAGATTGGCTTGACTAACGACTAGGCGATATGCCACAAGTAGACTCTAGCAGCTTTTTACATGCCTAAAGGGCACCACTGGCCTTTTTCACCCTCTCTTCTACATTGAGTTCCAAGAAAAGAATATTGGAATAAAATATAACTTAGAAAGTGTTTGAAATAATTTTGCCCACACAAAGTATTGAGATTACTCTTCATAAAGTTAATCAAATATTTAATACCAAAGTTGAATGAATGTATTCGCTTTGACAATTAATGGCCAATATATGAGGCGACTTAACACAGAGTTCAAAATAACACTTTAAAACTATTGACGCGATGAAGTTTTTCCAACAAACGTAGAAATCTACTGTACATTCCAAGCCGCCTCCGAACGGCTGATGGATTTTTATGCGGAGCCTTACTTCATGTCACAAATGCAGGCTAGACTGCCCTGCCGACAAACGATTGCAAATGGAAGGACGAACTTAATTTTTTATTTAAATTAATTGAATGTAAAAATTAGTAGATTTTGTTAGGCTTTTGAAAACAAAGTTAAAACTCAATTCAAATATAAAAATATTTCATTTTGTTCAATTTCAAATATATAAATACTTCAACGTTGCTCAATTTTCATTTTTTTATTTTTAAAATCATTAACTGCTTGCTTTGATTTTTATATTAGTTAATTTTTTTATTAGATTAATCTGCTGCTCGAATTGATTTATTTTCAAAAAAAAAAAACACTTTACTATGTAATTAAAATTCAGCTACCCATGGGTTTGCCGAAACCTTTGAGCTAAAGTTAGCTTAAGGTTAACTGGTAATGGTAAAACATGGCAACGAGTTGATTTTTCAATTGAAAGTAAACAACAAAATTACATGGCGTATACGTAACTTTTTGAACATAAAATTAGAGAGGCGTATGCCGCAATAAACCCATAAATTTGAAAAGCTTAAAGGTTATATGCTGTTGGAAGGCTTAATAGAACGCCCTTTTTTAAGAAGTCTAAGAATTTATTATAGCTGAAGTTCTTTCCTTATCAATTACATGTGATGGTAGTGCAAATAGAAGACATTTATTTCAGCGATTTTTATGATCTTAGCTTCAAAAAAAAGTTAGGTAAATAAAAGTATTAAATTGAAAAATAATAAAAATTTTCAAATGGCTTTTATTGCAAAAAAAAATTTTTAAATTTTATAAATATGTTTTAAATATTAAAATATATATAATAATAAGGTAAAATAAAAAAAAATGTAAATATGGTTTAAATATTTTTCCTGTGTTTAATACCTGAGGAATATATATAGCTAAATAAATTAAAAGAAAAAAAATAAAATAAAAAAAAAATTACAAATTCAAATGAGGGATCCCTAGATTGGACACCTTGAGTTTGAGAAAACGAAATCAACTACTTTGAAAGGACGACGAAACGTTTTGGGAAAAACACATTTAAAGTTAATCTATTACGTAGTATTTCAAGCTCAGGTGTATATTAACTGACATCGGTATGGCTTAAAGAGAACATACTTTAATATACAGGTTTATCCATTTTGCGGTTATGAAAATAAATTAAAAAAAAATGCATTTAAAGTTACTTTTTATGGAATTCTTTTTTTATAATAATGTTTGGATCTTGGCATTATATGTAATACACTACGAAATTCAAATGACCGTCCGAGAATTTTTCGATCCGTTTAAGATAATTTTCAACCCCTTTTGGCACATATTGGGCGTTACCTCAGTCATAACTTGACGACTGTTGGTATTCAAGTGCTTAAGAATTAAAGATTTATCTGCATAAAGTCGGTTATTCACTTAGCCTTACAAATAAAGTCCAAAGATGTAAAATCGCGCGATTTCGTTGGCCAATTAACAGTGTCAAGACGAGAGATTACGCGCCCGCAATAAACGCATATTCGCTCGTTTTGTGCCACATGTGGCACCATCTCATTGAAACTATATTTTGTTTAAGTCGTGTTCTTCACTTACAGGCCAAAAATAGTCGGTTATCATAAGACCGTAGCCGACTCTGAATTGATACTGACAGTCTCGCTATTATCATTTTCAAAGAAGTAAGGTCAAATCACAGCTCCGGACCAGACTTTAAGTTTTTCTTATATCATGACCTCCCTTCAACTATTTGAGGATTCTTGGAGCACCAAATGCGATAATTTTGCTTATTTATGTATCCCCCGAGTGAGAAATGTGATTCGTCGATGTAGAAAATTTTGTTCGTAAAATCGCCGTCCACTGCTTGTGGTTCAAGCACCCAATCGACGTATTTACGATGTTGTGAATGGTCAAATAGCTTCAATTGTTGTATGAGCTTGGTTCTATATGGGTCCCAGCACTTTAACATACAGTAGCGACATTTTAACCTTACCGATTAAACGATGATCTGTTACCGGTCAAGGCAGTTCAAATTTCTTTCGAATTTTCTCAATCGCTTTAGTAGTTGGACGATTATGCGTCTTATCTTAAGGCCCGAAATTTCAACAAACGAAATTTATTTGAAAAAATTATAAAATAATTTTTGGAGAAGTGTATCTTATATATAAAAATTGTATGTCCGTTTGAAAAAATCCAGTAATCTTCAAAAATCTCCAAAAATTATAGGGCGATCGCCTTGAAATTTCGTCAGATTATTTTTATGATTCCTGAGAAAGCTTCTTCGGGTAGTGTACCAGGGACTGACCTATTTGAAAAAATCTTAGTTATGGTTCGATTTACTTGATATACTGTACAAAGGTGGGTTTATGCTTATATGAGCAGGAAAACCATTCTTCTTTGCGGGAAGTGTACCAATGTCAATGGTAATACCAAATTTGTTGTATATTAATTTTTCATACATTCAATGAGTATGTGCGACAGCGAAGTGCCTCAGGACACAGCTAGTTTATATATAAAACTAGTAATTTAAAATTAACAATATTACTTATTAAAAAATAAATTAAATTAAATAAAAATGCACTTTTTAAAATACTCAAAGCAAAAAAAAATTATTCATCAAAATAAAAATATAAAAAAATTAACAATATTCCAAAAATATTTTATTTTTTATTCTCAAATTCAATCGATATTGGAAGTGTAGCCAAAAAATGTTTTTATTTAATTGACTAAAAAATCCAAAAAATTTCTACAAAATTTTGAAATAAAAATTAAATTTCAATTTCAATGATAAAAGATACTAAAGGAGTAAGGCCACTGTAGATGCTTCAAAAAATTTATTTTTTATTGGCTAAAAGTATACTTTGAAATTTCTAGAATAAGGAATAAATGGACTTATACCTACGTGTCCGCCAACGATTTCATTGATATTTTGAGCCCTTTTACCAAGCGCACCGGGCCGCTCCGATAGATGTTTTATATGTCTCGAAACTTTAAATACATTTTTCTGGAATCAGGTTTTGTGAAGTTGGCACGCAGCGCAACTCAAATAAATTTCAATATTTTCAATTGGCTTTTTTCTTACACCTTTTTGATATTATTTTAATCTAATATAAACAATTGTTATAAACAATTAAGTGCCGTTTTCTTTTAGTCGAAAAATTAATTTTTTTCTCAAATTCTTCCAAATTTCCCGAAAATCAATATTTTTATTTTTTTTTTTTTTGTTGCAGATTCTATTTTGCAGCCATGTGCTGCGGGGCGCTGAGCTCCTAGAAGAAAAGTCACGTTATGAAAATGTCCATAGTTCCGCCATTTTAAAATATTTTTTTGTTGTAAATTATAATTTTTTTTATTTTAATATGAAACTAATGAGATATCAAAACATTATAAATGTATTGCCTTTCTTTCCACATAAAAAAAAATCTTGAAAAAGGTGTGGCCTTACCCCTTAATTAAAAAAATTTATTATAAAATATTTTTGTAGAAGTTTTATTTTTTTTTTTTTCAAAAAGACTAAATGAGTTATGTTTAGTATATATTTTATAAAATAAAAAAAAAAAATATTTATAAATAAATAAATAAAAAAAATTAATTAAATTTTTCTAAAATTTTCAAAGCATTCATTTCTCCTATCGGCAAATCTATTACCAAAAACTTGCCAAAAAATTTTTTTAAAAAAATTCAAATAATTTTAATTTAAAAATAACTTATTTAAACAAATAAAAATAGTATAAAATGGTTTTGTAGAAGTTTCATTTTTTTTTCAAAAAGATTAAATGAATTATATTTAGTATATATTTTATAAAAAAAACGAATTAATATGCGTTTTCTAAAATTCTCAATGCAATAATTTCCCCTACCGGCAAATATATGATCAAAAACATGCCAAAAAAATTTAAAAAATAATTTTAAATAATTTTAAAATTAATAACACAAGCTAAAAATACTATAAAAAATAAAAGATATTAACTCTAATGCGCTGGAATATGCTTTTAAAACATTTTTAAAGCCAAACGCAATTTTTGGAAAAGAATTATTTTTTTTTTACCATAGCTATTTAACTTGATTTGAAAAAAAATTTAATTTCTTTAATTTAAAGAAAACTAATCAAAATAATAAATTTGAAATTTAATTTAAGAAGAAAAATGTTAAAGTAAAAAATGAAAACAAAAATCAAATAAAATGTATTGAAACGAAAAATCACTCAAAAACTGATAGCTTTCAATAAAAACCACACATCTCTACATCTACTCGTGTGTAATTTTAGGGAAAAATCAACGCATCGTACGGCTAGTTATACATACATACATACATATGTACATATGTACACACATCAAAACTGAACAATCGACATAATTGCATTTCAACGAGAGACTTTCAACATATCAAAAGCGTTAAAAGCAAAATTTTCGAAAATAAGCAAAGCCAAGATAGTAAGAAACGAAGCGAGCGGAGAGCATCAAAGCATCAAAGCATCATAGCAGCGGAGAAGTGGAGAAGCGGAGAATATAGCAATAGAGGACAAAATAGCAATTAATTGCAGCAATTTAACACATAAGAGCACACTTTACAGCAATAACAAATGCAGCAGCGATAACTAATAACGACGAGAACTTTTGTGACGGCACAACAACAACAACAAAAACAAGAACAACAAGAGGAAGAGGAAGAAAAATAACAAATAATACGCCAACAGCACTGAGAAGAGATAAGCCAAGCAACGTTAACAGTCACAGCAACAGGAACAGCAGCAGCAGCAGCAGCAGCAATAACAACAACTAAAACAACAGTAATAATAATCAGCGCAACAGTAATTTGAAATCAAACAACGACTACTTTTAATCCTTCAAAACGCGCGCACTTACACAAACACACACATCTGCTACTCACACAAGCACACTTTGATAAATATTTACGTATACAAATATACATATACGGCTATATAGCAACAAAAACAAATTGATAGTAAAATAGATAAACGCACTTAAGAACCGGAGAACTGAAACAAATTACGCGAGCGACCACACCCACTACCACACCAACAACAACCAGACGACCAACGCATACGAATACACACACACACAATCAACGCAAAAACACACACACGAAGCAAGCAAGCAAACGCGCGCATAACAAGAAGAAGCTTTACCAGCTATCCAACAGCTGTGTGTGTGTGCGTGCGTGTGTGTGTGTATCGGTGTAAGTGTAGAAAAACTTCATCCTCCTAGTTTGACTGACTAAATCGCGTTAAGAGCATCGCAGCATCGCAAAAGCCGCAAAACTGGAGGAACACGGTGGTAGCGGTGGTAGCGCCGGCGGTGGCAGCGGTGGCAGCGGCAGTGCGATGAGTTCGAAAGTCAGTTCACTGGAGGAGAAAGTGAAACTGCCGCCAACGGAGACGATAAGCCGGTGTTATCAGCCGCCAGGCAAGAATCGTAAAGTCATCCGCATCCTTACCGTGGCGGTGTATGTGTTATGTGTCTCGTTGGCGGCGATTATGTTGTCACTGTACTACATCTTTATTTGGGATCCAACTATTAGACCCTTTGTCACTAAGGGCAACCAATGCGGTAAGCTAGTAGAAATTTATAATCTGCATACACGTACATACAGACGTTACGTACATACGATTCATTTGCTATACTTTAGAACTTTGCTTTTACTTAAACTTTTTTTTTAACTTTTTTCTGTTGTTGTGGAAGTTTTTGCATGCATGAGTGAATGTGTTTGAGTTATACATATGTACATGCATACATGTATATGTTCTAATGCAAGTATGTTGGTGTATGTGTGTGCGTACTTTTGGTTATAACATGATTTCCTTACAAAGGATTTCATTTACGCGACTAGAATGTGCAAGTAATGAGAAGTCGGTCGCACAGTGGGGTAAGTTTCATTTATTTTGTTACCAAAAAAAAATAAATTATATTATTAATTAATTTTTTTATATTATTAATTTTTTTTTTTTGTTAATTCTATAATGATGGAAATCGTTGGAAGAGCCCATCAAAAATTAAATTATTATTTGAAAATAATAAGCCATTGATCGCCGGCGTGACACTGACTGTTTCATCGCACTTCTCTATCTCATTTATAGGTCGCCAAAAGACCTTTGGGGAAAATAATTTGCTCGAAAGCTCATAAATGCTTACACTTCTTTCACGGTAATTGGTCCCGAGCTTTCGATAGAGATCTTTAAACTCGATCCTTTGAGAGTTTAGAAAACAAAAGAAAAAATCAATTTGCCCCCGGATCCCCATATTATCTCCACATTAGTATCTGAGCAAATATACCTTCTGCTCAAATATAAACGAGACTTTATCCATAACTCGACAAGGACAAGACATATGGCCATACTTTTTTTTTGCTTAGGTTGCCAGGACTGTTATATGTTTACATGTCAAATTTGAGCGCGATCTGTCACATAGTTTTTTTTTTACGGCACTATAAACAAGTCAACCTCGAGTGTGTTTTTCGAATTTTACTATGGAAATTAACGTTGAGCCAAAGAGTTTGTTTGAAATTTTGTTATTCCAATGGAATAAGTGCGACGGACGCAATGAAAATGTTGCAGAAGGCATATGGGGAGTCTTGCCTATCACGTGCACGTATTTTTGATTGGTATAAGACGTTCAAGGACGGCCGTACATCGCTGGAGAACTTGCCCCATGATCGTCGTCCAGCAACGTCAATAAACGAAGAAAACGTCGAAAAAGTAAAGAAAATTGTGTTGGAAAATCGTCGTGTGACTGAAAGAGTGATAGCTAGTGAGCTCAACATATCAAATGGATCCGCTCATAGCATTATTCACGATGTTTTGGGCATGAGACGTGTGTCTGCTCGACTTGTCCCAACATTGTTGCTCATTCGCCTCGTCTTGTACGCGATTATTTAACCAAAAACAACGTATATATTGTTCCGCAAGCACCGTATTCACCCGACATGACACCGTGGGAATTTTTTCTTTTCCCTAAACTCAAATTGCCGCTTCGTGGAAAGCATTTTAAGTCGATTGAAGTCATAAAAGAGAATTCGAAGAAGGAAGTGAAGGCCATACCTAGAGCGGCCTACCAGAAGTGTTATGAAGATTGGAAAAAAGGTGGCATATGTGTATCGCCTCTAATGGTGACTATTTTAAAGGGGATGATACCAGATCAAACCTTTGTAGAATGTATCACCATCGACTGCCTCAAACCCACCAGCGCCTTCAAATGTTGTTTACAACAGTGGACCATGGAGGCACACTTACGGTCTGGGAACTCTTCCAATGTAGGACGTACCTCTAAACTATTTTGGAGCAGCGTGGATATCAAACAGACCAAACTGTTACTTACATTAAGTAAAAAAGAACTTAACATTCCTATGGGTCTATTGACAGGGCATCTACCCCTGAAATATCCTCTTCACAAGCTAGGTAAAATGGCATCAGCTGAGCGCAGAGCATGCACACTTAGAAGATGGCAAATTACCTTTAAGAGTGACTGGCCTGCAGCCGAATGATACGTTGCCTATTTATCGATACTCACATTTCAAATATTGCGTTGATGTGTACTGCTGATTAGAAGAAACTAAAATAATTTAAAAAATTGAGCGGTGTCTACGATAGTAAAGAAGAAGAATAAATGGTTAATGGGTAGGCAATACCGAGTGACACTGCATCGCGACATCTGTCTACTCTTTAATTCAAATATTGAATGCTCAAAAAAAAAATTTGGATGTCCTTGACCTAAATGGGGCCGCAATAGTCAGAGGTTCGCTATGCATACTCCTTTTTGGAGTGCCAAGCTCGAGTACTGGTCCAACTAATGTTCAAAATTATACAAAATTCATTTTTCTAATCGCTGTCGCCACTCGGTAGGGAATGTCAACCCCTCCGACTGTATTTCTGACATGAAATAAAAACTCCTCATAAAAAAACCATCAACCGTATGGAGGCGGATTAGTATAAACTGTAGGTCTCTCCATTTGTTGGAAAAAAAAACTTAAGACTACAAATTTGAGGAGAAGCTCAGCCTAAAATCGCTTCAGCGGTTACAAAGTGTCAGTTGAAATTTTTTTCGATAAAGAAAACACTTAATTTTCAGAGGAATCTCAAAATTTTCTTATTCAAAGTGTTGACCATTGGTTTCTACACATTTCGCCCATCTTTCAGGCAAATTATGGATACCATTCCAAAAAAAACTTTTTCTCTTTCGAGGCAAACCATTCGACGGGCCATTTTTCGACTTTTTCAAAATTAGCGAAGCACTGCTCTGCAAGGGAGTGTCCCATCGATGCGAAAAAGTGATAGTCGGACGGGGCGAGGTCTGGAGAGTACGGCGGGTGCGATAATATTTCCCAATTAAGTGTTTTTAATGTGTCTTTCACCCGTTTAGCGGTATGAGACGGCGCGTTGTGATGTTGCAAGATAACTTTGCCATGTCTTCGGGCCCATTCCGACCGTTTTTCGATCAACGCATGATTCAAATTGATCATTTGTTGTCGGTAGCGATCCGTGTTCACCGTTTCACCAAACAAAAAAAAAAGCAACGAATGTCGCAAATGCGATTTACTTGGAACGAAATTCGACATATTCACTGAGGTAAACAAATATCACGCTATTATTTTGGCGGAATGTGACAATCAACAAACACACCTGGTATATATAATTACTAACCCGCTCCTAAATGGAAGAATTATGGGATTGCAGGAACTCTTCAAATTCCTAGAAGGTCGCAAAACTCGTCTTGCAATTTCGCTGCCAACTTTTTTTGAGTTGTCGCAAGGATGATGTATGCTCAGAAGCTAACCTCCTTTGTATTAAGCAGCACCCAGCCAGTGACACTAAATCTTATTTTTCTTTACTAATACCTTATTGTTTGAGCTCAAAAGATAAAAGCGGCCTGACTTCAAAGAAGAACGGGATTGTGCCTAGGAAAACCAGATTAGCCATCGTAGTTTCCAACTGACCTGAGGTCTCTTGTGCATATCGATCGTGCGCTTCGTCAGAATTTCCAGCAAAAGTTTAGCTCAAAAGTTATAGAACGACGACCATTAATTATTTAGCTAATCTCGAAAGGCATAAGCTTGTCAAATCTACCAAAAAAAAAATAACAAAAATAAATAGTTTCCACTTGATTATAAATTGTTTGCACTTTCCGGCACTAACTTTCTGACAAATAAAACTAGCTTCCCTGAAAGCATAAATGTCACGTGCTTTAATTTTCCCCCATAGTAAAAAGTGTAGCAGCAATTAATTTAAAACTTTTAATACACCCGCACATCATTGCTGGAAATTAAAACTGTCTGCGCAGCCCTCTCAGCCTTCTCAGCCCTCTCTACCCTCAACTCGGTTTTGGGCACCATTCAAGCAAACAATTTCACTTTCTATACATGCTTTTGTCCAATTTTAGCCAATCAAATGTCACCTTTTTGAACCCTGTGCAAATTAGTCCTTACGTACGTGAGTGAGCCCGAGCTTCGTTTGGTTGCCTTAACAATCGTTCCTCAAAAAAAACCAAAAACAATTCAACTGCCATAAAGAAAGGGACACAACAATGAAACTGAAAAATGAAAAAAAAAAAGAAAACAAATAAAACTCAAAAAAGCAGAAAACACACAAAACACAAAACACAAAACAAAGCAAAACAAAGACTTTGCAAATTAGTACGTGCAGTAAAAAGTGAAAGAGTTTGCAAAACAAAGGCCGTAGAAAAAACTAGAATAGAATAGTTGTGGAATAAAAGGCGCAAAGCCACAACAGTGCAGTGCAGGGCGGTGTAGTGCAGGGGGTGAGTAGGGAAAATGAGAAAGGGAGAGAAAAGTGTGCGTTTAATGAAAAAGTAGTTGCCGCTATTACTGTTGCTTTTGCTGCTGCTGCTGCTGCTACTACTGGCTCTTCTTCTGCTTCTTCTTTTTCTGCTGCTTTTGCTACCACTTTGGTTGTATTATGAATTGAAATTCTTCCACTTGTGGCAGCTGTTGAAATTCTAGGCCACAAAGCGCACACACACACACACACACACACACACGCAGACACTTAGATATTCCGTTGTTATATCAGCTGAACAGCAGGCAGCAGGCAGCAGGCAGCTAGTCAACCATTCATGCGTGTCAAGCAAATGCGGGTTTTGTGCTGGGGATTGTCAGATAGGATAGAAAATGAGCGATAGAAATGTGCGACGGCAGCAAGGATATGCACACACTTACGTATACCTACATTACATATAATATGTAGACAAATATGTACGTATGTATGTGTGTGTGTGTGTGTGTGTGTGTGCCGTTGAGTGAGTTGAGTGTGAAAAGTAGTAGTGATGTTGTAATAGCCTGCGAGTAGCTAACAAGTGCAACGCCTAGTTTACGCGATTATTATTGCCATTGTTGTCATTGTTGTGCATACCACATCAACCTTAGCGATATCATTATTATTATTATTATTATTGTTGTTGGTGTTGTTGTTTTTGCTTTTGCCTATCGAGTGTTGCAATTACATATAGGTACATACGTGTATGTATGTGTATTTACTCTTTGTTATTGTTATTCGTACACGTTTTGCGGTTGCAGCGCTGCAAATTCACTTTGCACCAAAAATTAGGTCAATGGGGTTGCAAAATACATATGTACAAAAGTGGGTTGCAGCTATGGTGTGGAGAGGGGAGTGGGGGGTGTGCATTTTGCGGTAGGTTAGTTTGTGTTGAAAAGCAGGCGTTGCTGTGCTAGCACATAATATACAATAGTATCTCTGAAGCTAGCAATGCACATACTCACTCATATGTACATATATATAGTATATGTATGTATATAAGCATGTATGTAAAAGTATTAGATTGTCCGTTACTTACTAAGTAATTTTTTGAGCGAACACCAATCTTTTACTTTTTAAATAATTCTACTCAACTTAAATTATATTTTTTTTAAATAATTCTTGCTCTAAAATTGTACAACAGTGCGTATACGTAACATATTTGCTATCACTTGTATAAAGAACATGATAAAATTGGTATTGGTATATGTATTATTGTCCAATTTAATATAAAAAAATATTTATCTTTTAACTCTATCCTAAATAAGCACAAATCTGCGTAACTATTCCCTTCAACGACAATGAATAATAATTAATTTTAATCAATTCATTTTATACCAAAAAAAATCGAAATTTGAATTCATTTTTCATATTTTACGGTCAAAATTAAAAGTAAAAATGTCAGCCTTTATATCAGCCTAAAACTTAAATAATTTTTATAATTCCAGTTTAATATGACAGTTGCTTCCTTTTTATTTATTTATTTAATTTCATATTGTTTAATATTGTAATTTTAAATTATTATATTTTATTTTATTTTATTTTACTTTTCTTATTTTATTTCATATTATTATATTTTATTATTCATTTATTTTACTTTATTTTATTTTGTTTTACTGCATTTTTCTATATTTTTTTTTATTTTAAATTATTTCAGTTTTATACTTTATTTTATTTTTTTTCATTTTACTTTATTTTGTTTTATGTATTTTATTGTATTTTATTTTTTTTTGTTTTATTTAAATTTATTTTAATTTCTTTCATCTTACTTTAAAATGTTTTATATTTTATTTCATTCAATTATTTTGTTTCAGTTTATTTTACTTTCTTTCATTACAGTTAATTTATTTTATTTAATAATGTTTATATTAATATAGTTAATTTTATTTTATTTTATTTTATTTTATTTTACTTTATTTTGTTTTATTTTATTTTATTTTATTTATTTTATTTTATTTCATTATATTGCATTTTATTTTATTTATTTTATTTTATTTTATTTTATTTTATTTTATTTTATTTTATTTTATTTTACTTTATTTTATTTTATTTTATTTTATTTTATTTTATTTTATTTTACTTTATAATATTTTATTTTATTTTATTTTATTTTATTTTATTTTATTTGTTTTTATTTTATTTTATTTTATTTTATTGCATTTTATTTTGTTTTATTTTATTTTATTTTATTTTTAATTTAATTTTATTTTATTTCATTTTACTTTATTTTATTTTATTTTATTTTATTGCATTTTAATTTGTTTTATTTATTTTTATTTATAATACTTTTTTTATTTTATTAAATATTAATTTATTTTCTTTTATTATATTTTACTTTATTTTCTATTATTTTATTTTAGCTTGTTAAATATGGTTTATTGAGAATAAATTCAAAGATTTCTTCCATTGAAATTGGTTATACATTTGGCTCGATGCTGCGATATTAAGTTTTTTCGCCACAGAATGAATCTGAAAATTCTAAAAATGATTGTATATGTTTTTTCCTGGTTAGTCCGTTGATATGAACGCCGAATATATTTTAAAGGATAATTGTAGCTGGTGGGAAAAGAAGTTAAGGACCAGATTGGTTCATAAAAGATCTAGAGTGTTCTGCCATTTCGAAGGTGAAATCACAAAATAAAGTGAATTTATGAAAAATGCGAATAAATTTTTTGTAAAATTCGAGATATGAATAGCTTTGCCGAATAGCCTAATATGTATGTAACGCAATATAAAGTAAATAGATACTGAGTTCTTGCTCTTCGAGGCCGATGGGCGTGTGTACGTGCAACGATACATTGACTTGCAGCTAAACTCATGACACTCATGCCTTTGAACACACGCAAATATGCTAGTATATGCGTGTATGTATGTATGTTTGTACGAGCGTATGTCTGTTTCTGTAAGCCACTTTGACAGGTCAAAATCCGAGTAAACGTTCAACTCACACAATCAACAATCCATAATTTATTTGCCTGCTGTCCATTTACTGCCCATTCGCTCACTTAACGGTACTTTTATGTTCGCAAATACTCTGATACTGTATATACATATATATATATGTACATATTTATGTATACATTTACAGTATAGCGCCTTCATTTTCAAGCCAACACTCACCCACCCAAAGACGCTTGCTACTCTTATTAACTGCATTTAGTTCAAGGGTTTGTTGTTGTATTTTTAATTGCAAATTTACATTGCTCTAATATTCATTCAAATATTAAGTGGGTTAAAAAAACAACTGTACGTACACATACATTTATGTACATACTATAATTCTACATACATATATTCGCTCTTTGAATAAATAAATAAAGTGGAGCAAACCAGCGGCAGTCAAACGCAACAACACAACGCAAAAAAAAATGGGGAGCAAAAAGCAAACTTGTTATTTGGCATAATTTCTACACTCAACATTTTCAAGGTGGCAGGCACGACAGCTACAACAACAACAGCAATTACCACTACAATGACATGTACAACAACATAGTGCAGTCATCAAATAGACGCCACCGAACCGACGATTGCCGGCGACAAGGTTATGACCATGTACAGACAAATTCACAAAAACAAAAGCAATAACCACTTGCCGTCGACATTCATAAGTACATACATATATACGTACATAAGTACATATGTATGTATAATTATGTACAATATATACATAATTTTATGTATTTTCGCAAATAACTTCTTATATACATACATTTATAAAAAAAGGCATATTGATGTCGCCGCCATTAAAGGACATCAAATGCAGCAAAAAACTTGTTGTTGGTATCAATTATGTCGGAGAAGCAAAACAGGCTGACAGCTGTGCGTTTTATTTTTTGGGTTTCTTTAATTACTCAAGTATTTATGTATTTATGATTATATTTTATTTATTCATCAGTGAGCAGCATAACAAGTAATTACGTAATTACATTTAGTGTGTGATTTTCTTGAGTCTGTGTAGAAAGGCCGTGGAGGTCACTCAGTAATTAATATCATTATAAATGGAAATTTCTAACAAACCAAACTATGCGGATGATATAATTTTCTTAAATATTGCATACAAATTTTTTCAGTATTTTTAATAACGAATGTATTTTTATTGTTTAAATATATATATTTATATACAATGAATAGTGTTCTAGTGACAGTGGAGAAAGCAAATATTTTATAATAAAATTTTATGAAAATATACTTTTATAACTTCCAAAAATGTGCCCTAAAATACTTTCTTCCATATGATTTATATTTATTTATTTTATTTTTTTTTTATTTCACTATATTTTATTTTATTTTACTTTAATATATTTTATTTTTTATTTCATTCAATTATTTTGTTTTACTTTATTTCATTATATTTTATTTATTTTATTTTACTTAACTATATTAATTTTATTTTATTTTATGTTATTTTATTTTACTTTAATTTAATTTATTTTATTTTTTACTATTTTAATTATTTTATTTTACTTTATTTAATTTAATTTTATTTTCTTCTATTTAAATTAGTTTTATTTTATTTTATTTTAATTAATTTTATTTTGCTTTATTTTATTTTATTTTATTTTGTTTTATGTTATTTTATTTTATTTTATTTTATTTTATTTTATTTTATTTTATTTTATTTTATTTTATTTTATTTTATTTTATTTTATTTTATTTTAATTTATTTTATTTTATTTTATTTTATTTTATATTTTTTTATTTTTTTATTTTATTTTATTTTATTTTATTTTATTTTACTTCATTTTATTATATTTTATTTCATTTCATTTTTTTTTATTTTATTTTATTTTATTTTATTTTATTTTATTTTATTTTATTTTATTTTATTTTATTTTATTTTATTTTATTTTATTTTATTTTATTTTATTTTATTTTATTTTATTTTATTTTATCTCACTTTACTTTGTTTTATTTTATTTTATTTTATATTTTTTTATTTTTTTATTTTATTTTATTTTATTTTATTTTACTTCATTTTATTATATTTTATTTCATTTCATTTTTTTTTATTTTATTTTATTTTATTTTATTTTATTTTATTTTATTTTATTTTATTTTATTTTATTTTATATTTTTTTATTTTTTTATTTTATTTTATTTTATTTTATTTTATTTTACTTCATTTTATTATATTTTATTTCATTTCATTTTTTTTATTTTATTTTATTTTATTTTATTTTATTTTATTTTATTTTATTTTATTTTATTTTATTTTATTTTATTTTATTTCATTTTATTTTATTTTATTTTATTTTATTTTATTTTATTTTATTTTATTTTATTTTATTTTATTTTATTTTATTTTATTTTATTTAATTTTTTATTTTATTTTATTTTATTTTATTTTATTTTATTTTATTTTATTTTATTTTATTTTATTTTATTTTATTTTATTTTATTTTATTTTATTTTATTTTATTTTATTTTATTTTATTTTATTTTATTTTATTTTATTTTTTTTTTATTTTATTGTATTTTATTTTGTATTGTATTATTTTTTTAGTTTATTTAATTTTTTTATTTAATTTCATTTAATTTTGTTGTATTTTGTTTTCAGTTTTTTAGTGTATTTTATTCTATTTCATTATTTTTTTTCTTTATTTTATTTTATTTTATTTTATTTTATTTTATGTGATTTTATTTTATTTTACTTTATTTTATTTAATTTTAATTTATTTCATTCTATATTTTTATTTTATTTTATTTTATTTTATTTTATTTTATTTTATTTTATTTTATTTTATTTTATTTTATTTTATTTTATTTTATTTTATTTTATTTTATTTTATTTTATTTTATTTTATTTTATTTTATTTTATTTTATTTTATTTTATTTTATTTTATTTTATTTTATTTTATTTTATTTTATTTTATTTTATTTTATTTTATTTTATTTTATTTTATTTTATTTTATTTTATTTTATTTTATTTTATTTTATTTTATTTTATTTTATTTTATTTTATTTTATTTTATTTTATTTTATTTTATTTTACTTTATTTTATTTTTTTTATTTTATTGTATTTTGTTTTGTATTGTATTATTTTTTTATTTTATTTAATTTTTTTATTTAATTTCATTTAATTTTGTTGTATTTTGTTTTCAGTTTTTTAGTGTATTTTATTCTATTTCATTATTTTTTTTTCTTTATTTTATTTTATTTTATTTTATTTTATTTTATTTTATGTGATTTTATTTTATTTTACTTTATTTTATTTAATTTTAATTTATTTCATTCTATATTTTTATTTTATTTTATTTTATTTTATTTTTTTTATTTTATTTTATTTTATTGTATTTTATTTTGTATTATTTTTTTATTTTATTTTTTTTTTATCGTATTTTATTTTATTTTATTTTATGATATTTTATTTTATTTTATTGTATTTTATTTTGTTTTATTTTACTTATTTTATTTTATTTTTTTTTATTTTATATCATTTCATTATAATTGATTTAATCGGTTTTATTTTATTTTATTTTGTTTAATTTTGTTATTTTTGATGTATTTGCTCTAAGCAAATCCACTCCAATTGTAAAAAATGTATATATCAAAGATGTCAAATTACTGTAATAAGTTTTTCTTCTCCTTCCGTTTCCAGACAAAATTGTGATACCAGAAAAAAT
Organism: Ceratitis rosa; assembly: GCA_037013455.1. Classification (NCBI taxonomy): domain Eukaryota; kingdom Metazoa; phylum Arthropoda; class Insecta; order Diptera; family Tephritidae; genus Ceratitis; species Ceratitis rosa. The sequence goes on from JAWMAG010000054.1 coordinate 13,378,769, forward strand.
CGCCATACGCCTACTCAATTCATCGGAGGTCACCGCTGAGCAATTCTACAAACACATACTCGAACAATATCGCATACTCAATCAACTACAATTGCAGCGACAACAATTTCTACAAAAACAACATCTCCATCTACAACAACTAGCAGCAGCTAATAAATTTCAAGAGATTTTCGCCACAGCGACAATAATACAAGCAAATCCAAATGAACCGTTACGCAAGCCGGTTACACCAACAAATGGCACCTTTTTATTCGATCCATCACGTACGCTAATGGATGGCATGGTGGAACCACGTATACCAATATTGGATACTGCGCAGGCGCCCATACCAGTGCTGGCACCCGCATCAGCGCTGGCAACGGCAACCTCATCGTCCTACTCATACTCGTCCTCCTCTTCCTCCTCCTCATCCTCGTCATCGGCAACAGCGGCAGCATCCAATAATGGACACAGCAAACGTAAAACGCATCGTAAACATTACAACAACAACAATCATCATCGACACACATCACGTAAGAATCATCGCAAGTATCAGAGCGTGACAGGGAACAACAACAACAATAACAATGCTGATAACAGTAACAATAATAATAATAATAATAACAACAACAACGACTATGAACCCGAACCATTTGTAGTAGAATCACCACCCATGAATCCGCCCATACTCTCCGTGGTCCAAGAGCCCTACACCCAGCTGCCCATACCGTTGGTGTTGAATTCGCGCGAAGATAAGCGACCCATCTACTATACGCACAACGAGCGCAGGAGTGGTGGTGGCGCGCGTAAGCGTTCGGGTTACGAAGCGCAGACCTACATGAATCCGCTGCTAACGGGTGAACTAATATTCGAGAAGTAAGGGGTGTACCTTTTGGGGGTTTGATCAAAAGTATTAGTGTAAAGTGGAGAGAGGATGTGGTAGGGAGTCGAGATTATGAAAATCTCAGAATTTTTCTAACTTTAGCAAAGGACGTTAATGGACGGCTAGGCTTTGAGGAATGTTTGACGTGAGTGTTTGGGGAAAATACCACACAAACTACGTATTTGGTTCATATCAGCGTAATGCAAAGAAAAGTAAAAAACAAAAAACAATAACAAAAAAATACTGCCATTACTACCGCCCCATTACAAAGCCATGGACAACACAACAGCAGAGGTAGCAAAGGCTAAACGCATTTGCTGTTTTTGCTGTAATTGCCAGCATACAATAATAACAACAAAAGAAAACTATTGAAAAACAGAAAACAATAAGCAAAGCAAAAGAGGAAACAACAAACAAACAAACCAACAAACAAACGAACTAGAGCATATATAGCAAATTTTTGAATGTGTAGCAATTAGTGATAAAATAGCAAAAAGAAAATATACCTAACAAAAATCCAAAAAAAATCCAAAAAAAAAATATCCAAAATATCTAAAACAAAAAACCTGTATATTGATATATCTAAAATGCGAAAACTACAAAAAAAAACTTATATATCCGTATACCCAAACAACCAACACAACTTATAATCGTCTGTATGTACTGTTTATACACGTATTGTATGTTTATATATAATCGAAAAGAAAAAAAAATAAAATAAAGTAAAATAAACCTTCCCGCCTCTATACACCAAAATCACTAAATCACACACTTACTCACAAAACTTTATACTCTTATCACGTGCATATGATATTTAGAACATTTGAAGCCGCATGAAATAAATCAAAAAAGCAAAAAAATAAACAAACAAACAAACATAGAATAACTCATTAATGCACACATGAAAACGCATGAAAAAGCATGAAAAAGCATAAAAAATCACGAGAACGCATGAAAAACGTATTTATTCTACGCTATCACACACACATATACACACTCCCACTCACACACATTCCGTACGCCTTCACTTAAACGCTACTCAAGTCAATCTCAACTCGTTCTCAACTCGTTCTCAACACCCACTCGTTCACTTATTCACTCGCTCACCTCTTTTTTAGAGAGACTCACTCACACACACGCGCGCGCATTTACTAGTGAAGAATTTAATCACCAAATCAAATCAAGTACACCACCAACAATAAAAACAAGAAAAAAAAATTAACAAAGGAAATGCAACAAAATTGAAAGAAAAAATTTAAAAAAAAATAAAAAAAATACTAAAAACAACAGAAAATCAAATAGCACTTATATGTATATGTGTACTATGTATTGAATTGGTGTGTTAGCGTCGTATAGGTAGACGGAGGGGGGGATATGGCCTTAAAACAAAAGGCATTAAACTCAAAGTAGTCAAAGGAAGCAGAAGAAAAAGAATGAAAAAACAATTAAAAACAAAAAAAACAAAGCAATAAGTGAATGGTTTTGGGAAATGCAGGTCCAAAGGAATGCTCAAACACAAATGAAAAGTAGATAAAACAAAGTTGAAGAAGAAGAAGAAGAAGAAGAACATGAGTACTAGCTAAATCAGAGCAGCAAGTGCAAATTGGCATAAATACTGATAAATTTAATATATATGCATGCATACATACATATGTATGTATGTAAATTTATATGTACGCCCGTGTGTATGCACTTTAAAATTAAACGAACGAAATAAATGTAAGTTGAGTACAGCAAATGAACAGCCTTTTAATAAACAAATAACAACAATGACAAAGCAAAATGAAAAAAAGAAAAAAATAAATTAATAAATAAATTAAAATAAATAAAATAAAATAAATTAAAATAAAATAAGAATAAAATTTAAAATAAATAAAAAATAAAATAAAAATATAAAGCAAAATAACAAATGAACAGTATGAAAAATAAATAACAAAACAAAAAAAAATTAAATTTATAAAATAATAAAGATTAGACGATTACTGCTGTTTGTAGCTGTCAGCGTAATTAATATACATATATACATACATATATACACATAATACGATGGAAAGGCAAAATAAATAAACAATAATTACAATTAAGTTGAAAAAAAAAAATGTGTAATAAAAATGTAAACAAAATACTAATTTGAATTTCTTTCATTTCATGACCAAGTGAGTTGGTGTTAGTAACTGGTGAGTAATAAAAATGTAACAAAATCAGCATAGTTGGTGATGATTTTTATCATATACGAGGGGATTAACAAAAGTTCGGTCAGTTGGTGCTTTTCAATTTGTTTTTGTTAAATCTAAAAATACTAAATCCTTCGCAATTACTTTATTAGTCTTCCTGCCAAATATTAAAGTGGAGCCGACAAAACGCAAAATAGCTGAGGATAGGTCAGACGAAATTCCAGCACCAACGCAAAGCTGAAAAGATGAAAGGTATTTATGCTCCCAATACTGTATTTGTTGGGAGATGGGGCCATGTGCAGAAGTTCACGCAAGTCACTTGGGAGTGACCAGAAACGATTATTTGGCATATGTTCAAGCAGCTCACTACTTCCGGTCTTAGACCAAGTATCCCCTGGGTACCCAACCAACAAACATCCATTAGGAGGCGAGCTAAAGTGCGAAGGCGAATCCCATGCGGTTGTGCGTAGGGTTTGGGAACCACCACATGAATAATAATTTCCAGTGAAAAATCAAAATCAGCCACGGATGAGAGACCTTCCTTTTGATGACGACCCCCGCAAATATCTTAAGAATTACGATTTGAGGGCATGTACCTGGAATATTCGGTCCCTTAATTGGGAAGGTGCCGCTGTCCAACTGGTTGATATCCTGACATCACCGCCGTCCAAGAGATGCGATGGACGGGACAAGCACGGAAGAAAGTGGGTCCTTGTGAAATTTACTACAGCGACCATATAAAGGAGCGCAAATTTGATGTCGGATTCGTGGTGGGAGAGATATTCCGTCGCCGAGTTCTGACATTCACTCCGGTCGATGAACATCTCGCCACAATCCGCATCAAAACGAAACTTTTTAGCACCACGCTGATTTTCTCCTACGCTCCGACGGAAGAGAAAGTCAAAAAGTCGTTTGACATCAATCGTCACCGCACTGTCAGTTCCGCTTTCTCCAGATCGGGAAAGGAAGCGAAGTGTACTGAACAAGGAAAATATTCGTTGTATTCGCCTCTTGGCTCCACTGTTGACAGTCATAACTTATAAAAAGACTGGAATTTCAATGCAGAACCACTCTTGCCAAATGTTGCAACTTTGACCTGAGACACAATTGAAAAGTAAAGCCCTCCTTCGACAAATATAGACCAAATTCTACAAGTCGCTCATTCCCATCCTGCTGTATTGCGCAGAAGCGTAGGCAACGACGGCATCTAATAAGTCAGTGCTCAGAGTTTTCGATCGAAATGTTTTTCGCATGCAAAGGATGAGGAGAACCTCCACATCCTTGGAAAGATCAGTTGTAGAAGGAACCAACTTCATTTGGTATCTCTGATTGACATCGAGTAGCTAAGAGAAGAAACTAATATTGCGCTGTTGTTAATTCAGCTATAACCACGTAAGCGATGTCTACGCCAGTGAAGAAGGAGACAGAAGGAGGAAAAAAATGCTAGGCTCGATGACGATACTAAAATCTAAAATTTTGTAGAACTCTTAACAGATCATTGCCCGATAGGGCAACAAGCTCAAAGACTAAGAGCTCAATTTTGGGGTTGTTTTTCTGGTTAGTCTATACATACGAGGGGCAGATGTTTAAATAGTCCAATTTTTGAACATCTAAGACGTTATTCGGCCTACTCCAAATTTGTCGCAGTGGGTCGGTTTTAGTATTTTTCACAAATTTCAAGGTGTGCGACGAAGGCGCAAGAGTTGAAATGACACGTATCCCAGCAATTATACCCAGTATAAGGAAGAAAAGTGAGCAATTCATCGAAAATCAAAGTGAGCGGATAGCAAGTCATAGTGTCAGAAATTGTTGTTGATTAACAGAAGATCCATTCTGGCCTAGACACGTCATGTTTCTCTCATCGGAAGACAAGCTTCTTCTTCTTCTTATTATTATTATTATTATTATTACTATTATTCATTGACGTAGGCACTGCTTACGCGATTACAGCCGAAGCGACAATAGCGCGTCATTCGTTTCTTCTCTTCGCTGTGATTCGCCAGTTGAAAATACCAAGTGAAACCAGTTCTCTCTTTCAACGGAATAGGAATCTTCCTCTTCCTCTGCTTCCATCATCGGGTACTGCATCGCTGCTATTCATCAGTCTGGAGAAATGTTCCCTCCATGTAGCAAGTATGCTCTGGACGACGGTCACCAGGTTGCCACCTTAGTTCCTACATGAGTATGCTGCAGTCTTGAAACCCTCTGTGAATCACCGAATCTTATTATAGAGTTTTCGAGTATTGTTCATGGTTTTTCATTGGAATATATTTTTTTATGTGGAGGGTCCCAAACCTTATGCAAGCTTAACTCCACAACCAAACCGTTTTTTATTCTTAATGAAATGACAGCTCTTGAATATCTTCAGGTTGGTCTTCATCCCAAATGCGGCAAATTTTGCTTCTTTACAAGCGCGCGAAACACATTCTTTACAGAACCTGAATTTTCGTAGTAAAGTTGAACGATTTGTAAAAGTTATTCAGGGTTAAGTCCTCCCATGATGAAATGTTAAACAATACTGAATAATAATAACATGACAACTTGACACGACTCACGCGTGATCTGTCAAAAAAAGGCTATTGGAATGGATCGGCTGTTATAATTGGCGCTGTTAAACCGCTAAATCCATTTTTAGCCGACGGATTTTTATAAGGAGCTTTAATTTTCCTGTCATAAATACACTCGGAGGGCTTGACATTACCTGACAAGGGGCGATCGCAATTAGTTTTCTTTATTTTGGTTGTTTATAGATTCACGACTAGAACCCTGGCTCTCCGAATGGCAGTATGCAAAGCTAAACACTCGGCTGTTACGGCCGCCAATTTAAAAAAAAAATATATATATATATATTTTAGAAATATTTGCTTAAGACTTTTGAAAAAAAATAATATTAATATTCATGTACATATGTATGTACGAGGGGATTAACAAAAGCTCGATAAGTTGACCAGAAAAAAAAATATTTGTATTGATTCGTAATCTTTGTCTCTTTCTATCTTCTCTACATAATCGCCATTGATTTCAATGCATTTCTTAAGCCTATAGATCCACTTCTGAAAACAGTCTTCAAAATTTTGCTTTTTAATCTTATCAAGTTCAGTATTAACCGCATTAATTATCTCCTCGTTGCTATTAAAGACATTTATTTTTAATTTTCATTTTTTTTTAATTTTTGGAAATAACCAGAAATCACAAG
>JAWMAG010000054.1:13390000-13415000 GCA_037013455.1 Ceratitis rosa
TACACACGTGCGTAATACGAAAGCTAATGCCGTTGGATAAAATATAGTAAATTTTAAGTAGCTAATTTTTGCGAAAACTTTTAAATAAAACTGATAAAGAGAGCAACTGTAAATATATTACCATTCTCTCATATGGGCATACTCATACATACATACTCATGTACAACTGTTTGTTTTATACTTATTATAAATGATCAGAATTTATTTATTTTTTTTTATTTTCTTTTTTTTTTTGCTTTTATGTCAGCTTGTAAGTAGCAAAAACTCATCTCAAACTCAACATTAATGTTAAGAAGAATCGTTTGTCTTTTCTTGATAATTTTTAACATAAAATATCATTAAGGTATTAGTAAATTTTGTAATATGAATACATATATAAGCGTTTATTCATTGTTGGAAAAATATCAGGACGCAAAACCGCAAATTGGAGAAAGAGTTCGGCCGAAAATCGTTTCAACTGTTACAAAGCGTCAATTATATATGTATACCATATATGGTATAAGCGTTTATATCGATACATATATGGTAATATGAATTATTTAAAATAATAAAGCAGGCATGTAATAAATCTGAAAGTAGTTGGCATATTAAGAATAAATTAAGCTCATAAAGCAAAGTCATCATAATTGTCATTGCTTCGAAGGTGCTTACTTAAGGTTACTCATACAACAGTTACAAAAATCAGTTTTGGAGCTGTTTTTAATTTTTTCAATTTTTTTTTTTTTCAATTTAAAAAAAGTTTTTTAATTTTTCTTTAATAAAACTATTTTTACTCTCAAAAAAATATATACATACACGGTGTGTCCCAAAAATAACCGAACTTTTTAGATATAAATAGTAAAATACACATTATATTATCTTTGAAAGTTATTATTTATTCAAAATAGGTCCCATTTGACTCAACACAACGTTTGAATGATCAACCAGAGTATGAATAGATTTTTTTATGACATTTGTAGAAATGTTCTTCAGTACCTCGGTATGGCTGCTTCATTTTTTTCAATTTTTTTTTAATTTTTTAAACTTCAATTTCAATTTTTTTTCAAGTTTGACACAAAATTTTATATTTGCTCTTTGTTCCATTTTTTTTTTGAACCATTAGCACACTTTTGGTTTTATTGAAATGACTGTCACTTTTACATCTGTCATCCGACTTACATGAAGTCAGGTGCGTTTGAAAGAGGATGAATGTATCTTTTTAATGTTGCAAATTTTCAATAGATGGCGCTGTATGTTGTATAATTTAAATATAAAATTCGGTTATTTTTGGGACACACCGTGTATACCAGGTGTGTTTGTTGAAGTTTGCCGGTTTTACTAATAGATGTCGCTAGCAATATGTATAAATTTCTATGATTTGGCATGTATGTAATTTTTTTCTATTGACATTAACCTACAAAAATACGCAAGTCACATTCCGCCAAAATAATAGCGTCATATTTGTTTACCTCAGTGAATATGTCGAGTTTCGTTCCAAATAAATCGCATTTGCGGCATTCGTTGCTTTTCTTATTTCATCGAAAGAAAAAAGCAGCTGAAGCTCACCGGTTGCTGGTAGAAACTTATGGTGAACATGTTCCAGTGATTAGAACATGTGAGACATTGTTTCGTCAATTTAAAAATGGAGATTTCGATTTGACAGACAATGAACATCCTGGTGCAGCGAAAAAGTTCGAAGACGAGGAATTAGATGTTGATCCAACCCAATCGCAACGAAAATTGGCAGAAACACTACATGTGACCCGAGGAGCAATTTGCCAACGTTTAGAAGTCATGGGAAAGATCCAGAAGTATGGAAAATGGGTGCCACACCAGCTGAACGATAGACAAATGGATAACCGAAAAACCGTTTGTGAAATGCTGCTTCAACGGTTCGAAAGAAAATCTTTTCTGCACCGAATTGTCACGGGGGACGAAAAATGGATTTATTTTGAGAACCCGAAGCGAAAAAAATCATGGCTTTCCCCTGGTGAAGCTGGCCCATCGACTGCAAGGCCAAATCGCTTTGGCTGTAAGACAATGCTCTGTGTTTTGGTGGTACCAGTGTGGTGTGGTCTACGACGAGTTGTTAAAACCTGGTGAAACGGTGAACACGGATCGCTACCGACAACAACAAATGATCAATTTGAATCATGCGTTGATCGAAAAACGGTCGGAATGGGCCCGAAGACATGGCAAAGTTATCTTGCAACATGACAACGCACCGTCTCATACCGCTAAACTGGTGAAAGACACATTAGAAACACTTAATTTGGGAAATATTGTTGCACCCGCCGTACTCTCTAGACCTCGTCCCGTCCGACTATCACCTTTTCGCATCGATGTGACACTCCCTTGCAGAGCAGTGCTTCGCTAATTTTGAAGAAGTCGAAAAATGGCTCGTCGAATGGTTTGCCTCGAAAGAGAAAAAGTTTTTTTGGATTGGAAACCATAATTTGTCTGAGAGATGGGCGAAATGTGTAGAAACCAATGGTCAATACTTTGAATAAAAAAATTTTGAGATTCCTCTGAAAATTAAGTGTTTTCTTTATTGAAAAAAAACCGGCAATTTTCAACTAACACACCTAGTAAACCTTATTCAGATCAATGCCATCCAATTTTCGCCTTAAAAAATAAAAGTAAGTAAAAGTAAGATCTAATGACCCCGCCGGATAGTTACACGTGGAGAATGGAGGGCTTTTTAACAATAAATCTTGGGTTTCCAGAGCCACAAATATGACAGTTTAGCATATTGATGTAGCCATCGAGGTGGAAATGGACCGCATCAGTCAAGATGATTTCCGGATCAGCTTCTTAAATCACTTTCGTCGTTTATTTTAGCTAAGACCACTGTTATGCCTCTTAAGTAAACACATTTGCATATTATCTTGATGAGTGAGGATAAACAAATAATAACTGAAGGCCAAGTGTGCAAGATTGTCGTATTTACTATGTAAATATATATATATATATATATGGTATATAAAACACAGTTCAAGTGCAAGTAAAGAGCGGCAATTTTTAGTTACTCAGCGGTTAAGGACATTCAAATGAGATTTGTGAGGTTCAATTTACACACCTGAACTTAAATTTTTGAATATAAAATACTCTAAGGGTTGCTATGAAGTGGAGGACTTATTAAAATTATCGAACATTCATTTATTTAGCTATCCGAAAGTCCTACCTGGCCCTAACCTTTGGACTTCTTTTAATTGGTTAATCGGTTGGCTTGTGGAAAGGGGAATTTGAGGACCTGGAAGCGGCCAGCTGCAGCTATGCCATTGAGTGTCTCTCCTCCTTATCCCAATTATGCTTCAAGCAGGAGGTGAACAAATTTATCTCTGAATTGAGCAACTGTTGGAAAGAATATCAGATTTTTTGTTATATGGTAATCCGTGCGAAGTATGATGACTCCTCTCCAACATGAAAATCGGAAAAAAATTAATTTGCGTTTTGAATTGCTCTCTAAGTAGATGGACTGCTCCAGTCGACCAAAGATGCATGTCAATACTTTTACACAGTTTTATTTTCCTTCCGCGATCTGTCTGTAACTTATGGTATTATCTGAAAACTAAAATCTTAATTTTATCATTCTCAATTCTTCTGAGGCTTGTAGTGCCGTGAAAAAGTTAAATTTGGTGAAACTCCTCCTAATGGACACCTACGTTAGTGAAATTTTTAGACCAAATGACCCTCCTCCATTATGCGAACTCTTTGTTGGACGGCACAAACTCCTTATAGGCGAACTAAAGTACAATAGGCACTCCACGAATAAAACAAAATGTACGTTAGAAAAAACTCAGACTCACGACAAGCTTCGTTAGCTCAGTGAATTGTGTTCAGCCATTTCGTACGATGGCGCGCTTAAACCTAAGCTCAGAGAAGAATATTAATCGACTTAATTAGGGGTTGACCATAAACCACGTGGTCACATTTTAGTCTCCGAATGCGGTGGGGACACTTCGACGTACTCAGTTTAGGGGTTCACTTGAGGAGCGGCCTCGTCAGCTCTTTAAATTAATTTGTCCCATAATACCACTCTTCACTCAGCTAAACAATGATGTTTTAAAGATTATGATTTGAGGGCATGCACTTGGAACGTCCGGTTTCTTAATTGGGAAAGTGCCCTTGTCCATCTGGTTGACATTGCCGCCAACTACGGATTGTGACCCCGCCTGCGGGTTAGGGGCTAAAGAATTTACCCGTGGTAAGGCACGCCTGTCGTAAGAGGTGACTAAAATCCAATAGTTTCCGCAACAGTCGGATCTTTATACCGGAACGAACCGGATTTTTTATCCAGCCAAGAACTGTCAATCCCGAAATATTCCCCGAAAACCGATTCGGGGAATATATTTGCGGTTACAACAACAACAACACGGATTGTGACCAACAAAACAAGAACGGAAACTGCTGGGTTCATTTGGCATTTACTACACCGGTCATATATCGGAGCACAAAAAAGACTCGAAAACAAATCAACCATGTGGTGATAAACTAAAAATCGTACACGTCGTGTTGAGGCTCTCCGCGCTCAAGGACTCTTTTCATTATCTTATCAACGCAAAAATTCACACCCGTTGGTGTGCAGCCAACAATTACTCAACAGTTTTTCACTCGGTTTGCTTTCCTGCTCTCTGTGAGCAGCATTAGACTTGGGCAATGTCGAAAGAGGTTAGTAATGGTAAAGCAGTGCTACCGCTAGTTGAAGAGGGAAGCGAGACGCATCTGCTGAGGAAAAAAAGGTAAAGACGGAAATGTGTGTGAGTTGGAAGAACTTTAAGAGGTGGGCAACGAGGAAATGCTTGAACAATTTACAAAAATTGGAAGATTAACAAATGGTTTAAAAAGCGGAGCATTTTCCCCGTATCAACAAAAAATACGATCCGGTAACTGACGTTTAGACTATATTGAGTTTATTGAAGGAAATTTATTGAAGGTCCCGCGCAAACCAAACACACAAACATGGCGAGCCTGAACTGTGAATCAATTACGATGGAATGGGTTTGCCATCAGCTGACTCCGATAGGGGTCGAATAGCGCTTGAACAATTACAAAGCGAAGGAAGTCGGATAAGTCTAGATAAGTCGAATACAATGTGCAGATCTAAAATTAGCCACTTATTACAAGTGTCTCACTAGGCTGCTCGAGCTAATGATCTGCAAAATTGGGCGCTTGGATTCCGACAGCGACCTTCATGAAGGTGTTGACAAACTCTCGGTGAATGGCATTAAAGGTGCATCTGTACGCCATCCTTTCCAACTGACGGAGTCGATATAGTCTAGTACTCGCTCCCTCATGTGCCTAGGTGGTGGTAGAGGTATAAGTAAATATCTGTTGGAGTGCTCCTTAACTTGCAGCCGGTGATAACGGCTAACGGTTTGAGGATTTTGTTGCGGCTACTTTAGTGGCATTGGCAGTCGTACGCGTAGTGAAGGAGTAAAGGAGTGCTGGACAGCCTGTCGAATGTGATTACCAGTAACTGCGGGTTAGGGGTTCAAGAATAAACCCTGCAGGTTAGGGGTTCAAGAATTTACCCGCGGTAAGGCACGCCTGTCGTAAGAGGCGACTAAAATCCAATAGTTCCCGCGACAGTCGGGTCTTTATACCGGAACGACCCGGATTTTTTATCCGGCCAAGGACTGTCATTCCCGCAACATTCCCCAAAAATTACTTTGAGGAATATTTTTGCGGCTACAACAACAACAACAACAACCAGTAACTTTGGTTTATTTATTGTCGAAAATTTTGCATCATCGACTTTGACATCGAGTCCAGCCAGTACGCCACCAAGTGGTGAAAAGGCTAATCGTGGATTTCGCAGATTACTGTTGTAATTGTCCTACAATGAAGAAGTGGGCAGGGGATCACACGAATCACACGAATTTCATGCATACGATATTAGCACTCCCTCTACTCCTACGATTGGAATGGCCTTGAAAAACAAGGCATTTGCTTCAATTCGCTTTATTTTATTTTATACAATAAAACGTTATCTTTGTTACCGCTTAGAAGATAAAAAACAAAAATGTGCAAAATTAAATGATAATTTCAATTCTCGTGTCGATAGCTCAGCAACACCTCCTACTGATAAACAGTTTAACGAACTGTGATAATGTCACGCACTTCTTGTAACCAACGCATGTTACCACATCTCAAACATAAAGCTGTCATGATGTGGGATTAAATAATAAAAAATATAGTATTTTCATTAGAGAAGATACATAGGTATAGGCCTACAGAGACCACAGTGTTAACTATGTATAAAAGATATAATCAGTCTGGGAGCTTTTTAGCGAAGGAAAAAGTACAGTAAGCTGAGGAAATGATTTAAAGTACTTAATTACATACATAGGTATATACGCATATGGAGGTACGCACGTGTTGCAACTACCATATGTGCATATGTATAAGTATAAAGTCTGCGCAAATAATTTTGTTTAAATTTTATTTAAAGCTTAGACTTCTTTTTACTTTTAACAAAAAATAATGAAAATTTGTCGCTGGTTCTCACTTAAATTTACAAATAGACAGTGGAGCGAATTTCCAGAAACATCACGGCAATTAAAAAAAAATATGGGTAATAAAAAAATATGTTCACTAGCCGTATTACAGTGTTAACGAGCAATTGATAAGCTGTTTGGATGTTTATAGCACACAGACATTACGTCAAATAATGCCAATTCACATACGACTACTCATCAGGTACATACATAAACGAAAATGTAAATAGAGTAACACATATTAACACATCATAGAGCAAGAAAAATAGGCGGGAAAAAAAGCTATTACTTAATGCTTTCTAACAAATGTGTCTTTGAAAAACATTGTAAAACTCATTTCCACAATTTACACAACTGTTTTTTTTTTCGTTTTTTTTTTTATTAACTTTTATTGCAATATACCATATCTCATGCAAAAACAAAAGTAATTAAAATCTATTATTCATTTCAAATAGAAACAAATAAAACACAAGAAATTTCTTCTTTTTTTCTTCATAATTATACATATAAAATAATTCCAATTTAATTACGTTAAACTAACTTAAGTGGATTCAAGTTACATATTCACACCTACCGCATACCATGTGTACAATCTTACAAACTAAAGTACATTGCCTTTTCACTTAAAATCAAATGGTGGCGCATCACGACACGTATATGGGCCCATTGGTGCTATAATCACTTGTATTGATAAATTATTACGCTCAGCTCCGATGAGATGAGGACTCAATTTGATGGAAGATAACGCCAATTCATCGTAGGGTATAAGATTGTCCACATTTAGGACACGTACTTTATTCGAAAAATATTCGGTACGTTCGTGTACAGTGAGAATATGATCGATTTTATTTTGTACACCAGTGATGAGTACAGCAACCTATTGGTAAGTAAATAAAATAAATAAAGAATATAATATTAAAAAAAAAAACTTTAAAAGTTAATTGTTTATTATAACTAACCTTAAAACGCTCTTCATCGAGCTGTGGATACTTGCAAGTGACGCGCAAGCGCACAGTTTTCAATGAAAACTCTGGCACATCTTCACCCCAAATAATTTTCGCTTTATTATATTTCACGCCACGCGGAAAGAATTCAATTTCCCATGTAATTGTATGATCTGCAGGAATTGAAGCGTCAAATAAATCATAGAGGAAATTATTTAACACTGTTAACACTCACCATCTTCCGTTTCGGCTATATTGCGCTGTGAAAAGAAGCATGTCACATAGTTTGTGTACTTTTCGATTTGATCAAACTCCTTCACATGTATACTAACACTCCATGTATCATTGGAGTAGAGACGCGGTGTGAATTGGAGCATGCCCTCAGGTGAATAACGCACTTCACGCACACGATCCTCTTGACCAGACTGATAACTCATGCCTGTTAGGAAGAACAAATAATATAGATTCAATAAAATTGGATTTAAATCAAAACATCACTCGCCTATGGCCATGCGTTGTACAATATATTCCTTGTGATACTCTAATAATGGGAAGAGTAATAAATGCGCTAGTTCACGCGGCGTCATCATGGCAAATCGTATATGCACAACGGTTTGTTCAACCAATTGTAAGAATGCATTATTTTTTTCTTCCACTGTGAGTGTGTCGTCATTGTCGTACACTTCTTTACGATGCAGTAGCCAACGTTGCAATATACCAAACAATTGATATTCACTGGTCACCACTATGTCATTTTGTTGCAGTAGTACCACCATAATTGCAGCATCTAATTCTACAAAGTCTTTTGATTCGCTCACCATTTCCAAATTCCATTTTAAAAAACGTTTCAATGTTTCGGTGAGTTCTTTATGGTAGGGACTAAAAGCAATTGTATACTGTAGCCAGGAGACAAGGTAGCCTTGAGTAGCGGCTTTGGCGATGTGCTTCATCATATAGTCAACGCATAACTCAACGAGATCCTGTGAAGAACAAGAGTGATAAAGTGTGTTATTTGTATTCTTGTAAAATTTAATTTATTCAATATTTATGAAAATTCGTTACCCACCCTAACGTTGTATTTGTCTGCTAGAGCAAGCATTGGCATTACAGTTTGTAGCGAAATTTTTATTTGTCCCACATATAAGTATTTTAGAAATTGAGGGAAAACAGCCGTACAACAGGGCTCTTCGACCAATTCGATAACATGCTTGCGACATTCATTCCATTGCGGATTCATAAGCATCACTTGAAATACCTCACTACTGGCACAGAGTATAACACGATGAGCTGGATACTGTTCATTTCCTACTACCAAAATAATATCGGACATTAACTGTTCGGCATACAAGTTGGCAATCTTCTCTAAGACACTTTGCGAGTTATTCATCTGTTGAATTTAATTACATTGGAGTTAATCAACACATATCTATGTAAGTTTATTCTTTTTTTTATTTTCTCGACATACCAGGCTGGAATCCTGACTCTGTTCTTCGTTGTCCTCCATTTTTATATTTTTGTTGTCTATTTTATCGTCTGTGTTATTTTTATCACCACCACCTCCAAAATCCAAGGAATCGTCCATCATGTTGAAGGCAAATCGAGATTATTATATTCTCACAACCGCATTCAGGAATATAGAAAATCTTTTTAAAAAGCACACAAAGGCACCATACAACTTTTGATTGTATTTTATATTGCGATAGTATGCGATTTTCTATATATAAATCAATTTTATTCCATTTAACAAATTTTGTAATAAAAATTTACTGTTTCTCGTCCAATACACAGAAATTGTGAATAAGGAAATAAGCAATAAAAACAAAACAAAATAAGTTCAGTGCTGCCATGTTTATCAGAGGTCTGTCTATTTGGATTTGTTACTACTAAATTAGTAGTAGGTAAGGCATTCAACTTGGATGACTTCACATAACTAGTCAAAAAAATTTATATATATTTATAAATATATAAAAAACACAACCAAATATTATAAAAAAAATGCCAGCAATTTTCAAACAACCACTAAAGATTAAAACAGCTCTAACCAACTTTAGATTTTAGCTTCTATGAAAATATACTTGTGTGGAATAAGCTGTCGCTCAACATCGTTGCAACCCTACCAATCGCAATGTTATCATGAAAACATTCTAATATGAATGTCAAAATAAAGTAAAATATCTTTCCACAAATTCTTCCATTGTGAAATTCTTCATTGTTTTTTAACAAAACTCTCAAGAAAACTATCAGAATAGCAACTAAAGTGGAAAAATACCAATATAGTGTGGCACATTTTCAAAGTTGAAAGTGACAACCGCAATTTTAATAATTTCATTTTATCACAGTCTTGTATTGTTCGTGCCGGCTTTTCATAGCACTTCATTTCTGAGCAACAAACGTGCGCACAAATTTGAAAATGAACTTAGAAGCCGCGCCGAAGAAAAATACCCTATTTGATGATCCCAGATTTCGTATAAGACCACTACAGCAGGTAGTATCTGCCTGCACGGGAGCGCTTATAACAGCATGTTTCAGTAAGTTTTCATTGTATACATATACTAATAATTACGATGGCTAATAAAATTTATGTAATTCAACAGTGACACCGCTGGATGTTGTAAAAACACGTCTACAAGCTCAACAAACCACAACCAATAAGTGTTTTCTATATTGTAATGGCCTTATGGATCACCTATGCCCTTGTGATCCCAATATGCCTAATCAACTCAAACCAGAAAGACGTTTGAATGGCACAGTGGTATGCTCAAACAAGCACACATACATAAAAAAGCTCAATTAATAATTATCACTAATTATATATATTTTCCATATAGGATGCATTTGTGAAAATCGCACGCCATGAAGGTGTCAGTTCGTTATGGTCTGGCCTTAGTCCAACATTAGTTTCAGCTTTACCATCTACTATTGTTTACTTTGTTGCCTATGAGCAATTCAAAATGCATGCTCTAGAATTTCATTATAAATATTTAGCTGAGGTGAAGGGTTCGCCACGCGGCCGAGAGATACCCTTCCATATACCAATGCTCAGTGGTGTGTCAGCGCGTGTTTGTGCGGTCACCTTTGTTAGTCCCATAGAGCTGATTCGTACAAAGATGCAGTCACAGAAAATGAGCTATAGTGAAATGTTATCCACTATACGTTTGGTTATGAAAACTCAGGGTTTCTTCGGTTTGTTTCGTGGTTTACCACCAACAATCCTGCGTGACGTGCCCTTCTCCGGCATATACTGGACATGTTATGAAAATATCAAAAGTATGTTCGATGTGCGGGAACCAACATTTGGCTTTAGCTTTATGGCAGGGGCAATATCTGGCTCGGTGAGTTTGAAAATGAATCAGTTTATTAATTACTACGATATAAATTGAGTATTTATTTTTTTTAGTACTAACTTGTGTCTTTTTTTTTCAATTTAATTATTATTATTTTTTTTTTGTATCTTTGTATCTGAAAATTTGCTATCTAATCTCAATGATTATTTTCGCAAACAAAATATTACAGATAGCAGCGACCGTTACAACACCTTTTGATGTTGTCAAAACTCATGAGCAAATTGAATTTGGCGAAAAAGTTCTCTTTACAGGTGAGAAATCATATTCCCGTGCAATTGCTTAGTTATTACTCTTACATTTACATTTATTTCAGACAAGCCTGTAGCTAACGCTACTAATATGAATGTACGACAGCGACTCTGGTCTATTTATCGTCTAAATGGCATTCGTGGCCTATTTGCCGGTCTATGGCCACGTTTGTTGAAAGTCGCACCGGCTTGTGCCATAATGATTTCAACATTTGAATACAGTAAAGCATTCTTTTATCACTATAATATAGAAAAACACAACGAGGCTCTATTAATGATAAACCGGAAAGAGAATGGTGCTTGAGTGATATTGTGATAGTATACATTGGTTCCTGTATAAAGCAAAAACTTATAATCCAAAGGAATATTTGTAGTAACACCTTATTTCGAGATGGAGATAAGAGTATGTTATAGGTTGTGGAGTGGAATGAAATTTAAATATATCATCCAATTTAATTTAGTCATTTGTACCTCTTAACAATATTTTGTTAATTAATAGTTTTGTATGCCTTCACTGTCCTAGACCCGAATGTTTATGCTAACTGCAGGTAGTTAGAATTAGTGACAAATTATGTACATAAAATACTTAATATTTGAATGCTAAGTGTTAATATATTTTTATAAAAAAAACACGCCGATACATATTTGAATGCAATGTTCTGTTAAATATAAATAAAATCTTCTGTTAAGGCTTTATAACAATAACAAAAAAACACATGCCAAACCAGTTATACATGTACTAAGTAATTAAACGAATTCTTTTTTGTAATTTATAAAGTTAAAGTTCTGTCGCTCAGCTGCTTATAATCGATAAAAGGTAAACACAATTCGATATCAAAATTCTTCTATAAGCTAAAACGTAACAAAATTTATAAAATGCAACCATGTGCGGAAACTGGATCATAACTTACATCCCACATGTGGGTTGAAGAAATGTCAATTTCAATCAAAATAACAACACGTGTAGTCAATAAAAAAATACAATTGCTTAATTAATTTTAAATAAATATTCAAGTATAACTTTAAAGAATGGCGGAAGACAAACTAGAAGTTGTAGCCGAAAAGGTACAAGAAACAGACAAAGCGCAAGAAGTAGAGGAAACGGAAGATGCGGCAGCTTCAAAAAAATCTAAACCAACAAAAACCACAAAGGCTGCAGCGAAAAAGCAAAATAAAAAGAAGCCAGAGGTAGATGCTCCATTACGTGGTCTACCCAAATCCGGACGCCCATGGAAGACACCAAAGCAGAAGTAATACTTGCGTTTAATACATATAGTATCTATAACGGTTAACAATTAAAACCAATTTATTTTCTCCCAACAGATTCACTACAATCAAAAAGACTACACAACGCTTAACTTTTGAAAAGAAAATGGAACTGCGCAACGAATTGCGACACATCAAGGAAATGTCACGCGATATCAAGGAGCAACGTAAAGAAGCTGCGGTGCAAAAGAATCAAAGACGCATTGAAAATGCTGAACGACGTTTAGCCAACGAAAGACGTGCTGAAGTGGTACAAATAATAAAGAATCCATCGAAATTGAAACGTTTGAAGAAAAAACAAATGCGTATGATTGAAAAACGTGATACTAGTCAAGTGAAGGTGGTTTAATTAATTGAGCTCGTGCAATGAGTGGTGTTGCGGTGGTTATTGTACAGCTCAAAGCGGGCGGGTAGATTAAGCTTTATAGTTACTATATATTTTTGTAATTGCAAATTGTTGTGTAGTAGAAATAAATTTGCTTGGTGGAAAGCATATAATGAAAAAAGTAGTTTAATTCTTATTTTTAGCAAACTTGTTATGTTGTTGTAGCGGTTGACTAGCCCCGCTTAGGACAGGCTTAATTAATTTAAGTCGCCGAAGTCCTCTAATGGGAGGTCCAGGAAACGTGCTGTTTCGACGGGAATGGACCAAAGGGAGAGGGGGGTTAGATGAGTCGGCTTTAAGGCATCATGTGAAGAGGTGGTTAGTGTCGTGCGGAGACTCTCCACATGCAGGGCATACGTTGCTACAATATCCGGCCGAAGACAGCCGGTTCTACGCACAGGAGTTGACCCGGATTTTATCTGGCCAAGGGCTGTCACCCTTTGGCGATCTAACCCCGTTTAGGTCAACAGGTAAATATTTACATTTTCTGGGTTAGCGAGATAATATTATTTACTGATTACTTGTCAAAGGGAACTACAATAAACGGTTAGTATTATGCTAATTTGTTGAGTCAGACGCGTGAGGCAGTCGTGCTGAAGCGACGTGGCAAGTTAACGCGCGGAGTGCTGTTTCTTCAAGACAATGCCCCCGTTCACACCCCCCAGGTTGCGAGGGATGCCTTAAAAGGTACTGGATTTACAGAAATTGACCAACCACTCCACAGTCCGGACCTGGCTTCCAATGAATTTTTCATTTTTTCAAATTCAAATATTCAATTTTCAAGCAATAGTATTGGAAAATGGTAGGATGTGCTAATTAATGTGTGTGCCACCGCCGAACAATCCTGCTCAAATACATAGGTACAAGAAGAAAAAAAAACGATTACTGTAAGTTTTAAGTACTTTATTTTTTTCTCACTAAAAATTTGTTCACCAAAAATACACCATTTAAAGCATTTTTCTTATTTAATACTAGTACACGTTTGTAAGTATCTATGTATATATGTATGTCTGATGTAACAGTCAGCATACGTATAGATAGATTTGCATTTAACGAACACATTTAGTTAACGGTAATTTTTAGTATTGTTTTATGGTAGCATTTATGAGGGTATGTATGTATATTCCTTATTTATTTTTCATTATTTAAAAGATAGAATTTTGCTTTTGTTGTTTTTTTTATTTATTGTTGACATTTGTATTCAGTAAGTTAAAGCACTTTTGTTGTTGGTGTTAAAGAGTGTTTATCCATTAACACGGACATTATGGAACATCATTATGGTATTGTGGATTAAGGCAAAATAATAAATATTAAAAAAATATATAAAAAAATTAAAAAAGATTAAAAAAAAATAAATAAATTCAAAAAAATTAAAAATAAAATAATTAAAAAAAAATATAAAAAAAAATTTTAAAAAATATTTTTAAAAAATAAAAAAAAAATATTTAAAAAAAAAATTTAAAAAAAAAATTAAAAAAAAAAAATTAAAAAAATAGAAATAAATTCAAAAATATTTATATATATAAAAATTTAATACAATTTTTTAAGAAATAAAAAAAAAAAAACAAAATAAAAAATTTCAAAAAAATTAAAAATAAAATATTTAAAAATAAAAAAAATATCTTTAAGGTAAAAATAAAACAGGAAAAAAATAAATTGCTACGCAAGCATAACGTGAACCCAAATACCATATAATACGAAAGAGTATGCACTGCACACAAATAAATGAAAATATTAAAAAAATGTCCGTAAATTAAGTGAAAATGAATCGGAAAAAATCAAAATAAAAATAAAACACATAAAATTTTTCGTTTTGTTTCAGTTTTAATTTAATATCAATTTAAATACAAAAAAAGTTTTGTTTTGTTTTGTTATTTTTACTACATTTTTTCATTTCCATTTTCATCATTCTGTTTAATTAATACATTACATAATAAGTTCTTCATTATCAGTATTTTTTTTTGGGATTTTCATCATCCATCATACTTCCACTGGTGTACAGTGTAAAATAAACAAATTCAAAATAACGTAAAAATTAGCAAAAAATAATTAATTCATAAAGGAAATTAATTAATGATTTATGTGTTTTTAAGTAGTAGTTAAAAGTAGTATCCAAATAATTATGTGTGTTGTTGTTGTTGTTGTTGTTGTTGTTGTCACTAGTATACTGCTTGTTTGTTAGCTGCATTATTTGGAACTTTCTCTCTCTAATCAAATGCAACTGTGCATCCACTTAGCCGCCTCTTAATGTTGTTGTTGTTGTTTTTCTTTTAATTTTATTATTATTTGCTGCCATTGCTTCAGCTTTTAGTTGTTGCTAATAATTTCGTTGGTGTTGTTTGTTGTTGGTGTTGTTTGTTATTGTTGTTTTTTGTTGTTTTTTTTTTTTGGTTACATACATATATTAATTTTACTTATGTGCAATGGGAATCATAGTTTCGCCGGCTGTAATGGCAGGCAGTGGCGCTTCGACAGTCAAGACACCATCCTTGCTGAGTGACGAGCGAATGGATTCGGGATTAACGCCCTTTGGTAAGAGGAACTCACGATTGTACTCCCTGTAGACGCTCTTTGTGTCCGATTTCTCTTCATGTTTGGCGTGCACCTGAGAAAAAGAAGAAGAAGAAGAAGAAGAAAAAGGAAAAAATAAAATTTTAAATTTTTTTTTAGTGAAAGTTTCGTGCATTAGAAGTGGGTTGTTTATTGGATTATTAGAAGTGTATTTTTTGTGTATTGAAGCATATACATATGTATTATTATCGTGTATGTCTGTAGTGTGTTGTTATATGCTTGTTGTCGTCTTGTGTCACGATTATTGCAGACATACAGAGACTACGTGTACATGACAACGTGTGGGCCGCCGCAATTCGACCAATTTTTATGACATAAAAAATTTATTTGCATCTCAAGTATACGCAATACACATGCAAACATATGTACATATAGACAAATGTAAGTAAATTCATATAATGTATGTATGTATGAGTTTTTCAGCATCATAATTTTCAACACTCACTTTTGTCCCGATTTAATTGAATAAAAAAAAACAGCCTCAAACAATATTTGTTGCAATTTAAAAATGAGATCACGAGTGGGCAAATTATGTATATATGTGCGTGTGTGCTTTTTTAGACGCATAGCAATTAAATTCATCAAAGGAGGAAAGCGGAAAGGAGGAAAGCAGTTGTTTCACAGAAATGAAAATAAAATGTGATTAAATTTTTCGATTTAGCGGCTACAAAGCCCCAATTATGTATACCAGGTGTGTTAGTTGAAATTTGCCGGTTTTTTTCAAAAAAGAAAACACTTAATTTTCAGAGGAATCTCAAAAATTTTTTATTCAAAGTATTGACCATTGGTTTCTACACGAGCCATTTTTCGACTTCTTCAAAATTAGCGAAGCACTGCTCTGCAAGGGAGTGTCCTATCGATGCGAAAAGGTGATAGTCGGACGGGGCGAGGTCTGGAGAGAATAGTGGGTGCGATAATATTTCCCAACTAAGTGTTTCTAATGTGTCTTTGCAAGATAACTTTGCCATGTCTTCGGGCCCATTCCGACAGTTTTTCGATCAAAGCAAGATTCAAATTAATCATTTGTTGTCGGTAGCGATCCGTGTTTACCGTTTCACCAGGTTTTAACAACTCGTAGTACACCACACCACACTGGTCACACAGAGCATTGTCTTACGGCCAAAGCGATTTGGATTTGCAGTCGATGAGCCAGCTTCACCAGGGGAAAACCACGTTTTTTTTCGATTCAGGTTCTCAAAATAAATCCATTTTTCCTTTCGAATCGTTGAAGCAGCATTTCACAAACGGTTTTTCGATTTTCCAATTGTGTATCGTTCAGCTGGTGTGGCACCCATTTTCCATACTTCTGGTTCTTTCCCATGACTTTGAAACGTTGGCAAATTGCTCCTCGAGTCACATGTAGTGTTTCTGCCAATTTTTGTTGCGATTGGGTTGGATCAACATCCAATAACGCCTGCAATTCCTCGTCTTCGAACTTTTTCGCTGCAGCAGGATGTTCATTGTCTGTCAAATCGAAATCTCCACTTTTAAATTGACGAAACCATGTCTCACATGTTCTAATCACTGGAGCATGTTCACCATAAGTTTCTACCAGCAACCGGTGAACTTCAGTTGCTACGAAACTCGACATATTCACTGAGGTAAACAAATATGACGTTATTATTTTGGCGGAATGTGACTTGCGTATTTTTGTAGGTTAATGTCAATAGAAAAAAATCACATACATGCCAAATCATAGAAATTTATACATATTGCTAGCGACATCTACTAGTAAAACCGGCACACTTCAACAAACACACCTGCTACATATATAATAGTTCTTCTGGTCTTATAGTCTATAAGGAAGCATGATTAAGTAGGTTTTCCATCCATTTGGACTCCCTCATGAACTTATTTAGGTAGCAAGCTTTAGTTTCTACCACATGGCGTTGGCTAAAATGTCAAGGGCGACAGTGGAAAGGTTTATTTTCGCTAAAAATGTTAAAAATCTCAAAGGTAATTAGAATCCTAATGCTACATTACCTTATTGGACAGCAAACAGAAAGACTAGAGACTTGCGGAGTAGAGTTCAAGAATATTCCCGCTGATCTTTATACCGAAACGACCCGAATTTTCATCAGGCCAAGAACTGTCATACTACTACTACTTTGCAGAATAATGTTGCGGCTACAACAACAAAAATAACTATGGACCGCTTTCAGAAGCAGCTGTAGAAGCAACAGGCATGACGAGGAGAAATTCTCTATATGTTTTGTGATTGCCCACCTCTTAGTAGATGTAGACTTCAGCATTTCCATGTCGCTTCTCTATGAGAATATTTCTTTCGTAGCAGTTTGCAAGTGGGTAGAGGCATAATAATGTGTTCTTTACGTGGAATAATCTGCTGGATGGTATCGTGGCTAACAAGATTGTTCTCTATATATCTGTGACCAGGGAGTCAAACGCGGCGTAGTTTGTTCTGTTTTAGCCATCTTCTGAAGCGAACAGTAACAGATGAACTGTATAAGATGAATACGTCTTTCCCTCGAGAGAGTTTATCTCGCTAAAAAGAAAAATATTATGGATCTTCTACCGGGGACTCTTCTTTTAGGTATACACGCAGACAAACTGGTCTCCCATCAAATGACTTCTGCTGGAGTTGTAGAGAGGAGGAAAATTTTAGGCCTTACCACTTCCTTTTCGAATCCTCCGCTTTTAGGGGGAGTAGGCTGAAGTGTCTTGGAGCGGCAACCTGCGGAGACTTTAGCGAAATAACGGATGGCAAGTTACGTCGATTCCTCTATTTTGCTAACTCCATACATTGGTTAAACTAGCGTGTGGGGGCTAAATGGGAACCTTAGTGAAAACACAATGGACCCGATTGGTGGCCACTTCAACCGCGTAGTTTGTTTTGCTTAGTAAAAAAGTGTAATTCTTATTTCGAATGGCTCCAAGCGCACAACTAATGCATATCAACGTTGTCCTTTGCGAGTTCTGGAACTTTCACCCTATTCTTTGCCGACAGCTGTTTCTCCTCATATCTCTGAGTAGCATGCTCTTTTGTCCGCTAAGTTTTCTATTCAGAACTTTCAAAAACTTCACCTAAGCTCCTAAACTATGCCTTAGTTTAAAACTGTTAAAATACTTTATGAAATTTTGTATTTCCTGCTGACGAGGACAAGCTCTACCTTATTAGAGTGTGCACAGAGACAACAGCGATGGAAACACAACGATAACTGGCGAAGCATTCAACGCATTAAATCGTATAAGATTGTAGAAACTTGCCACTGTAAGCCATGGCTATGTCATCGATGGTGATAATAATGATTTTTGTCCCCTGATTTGCTCGGAGCATTTTGCTCTATTACATATACATATATTCTCTAAGAGAAAAGATTTTTCTCAGACCAACTTTGTCTTGTTGTGTGGAAGATTGACTTTTGAGGTTATTTTGAGACTGTCATTATAGAGAACTCACCGTCTGACTTAGACAAGAACTTTGAAAACTTAATCAAAAAAAACAATTAAGGGCTTAGGGAGATTTTTGATTGTCTTATTCATTTCTACATTATCTCGAAAATATTATCCTAAATTTTCAAGACGATCCGTAAAGTCAAAACCATGTCATAGTAGGATAAGTGCTTTGAACTTTAAAAGCGTTTTTCTCGAAAGTGTGCTTTCAATGTCGACTGTCAAAAGCTCTCGAAAATTACTCAACTCTTTTGATACAATTTTAGACAGCTCTTCGAGATACAATTCTTTTGTAAAACATTCAATTTTAATTTTACAGACGGAACTTGTCATGAGTACTACTGTCAGACGAACTACGCAGACAAACTTTATTCGAGGGCTTGGCACAAACGACTGAATGTTACAGTCAATGGCGAACGCTATAGAGCCATGGATAATGACTTTTCTGTAACTGAATTGAAGAATGTTGATATGGACGACCTTTGGTTCCAGAAGGCAAGACAACCAAACGAAACAAGGAAAAGGAAAGGAAGGAAGGCCTCACCCACTACCTAGCGCCGTTGGCCTCCAAGCTTGTACAATTTAATACCCCTGAACTATTTTTTATAGTTAGTTGAAGTCACTTGTCTACGCAGATAAGCCCGAGACGTTTAATGTCTTGGAAGAGGCGCGTTATTGCCGACATATGGCCGACATATTGCTGTAACAATTGGGCCTCTCGGCTGGAATTTTATTCGATTTTTTTTAATTAATTTCAAAAACATAATGGCAACACACTTATCTTTATAATAAAGCTAAATTCTACGGCACCAAATTTAATTATGTATATGAGTTTTATTTCTTCATGAAAACCACATGCCTAAAAAACACCCTTTATGGGAAAAAAATTAATTTAATCTCAAACTTTTATTATTCTTGATTTTACTCCATTTTTCCAACAAATTTTAAATAGCTAAATTTGCTATTTAATTAATTAATGGATTTTAGGCAATGTGTTTATAGAAAGAGAAAAAATTTATAAACAATAAATATTTTTTTTTATATATTTGCGCATTCTGCCACGAAGGATAAATTCATCGTGTTTGCCAAATGTATTGTAAATATTCGCCAAAATTTAATGTATTTAAACAATACATTTTATGAGCTAAATTTTACCGGTTAAACTCAAGCTAATTATTATTATATTTTTAAACAATGTATTGTATGTACGTATATACAGACATACATATGTGTTAATTTTTATATACCATATAAAACTGTATGTACATATGTAAGTATTTATTTTTTATGCATTTGCGCAAATAATTTTGTATCTGTATAATATATGTATGTATGTAATATACGAATTTATGTAATATAAAGCAGATTTTTAATTATTTTTCTTCTTTATTATTTTAAGAATTTTTTTCACAAGGTGTGATTAGTTGTTGGCAAATATTTGTGTTGTTGGCTGTTAGCAAATTGCAGGTAAAATCATAGGCATACAATGTATGTATGTATGTATATAGTATATATGAATATGTATATAAAAATATGTATATATGAATACAGTGAAACTGCCAAAGAATACAGATATATTCGTATAGATGTACATATGTGCATATATATGAGTGAAAAGAACAGAATATATACTCGTATATATGTACGAAATTTGCGAATTCAAAAAAAAAAAATTTTCAAATAAACAACAACCGCGAAATGCTGTCATGAGCAAAGATTTAATGATTTAGGTATGCAGACATACATATATACATATAAACGCAGAAAAAACTTTTAAATAATTCGAGAAAAATCTTGAAAATTAGAAAATTCTTCGCAACAGTTTGCTTGTTGCCACTGATCGGTTGGCTTATTTCAAAAAAAAAAAAAAAAAACCAAAAACAAAAAAAAATTATTGAAATAGACTGCTTGTGTTGTTTGGTGCTCGACATAGCGGCGACACGGCCATGAGTCATTTTCCAAAAATATACATAAATACATACATACATACATACATATACATATGTTTGAAAAACAAGCGCACGTACCCACATACGACGAATGTAAGGTAAAAAAAAAAACAAACAAATAAAATTTTAAAATTTGTATTTTCGAGTGGAAAAAATTAACATATGGGATTTAAACGAAACTCGTCTGTTCGAGATGAAAAAAAGACAGTTGCAAATAAATGAAAAAATAAAAAGATAAATTAAAAAAAAAACCAACAACAATTGACGAAATGTCAGTGCTCAGCGAAATGCTTTTGAAATGTGGCAAAAGAAAAATAATAATATATAAAAAGAAATAAGTATGAATGCATGTGTTTTTGTTTTTCTAAAATATTTCTTCTTCAAATCTGTATTTCAAGTGTCAACAACTTATCCACTAAGATTCCGCTATGCGCCATTTAATTTAATTTATTATTTTTATTATTTTATATGTTTTTTTTAATCTATTTCTTTATTCTTTTAAATTTTATTTTTTGTAATTTTTCTATTTCTTATAAATTTTTTTAATTAGTTTTTAACTTTTTAATAATTTTTATTATTTTTTTATATTATTTTTATTACTTTTACTATTTTTTCAATAATTTTTTTACTTTTTTCAATTATTTTTATTATTTTTTTCAATTATTTTTATTATTTTTTTCAATTATTTTTATTATTTTTTTCAAATAATTATTATTATTTTTTATTATTTCTTCAATTATTTTTATTATTTTTTCAATTATTTTTATTACTTTTTTTCAATTATTTTTATTATTTTTTTCAATTATTTTTATTACTTTTTTTTCAATTATTTTTATTACTTTTTTTCACTTATTTTTATAATTTTTTTAAATTATTTTTATTTATTTTTTTCAATTATTTTTATAAATTTTTTCATTTATTTTTATAATTTTTTTCAATTATTTTTATTATTTTTTCAATTATTTTTATTACTTTTTTCAATTATTTTTATTACTTTTTTTCAATTATTTTTATTATTTTTTTCAATTATTTTTAATACTTTTTTCAATTATTTTTAATACTTTTCTTCAATTATTTTTATTATTTTTTTCAATAATTTTTATAACTTTTTTTCAAATATTTTTATAATTTTTTTCATTATTTTTTATAATTTTTTATTATTTTTTTCAATTATTTTTTATTATCTTTTACAATTTTTTTATTATTTTTTTTTTACAAATTATTTTTATTATTTATTTCAATTATTTTTAAAAAATTTTTCATTAATTTTTTTATTATTTTTTTTTAATTAATTTTATAAATTTTTTCATTTATTTTTATTTATTATTTTTTTCAATTATTTTTATTACTTTTTTCAATTATTTTTATTTATTTTTTTCAATTATTTTTATTATTTTTTTCAATTATCTTTATAAATTTTTTCATTTATTTTTATTATTATTTTTTCAATTATTTTTATAAATTTTTTCCTTCATTTTTATTATTATTTTTCAATTATTTTTATTATTTTTTCAATGATTTTTACTATTTTTTAATTTTATATGTCTTCTGCTAAATCATAATTTTGTGTACTTCGTGCATACTTTATTTGTGTGTTTTTTATATTTTTTGTTTTTATTTTTGTTTTATTTTTCTCTGCTCGTCAACATCCACTTACCATCAATTTCTGATCCACAGTCTTAACAACAATTTCTTCGGGGGCGTATTGGCTTACATCGAAACGCAATTTCAGCATTTTGTTATCGCCATCCTCCTACGATAATGAAAAAAAAAATTAGTAAAAATAAATATTTCGTCATATTTTATACAAAAAAAAATTAACTATTGTAAATTAAATATAAGCACACACACTGCATGAGTAGGAGCAGTAGAGCTTGTTGGCGCTAGAAAAAAATATTTGACTATTACAAAAAAGGTATGTCAGCATTTTTTTTGTTTTTTTTTTTTTTTGCATATTTTGCTGTTGCGTATGCAGCTTTTTTTTAATATAGAAAAGTATAAAAATTAGATTTTTTATTAAACTCAAATAAATATAATTATTTAAAATTAAACAATAAATTACTTTGTACTCAAAAATTAAAAATAATTTTTTTTTTTTCAAAAAATCACTATAATACTTTTTTTCAAATTTCAATTTTAAAAAGTGCAAAACTTTTCTTTAAATTAAAAAAAAAATTTAATTAATAGCATAAAAAATAAGCAAATTTGTTTTGTTCTAAAAAAAAATATAATAATAAAAGCAGCATTGTTTTTGTATTATTAAATTTAATGCTTACACTTTTTATTAAATTATTACTTCTTTTAATTTTTTGTATAAATTTTTATTTTATTTTTTTGTTTTTGGTTTTTTTTTTTTGCGCATAGAGTTGAGAAATTATGCACCTTTAAAAAATTAACAATGAAAAATTTAATTACCGCACTTAACCGCGTTCCAAGCACGTAATATTGTTTAGTGATAAAATCCTTTTATGTAATGGCGTTTCAGCAGGAAGGTTTAAAAAAAAAACAATTGGAAGACGTGGAAAATATATTACAAAATTAATTTATGCTTAAATTTAATATAACTGAAATTTTGTTTCACTTTTTAATTTTTTTTTATTGTGTGTATTGAATTAGTAAAAATAATATTAACTGCGTTACAGTTAGAATTTAATATCATTTTGACATTTCTATTTTTTTAAATTAAATTAATATATTTTTTTGACATAAAATAAGTATGAAAATAGTTTCCTGAATTTCTCCTGCAGAATGTGTGTGTGCGTTACTCAAGCTCATTTTCGATAATTAATATTCAATTACAAAACAAAATAATAATAAAAAGAAGAAGAAACCCCCTTACCTGAATAAGTGGAGAACTGATGTCAGAGATGTAGTTCTGTCTGGGTGGTGCTGGTCGGGAGAGAGAGTTTTGTGAGCTGCAATTTAAGAAAATAAATAAATATAATATTAAAAAATATTGCACAAAAAATATTTTAAACATAAAATATGAAATTATATACGAATATATATTAAACACGAAAAAGAAGATAAATGATTGTGAAAATATGAAACAAGAAGGTGTATGAGATTTCCTTCTTTTTTATCAAGTGAAAAAATGTTGCAAGCGTTTAGGAATAATAATATATGGTAAATAATTAGTTATTTTTTTTTTTTAGCAACCCATACTAAAAATTCAAATGATATTAGAAAACATGCATTTATAATTTTTTTTTACATTTTAAATAGTTTCCCTATATCTTTTTAATATTTTTATATTTATTTATTTAATTATTATATTTCACATTTGCACTGATTTTGTTTTTCTCTTTTTTATTTCTATTTCTTTTTATTTTATTTTATTATTTTTTTAATTTATATATTTTATTTAACATGCATTTTTATTTTCTTGTATTTCTAATTAATTTTTCTATTAGTTTTTAATTTTTTCAACCATTTACATTTTTATTATATTATTTTTTTGTTTAAGATTTAATATTTTTTGTTTTTTTTTCAGTTGTTTTTCCTTGTATTTATATAATTTGTTTAACTTTTATAATTTTGTTAAATTTTGAAATTTTTTAATTTAGTTAATTTAAATTCTTTTTTATTTTTTTTTACACTGTTTAATATTTTGAAACTTTTTAATTTTTTTGTTTAATTATTTCAAATTTATTAAATAAATTCTTAATTTTTTAATTACCGTATAATATAATTTTTTTAATTTTAGTATTTTCAAACTTTTTAATTTTTGTGTTTAATTATTTCAATTTTTTTAATAAATTTTTAATTTTTTTATTTACCGTTTAATATAATTTTTTTTGAATTTTTTACATTTTGATATTTTTAAATCTACTTTTTATCACATACATTTTTAGATTTTCATTTTTTTATTTATTTTTATTTTTTTTTTTAATATTGTTCAATAAATTTATTTCTTTTATTTCACATGCAATTATATTTTTTACTTTTTTATTTTTTTTTTATTTTTTTATTTTTTTGTTATATTTTTATTGTGTTTTCATTTTTTTATACTTCTTACAACATTTACAATATTTTGTTATTTTTTATTTGTTGATCTTTTTAATTATGGTTTATTTAGTTTTTTTTTTAATTTTTGTATTTATTATTTTTAAATTTCTTTTAACCTTTTCAATGTATTTAATTTTGATATTTATTAATTTTTAAATCGTTTCTAATTTAACTATTTATTCTTTATATAAAATTTTAATGTTTTTAATTACCTCGTGGAATGCGTGCGTGTATGTGTTTCATAGGTGCGTGTATAGGAATGCATTATTAATCACTGTATATTAATTACACGTTTGTCTTTTCGAAATAAACTATCTATTAAATTTATAAAATCAGAATTTTATTAAAAATTGAAAAAAAAAACGAAATCCACACACAATCTGCCAAACAAACCG
>JAWMAG010000054.1:13420000-13747500 GCA_037013455.1 Ceratitis rosa
CATTAAAAAAAAAGTTAATCATACTGGAACATGAATGAGCTTGAAAAAGCATAAAGCAGAAAACCGAAAATTAAAAAAAAAATATAACAATCACCTAAATTATAGTCATTTTTATTTTAAGAGCTATAAACCAAAACAATTGGTAGTTGGTAGAGCGCCTTAAAAGATTTTTAAATTATTATGAAAAAAAAATGTTTTTATAAAAAATGAAATAAAAATTATTAAAGGTTTATTTTTCACAAAAAAAACTTTATCGCCTTTTTTTTGAACAAAAAGAAAAAAATGA
Source organism: Ceratitis rosa (assembly GCA_037013455.1). Lineage (NCBI taxonomy): Eukaryota > Metazoa > Arthropoda > Insecta > Diptera > Tephritidae > Ceratitis > Ceratitis rosa. The sequence continues at coordinate 13,420,287 of JAWMAG010000054.1, forward strand.
AATTAAAAAAAAACATTTTTCTTTTAGCAAATAAATATTCATGCCTAATTTCCGGTGATTAAATTTGTTTTTTTTTTTTAATATTAAAGAAGTCAATAAATTTTAGTTTATTTTTTTACATATTTTTTTAAACTATTATAAAAAATGTTTTTATGTGCATCTGTAAGAAATAAAATTATGAAGGATTATTTTTACACAAAAAAACTGTATCGCCTGTATTTTGAGCAAAAAGAAAAAAATTGAAATAAAAAAAATTTTTAATTTTTAAAAATTTTATATAACTATTGTATTAACAATAAATATTTTTGCCTAATTTCCAGTGATTAAATTTTTTCTTTTTTGGTATTAAAGAAGTCATCAAATTTTGGTTTATTTATTTCACATATTTTTTTTAATTATTATAAAAAATGTTTTTATGTGCACCTATAAAAAATAAAAAAAATAAATTTGAGCAAAAAGAAAAAAAAATCAAATAAAAAAATTTTTTCATTTTTAAAAATTTAATTTAACTATTTTCAATAAATATTCTTGCCTAATATCCGGTGAGTAAATTTTTTATATATTTTTTTTTTAATTTTAAGGAAGTCATCAAATTTTGGTTTATTTTTTTTTGACAATTTTTTTATTAAATATTGCAGCATAATTTGCTTAAATTTCACTTTGAGGCTAAATAATTATTTTTCAAAAATTAAAAGAAAAATAATGTATTACATATGTGTATATAAAGGCAAAAAATTGTTAAAATTAAAAAAAATGCATTTTAAATATATTTTTTACAAGTGTATTTGCGATGGCTTTAAAAGTATTTTTAATTAGTTTCAGTGAATTTAGTCATTAAATTTAATCTTCGAGGCGCACTGATATTATTTAAATTTTTAATATATTTTTTTTTATGATATTACGTCATAATCGCATATACCACGTTTTTTTTTGCTGATTTTCAAAAAAATTCCTTAGTCACGCTTTGTGGGTGATTAAGTCATAAAAGAAATATTTATATGTTCATATGTACATATAAAAAATTATGTATATTTATATAAGACAGATGTATCTTTTAACCACTTAAATACATTAAAAAAGAAATTTGCATAATTCTAGCACACTCACAGCAAGTGTAGCAATATGACAAAAGGGAAGGAAAAAATTTTAGAATTTTTAAATGAAAACTAAAAGTAATTAAGCACATTTTAATGGAGTAAGTGTGTTTGTTTGAGCTCTCAAATCAACTAAAAAATTAAATTTAAGTGCTCTAAGCATTTTTGCTTGAAATGTTTAAAAATATTTCCATGACAGCTGTCAAATTTGAGCTCACGCCAAAATTCACATACAAAATAGGTCAAATAAGCTAGATACTCGAGCTCGAGATTCCCGGGTACCGAAAGGTGCGAACAGCTCGATACTCATTCATTACTCAATTACTCAAATGTTTGTTATGAAATTTGTCAATTTTTAAATTATTTTGTCAAAATTTCTTTAGTATTTCATATTTTTATAAATAAATTATAAAAAAAGTGCTAAGAAAAAAGCTCAAATTTTTTGTACAAAATGCCAGTGCTCGAAAATTTGCAAGCAATGAACAAGTATGCGGAGGAGTACACGTTGCTTAAATACTCGAGCTGCTCGAAATTTTTGAATAAAATCTTGAACTCTACTTGATATTAATGCATATGTATGTACCTACATATGCGTATGTAACCAAGGGAGTAAGAAAAAAAAATTAAATAATGTACTAAAAGTGTGCATAAATAATTATGATGTGTACAAAAACACACACATACATACACACATATACGATTTAATGGTATTCGCTTGACTTGTTAATGACTTCCTTCCTCTGAAAGCAGCTTACCAATTGAAATATCATTGTTAGACATTGAAAAAAAAAAAAAACAAAAAAAAAAAAAAAGAAATAAGAATAAAAATGCCGGCAAAACGTTAAACAACAAGCCGACAGATGTCGGCCAGCCAGGTCGCCAGCCTCCACAATGTAGAAGAAAGCTAAGCGTAGGAGTTGAGACAAGCATGCCTTTCTAATCAAAGATGCAACAGTTGTACAAAAGAATAGCACAAGAAGAGACCAATAAACCGTTATTGTATGTCAAATACATGCATATCTGTGTGTGAAAGAAGCGAAGACTAACGGTACTGACATACTTTTATGCTTATTTCTAGACAATTCTTTGAATTCGTTTTTTTTTTTGCATTTTTCTGTAAGTTTCTTTTCTTCTTTATTTTGGCTTAGTTAATTTGTTAGATTTGCAATAATTTATGAATTTTCGTGTAGTCGTGGTAGAAATTCTTTTTTTGTGGTTTCTTTTGGTGTTCACCGCGCGATAAGACATTCACTTCGCGGCAAATGATTAAAATAAATAGAAATCGAGTTGCGGGAAATTCCATAGAGAAAAGAAAAGGCGGAAGAATTAATCATTTTTTTATTAATGCCTGAAGATATGCAAATGCAGATTAAGCGTATAGTGTTTGAAACTACTAATTACTATATTTATTAAAATTTTTTAAACAAGTTTTAATGGTTTCGAAGAGATAAGAGTCAACTATGTCCTCGTGGAGTGAATACACGCCTTGTTAAGCTGCAGAAAAACCAAAGTGCGATGGAGATTAGACGTAGTATTGTGATCCCTGGTGACTGAGGCATTTGGAACATTCAATAAACGGGGCTAATTCAGTGGGATTTAAGATTTACACTGATGTAACAGATCAGCTTAGATCAAGCCAAGGCTGGGAGAGGTCATTTTATAGTCGGAACTAAGCATTAATTTCTAACAAGTTGCGTCAATGTAGAAAAGCGAGTAAAGGAAGCATTAACGGCCTTAAACCCCTGCGGGTTTAGAATTTTCCAAGAAATGGAGGGACCTCAAGAATTTACCCGCGGTAAGGCATGCCTGTCGTAAGAGGCGACTAAAATCCATTAGTTCCTGCAACAGTCGGGTTTTTATACCGGAACGACCCGGATTTTTTATCCGGCCAAGGACTGTCACTCCCGCAACATTCCCCAAAAATTACGTTGAGGAATATTTTTGCGGTTACAACAACAACAACATAAACGGCCTAATGTATGCACATACATACGTGTATGGGTTGCACCTCGGGTCTTTTACTTTCTTTCTCGCAATTGATCTTCGTTGCGTTAAGTCAATATTTTTCGGTGATGCTCTTTAGTACGATAGAGAAGAAAAGTTAGAACTAAGGTTTGAGATTCGGGGATCAAGCTCTTCATATATTTAGAGATGGTTTGTAAATGAAGATTGAAGTGGGACCTGCGTTCAACCAGAGATAAAAAAAGTCGTTTAGCTGGCAAACCCTTTCAGTTCGTTCCCATACGAAATATTTGCTATTTGGCGGAAAGGCTACTGAAGGGAGCAGAGAATACATAATTACATATAGACAAGCAGCTTTTAAATCCTTGTTTCTCACTGCACGAAGTCGTCCATGGTTGAGATACACATGTGTGTATGTAAAGAGGCGATCAAAAGACTGAATGAGAAAAGAAGGGTCCACGTTAGCTAGATGCCAGAGCATATGGGCATCGCAGGCAATGAGCTAGCTCATAAACTGGCTAAAGAGGATGTGCTTTCAGAACAAGAGGTAACTATGGACTTACCAGTCACATACAGGAAATTAAATTTCGTACAAGAAACAATCTTGCGAACAGACTTTAGGAGGAGCGAACGACTGTAGATTCGCGAAATGTACATATGTGCGAAACTTACTGAGTTTTGTACTAGCGAAAAAAGATGCCAGACTCTAGACTGCATATGGGATATTAACTGTGCATTGTTTACTGGCGTCGACACCCCTCAACTCAAGGTCTGTTAGAAAACAAGAAATTAACTGATTAAATATTGTAGGCCAAAAAAGTTGTTTCACATCAAATCGAAATGCTGAGATCTCTCAAACGAACACTAAAAAATCTAAATAAACCCAAGAGTAGACTATTTCTATGAATCTGAACAGTAGCCTACTTATATCTGAACTTTAAAAATTTTTTTTTCGATTTAAATTCAAGTTATGGTAGTCTTTCAAACAGCTGGAGCAATAACAGAACGAAGGGCATTGATAATCATACCCTATTCGATGAACCTTTTGAAATAAATAATAATTTTAAATAAAAAATTTATTTTCCTAAAACGCAACGTAATACATTTACATATGTACATATGTACATATATGTTATACAAAAAATTATGATAATTTTATCTGTAATTTTTAACTAAAAAATAATTAATGCTAAAATCAACACCTTTAAAATCAAAAGAGTCACACTTGATATTACAGCCGACCCACAGAAACACCAACTAAATCATAAAAACAACAATAAATATATATGTATATACATATCCACCTGAAACGCAACCACGTACGTACCTACTAAATTACGTTTCTTGAATAATTGGTATTTCTGTGTGTAGGTGCTCCACAAATTCTTGATTACCAACTCATTTCAAATGTGAGTGATGTCTTGGTGATTCTTAACAACCGTGTTGTCGTCATGGCGCTGAGAGCTTCGCCTGCGCAAAACACACACACACACACACACACACACTAAAGTGCGTATAAGAAATGTCTATGGTACATATGTACAATAAAACCCACCAAAAATCGGATGGCCCACAACGTGCTTTGCACTCATAAAATGTGCGGCGCCAAAAACTCACTCAAGCCGTTGTTACCCTGAAGAGCACTCAATTTTGTCACTTTTGCCGAGTTGAGTTGGAGGTACTCGGATCGGTTGGTCTGTTGTTGGTCGGTAGCGGCGTTAAGTGCTCCACATGATGTGTTGGCTTTGGTTGCTTTAGCGATAAACGCAACAACAAGTTACAATACGAGTACAAAAACAAACAAATACGTGCATGTGCCTATTTTTCTAAAGCTTATTTAGGCAACATAGCGGTTGTAGACTTACAATTTAGGTATGTATGTAAGTGTATGTATCTCTAACTTCGAGCTGTTCAACCGTTTTTGCACGCTGCTTTGTTATATTGAACTTTAATATCATTAAATTATATTTTATTGTCGACAGCAAAAAAACAAAAAAAAAAAATAATAAAAAAATTAAAAAAAAAAAATATTTTTATTATCTTCTTTGTTGTGGCTACTTTTGCTGTGCTTTTATATATATTTTTTTTTCGATAATTTTGGTATTATTGTTTTGTTATTGCGCTACCTTTCGACACAACAGCCGGTGGCGTTTTCGTCTCTTTTTTTGTTTTTTGTTTTTGTGTGTTTGTAAAAATCTAAAGGTACTTATCAACATTTATTTGTATATTATACTGAGCTCTCAGTTATTTTCGCGCTCTCTTTCTCTTGTTTCGAAATTCATTCTTTCCGCTACTCTTTCGTCGATGATGTCATCGCATTTTTAGTTTAAATATAAATTCAAATAATATACTTTCCTGTCTTGCCTCTGAGCTGTGCTGTGTTGTGATGTTATTTATATTGTTGTTGTTATCGCAACGTGTACTGGCACTTTGCGCCATTCAAAGAGCATTTATACATACTCGTACATTTGTATGTATGTTTGTATATTTGTGGTATACACGTATGACATACACGTACCTTATTGAATGCCCTGTTGGAAAATTGAAGACTACCTTTATGTATATATGTATGTATGTACATATATTTTTTTAAAAACTCTTGTGGCGAGCAAATCTTTTTCTGATCCCATTTGATTGAGAGCAGAGCTTTGGAGAAAAGAAGAATTGGATTATTTCATTGCATAAATCGAAGCTTCCACTCAAGAAGTCGGTGTAGCTCTATTTGAAAAGTTCTTAACGCCAATTGGGTGGGCTAGTGAACGAGAGCTAGTCACAATATCTCCTCTCGCAAAAGTTGTAGACTATTTTATCTATCTAGGAACCAGCATTAGCGACCATGAAATCCAACGCAGAATCACTCTTTTCAACTGGTGCTACTTTAGCTTGATTTAGACAACGACATGAGCCGGTATTACCAATTTTTGAGGAAAGGTTTTCGAAATATTTTTGTACTTTCGAGTATTAGGTTGGTTGCCGTAAAACGATGAGCTATACGAGTTATACGATGACACAATACAGAGAATTCACAAACAGCGGTTGATTTGACTGGAGAATGAGCTTCAAATGAATGAAAACACGCCACTACTTTGAAAGTTTTCGATATTAAACCCACCAGAGGATGTAGAGGAGAATGAGGAAGACCTTCACACCACCTGGAGAGATCAGATGGAGAGCACCTAGGCTTCACAATATGTTTCCAATTGGCACCGAACTACTAGAAGAAGGAAAGGGCAGCCCTCACATATACCATAGTTTACTCTGACTGCAGGTTTGCTGAACAGATAGTCATAGGCAATATCTGTCTAATAGCATCAAACAGAAAGCCATAAAATATTATTTCTCCACATTTACTTATAATCTAATATAGGATAAATGAGCGCCACTTTTAGGTAAGCCTTGGAAAGTTCATAGATTCAAAGCTCTCCCAAGTACTAAAACAAATTAGCAAATATTTAAGTCAGAGTCACCTTCCGATACTTCTGTGCTTGGTTAACCAGTTTAGAGAGCTTTTTATGTATACCAACTTAAAGCTCTCATAATGCAGAGTAACTTCTGACTGATTGCTAATGGGTCTAACAATAACTCCGCTATATGAATTTTCTACAGGATCCCTACGGGAAGAAGGTAGACTAATCTGCAAAAATTCTAGTTAAATGCTAGTTTTTTGAAGATAAAATCAAAATATAATAAAATTGGTTATTTGTATGGCAGTTCACCAGTAAGAGAGAGCGCAAAATTAAGGTCATTGTCACTATAGCCGAGTGATCGCTGTAGCGCGTTAGATTCACTGTTCGTGTCTCGCTTTACAGGCAAATTCATTATTTTTTTCCCCATTTTTCATTTTTGTTGAAGTGAAAATTCATCACGTATAAATGAACTGGTATAAAACTAGTAGGATAAAACTGATGCCTAGTCGGAAAATTGACAGCGTGTTAAAAATACCAGTTGCTTATATGGGACATATGTGGATGGAAGATGAGCTAGTTAGTGGAAAAATGAAAACTAGCTGGACTCTAGTTAACAACTAGTATATTTTCCTGCTGGGATATGCATACATATGCATATTTTTGTTTAGCCGATATGGGTGAATGTTGGCTATGGAAACTTTCAATTAATTGAAAAATGCCATTATCATGCTCAATGAAAGATTTATGTAAATAATAAATGCAAATAGTCCATCAAAAAAAACTTAAAAAATCAATGAAAAGGTGCAGATTTCCATTTTTTCGTTTAGCATATGTACGTATGTAAATAAGTATACATAAGTGTGCTAAAAGATACGTACATATGTATTTAGCATTAGTTAATTAAACATCAGCCAGTTCAAATTTTATATACTCTTATGTATATATGTAGGAAAATATTAAAAAAATAATATTAAAAACTAAAGAATTATAGTTTCCTTCCTTCCCTATGCCAATACGGAAGTATTTAAATTCTTTATACGCGCCACTGTTCGATGTTATCGATGTTAATGTTTGGTGTCGAGCCTGCGCGTTCCACTATTATTTAATTAAAAAAAATTTTTTTTTAATAGGTGGGTATGCTTCTAGGTGGTCGTATGTATGTACATATGTATATATAAACTACCAGTTTATTTACATATGTACATATTTATACATATATGTATTAGCACATGTAGACGTTGGAGGTGTTGAGCTTTTAACGTTTTTTTTTCTTAATGAAACTTGTTTTTCTACTCCCTTTTGTTATTTATTTTCATCCAATTTTTCATACATACATATATTAGATAATTGAGTGTTTATCTGTATGATATCATCACTGACGTGTAAATAAATATATTGTATATTGTATTGAATATATTTATGCATAAATGTCTTGAAGATAAGCTTATTATTATGATAGTCATTATCAGTGTTTGTATGTATACACGTATGTATATATATATATGTATGCATATTTATTTTAGCATCAAGTTATGCAGATTTTAATTAAGTTTAATTCACTGTGTCAGCAAAGTATGTGTGTATGTGTGTATGTACGAATCTTTCTTGCAAACATAATTTAATATTTCTGATTTTTACTGTCAAAAAAAAAAAAAAATAAATAAAAATTGTCATAAAATCTTAATGGTCGCAAATAAATCATAAGTTAGTGGAACAGATTGATGGTTTCTTTTCTCTCTGTAGTTGTAGTTTTTCTCTGTAGTTGTAGTGATATAGGTATGACTGATGCCATCACAGCTAAATCAATGACAATATGAAATCATTATTGCCAACAGGTGCTTATTTTGGACTTATTAGACAATCGAAGAATAAAAAGTGCTCTCTCGACAAATAAACCCCAAAATCTACAAGTATCAATACCGTCTTATTTTATGATTCAGAAGCATGGTTGTTGACTTCATGCGATGAATTGGCTTAAAAAAGTCATACAGGGAATGATACTAGTTGTTAACTAGAACGCTAGCAGTTTGCTGTTTTATATTATGAAACCACATATTAGCAATTAGCACGGCGGAAGTACTACAAAATGCCAGTTGTCTGGGCCATGCATCAGCCTCATACTAGTTAAATACTAGTTAATTTTAGCATGTTGAATATCTACTTTGAAGAAATAAAAGAATTCCCCACAGCGACCTTTGGAATTGCGATTATGTCGTGTGCTAAAGACTAACACAGCCGTTGCTGGTGAGATGCTAGTGCTGACGAACGTGATGACAAGATGATTTTCCAACATGACAACGCTCGGCCCCATGTGGATATTGAATGCAAAAGTCACAAACTACCTATAAACGCAGAAATAAGAGGTCTTACTTCACCTGCCATATTCTAAAGACCTTACTCCTTCCGGCTACTGGCTCTTTCGATGAGTGTAAAGCAATTTGGGGAGTCAACGGTTCGGGTCTTTTGAAGGATTGAAAAATGGTTCAATGATTGTATCGAGGACAGAGAGAACTTATCTTTTGAAGATGATACTCGAGCGAAAGCAATAGTCGAGTGGTTAGCATTGCGTTCTAACACTCGGATGGTCATGGTACGAGTACTTGTTGAACAAATATCAAAAAAAAATTCGAGAAATTAATTTTTCTACTTGCGGTCATCACTCAGGGGCAGGGAATGTCAAGCCCTCCGAGTGTATTTCTGATATGAAGTGAAAAGGCTCCTCATGAAAAAACAATCAGCCATTCGGAGACGACTTTGAATAAACTGTTGGTCCCTTCATTAGGTGTAGTAAAAAGAAATCCATTATTTCGTATCCAGCCTTATTCAAATAGTTCCAAACAGTTTTTTGTGCAGTCTTTAGTTCTTGGGTTATCGAAACAATGCTTACATGGCGGTCGGACACGACATGGTCTATGATTTTATATACATTTTCAACAAATGGCTTTCCGTATTTTCTCTTTGCTAGTGTCCATCTTTGAAGCACGCTCAAACAAAACTGAATCAACCAATTACAAAACTGTCAGAAAAGATTTCTTAGTACAAAATGTCATCTTTCTAACGCTAGCCAGGAAGGTTTTGCTGTGTGTTTGGTGGGATTGGCAAGGAATCATCTATTACGAGCTGGTCTCCTATGGCCAAACGCTCAATTCGGCCCTCTACTGCCAACAACTGCACCGCTTGAAGGCAGCACTCATTAAAAAGAGGCCATCTCTGATCATAGGAGGCCGAATTGTGTTCCATCAGGTCAACGCCAGGCCACACACGTCTTTGGTGATGCGCCAGAAGCTCCAGGAACTCGGATGGGAGGTCCTAATGCACCCACCTTATAGTCCGGACCTGGCTCCAAGTGATTACCATCTTTTCCTGTCCATGGCGAACGCGCTTAATGGTGAGAAGTTGGCCTCAAGAGAGGCCTGTGAAAATTGGCTCTCCGAGTTTTTTGCCAATAGGGACGCAGCCTTCTACGAGAGGGGTATAATGAAGTTGGCAACAAGTTTACGAACAAAATGGCGCATATTTGACTTAAATCGGACAAATGTACACAAAGTTATCATATTTTGAAAAATCAATAAAAAAACCGAACGAACTTTTTACTTGGCCTAATATATTCACCTGATGGAATCATAATTCAGAGCATTTTCAGTTTTTTTCCTTATTGAGTCAGTGCATACACAATGACTTCATAATAAAATTATTTGCATTCAATTACATCAGTATAAATATATTATAAAATGAAGTATATAAATTTAAAAGTAGAAACACACATACACACATAAATATTTATATGCAGACAGACAGCAAAGTATTTACGTATGCCAGCAGGTTTATTCAGAATTGTTGGTAATGATTTCAATTCACAAATAAAATTTGTAATTACTGAATTAGGCAATGATTGTATGAATGAGCAAATACCTGGAGGTATACATATGTATATACGTGTATGTATACCTATACCAGTATACGTTAATTCCAAAGGCTGCCATACATGCTTTATATGGTCTTGACAACAAACAGTAAACAACAAAACTGTTTGACATTATGTAAATGATTAACGATTTGCATGATTTCAATAAATAAACGCATTTAATTAACATCTTGCATATGTGTTAAATAATATACAATATACACGTACATATGTATGCATGTATGTATAAATGAAAACAAACAAATTTAATTGTAGACAAATTTGAAATATATTGTTTTTGTTATTGGTTAAATTGGCCACATGTTCCACCTTGTTCACATATACACACATACACACATACATATGTACATATATTAAAAACAACTAAACTTGAACTGAATTTGTTCTTAAATGAATTCACTTTCAAGTTGTTGTTGTTGTTGTTGCTGTGGTGACCGTTAATGCTGTTCAATTGCATTAAAAAGTGAAAAAGAAGCTGTAGACAGATGAAAATAAATACAAAAAAAAAATAAATATTTAAAAAATTGCAAATATATTTATACATATGTACATACATACATATGTATATGTGTGCACATAAATTCTATATGTCTTCATATCCCGTATTATAGCAACAATTCGATTTGAATAAATATACGTTTAGCGTTTGATGACAACGTTGTCTATTTTTAGCTTCAAGCTGATCAATGAGTTAATGCGTTTTGCATTTGCTGAATATTTCTCTTCACATCATTCTATTTATTTTGCCGTCATTTCAGCTCAAATATGTACATATATTTATGTACCTACGTGTATGTATGTAAATAAATATCATTGAATTTTCAGGCTTATAAATCAAATTTACGGTACGCGCGGGCGTATGAGTATTGTATGTGAGTGAGTGACATACATACATACTCATATGTATATGCCTATAAAGCTAGCGGTTTTCGCAACAATTGCAACTACATGATGTACATGTGTTTATACATATATTCATACATATGTACATGCATCACTGTGTAAGCATAGACACGAGCACTCACAGCTTCCATTGGCATTATTCAAACACGCAACAGCTATTAAGACAGATATGTCAGCAATTTAGCGTCGTTACCTTTTTATTATGGTAGTTGTGACGAATATGAAAATTTTTAATTTGCAACTAAAATGCATGTGCATGCATACCTACATATGTATGTACTATATGTACATATGTAAATGAAAGTCATTTAGGTAGTTGTAGGAGAAAAATTGGCAAAAATATTAAAAAAAAAAATAAATGTTAGAAAACATATGCACATTTTGAAATAAAATACAAAAAGCTTAATTGTTTGCTTTTTAAAAAAATTTATAATTTTTTTAAGATAAGATACTCTATAAATATGCATATAAAGTCATTTAGTTGAAAGGAAAAAATTGCATATAGCAACTTCATTAAAAACAAAACATTTTAGAAAATACGAGTATACTCTAAGAAGTAAAATAAACAATTTTTTTAGAAAAAGTATGTATGTAGATTTAAAAAAAAAATACAAAAATTTAATTTTTTCTTTTAAAAAATTAGAAATACATTTTTTATAATATAAAAGTAACGTAAAGATTTTTTAGAAAATATATGTATGTATTTGCATTTTAAATAAAATACAGAAATTTAATTTTTTTCTTTTTAAATAATTTATATATTTTTTTAGATAAGATAGTTGAAGTGGAAAAATTGGAAATGGCGAATTAATAAATTTTTGTTTTAGAAAATACGAGTAGACTCAAAGAAGTCAAATAAGCAATTTTTTTTAGAAAAAGTATGCATTGTAGATTTTAAAATAAAATAAAAAAGTTTCCATTTTTTTGTTGTAAAAAATTAGCTTTTCTTAATATTAAAGTAAAATAAGGATTTTTTTGCAGATGTAAATCTTAAAGTAAATAAAAATATTTTAACTTTTTTATAATCTTTCAAATTAATTTATATTTTTTAGATAATATGCGCTAAGTAAAAGTTTTTTTAGAAAACGTGGACATTAAAATAAAAAAATTGTTTTTTTTTATTTAATTTTTTTACTTCATTTTTTTATTTATTTTTTTTATTTATTTTTTTGAATATGTACTTTAAAAAGTAAAATAAAGAAATTTTAGAATTTTTTTAATTTGTAGAAATTATACTTTTGAAATTAAATTAAAAAAGTAGTATGTTAGCACAGATGTGGTATTTTTGACGGAATTCCATGGGAGGACAGCCTTGAGGCAATCAAATGTGAGAAGGTGACTTATACTCGTATGTAAAATATTTCTTAAATTCTACGCTCATACTCTTAGTGTACGTTCTTAAGTCAGGGAGCAGCCAGCTACAAGTTGGAAAAGCGTGTGTTCCTAGGAATATGGTCATCAATATGAGTTCAACTTAGGAGTCAAATTGGAAGGTAGTTTAGGAGAACGTTTTTTAGGGAGAAAAAATAATTTTATACTTCATTAGTTGAAAACTAAAATCCCAAAATACACACGATCCTTACACCGAAATCAGTTCAAAATACAATGCAAATCTCTTCACACACTTTACTTGACTGCAATTCTTAATATTTTTTAAAGTTTTCCTTTAGATATTCCATATTTTCTTAATCTCTTTGGTGAGAAAAGTTACGCCAATTTTCCTTACTGAAATATTTTAATTTTTTCTCCACTTAAAATGAATTATATTTAAGACTATGCTCCGAATCTTATTTTAAATTTAAAAAATACTCTTTTCGTAGTTATAAAATCGGAAATTTCTCGGTAATTTTATTACTGACTATGTGTGCTTATTTTAAATATTCCAACACCCGCAATCAAACGCATCTGCAATACAATTTCAAAACTTCGCGATATATCTGAATTTTAAAATATGTACAAATATTGTTTCTTAATCATGCCTTCATTTCCAGCGAAAAAAACAAAGTATACAACCAACAAATCAGAAGTAACAAACGACCTAACGCAGTCAGTCGTCAATTAGCTAACATATAAACAAACGATTACTCGTACAAGTACTTAAATAAATTGTGGAGTAGCAAAGCAAAACAACCTTGACATATATACCAACTTAACACGGTAGCATACAAATATATAATAGAAAATCAGTGACATACATACATATGTACATATTCATGGTCACAACAAAGGAGGATTGCAATTCTTCAAGCAAAATATGAAATGAGTCATCAGTGCAGGTCCTTTTATTTCGTACATATGTACATATTTTATATATGTATAACTGAGAAATAAACAAACACACCGTTGGTCTATTCTATAATAAAATTATTATAGACAATTATGACTACCGCTGCCTTAGTGACCTATGACCCATTGTGCTGGCACACGAAGCGTGAGTATGCGTCATGCGTGATTCAGGGGTGAATTTTTTGTTTGTGTATATGTATTAAACGGAAGATACTCGCGCTTCAGTTACGGCAAATTAATTAATGCATTTTATCAATGTACAAAAAAATAAATAAATTGAAAAAATTTGTGAAAATAAATGTATCCAAAGATACATATGATATATTCGCGGAAAGGGTAATATTTGTTTTCAGGTCAAATATCTATGAATCATATTTAAGAATCAATTTCTGTGACTTCAATTTAAAGGAACTGATATAAAATAATATAAATAAATTAAATCAAATAAAATTTTTTATTAAAATATGATTATACAAAGTAAAGTAAAATGAATAAAACTGTAATATTACAAAATATTAAAAATTAAATATATAATATAATATAAAATAAAGTAATAAAACACAAAATAAAATCATGAAATAAAAAAATTAAATTAAATATTGTAAAAAAAAATAATTAATTTTATATTAAAAAAGAAGAAAAATAAAAAATATATAAAATAAAATAAAAATTTAATTAAAATAAAATAAATTAAGATAAAATAAAATGCCATAAAACCAAATAAAGTAAAATAAAAAAATTAAAATTATAATGAAATAAAATGAAATACAAAAAATAAAGGTAAAGAAAAAAAATTAAAATAAAATGTAACAAAATGAAATAAAATAAATGAAAACAAAATAAAATAGAATAAAATAAAATAGGGTTAAAAAAAAATTAAATAAGACAATTTAAATAAAATTGAATATTGCAAAACAAAATAAATAAAATAAAATAAATTATAAAATATAAAATATAAAAATAAAATAAAAAAAAATGAGATGGAATCAAATCAAATCAGATAAATTATTATCTATTATTAATTAAATTTAATAAATAATATATTGAAAAAGGCAAAATAAATTAGAATCGATAAAAATAAAATAAGGCAAATAAAAATTAATTAAAATATAAAATATTAGAATAAAATAAAACAGAACAAAATAAATACTATGATTTCAAATATGATATTTAAAAAACATTTTCTGGGAAATTTAATTAAAATACTTTAAGGTATAAAATAAAATAACAAATAAACCAAATAATTTTTTTTATTAAAATATGATAAAACAAAGTAAAATAAAACAAAACAAAAAACTCAATTAAATATTTTTATTATTGTAAAACAAAATAAATAAAATAAAATAAATAATATATAATCAAAGAAAATAAAGTAAAATAAAAAAAAATTAAATAAAGTAAAATAATATAAAAATGAAACAAAATAAAATACAAAAAATAAAATAAATCAAAACAAAATAAAATGAAATAAAATGAGAAGAAATGAAATCAAATTAGATAAATTATTAAATGTTATTAATTAAATTTAATAAATAAAATAGTATAAAAGACAAAATAATTAGAAATAATACATATAAAATAAAACGTAAAATATTAGAACAAATTAAAATATAACAAAATTTAATAATACAAAATAAAATAAGAAAATTAAATTAAATAAAAAATAAAATAAAATAATAAAAAAATACAATTAAATAATATGAAATGAAGTAAAATGAGATAAAATAAGACATTATAAAGGGTAAAATAAATTTTGAAAAATAAAATATAAAAATTTTATTTAAATAATATGAAATTAAAAAAATATATATATACGTATGTATAGAGCAGAATATAACGTAATTAAATTATAACATGGTTTTATTGCCTTTTCGCTAGAAAATAATTCACTTATAGTGCTGTTGAGCTGCAGGGCTAACAATAAAATTATGATCATCATGCGGATGAACGAATTATATTAAATATTTCATAATTATGCATGTGTGTGGATTATCTTTATTTCAATGACATCACTAAGCGCTTAAAAATTTTCGCTTGAAAATGTGAAACGAATCAAACTAAATATGCTTATGAGCTTTTTTTTCATATAAAAAGTGAATTCTTTACATATTACGTCATGTCTAGGTTGACTATAGTGTGTGGCTGCTCTGCGTAGTTGTACTTAATTTTTTTTTTTTTTTTTGCCATATAAACACATGAAATCTTTACCAGCGTGGGCGTAAACATTTTGGTTGTCTAATACTTTTGAACTGTTTATGCGTACATATCAAAATTTAGGTCAATTTTGTTTATCCAAAGCAAATAAAATCGATTTTACATACTTGTCGATAAGATGGTACACACATACGTGTATTTCACGCACAGTAGTGTTAAATCTTCTTTCGAAACCAAAAGTTTCTGAACTGATGGTGTATTGTAAGTGTTTGTTTTACTTTATATGTATGCTGGATACACTCGCTTCACACTCACCATTTAGCGCCAAAAATAACCTCTTTTAATGATGTCTCGTCTACACACTACTTTTTATAGTCAATTTACCGTGTATACTTTACTAAATTGTAACACAAATGTTGAACCGCTACAATCAAACAGCGGCTGAAGCGTGCCAACATGGCCTTGTCGCTTTGCACTCGTAAATACCGTTTGGAAAGAGTTGAGCGGTTATTGAAGCCATGCATTTTATAGCGTGTTTTTTATTTACTCTCAGCACGTTATTGCTGATGAATAGGAAGTGGGTGTGCAATACTTGAGGTATTTTGAAAAATTTTCATACCCGCTCAATACATTCACCATGCAGTTTGTCGGTGGTGTGGTTGGCAGCTTGTTTAAAATTTATTGCTGACCGCAAATACACGCGAACCGGCTTCTTGGTGGAAATTAGCAGGTAAGGATAACAGTGGTGTTCACGGAAATCTATGCATTCCAAGCCATGCCGATATACTATATAAACATACATACATAAGTATATACATATGTACATACATACACAGTACACATGCCGTGCCTATAAATCATGTGTCCAAAAGTGTATAATTTTTGAGGAAAATTTCTTGCTAATCAACTAGCGGTAATTAAAGTTAAGATTCCAACTAAACGATATCCATAAATAACAAATCTGCATAATATATACCTATCACTACAATTATTTACTTGCGTGTTTTAATTTACATGCGCACTTGTAACGTTTATAAACAGTTTTTATTTTTATTTTTATTTTTTAATATTCCAAGCTCAACATCACCTGTTAAAATAACTAAAACGAAAATCAATTATATCATCGAAGTAATTAGCATTGGTATGAGAGAAATTTGTAAAGTGTATGCATCACTGG
The DNA here is from genome assembly GCA_037013455.1 of Ceratitis rosa. Classification (NCBI taxonomy): domain Eukaryota; kingdom Metazoa; phylum Arthropoda; class Insecta; order Diptera; family Tephritidae; genus Ceratitis; species Ceratitis rosa. The sequence continues at coordinate 13,437,195 of JAWMAG010000054.1, forward strand.
GTGAGTGGAGTACAGTGGCCTGTAGGGAAAATGTGTAGAAAATAAGCTCAAGATTTAGCACTTGCACAGCTGTTTAATACTGATTACTGAAAATTTTAATCGCATAATTCGAGCTTGTGATCTGACGAACACTGCTTTAAAGACTTCTTAATTTTAGCTTTTAATTAAGATTCTGATTAAGATTTCACTTTTGTAGTACCAATGGACTGTCTGATAGGTAGTGGATGTGAACAGAACTATCATACAGGGTTGGTTTTTATATTTTGGGATTTGGCAACTTTTCTTATGTTATACTTACTCAGCATGTTTTGACATACAAGGACTATTTGTGTTTTTTAGAGTGACTTAAAATATTAATGGAATTAACTCCCGAACACATTGCGATTATTTTTAACAACTTTCGATGTGGATTAACTCAGCAGTGCATGTTTAATTAAATTTTCGGCGATGAAGCTTCATCAAGGACCAGTGTTTATCGATGGTATGGTGAATTCAATAGAGGTCGGAAATCACTCCAAGACGAATTTCGTGAAGATCGTCTAAAATCAGTTGTTGTTCTGGAACATATTGATGCTTTGCGCAAATTGATAATGCGAGCACTCATATGTCGACTGAAACAACTGCATTTTTGAGCCCTAAAAACTTCGATTTGACAATTCATTCACCTGACTTGGCATAGAATAACTTCTTTTTATTCTCAAATGTAAAAAATAAACGTTTTCCGACACCTGAAGAGGCGGTTAATGCGTTCCGAAAAACGCTTGTTTTAGAGAAATCTCGAACAGAATGCCAAATTTGCTTCGACAATTGGTTCAAACGTATGCAAAGTGTATATTTCTTAATTAAGATGCAAAAAGAATGCCAGCTTGAGGTTAGAATAAATAAAAAACACAATGTAAGTTTTGTTTTTTACCGATGTGTAATCAAGACATCGATAACCGTCTTCAGGGTAACTAATCAACAACATAGACAAAAAGGTCGCCAAAGCCATTAATAGATCTTAATGAAAACTGCGTTTAAAAACAATTAAACGATTTCCGATGATTAATATTTGTTTTTCTTCTCCAGTCACTTAAATATAAAAAGTAACCTGCTTCTTTTAGAGCAAAAAAGCTGAATAGAGAGTAAAAATGTGAATTCAGTTAGGCCGGAGCAAAGTCTATTGATGCTGAAAAACAAGTTAAATATTTCATCCCGGCTTTTGTCCCGCTTTATCAACCATTTCTACCTAACCTGAGTTGATTTAGATGCTTTCTAATTATTCTTTTTGGAGGTATTTTTAAAAATGACTTTACTAACGACTCTACTTTTTAAGTAGCACCTATTAGGAGTTTTTTTCCCAACTGATTTCATACGCAAAAAGTTTGTGCTAAGAAATTAGTAGAATGGGAGAAAATTTTCTGGAATAAATATTGTAATCAATTAATCGAATTTAAAAACCTCTATCTGGCTGGCTACTAAAGGTGTTCAGTTTTCCCAGTTTTCCCTACAGGGTTTACCTAAACAGACTATTCGAATACATATGTACTTAACGGCGTATTGTTTATTGGCAGCTGTTATGCCAAAGCTCCATCGACGTACACCTACGCTGGAATACCTGCCTACCTAACTACTACTACTACACGTACATACGTGTAGCTCATCGATATTTGTTTATTTTAATATTAAAAACAAAACGAACATTTTTTTGAATACAAAAATATATGTAGATGAAGGTTTATTTTATGAAGGTTTACATTACACATACCGAAAATTTTGAAATTTTAGAAAATTTACCTAATCTTATATTTACTCACTGCCATTATTATTACAAGAAATTTTTGTTTTTTGAAAAAAAGTTTTATTCACACTTAAATGTAAACAAATCATTAAGAAGGCGCAACAGGAATTTTGTGTAGTTAAAAGTAATAAACAGTAATATACCTACATATGTACAGATATAAGTATAGTGTTTATATGTATTAAAATTGGATTTCTTTAAATTTCATAATTTCATGTAAATAATATTCATTTTTTATTTTTTATTTTTTTTTTTTTATTAATTTTTTTTATTTTTTTATTTTTTTTTTTATTTTATTATTATTTTTTTTTTATTTTTTTTTTAATATCAAAAAACACCGATATTGGGAATATCCCTCAAATTCGTATGAAAACAAAGAAATCTCAAGTTTGCACGTGGCATTATTGTAAATTTTCCCATAAGTGAAGAAAGTAGACAAATTAATGTCGAAGAAGAGGGAGCTACATAGGTATACTCGTACATACATACGAGCTAGTCATCTATCGATGGGGTCATTACACCTGATAACACAGTTCAGAGCTACTGAACACTTACTTGGCGTAATTTCGTAAACAAAAGCAAATAAGAATATCTTTCTAAATATGAAACTCGCTGAGGCGTTTATCTTATCTTATCTAGACAAAACTCTTAAGCAGTTAACGTAATTATTGTATGAGAAGTTAAGAAAAATTTTGTTTTATATTTGACGTATTCTTTTTGACATTTTTAATTAATTAAATTATAAAAAAACAAAAAAAAAAACAAAAAAAAATATATGTTTACATATATACATACATACATATGTATGTACTCTTTTAGTTTAGAGACATTCATAAAAATGGAGAAAAAAAAATTTTGGTTCGATTGTTTCAGATGCACGACCTCCATCAGCAGCACCGTTTCACGAGTTCAGACTGCAGCCGCTTTAGAAAACTCATTACAACATTGGAAAATTCTAATATTTTTTCATACTAAAAAATTTTTTTTTGAAGCTTAAATATAGTACATTATTATTTGAAAATTTCGTTTAGCGCAATAATTTCCTTCCCTTTCAAAAAAGGTTTGCTGAAAAAACGCTTTTTTTCGATTTCTAAAGGAAACTACTTCCTTAAGATCTTCAAGCGTAGAGAACGGTGATCTGTTGACCAAAAACTTCCGCAGTATTGTGCTCTTTAACCGGTTTGGAAATATTATACATACATACTTTTCAGTGCATTTTTTTTTCGCACAATCCAAAAAAAAAAAAAACAAACAAACAAATCACAAAAATCTAGATCCTCAAAAGTTAAAAATAAACTCTCAAGTACAAATTTTTCCAAGCACACAAACCAAATTCACATTAAAATAAAAAATAAATAAAATAAAAAAGATTAGGTACATATATATGTGTATACAAGTGTATTAAGCATAAATGAGGCTACTAAATGTTTATATTCTCTGTGGATTTCCAACAAGCATACTTGCCTGCCAGATACCTCTAGCACTGCTGACAAGTGTACAAAGAACAGTGGCAGAGTACTACTAGCAGAGCTAAGCAATTGTAGCGTATGTTTCAATTTTTCTAGCATTTCTTGCAAGAAAAGTGTTTTACTGCTTTGTGCTGTATAAATAGACAAAGATATGTGAGCAAAAAAAAAAATTTTTTTTTTTGAAAAAAAATAAAAATAAAAAGTTGAAACAAGATCTTCATTTGTTGCCAGGAGCCTGTGCACCGGGGGAAGTATTGTTGGTACCTTAAGTTGCTTTAAGGAATTTTTTTTTCCAACTAAAGCACTGAATACCTTTATGGCTATGTATACTATATGTATGCGTGTAGTTAAATTTATTTATTCTTTTTATTTCTCACTCATTCGCTAAGTTTAATGAAGTTATTATCGCGTAGCAAACTTTATCTGCTTCTCTTTGTTAAGTTCCAGCCATAATCGGCTGTTGACAGGGAGACTTCAAGCAGCAATAATCTTTCTTGTGCTAACTCATTTGGTAAATTTTGTACTTTTAACTATAATTCATATACACACATGCATACATATTTATTTATGTACAATATATCTACGTCTTCTTTGCTCGATTTCGACCACATTGGCTGCAGTCAAAGGAAAATTTGTAATCATCGCGGAAAACGTGATGCGGCTTTTTTATAATATACAGACACACTAATATACATATATGTATGTATGTATATATACGTGCACTAGAAATATGCATATTTATATGAAATGCATTGGTAATGTTTCCATGTTTACTTTTTTAGCGTCAGTCGTGCCGCCAAGTAGGAGGTCGTTGTTACAGAAAATCAGTCAGACGTACCAAAGCCTACAGTGGGCGGTAATTCAGTAAAAGTATAATTTTTTGCTAGTGAAGCTAAAGAGATTTTAAATCGAATGCATGTTTCATAGTTTTGAAATGAAAAGAATTATTAAAATTCTTTTGAAAGTAAGAAAATACTTGCTTTCTTCTGCGTATTTTAATTCATTTATTGTTTTTTTAGTATATTTTGCTTTTGCTTATTTAGGTATATTTTAAATTATTTTAAACTATTTTTTATTATTTTTAAATTAAATTTTTTTTCTTTATTTTGATTTATTTTATTTAATTTTTGCTTTATGTTTTAATTTTTTTAATTTCATTTTTATTATATTTATTGCTATTTTGTTTCACTCTTTTAATTAATTTTATTATAAGTTATTTATTTTTATTTTATTTTAACATAATTTTACGTTATTTTATCTATTTTATTCTATTGTATTTTATTTTATTTTTTATATTAGTTTTTTGATTTTTTACTTAATTTTTTTATTTTATTTTTTTCACTTTTTATTATTTTTTAAATATATTATATTTAAATTTTTAATGTACAATACATACTTTATTTGATTTATTTTTTTTTTTTCAATTTTATTTTTTAATTCCATTTATTTTATTTTTATATATTTTGTTTCAATACATATTATTTTATTTTACTTCGTTTTTTTATTTCACTTTTCTTTTTATATTTTTTTCTTATTTTATTTTATTTGATTTAATAGTATTTTATTATAATATTTAATTTATTTATATATATATTTTTTTCAATATATAGGTATTATTCAATTTTTTTTTGTCACTTTTGTTTGAAATATTTTTATTTTTTTATTTTATTTAATGGCATTTTATAATATTATTATGATCTTTTTTAATTTGCTTTTTTTGTTTTTTTTTTCTTTATTTTATTTTACTTTGTTTTAATTTTTTTATTTTATTATTTTTTTATTTTGATATTTTAATTCACTTTTATTTTTATATATTTTTTCTTATTTTATTTTATTTTATTATCTTTTAGTTTGTTTTATTATATTTTTATAGTTATTTTTTATTTTATTTTACTATATTTTAATGTTTATATCTTATTATTTTTTATTTCATTTTATATCATTTTTTAAATTTATATCATTTAAATTTTTTATGTACATATATTATTTGATTTTAGTTTTTATTTCACTTTATTACAGTAAATTTTTTTTTTTTTACGATTTTTTATTCCTTTTTTGTTTAATGTTATGTTATTTTATTTTGTTTTATGTTATTTTACTTTATTATTCTTTTTTATTACTTTTATTTTTGTTTACACTATTTTATTTAATTTATATTTTTATTTTATTTTATTTGTTATTTTACTTTATTTTATTTTTATATATTTTGTTCTTTTTTATTCTATTTTTGTATTTCATCTTATTTTATTTTTTTTTTGTTTTTTTTTTGAATTTTTATCTAGTGTTTTTTATTTAATGTTATTTTATTTTGTATTTGTTTTATTTTCTTTATTATTTTTTATTTATTTCATATTATATTTAATTTTACTTAATTAATTTATATTTTTATATTTTTTATTTCATTTTATGTGATTTTTTTCTTTAATTTGCTATAATTTTCTATATTTTTTACTTTATTTTATTTTGTTTTATATTATTAAAGATTTTTTATTTTATTTTTTATTATTTTGAATTATTTATTATATGCTTATATTTTATATACTTGTAGAATATACACACATATGTACATATTTCTTACTATTTTATAAATAAAAATAAATTTTTAAACTATTTAATTGCTCTGTTTTTACATTAAATTAAAATAAACCTTCGGCTTGAAATTGCTAGGCTAGTGATTTAAATAAAAATAAAGTGAGGCACCACAAAAATAATAGCATCCATTACCAAGCCTTGTGATTCATTAGAACTCCTATCTCAGTTTGCTGCGTGAGAAAGTGTGAAATGTGAGCTCGAGTAGAGTCATATAGCATCTTCGCGGTTACAATGGTTTACACAGCTTGAGAACTACCGAGAAAAGTGGTAGAAACCAAGAAATATGTACATACATCTACATATGTATGTATATATTTGTATGGTAATATAGTAAAGTAGACACTTCGCCGTGTCACTAAATTAATGGCAAACAACGGCAAATAACTAATAAAAGAACAAAACAAACAAACATACATACATAATGTATGTGTATGTATAATAAACCGTTAGGAGTCAAATTACATAAAACACTAAAGTAGCCGATATAAATGTCTCTAACACTAATGACTATATTTAGCTTTTTATACAGCTATTAATTCTCTTCGCTACACAAGCCTTGCACAGATGTCGCCACTGGACTTCCTTTTTACGAATTTAGCGCGCACAGGAACTAGAAGCGTAATACGCGTTATGCGACTCCTTTGTATACGTATGTACTTTAGTACTTCTTTTTGCGCAGTAAAGCCAATGAAAATAAACATCCCTTTTTTGGCACGCTTTTTTTATACAAATAATTCTACTGACAGTTTTTTTTTTTTTTTGCATTTTCTTGTTATCCTATATGTACACACCTGGACTCGAAGAAGTTTGCCTCGCGCGACATCAATTCATGCCGGAACTTGTTCATCTCCTCTTCCATTTTGCGCATTTCCGCATCGAAACGCTCACGAATGCTCGAGAACTCTGTATCGATAATGCTGAAGTCGCCCAATTTGATGGGGATATTCCTCTTGTTAGCATCAGCCATTTTTTCTAATTTGATTCTTTAACACAAATGTATTGATTTATTCACGAAAATTATTTGTATTGTTTGACGAAACAATTTTGTTTTGTGTTGTTTTTTTTTTACTTTTTCCCTGCTGTACGTCTATCACACTTGACAACTTTTTTCCTTCTGTTCTCTTAGTATTTGCGTTTGCACAAATTTGACTTTTTGCTCCGCACAAATAGCAAAGTTTTCACTTGAATTTCTACTTTGAGACTAATTTGTATCTCACTCATTCACCGATTTTTATTTACCCGTGTGCATGGTTGCTTTTCGTTGCGCACTTGCAGATACTTTTGGAAAATACTCAAATTTTGTATGAGAGTATCGGAGAGATTTCACTCAGTTGGGTGGGTTGTATTCGATGTGAGGAGAAAAAGTGTACTATAAAATAAAAGCTACGAAAGTTTAGCTTGGGCTTGTCATATTATGTTTGAAGTTCATGTTACGCGTAAAATTAAATAAAAGAAATGTTTTAAAACTATTTTGAGTGTAAAAAATGTACTTGTAGTAATTTTATAAAATTAAATCTGGAATAATGTGTAACAGACATTAAATGAACAACCCGCCTATTGTTCCTTCTATTTGCTCTTTCGCACCAATTGGAGATACCAATTGAAACCAGATCGCTCTCTAGCTGATCTTTCCAACGGAGTGTAGTTATTCCTCTTCCTCTGTTTCCACCAGCATGCATTGTATCGAATACTTTTATAGCTGGAGTGCTTTCAAAATTATGGAAAATTAATTTTTCTAACTGCTGTCGTCCCTCGACAGGAAATGCAAACCGTCCGAGTGTATTTCTGTCATGAAAATCAAAGCTCCTCATAAAAACCCATCGGCCGTTCGGAGTCGGCTTAGAATAAACTGTAGGTCTTTCCGTTTGCTAGTTAAACATAAAGGCAAACACACCACACATTGATGGAGGAACTCAGCCGAAATTCGCTTCAGTGCTTATAAAGCGTTAACTATTTATATATAATCTCGGCAAAAAGCTACTAACGAGAGTGGTTATATTGTATTAAAAAATGCATTTATTACTTTTTATCGTCAAGCAACATAGTAAACATTTCGTGCCACTGAAAGCAATTAAAATCCTAAAATAATTTTGCAAGGAAGTGAATGAGAGAAGATTTGTGAGCTGTAATGCCAAAGTAGTGTTATGAAATACAATAGATACCAATGATTTATATAGAGATAACTATACCTTCGTACAAAAATCCAACCGAATTGAACTATAAATATAATTTTAATATCGTTGCTTGGTACTGGAAAGAAAGGAATCTCAAGTAAATTGAACTATGAAAGTGATATCTTAAAATAAGTTATTCTCTGGTCCACTTCTCGGAAGAAAGAAAGTAAAAAAGTAGAGTTTATGGTAAACCAAGCAAAAAACTACGTAAAAAGCTAATTTCAAGTAAATTTAATCACAGATAGAATTTTTTCCACTAGATCGATGTCTGGTTCACTTTCACGAAGAAAAAATTAAATACGCATATTTGGATTACGTACCAAAGCATGCTTAAAAGGAATTTCACAAAATATTAAGGTTTATGAGAACTCGACTAGAGATTTTGAAACATTGTAATATTTTTAGAAATACTTTTATTTAATTAAGTAACTGAAACAATGTTTAATAATTAAAAAAAAATAATCTTCGAAAAAAATTGCACCAAAAATATCATTATTTCGAGGTGGTCGGTCCCAAATCCATTTCCCGTATTCTTCTTGTTTGGCCGTAGACCATTCGGAATTGGTATCGATAAAAGGAATTTCACAAAATTTTAAAATTCATGAGAACTCGACTAGAGACTTTGATGCATTGTACTATTTTTATAAATACTTTTATTTATTTAAGTAACTGAAACAATGTTTAATAAAAAATAACCTACAAAAAAATTCGAACCAAAAATATCATTATTTCGAGGATCTTGGTCCCAGATCCACTTCCCGTAGACCAATCCGAATTGGTATCGATCAGCGAAAATAGTCCAGGCGTTCTTGTGTTAGAAGAATAGTAACTACCATTACTCTCTATTATTATATATATACATATATATATGCATAAACAACGTTTGTATAAATAAAAATAAAAATTCAACGCAGACAACCCTTTTCAATTACACCTGCCACCCTTTTTTTGCGCAGAGAACTTCTCACTCAAAGCACTCATTCCGCTCGCAGAGAAAAACTTTGAACTTGACTCAATTTACTTAAAGACTCTTCGATTACAACTCACTCATATGCGATTTAACTACTTTATACAAGAAGTGTAGGAGTAACCGGTACACGGAGTTGACCTGTTAAGGAAATGCTAAATCAATTTTATAAGCAGTTATGTACGTACATATGTGTGTATTTCAAATCATAATAATCAATAAGAGATTATTAATTAGATATAAATAAGTGATAATCATCATGTTCTAGTAAGATCTTGAATTTTCAATGTCTATATATAATAAGTATAAGTGAGTGTACCAATTTCTGTATGTCTGTACATATGGATGTGTGTCTATTAATTATGTATAATATAAATAATTAATTGTAAAAATATTTTCAGGACAGATGGATGAATTTGTAGTCTAGTGAGCTGGTGGGCGATCGCATAACGTATTCAGAAGGTTGTGACGTCACATTTGTACGAATTTCATATGATTATTGATGTATGTATATATGTACATATGTGTATGAAAAGTTTATTTCATAGGCTAGAACAAAACATAAAAAATACTCTACATAATAATATATGTAAATTTATTTTATTATTTTTTATTATAGGTATTGTCATTCGATGAGCTGGCTTTCTGGCGATAGATTGTCTACTTTGTATCTATTTATGTAGTTAATTGGTGATTCTAGAATTACGAATTTTGTTTATAAACAAAATACGTTCATCGTGAACCTTAACAAATAAAGAAAAAATAAAATGAATGAAAAATATTTACTAAGGAAATTTAGTTGCGCCCACACAATTTTCCATAATCAAATTAAAAATTAACAATTCTATAAGGAATTATTCTAGAGCGAATTGCACATACATATGTACACGTATGTATGTAGTATGTATTTGTATGTGTGCATGTATGTATGTATGTACGTAGGTTAAAAGCAAGTGACAACTGGGAATGGTGATCAGATTTTTAAATATAGCACAACATAATTTTTATTTGTTTAAACAAATTTATATTTTGTTTACACTGGGAATGCAATGAGTCAGAGGGATGAAATGTTTATGAAATGGCGGTGGCTTATTGAAGACGGAAAAGGCATGCAGTCGTGTCTTCTGGTAACTAACTACCAGATCACGAATTACAAGATTAAAAAAATATATATTTTCTTTATAGAAAAATATTATTTAAATTTAATTAATTAAAAAAATGTATTGACCTTAGTAAAATAAATAAAAATATTTTTTAATCCATATTTTATATATCTATATTGCTAATTGGCTGGGGTAATGCTAGAAAATTCAAGACCGAAGCAGACTCTTCTAGGACACAGAAAGTTGATCTAGAGACTAATACCCAGAGTATACTGTATATTTACGGAGGAAACATTTCTCCAGCCTGCTGAACGGCAGTGAAAATGAAAAACAACAGAGCGACGGGAGCCGATGTATTGTCTGCCGAGCCATTCAAACATGGCGGCGAAGGAATGATAAACTGCTTGCATCAGCTTCTTTGCAAAATATGATCAAGCTTGTGCAACGATTGGAACGTAAGTATGCTCTGCTCGATCTACAAAAAAGGCGATTCCACTGTCTGCGCCAATTACCGTGGGATAAGTCTCCTTAAAGCCCACCGTCAACAAACTGATTTGACCTTATCAGTGTGGCTTTAGACCTGGTAAATCAACCATTGACCAGATATTCTCCATGCACCAAATCTAGGAAAAGACCCGTGAAAAGAGGATCGACACATACCAACTCTTCGTCGATTTTAAAGCAGCTTTCAGCAGCACGAAAAGGAGCTGCCTCTTCGACGCTCTGTCTGAATTTTTTATCCCCGTAAACTTATATGGATTTGTAAACTGACGTTAAGAAACATCAAAAGCTTCGTTAGGATCTGGAAGGACTTTTCTGAATCGTTCGATATTGAAAGAGGCTTCAGTCAAGGTTATTCTTTTTAATATGCTTTCTTTAATTTATTGCTGCAGAACTGCATAGAGCAGCTACAAACTTCTATAAGAGTGTACAGTGGCTGGCGTATTGACATTGTTGGCTTCAACAACCGCGCCGTGAGTTCTGCTTCCGACAGACTGGATAAGTAAGCGAAGCAAATGTGTCTGGTAGAGAACGAGGGCAAGCCAAAATATGTACTAATATCAAACAAATAGTCATCGCATTCGCGACTCGGCTTACACTTCACTGTTGGCGGTCATAACATTGAAGTCGTAGATAACTTCGTCTATCTTGGAACCAGTAATAGCATAAACAACAATATGAGCCTAGAAATCCAACGCAGAATCACTCTTGCCAACAGGTGCTACTTTGGACTGAGTAGACAATTGAAATGTAAAGTCCTCTCTCGACGAACAAAGACCAAACTCTACAAATCGCGCATCATTCCCGTCCTGCTATATGGTGTGGAGGCATGGACAAACGAGATAGGTTTTTGCGAGTTATACGATAACATTGACATAGTTCAGCGAATCAAAAGACAACAGCTACTTTGACTAGGTCATGTGGTCCGAAGGAATAAAAATACTCCAGCTTTCAAAGTATTCGATGCAGCACCCGCCGGTGGAGGCAAGAGAAATGGAAGACCTCCACTGCGTTGGGAGGACCAGAGAAGAACCTGGCTGTCAGGAATGAATCGTGCGCTAATAATAGCGTAAGCAGTGTCTATGCCAGTAAAGAAAAAATTATAAAAAACTTACGTACGTTTGTAAAGATCCGAATGTCTCGATAACTTACCGAGCGATCGACTTGAAATTTTATAAGGAAAGGCGGATTTTTGCTCAGATTAACAGAAAGATTTTTTATCTCTCCGGTATCTGGACCAACGATCCACTCATTGGAAAAATAATTATTTATAGTTCGATTTACTCAACATTTTTTGTACGGGAAATGGGTCGATCCATTTGAAAAAATATGCACCTTCTCGGTTAGTTTTAGATTTTGGATGATATGCCTAATGAAATAATACTTTCTTTACGACAAAGGGATCCCGGACAGATTGACAAATTAGCATTATTTGTTTCGTGCGTGTGTATGTTCGCCTCACATTTTTATTGTTCTGCGGCTGGGGTCTATAAGCTATACTTATACATTTAACTTGAGTGTGAATAAGTCCAGATCCAAATGGTGCATTTTGGCTTACTTCCGGGCATTCATATTGACACTTGAAGGATTTTGAGCAGCGAAGAAGCGACCCACATCTATTGTACAAATAACTATGTATATAATTGGCGCATTGTAACCGCTGAAACGATTTTAGGCCGAGCTCTTCCCCCGATTTGTGGGTTTGCGTCTTGATGTTTTTCCAACAAATGGAGGGGCATACAGTTTATACTAACCCGCCCTCGAACAGCTGATGGTTTTTTATGAGGAGTCTTTATTTCATGTCAGAAATACATTCGGAGGGGTGGCCATTCCCTGCCAAGGGTCGACCGCAATTAGAAATAAATGATATTTTATAATTTTTAGATGTTGGCCGCACCAGGACTCAGAGTGGCAGTACGCAGTGAATATTATAACTTGGATGAAGCCTAATTAGAGTTTTCTATCGTTCCATGCAATATATTTATATATAATTGGAGCTTTGTAAACGCTGAAGCGATTTTCGGCCGAGCTCCTCCATGCAACACCAATCAGAATAAAATCAGAAAAATATATAAACCCACAGTCGGGTCTACTATTATATGTAAAGGGTGGTTAAATTGTAAGGGCCGATGTTGAATGTGAACCACACCTAAACGCCAAGTTTTTTTCCGAATTAATTTGACATTTCTCTATTTCAGACTTACTCAATTTGAACCATGGAGAGATACACAATCCAACAACGTGTTAAAGTTATCCAGACTTATTATGAAAATTTTCGAAGAAAATCATCTTTAGTGATGAGGCACATTTTCACCTCAGTGGATTCGTCAATAAACAGAATTGCCGCATTTGGGCGAATGAGAATCCAAGAGTGATTGTCGAAAAACCAATGCACCCACAAAGAGTGACTGTTTGGTGCGGTTTATGGGCTGGCGGCATCATCGGGCCGTATTTTTTCCAAAATGAGGCCGGTCAGGCAGTTACTGTGAATGGTGTTCGCTATCGTGAGATGATAACGAATTTTTTATGGCCACAATTGGAAGATATGGATGTGGACGATATGTGGTTTCAGCAGGACGGTGCCACTTGCCACACAGCTAACGAAACAATGGCTCTTTTGCGCAACAAATTCAATGGCCGTGTTATCTCACGTAATGGCGATGTCAATTGGCCCCCAAGATCATGTGATTTGACACCGTTGGACTTTTTTCTCTGGGGTTATTTGAAAGAAAAGGTGTACGTCGATAAGCCAGCAACAATTCAAGAGCTAAAGGATGAGATAATTCGGCACATTAACGGCATAGAGACTCCATTATGCCTCAGCGTCATCGAAAATTTGGACCATCGTATGGAGGTGTGCCGCCGAGGTCGCGGCGCTCATTTGGCCGATATTTTGTTACATACATAATTGAGTAATACCAATATATCATAATAAAATAAAATTTCAATAATTTCCTAAATAGTTTGTGTTTTATTCAAAATCAACATCGGCCCTTGAAAATTTAACCACCCTTTATAAGCAAAAATTAATATTTTTATATGAATTTTAAAAAATAAATGTTCTCTAATAATTTGCTGCAACATCAAAAAAAAATAGAAAATTATATAAAAAAAATTATTTTTCAAAAATTAAACGAAAAAGTTGCAAATAATTGCAAATAAATAAACATTAAATACTTTTAAATTTTAATATAATGCAAATATTATATTTACCATATGTTTGTATGTACATTTACAAAAAAATATATATATGTATTATATTATTCATTTTCTACTTATAACCGCAATGAGCATAATAAAAAAATACCTGCATATAAGTATGTACATAGATCTAACAAAAAAAAAATTCCAAATACCATTTCGAAAACGATTATTCAAAAAAACAGGTGTAGGAGGCTTGCACAAAAATATACACATGCATACATACATACATACATACATACGAGTACATAGCTATGTGTGCGTACGTTTTTAGTAGCGCCTAAATGCACGTCTAAGCGAATAAACCCGCACAGTAGCGACCTTGAGCGAAATCTCTTTGGAATATATATGAATTTATGTATGTATGTATGTCAGTAATCACTTTGGGCTGTCATACATAGTCAGTCAGTTCATCACAGTTTTAAAAACAGGCACATGACAAAATCTCATTCTTTTTTAATTTAATTTTGGCATTACTCTACTGTATGTCCATACATATTCTATGAAAATGGATATATACATACTTACTCCTATATGTATTACCTCAATTTGCGAATATTTATTCTACGAATCAATCATAAGTATTTATACAAAAACTTGTGAAATGAAAGTATGCATTAAAAATTTTAAATTAAAATTTCTCAACAATTGTGCGTGGGTGGTGAAGTTAATACTTAGCTACAATTATTTTTTTAAGTTACTTTGTACATACAAACATACCTAATTATACTGTCAAAAATTAGGGTGTGCAAAAATTTTGGCATTTTTTAGGAAACAAAAAAAATGACGATACGGTAGCATTGGTATTCCGTTCAACGTCATCGACAATAGTATCGTCAAACGACGCTGTTGCGGTATGCTCGTCAGCGTTATCGCCATCGTTTTCTGTCGTTTGGAAGGTATGGAAAAGAAACCACATTTAGCTAGGGGTTTTCAAAAAAGCGGAGTGGGAAGTTATTGATACAAATATTATTGCGGTAGAGCCACCTGTGCGGGATGGCAATGGATGGAACATGAAAAAAAATCAAATGTATCTTGTTTCATTATCTAAAGTGAAGAAAAAATGATTTACAACAAGAAAGAGTCAAGAGCACCCGACGGAGGGGTATATCGTACAAGCAGATGGTATTGACTCCTCTTGAAGAATCTGTTGCAAATTTGCTGGGATTCGAAGAGCTGTTAAATACAGCTGGTGCTATACATATTTGGTGTGAATGATGATAACAATGAACAGTAGCGTGACACAGATTCAGAAAGAGTTCCTGAAGTGTCAAGCGTGTAGCACACATTCCACAACGATCGCCACAGTCTAACATTTAAATTATTGTTCTCTTCTTCATCTCTTGAAAAGAACAACTTGTATTCAGTTTTTTTATTTAAAAATCAGTTATATTGATTTAAGCAAACTTCACAGCTTAAATATACATATGATTCGAATATCAAAAATTTAAGAATAAACTGAAAAACCATAATTTAGCAAATAAATTTCACAAAGCAGAAAATTTTCCGGGTACAGGGTTTTCGCGTTTTCTCAATTCACATTGCTTATACAGAATACCTAAACAAAGACGAAGCGATTAAAGTGACGATGAATATTGACGATCGTCAGCGAAGACGAAGACGATATTCAACATAAAAAGTTCTCATATCTGAAAAATTCACTATAAAGGCTTTATAACGAAGTTTTCCGATTTCGATGACCTTCGGAGTATGATAAATGTGTAGAATATTAAATTTCATGCTCTTAGATGCTTTCTTGGGAGATTTTTAATCTAAAACCTCATTTCTAAACAAATCGTTGCATCGGTAGTCCTCCGGTTGCGATGATTTTCAGGGGCAATAATTATTTGTAGATACGAATTTATAAAACCAAATTTCAAACTCTTAGATGTTTTTTGACGGATTTTTTACCAAAACCTCATACAAACTATATATGTAAAAATCGGTGTATGGGTGCTAAATGTTATAGTCGTCCGATTTGATAATTTTCAGCACCAATGTGTATTTCATCATATACTTCATATATAAATATGATTTCACGCTCTTAGATGATTTTTGAGAAATTGTTTACCCAAAATCTCTGATCTCAAAAAATCGGTCATACTACATAAAGGGTTTTCCAATAAGAGGTGTTACTTTGATATTCAAAACGGACACTGATAATTGCGCTCACCTGTACAGACACTTGCTAACAAACGATTCGACAGTACAAAACTCCACGTCACACTGTTAGGACGTAAATAAATGTATGTATGTTTATACACAATTTATTAAATATTATATTATAATTTATTAACTTTGTTTAACGTTTATATGTTGATTAGTGCCCCCTGAGGGTAATCGAAATATATCGGGAAAAAACAATAACTACATTGTGTTTTTACTATTTTTCTTGACCTCAAGCCGGCAAACTTTTTCAAATTAGAAACTTTTCCCATAAAAAAAATGATGGTTTCGCTGCTTGCATGACACGTGGTTGAAAGTAAATGTTGTCCAGATTAATACCATCCAATTCCGGCCATAAAAATCATTAATCATTTCTCGATAGCGCAATCTATTCACCGTAACTCTTCCTCCAGCCTCATTTTAGAAAAAGTAAGATCTAATGATCACTCCAGACAGTTACACGTTGAGGATGGGGGAACTTTTCAATAAGAAATCTTGGAATTTCCGTGACCCAGATGCAACAGTTTTGCTTATTCACGTAGCCTTCGAGATGGAAATGGATCTCATTAGTCAAGGTGATTTTCCGATGAAATTCCGAACAATTTTCATGCATCTGAAGGACCCGATCAGTACAGGCACGTCATTGTTGATGATCGACCGGCTTAAGTTCTTGTGTTAACTGAACTTTATAAGCCTTAAGACGCAAGTCTTTATGCGAAATACGGTGTAATGACGCTTGTGGAATGCTCAATGCCAAAGAACGACGGGGAAAGGGCAAGCCTGGGTTTTTTCGACATTTTGGGCTACACCAGCAATTGATCTCAAGCAATTTCTGACTTGTAGTCCGACAAGGTGTTTTCACCATTTTTTATAATTAAATTCAATGCATTGTTGAAGGGGGTAGCCTTCCATTTTTATTACTGGCGTAGTTTTTACTTGAGAAAAGTGAAAAATTACAGCTTCAAAAGTACCATCTGCAGGCGTAGCAGGATATTCAAAATAACAAATCTTATTGGAAAACCCTTTATATGCTATAGTGGTTCAATCTAATCGGTTCCGATAAATGATCCTTTAGATGTACCAGTGCATTTGGTATACAGATGTTTTGAAATACCTCAAAAACTAAGGTACTCGTCAACTCCTAATTCTAACCAGGTATAAATTTGTATGAGTCTATCTCTTCTACTTCCGGTACTTACACACCTACTTCCGACCAAAGTTAATATACCATTTCATGTACATGAGAAATATACTAAACAATTATGGAAGAATGCTTCAGATCTAAAAAAAAAAAAACAATTTATACTCGCCTGATATTTACAGCATTTTAAGTACACAGATCGGTAAAAAATAAAACGTACATTATATAGGAGGTAGGTCTATTTCTAGATCTTTATCAGCACATTAGGTTCCCATTAAGAGTAGCATACCTACCAAGTTTAGTTGAGTTCTATGGTTAAGTATGATTCCACATGCGAGAGAAATTTTCCGGTCGCGTAAGACGAGAGGCGATGTCAATTGACCACCGAGATGGTGAGATTTGACACCATTGGACTGTTGAGACCTGGTTTATAGCTTTACCTTTACCTCTTAAGGAGTAAAGCCACTCTAAGATTTTGGAAAAAGCAATTTTTTTTTTTTTGCTCACAGGGTACTTTTGGGTCCTAGAAATAATATGCAATTGGTTTTAATTTGAAAAAAAAAAAATATTTGAAATAGCTGAACTTTTTATTTTGTTGCAGCCCCTCAGAGTGTTTTTCTCAAAATCACATTTTTCAAATTGGGAGGACAGATTATTCGGCCCCTATAGCATCGATTTATCTGAAATTTTGATGGTAGCTTTACAAATACATTTTTTTTGGAAGTGCGTAGCCGTTTTTCGATTAAATGTAAACTTTTTTTAAATAATTTAGTGAGTATTTTTTAGTCAGAAATCAATCTTTTTAGAAAAAAGTAAGCCGCTTTCACAAAAATTAGTTAAAAAATAAATCCGTAAGTACTTTCAAAGACCATAGTTTGTAGATCATAAAACTTTTTGCTTTTCTGTTCTAGGTCTCATCCTTTAGAAGAAATCGGTCCTCCCGTGAACGCCTTTCAAAAAAACATGGTTTAAATAATGGACTTTATCACCGATATTTTGTAATTTATATATACTTCTATCCCTTTTACCATATTCCTACAATAAATCTTAAAAAATGAGTTTATTTTACAACCTCCAGGGTAGTTTTACCCCTTAAACACTCGAAAACCAACATTCGTCAAGTCAAGTATCTTCCAAAAAATGGTCGAAAATTACCTCAAACGGATCAAAGTTTCTAACAATTTGCGAGATGATCATTTGAATGATGTAGTGTTTCACATGTAATTCAGTTCAAACTTTATAACAAAAAAGGAATTTCATGAAAAAAAAAAATTATTTTGAGTGCATTTTATATACGTTCAATTTCGAAACCTCAAAATGGATTTTTATTCCTTACCATAACTAGTTCTCTAGCGATTTGGCTACATAAAAACTTGGGTCCCATAGTGTTTTTTGAAAAGAAAAGCGAATTGAAAAACAAATTTATAATCATAGAACTCTTTTTGAAAAGCACTAGACCTATTTTCGATTTCATAAATGGATTTTTCGTTGGTAGAAAAAGTTTCGGCTCGTATTTTTTATTTGCAGTATAAAAAGTCATTGAGCATCTGTTCGGATTTTGAAGACTTTTTTAAGTCTGAAACTAGTTGAAACCACCCTAATATATTTGAGTGTCTAATAATTTATAGATATAAATAAAAATTGAGATTTTTTTCTTTTTTTTTTTTGGTGATCACGTCAATTAAAACATGAATCATTGAAAATAGTTTATGGCTAATGCATTACGTCTCGGATATTAACCTCCTCTTTGTCTGTCTATGGCAATTTTATGGGGGTGACAAAATGCAATCTATTTTATGTGACGTCATATAAGTACGCGTACATACATACATATCTGCAGTCATGCGTCGCGGGAAGCAATTTTTCGTTTGTCAATGGCTCTTAAGTATGTTATGATCAACATGATAGAGCGGACCTGCCAAATTTACAAAAATAGAAAGTATACATATGTATATATATGCAGATGTGTTCCATTATTCCCAGTAATCGTCAAGTCGATATTGGGATATACATATGTATATTGTATAGCAAACTTCGCTGAAGAAGACATTACAAATTACGGAAAGCGAAAGGAGAGAGGAAGGAAGCTTTGGTTAGGCGCTATGGTCAGAACAATCTGCCATCGATAATGGTCTGAAAGATTTACTATCCGAGCGAAAGCTTCACTATTCAGCAGCCGCGTGCGAGCCGCTAACTGAACTTAGAACATCTACACGCACGGATCAAAAATAGCTGATGGAGAGTACTCTAGAATCGATTGCGCTGATCTAGATATCGGACAACCCTTCAAACTTCCGAAATATTAGGTAAAAAGTTCGTTCGGTTTTTATCTAAGAGATGGCGTTATTGTTCATAGGTACTAGTGTTACGTGTCGCATCATGTCATACTATACGGCGCTAAAAACGTGTTTATTCGCGCTAAAAGTTTTTCTTTGACAGTTTTTCAATTGATTGACTCAGTACGCTGTGAGCGCTCGTCAAAGATGGACACCAGCCATGACGGACCAACTGCGAATCGCTGCTGAATCGCAACCAAATCGACCCATTTCTGAAGCGTTTGGTGACTGCCGATGAAAAGTGGATCACTTACGACAACGTCAAGCGAAATCGGTCGTGGTCAAAACGCGGCGAGCCGGCGGAAACGGTGGCCAAGCCAGGATTGACGGCCAGGAAGGTTTTGCTGTGTGTTTGGTGGGATTGGCAAGGAATCATCTACTACGAGCTGCTCGCCTATGGCCAAACGCTCAATTCGACCCTGTACTGCCAACAACTGAACCGCTTGAAGGCAGCACTCATCCAGAAGAGGCCATCTTTGATCAACAGAGGCCGAATTGTGTTCCATCAGGACAACACACGTCTTTGGTGACGCGCCAGAACTTGACTTAAATGTGCACAAAGTTATCTTATAATGAAAAATTAATAAACAAAAACCGAACGATCTTTTTACCTAATATTACAGAATTTTCCTGACGGAGACCCTCGCGATAGAAAAGGTGCCGAGCTACCTAACAACGCGGGAAACCGCATGGAAAAAAAATAAACATGTACGTTGATAATGAGGCGGCAATAATCTCACGTAGTATTGCGTCCGAAAATGAGCAGAAGTAGAACACAACGTATAAAGTGGCAGCGAGAAAACAACTACATATCTTCTAGGGTCCAGACAATAAGAACAGTGTAGAGATTGGAATAGTTAATGAGGTACCATCAATCTGTTAACCGAACTTGTAAGTGAAATACAAATGACGCTCAAGACATGGTGCAATGAAATCTCTAAGATAGCTGGAAGACAGATAAGGGTGAGTTGGAATGTCTTCTGTTCTATAAAACCAATGATGTCATACGCGCCGACTACTTCACCCCGAATTAATTGGAGCCTCCAGAGAGACGGAGACCAATTCTTCTTTACACAGCAACCTTGCTTTTGACCATGAATGTGCGCTTGAAGTTGCCAGCCGCTCTTAAAACCAAGTGCTTCCAAAATTTTGGAATAGCTGTGATGGAATTATAGAGCGAAGACATATTATTACGTTGAATAAGTGTGGCATACTGCATAAGACTGACTTCGCATGCGTTGTTCCCAAAGTTGGACAATGTGACGGGAGCATATGTAGATTATTAATTTTATGTTGTTGTTGTTGTAACGGGTCACTAGCACCACTTAGGTTCATGCTAATTAGTCTAAGTCACCGAGGTCATCTAACGGGTGGTCCAGGAAACGAGCTGTTTCGACGGGTTCGGACTAGAGGGAAAGAGGGTTAGATGAGTTGGTCTTAGTGGGCATTTAAAGAGGTGGTTAGTGTCGTGCGGGGACTCATTACATGCAGGACTTACGTTGGGTATGTTGGGGTCGAGTCTGGATAAGTAAAAGTTTAACCTGCTACAATATCCAGACCTCAGTTGCGCCAGTATTACACGGGTCTCTCGAGGCAGCTCGAGCTCTTCGTCTGTTATGGGTGGTGATTTTACTCCTATTACGCCATTCAAGGGAAGGGAGTCTTTGAAGGTGTTGACTGACTACTGGTGAATGGCGTTCAGTGCCGGTCTATACAGCGTCCTGTTCAGCGATTGTTGTACGTATTGCTGGATAGTGTCATTTTAATCTAAAACTCCCTATCTGTTGTAACTGGATGGAGGTTCAGCATGTACTATTAATTTGATCGGATGGACCGGTTAATCCAGAGGAACTCGAGACAACTAAATCACTGCGGTGCTATTATATTTTTACAAGTAACCAAATCCTTTGCTGAGATGGAATGTGATCCCTGTCGTACATATATCAGATGGCATATTTGTTATTATATTAATTTTTGGGCTTATGCTCAGAAAGGCTGCAACATCTTAATAAATTCATGAAGGCACACTTCCCCGAGGGTTCAGTATTTTGGTATGCCCACTAGTCTCAAAATATGATAGAGAATATTTTTTATACTCCTTATGATTATGTAATACAGAGAATCAAAAATTCGCGACGAAAGCTGAAGAGAGACTGTCAGCTGATAGCGACCTCTGCCTAGAGAAATCCACATAAAGACATAACAAAAGCGTGATTGTATCACTAAAGTACGCTTCTTAGCTTTTTATACGCGATTTCTTCATATTTTCATTTATGTGAAATTTTTCCTACAGGGCGAAAGTTGCCGCCAGCAAACTGTTGCTGATGATTTTTCTATTGATCAAATGACATTGCATATTTTTAGGCGCCAAATGAAAAATGACTTCGAAATGCATCATATTCAAACATATGTAGCAATGTAAAAATGTTGAATAAATTGAAAACAAAAAGATGTGAAAATAAACAAAGAAAAATATATAAAATCTACATTCCTTAACAACATTATTAAGGTTTATTCTTCGCGTATATTACTCTTATACGTTGTTGTTACTAATACTTTCCTTCATATTGACAAATCCATTGGAATTATTTACTCCGTTTGCACAGCAACGAAGCAGGGATATTTTGAGCATTCATACATATACATACATAAGCATATCGGTTTATCACATTTAAAGTGATTTGCACGACATGTTTTTGTACATTCGTCGAGAGGTTGAAGGAAAAGAGTTAAAAGCTGAAAATATATATATATGTACGTATACAGAATTAAAAAATTACAAAGTCAAATAAGAAATGTTTTAGTTCAATTTAAGTTTCTCAACACATAGGTACATACATAAAAAGTATGTATGTATGTAGACAATGATAGTTAGTAAGCAAATTTTCAAATTTCTCATAAATTTATTTTATATTTTTATCGCTTGCACTCTTCTTCTTTGTATATAATCAATATTATAAAATATTTAAATTACATTCAAAATTTTAACTTAAGTATTTACTTTATGCATTTATATAATTTTTATTTAATGTATGTATGTACTACAAGTATATCAATATTTTGAAACATCTTCACGTTTTCTGCTAAATAATGAGTTACTTTAATTTTTTTTTTTTTTGTTTTAACAAATTTTCCATATGTAAATTACCAATTACGTTTTTATGTATCTGTATAGTATATACAATTAATACAAAATTGAAAATTTATTATGTGAAAATAAAATCACTGAAACTAATTTGTTTGCTAATTTTTGTTTTGTTTGTTTAGTAATTATTGTTATATAATTTTTTTGTTTAAATATGCAAAACGCACACATATACATATGTACACGATTTTATTTGTTTAAACAAAAATTTCTGCGTGCGCTATTACTCATTCAAGTCACTCGCTATAATTATTCGTAAAATATTATTTATTTATTTATAAACCATATTTACTGAAACAAATTAGCCTATAATAAAATTAGATGAAATTGTAAGTCGTTTCCTTTATTCAAATTTTTTAGAAATTTAATTTTTTTTCTTTATTTTAATTTTTTTTATTTATTTATATATTTTAAATTTTTTATTTATTTATATATTTTAATTTTTTTTATTTATTTATTTATTTAATTTTTTATTTCCTTTAATTTTTTATTCCTAATAATTTTTTTTTCTTATAATTTTTTTCTTTTAATTTTTTTCTTTAATTTCTTATCTATTTTAATTTTCTATTTCTTTTAATTTTTCTTTTTATTTTAACTTTTCTATTTATTTTAATTTTTCTATTTATTTTAATTTTTCTATTTAATTTAATTTTTCTATTTATTTTAATTTTTCTATTTATTTTAATTTTTCTATTTAATTTAATTTTTCTATTTATTTTAATTTTTCTATTAATTTTAATTTTTCTATTAATTTTAATTTTTTATATAATTATTTACTTTTTTATTTTGTGTTTCTTTTAAATTTTTTTTTTATTTTAACATTTCTATTTATTTTAATTTTTCTATTTAATTTAATTTTTCTATTTAATTTAATTTTTCTATTTATTTTAATTTTTCTATTAATTTTAATTTTTTATATAATTATTTACTTTTTTTTATTTATTCATATTTTTTATTTTTATTATTTATTTCTTTTTATTAATTTAATTATTTACTTTTTTTATTTATTCATATTTTTTATTTTTGTTATTTATTTCTTTTTATTAATTTAAATGTTTTTTCTTTTTACTTTTTATTTACTTAAGTTTTTATTTTTAAATTTTTTTATTTATTTTATTTTTTGATTTTTTATTTTTTTAATTTTATTTCCTTTTTTATTATAATTTAATTTATTTTTTATTTTAATTGTATTTTATGTTTTTATTTTAATTTAATTTAATTTTAAATTTTAATTTTATTTACTTATTTTAATTTTATTTATTTATATTAATTTTATTTATTTTAATTTTATTTATTTATTTTAAATTTATTTATTTTTATATTATTTATTTATTTTTATATTATTTATTTATTTTTATATTATTTATTTTAATTTTATTTATTTATTTTAATTTTATTTATTTATTTTAATTTTATTTATTTATTTTAATTTTGTTTATTTATTTTAATTTTATTTATTTATTTTAATTTTATTTATTTATTTTAATTTTATTTACTTTTATTTTATTTATTTTAATTTTATTTACTTTTATTTTATTTATTTTAATTTTATTTACTTATTTTAATTTTATTTATTTTTTTAAATTTTATTTAATTATTTTAGTTTTATTTATTTATTTTTATTTTATTTATTTATTTTGATTTTATTTATTTATTTTAATTTTATTTATTTATTTTAATTTTATTTATTTATTATAATTTTATTTATTTATTTATTATAATTTTATTTATTTATTTAGTAATTAATTTTAAATTTAATTTTATTTATTTATTAATTAATTTTAAATTTAATTTTATTCATTTTAATTTTATTTATTTTAAGTTTATTTATTTATTTTAATTTTATTTATTTATTTTAATTTTATTTATTTATTTTAATTTTATTTATTTATTTTAATTTTGTTTATTTATTTTTTATTTTTTAAAGCAAATCGCAAAATTTCCCCTCACACTAATTCTTGATATTTAAACTTAATAAAAATATTATTTTATTTATTAAAGGAATTTGTTTCAAACACAGCAAAATAACTACTTTTTTATTCTACTAAAGCAGCGAAATCACGTTTGTCTTTAAGTGGTTGCTTGAAAATGGAGACAATCTTAATTACCCGACTGACAAATTGACTATATGTACATGTAAATTCCATTTGTTTTTGTTTGTATATACCTAGAATCATGGGTTTGTGGGCGTGGTCGTCTAATTTGTTTTCAAGTAAAGTATCAGTCTATACTCTTATTTTCTTTTGAAGAGAAATAATCAAAGGTACTGAAGCCAAGCTTTACCAACAAAAAAAAAAAAAACAAAACAAAGTGTTCACTGGTGGGGGAACTTAATACGTTTATATGTGCGAAACCATCTGCATTTTATCGGAATAGTGTAGCTAAATCAGATCACTGGTGGGAGAACTTTTTTTGTTATTTGGGCAAAAGAAAAATCAGTCAACCTAAGAGAGCGTTAAAATATACACGGAATTGGAAATTAATAATTTGCAAAAAAAAAATATCCATAAATATATTTTTATCAGATTTTGCGAACATTAGTTATTTAAAATTTATTAAAATATGAAGCAAATGCTGTGATTTTTGCTCATACATCGAACGTTGTTAACAATGAATAGCAGGAATTTCCATAATTACGCCTAAAAAATTTTATTTTAAAATGTACACGTATGCCTTAATATTTTCTGCAATATTTTATAATTATTTACGATTTTCTACAACTTTTTTGAGTTGTTTAAATATGCAATAGCTTTATGCTAGCGATAATTCACAAAATTGCTCATTCCCAATAGATTTATAATAAACTCTTAATAAGAAACTGCACACAACTTGCTGTCGTATGTTTAAAAAAATTCCAAATTTTTTTTTTAGTAAACGCAGTAACCGGCATATAAACTACAAAAAATAATATTGCCTAAAGTGTGTGAAAAAGTTAACAACTCTATGAATATTCTATTCTAGCTGGTGCTGTAGGTTGGGCTGGTATAAATATAGGCCACATATTATGATTTTATGCTCTCCTACAGAGTCGATGGCCTGCAGTTACTTCCTTAAAATATCACAAACACGCACACCAACACAGCTTGTCTTTGACGATCACGGACAGCTAGAGTAAGAATCGAATTTTATACATGCATATGTAGTAGTCTCCATGCCCACCCTCTATTTGTTTTTATTCCGAATTTGTTTTTCTTTTTTTTTTTGATGAACCACATACAGTATCCATATTTTCTTTAACGAAAACAGTAGCAACACCACCCACTCGCCCTCCACACTTATACCGAGTACATACAAACACATTTGTACAACACAAACACACATACACACTTATGCGTGGTTGATTTCATTTCCATTTGGCATGTAACATACTTCTTGTACACATTTGGGGCTTAAATATTCCATTTGATAAGATCAGCCGGTGGCTCGGTGGTCTACGATGATGATCTTTTTTTGCTTCAAGGGCACATTGTAACAGAAACTTTTTCGATTGCCTGTGTAAATGGCGCATTAATCATTGCTTCAATTGATATTCCAAAGCAGTAATTGTTAACTAGTTGCCGCCGCAGCCGCTGTTGTCGTTGTTGCTGCTATCTGTAATTGTTGTTGCTTCTTCTCCCACCACTCCTGTATGCTATTGATCATTTGCTTCCGCCGGAAACGCATCGATTCGCTGATGCACATTTTTATGAAATTCGATTTCATATCTAAATCACCTTTAACCAAATTGAGATGCTCTAAGAGTTGCGTATAATTACGACCGGGTCGACGTATATCGCGAAAGATTTGCGTTCTTATTTCCAGATTATGTTTACGTGCTGCATCACGCTGCTCTTCGGTGAGTGGTGGTGGCCCTGAGGCCACCACTGTATTCCGCTGACTAGCGCCATTACCAATATTATTGCTTAAATTATTGTTGTGATTTGATAAATGATTGGAGTTACTTAGGCCCGCCGCATTATTTGTGATTGATTCGCGTTTGAGGGTGTCGAAATTGGCGGAGAGCGTCACTGGTGCAGAAGAATTGCTTGACGCAGTTGCTGGTGGTGGCATTAACGTCGATTCTGTTTCTATTTTGATTTGGCCAACTGTGGCTGCTATATTATCAAGATTTGTCGGGGTGTTTGCATTTGAAATGGCCGAACTGCCATTATGACATTGTTGTAGTATACGCGAGATCTCCTGCGCATCGTTAATATCGTTGTGTTGATAGGCAGGTGTTTGGGACAGAGTGGCGGTTGCCGTTGACGGAGCTATGGGCATTGGCGTTGCTAGCGGAGATGTCGCAGTTTGAATACCAAGCGCGACGTTGCCGTTCATCTGCAGTGGTGACGGGAATGCATTCGATGTTATGGTTGGGTTGATATTGGCCATCATATTTGGTGTTACAACGGCGCTAACAGTGGCAGGTGTCATATCTGCAGACGCCATCATTGGCTGACCATAATTATTAATATAGGGTTGTGGCGAGCCCGGCGGTGACATGGGTGTCAATACATTGTTATTGCCGGGTATTTGTACCACAGGCGGTAGCGGTGATGCGCCGATCGCTCCCAGGCTAATGCCAGTCGTTGAGTTCAACGGACTTGTAGTGGGACCACTCATATCTGAATCGCAGCTGCTTTCATCACTAATGCCGTTGATAAAATTACGCACATATCCATTAATTAGCGGATCAGCAGGCTCGTCTTCATTGAAATCGAATGCCACCACGAGCCGATCTGGATCGCCATCATCAGACATATTGGACGACATAGAACCGGTTTCTGAAGCGCTATCATCATCAAAGTCAGATAGCGAAGAAACAGACAAGCTCAAGGAATTCACAGATGTCATGCTCAAACTCGGTGTGCTGGGTCGCACATCTGTAGAAGTACGCCGAAATATGTAGTCCTTACGTATGGGACCTGCTTTGCGTTTGCGCGCTCTCGATGTATCTATTTTCTTCGGCATAATGCCACCAGGCACACCCGGCATCGGCGAACCACCAGCACCGTTATTTGATTTCATTGGCGCTACATCACTGAGATCAGCCTCATCCACCATGACCATGTGTTTATCCTTTTTATAGGGATTGCCGAACATGTGCTGTCTCACATTCGTCGGTTCAATTTCGCGCAGAGGATTATCCTTATTTTTCAGATATTCTTGATAATTACCCATTTCAGCAATGGGCAGGCAGTGACCGGAATCTTTAGCTATAAGGCTGGTAGGAGTTGGTCGAAGCACAGTTTCGCGCATGCGTGCAATTTCTTCCAACAAATCACGGCGTGGTATGTCGAACGGATTGCGGTACGATTTCGCCGAAGATTGACGCGTTAGTTGGGGTACGACAATAGTGTAATTTTCGAGTGGCTCGATCTCAGCATGAAGTTTGGAAAATGTCTCTCTCAACAACGGGTGACGAACCAGGTCACGTCGCAAGGGTACACCCGGATTTAGTTTAGCAGTTTCAATTTGTCGATACGGCGGTTTGGGCTGTTTCAATTGTTTATACACCTTCATACAGAGATTTTCTTGCTCTTGCTTTGCCGTATTCTTGATATGCTTCAACTGGTTGGCGATGTTCGGCGACAAGTAGTTGTCGACATTTTCCGGCAATAAAAACTGGAGTAACTGATACGGTACATTAATATTTAGTAACGCTTTTCGCAAAAACGGGCAGTAATAGGGCGGTATTGAGCGAACATAAGCATTGAATTTGTACATGAGATCATTCGGCGGACTCATATTGTACTTGTGTATGAGGTCATGAAGCAACGGCAGTAAAGCCGGATAATTATATGCCAATACGTACAAATGTACTTGTGTGAAATTCGGTGAAGCCTTCAAATAGCCAAATGGCAAATCAAATCCATGCATCCCATTCGATATGATGACCTGCCAACACTTGTTCATCTCACGCTTTTGCAATATTTGCAATGTCAGCGGACTGCCTTCGATCTCATACTTGTCAACGGGAAAGCTACGTACCATTTGCGGTTCGTCGACTGCGGGTGTGACTACTTTCAATTTGGGATGTGCATCACGCGGCGGCAATGACACTGCTTTCGGATCAGGCCAATACGGTTCGGGTAGTGGCCAATATCCAATGGGGAAGGTCTTTTGTGTAATATGCTTTTGCACGTAGATCATTTTCTTCATTGGTTGAAATATAATATCCTGCAACGCTTCGTTTGGCACACCATCTTTAGGTAACATTGGCTCAAATTGCAACACAACGCCCGGTTGCACCTTCTGTACTAAACTTTCAATGCATTGATTTAGCACGTAATGTGAACGCACACGATACGAACGTCCACCCGTCACCACACACATGCGCTCTATGGGAGAATCATCATGTGGTACTTTACCCTCAACTCGCTCATCCACTTTATTGCCAGGCATGCGCAGAACTAATGAGAAGAGTCGTTGATCCCAACGAAAGGGTTCTTTAGTAAAATTTGTACCGGGTATTTGTGTATTCAGCGGCAGTATGATCTCCTGATGTACGCCATTACGATATGAATATCTTCCACCATCGGTGATTACAATTATTACAGACGGTTCTAAGTAAAATGGGCATCTGCCTTGACCGTAAGTATCGATACCGGATTGCATACGATTTAAATTCAATAAATCGAAAGCATTCTTTAATGACTCGCCCATTGAGGTAAGTCCATTGCTTTGAAGATTTTTCAGCTCATTCATGAATGTTGCATGATTCTCCTTCCAGCCGGCCTTAACATTTGCTGGTGGTTCTTCAAAAGTTAATAGCATATAACGATCACCTAGGCAATCTTGTGTTCGTTGGCGGTATTTCAAAAATGTTTCCACTGCACCCTTTGCTATATCCAGATACGACTTTTGTACGCCATTCACATAAGCCTTCTGGCACATCGACGCTGATGTGTCGACCAAAAATAATATTATGGTCATTGTGTGCCCACAAAAACCGTCAAAATGTAGGCGCTGATTTTCGATGAAATGTTATCTCC
This sequence comes from Ceratitis rosa, assembly GCA_037013455.1. Taxonomy (NCBI): domain Eukaryota; kingdom Metazoa; phylum Arthropoda; class Insecta; order Diptera; family Tephritidae; genus Ceratitis; species Ceratitis rosa. The sequence continues at coordinate 13,466,744 of JAWMAG010000054.1, forward strand.
TGTGTAGTTTTGTAAGTGTATTTCTTATTTGGGGATTTTTATAATCGATTTGATTAAATACGATTTTTTTTACTTGTTAAAAAAATAATGCACTTGATGATTTACATCTGATTCGATTTCGGGAACTAAAACACGCAGATTTTTGTCTGAAAAACAGTTTGAAAGAAATTTAGGAAATATTAAGCGAACAAAATATGGTTTAAACAGAGAAATGTATTTGAAGAGAGAGAAGTATAAGAGAACATTTTAAGATTTTTGACTAAAATTTCCTATGTACATAAATAAATTAATTTTTGATGCATTTTGTAAATTTTTGTTTAAATAAATAAATAAGTGTCCAAATAAAAAAAGATTGCGCCAATCATACAACACGTTACGCACGTTTATCAAGTTTGACAATCAGCTGTTGCTTTGCTGACGTCACACTAACATGTAATTTGCATGTATTTATATATGTATGTTTACATTTGTTATTGTAACGTAGATGCAGTGAACAAAAAAACTCAATGGCACCATTTATTATCAATCATTCTTGGGTTCGTAAGCTACTAGCTTTAGTCCAAAGAGTTTTGGCCGTAAAATCAGGTACATATGTACTCGTATATTTATATGAACATCTGTAAAACTATTAGTTTTAGTATATTTGATCAGCTCATTGTGAAAGTAAGGAAATCGAAGGCTTTAAAAAATACGATTGTCTCTGATATACCTACTAAATTTTTAAAGTTATGCACTTAACTTGCAGAATTCATTTATTTGCCACAGAAAATGTCGTTATCAAAAACAGCTGGCATATCAGTTTTACAATTGGCTGGAAAAAGTTCGACACATTTGTAAACCAAAAATGGATTCCAATCGTTATGGACTGTTTTCCCAACCGCAGCCCCTATGAAACACACTAATGTTTAACATCTGGCTAAACTTTAAGGTTATATTGCGGTTATTTTTAAAACTAGAAGATATTTGTTCCCTACTTAAACTTAAAAAAAAAATATACTAACAACTAATAGTGCTTATCATTGTTAAATATATACATATTTTCTCCATATGTACATACCTACATATGGTATAAATGCATGCACAAGTGTCTACAAATTTATGAATAGCAAACCTTATATGAATTGCTTTGCTTTGCTTTTCTCAAGCAATACATAATAAAACTTACAATATTTCCTGCATATAAAACCGTTAGTTAGCTACTTGGATTTAAATCAATTAGCACATAATTTATACCCTACAACACATCCTGCCCTAACCTAATAATAAGCTTGTAATTTGTGTCAGTGCTTATCATTTCAGCTCCGAAAGATGGCGCTGCCGCTCGTACTTCAATAACATAACAGGATTAATATTTTGAAAATTTCAATGGAGCACCAATGACTACTTTACGTGTAGTTACCAAAAATAGCATAGTGATATAAATACGCAAATAAATATATAAAAACAATATATAAATAATCAAACAAATGTGCATGGAAAAGCAAATAGGCACCATCGACCACTCCAACTACTTTATAATGCAAAGAACTTTCTTTCATTCTGTTAGAAATACTTACAAGTGTACATACAAACACATACATATGTACATATGTATGAATGCATATAAAAAAAAAACATGCAACTCTCTAGTTTAGTTATGGCATGGCGATACCAAAATTGTATAAAAGTTATTGTATGGAAGAGGAGCAGAGATTAAAAACGGTCGAAACGTTGAAAGAGGTGGTGGTGGTGGCGTAGAAGTTGTTGGCGTTTTGTTTACCTATACTTTTTTCTCTTATTTTATTGCTGAGTTAACATTTAGCTTTTGTTTTGTTTGCGGAAAATGAATGAATGTTTTAATTATAGTATATTTTTCAACTTTCCTTTTTTTATTTTTTGAGACACCTAAATATATACTCGTACATATCTTTGATATTAGCACAGCATGAATTTTTTATCTCGACGTTCTTGCAAACCTTTTTGTTGGCCAGTTGCTGGCTATGACACAAATTCAAAAACAATTTTTAATTTTCTCTCTTACTCTTTAAACGGAGAGAGCGAATAATTAGCGACGTTCAATGCTCCACCACAGTGTTGTCATGTTAAGTAACACTGAAATATACCGAAGATTGGACATAAACTAAAACGCATCAATTGAGGTTCATTCAACAGAAGCTTGTGTCATGGAATTTATAACAGATTATTTTTAAAATCGTATGCTATTGATAAAGAAAGCTCCTCATCGAAAAGGCTAAACTAGAGGAGGTGTAGTTCCTCCACTGATAGGAAATACGCCAAGATGCACGCTAATAATTCTAGCTTCCCTTAACCCTTTTGAGGGCGTTTTACTATATGAAAACCAATAAAAGGAATTGGAATTCATCGTATTCTCAATAGAAATCCAACATTTAGTGATATTTAACAGGATTTCTAGAGGATTTATACTAAAATTTAAGTCTTCATACTCATTTCATAGGCGAGCTTTTTATATATATGAATTTCATGAAAGTCAGAACGCGGTAATTTTACCTTAGAAGCAGTTGTTTCAAAATTAATTCTGATTAGTTTATTTATTTTTTTAAGCCTACATACAGTTTAATACCTTTTTCCTCATTTCTCTTATCAATGTTCATTGTGAAACTCAAAAACTTGTATCTACTTTTATCCAATACCTCTTATTCAGTATAAGACGGCAACACTTTTCGGCCAACAAAGCCACAGAAAAATTCTCACGTGCGCGAAAGCGGGACGACCGATAAACGACCGAAACTTTGACATTTGGCAAGCAAAAACAAAAAGTGGAATAGAATAAAAATCGCCTAAAAAATAATAAAATACAAAAACTTGTAATAGTTTGCTGTATTTTGGTGGCATTTCGTTAAGCATCTAATTAAAACGACAAACACCGGTAAAAATGTAAATTCCAAATAGAGTGTAAACTCAAACGTTTGAATAAGTTTAGTTTAAAGGGTTGTTTACATCACAAAATATGTGTAAATGCTGAAAAAGCTTTACTTCACATAAATATGAATAATTTGCAATTAGCGGCATTGGTAAAATCTTACTTTTAGCTAAACGCCAAAATGATTTCACACAAACACAAATTAAATACACGTCCTTGACGTAAGGTATAAATGCAAACGGTAACGTGCTGCTCAAAATTGTAAACAAAATTGTGAATACTCCAGGGGTGCAGAGCGGGTAAACGAATGCAAGCATTGCTCAATTGGTGGGGCGGGTGGTGTGCATTCTACCCAACGCGCCGCAGCCACTGATAACTACACAGCTTTAAGAGACAACACGGTATTTTTAAAATAAAACTTGCCGCGGCAACAACAGCTATACCAACTGTCATTGCTATCACTAAGGTGTATCGGCAAGAGTTGTGAACATTTTCAGTTTTTTTTATATTTTTTTTGAAAATTATTCAAGCTTTGCATTTTTTTTAAATAACGTATGAATATATAAAACGACGTTTACCAGTTCTCACTGCCATTACAGTTGACGTCGTCACCAGCGCTGTGAGTGTCACTACTGTGTTTCAGACCGTTCGCTCCAATTGACGTGAATTTGAAAGAAATTTACTCGTTGCGAGATTTTAATATTAATTCACTGTATGCTACTTTAGAACTCCTTCGGAGTGGGAAACATCCCAATTCAGTAGAACGCTATGCAATACCTTCTTCTGCTTGCCCAGCTACACTCCATACGCTGTGCTTAATAAAGCTTCTCCATCTTCAGTTTCCTAAAGAGGCGTTCTAGTGGTAATCAATTCATGCACAAAGTGTGTGGTGCGATGGAACGACTGTTTCTATGCAACAACAAATGTACGAAGATATTTCGTACATACACATACACATACACCAATATATAACGATTAGCAGATGAGAGAACAAACAGCCAGTCACTAGCGACAATGCGGGAGCTCCAACGATTCCCCAAATGCAATATGTGTAGTTGTTGTAAAGTGCTTCTGTCGCCTCTTCTTTCCTTCTTTCTTCCTTCTACTTCTCTCTCTCTCTCTCTCTCTCCCTCTCTTTATTTCACACTATTGTGCGCTGCTGCTTTGCTTACATACAACAAATTTATCACCACTGCGAGCGAGCACTGCTATTTGTTTTTGTTCCGTCCCGTGTATTTAGATTTGATTACGATTTTTAACCGGTGCTACCAACCTTCCTTTCCAAAAGCAAGAAACAAACTGTCAAAATTTCACTGGACTACGAGCGTTCGCTGACAGTCGCCACTGTCGCTACAGTCGCCACAATCGCTGCTTTTGCTTCGTTGCTTTATTACTCGCTTCGTTTTATTGCTCACTCATCGCGATTGGCGAACACACGTTCAAACACATAGCAAAAGTTTACGATTGTGCTTTGTACTCGTATTCGTACAGACAAATATGCGCATACGGTGGGGAAGATTTTCTCCAATGAAAATTTACATAAAACAAAACTGTGCAATCAATATGACAGCTACAAAACGGATGACTCTGTTTTGAATTCAAAAAGTGGAAAGTAGGATCCACACTTCTAACTGGATTAGTGTGTGCATATTTTTAAATACTTTGAAATTACTCATTTTATTGTCATAGTAAAAACTCCATTATTTTTATTGGGTTGGCTACACTTAAGTATCCCACTTTCATTGCTTATTGTATCTAAACGGGTGGACCGATTTAATTAATTTATAATGGAGTTGATAGACAATGAATTAAACTTTTGTTCACTATTTGTTTTATTTATTTATGTGCTGTAGTTTTTCTACAATAGTCTATCAAAAATTGCATATTTTCACACTTTTGAAATTTATGTTGTACTTCTTTCACTAATTTTATTATGTAAAACAAATTCAATTTAATAAATTTATGTTGGATAAGAAACATAATGAAATAAACAATCATTAAATTATGAAATTTTTATTTATTGTTCATTTATTAAGCAGATATAAATGCATAAATATTGCACATATTCTCATATTGAGGACATTTTGTTTTGGGTTTTTTAGTCACAAGAAATACACAAGATTTTGGTATTTTTACACTCACATACAATTTAATTATTAAAATTAAATATTGAAATTAAAATTATGTGTTTTATATTATTATTTAATTCACATTTTAAAAATAAATTATCAGTTTAAAAGCGGCACTTCATATGAAAATGTTTTCATGTATTTCATTTCAACTGTCAAATTACGAAGAACATAAAAGCAAAACAAAAGCAAGATAACCCAACAAGCATAAAATAATGGTGATGGGTTAAAATAACAATATTTACAAAAGAGTTTCACTTAAGAATACTGTGCAAGGCGAAGCCGGTGTTGGTCCGGCCCAGGGTTACAATCCAAAACGCGGCCGAAGGTCGCCAAATTACAAAAGAGTTTCACTTAAGAATACTGTGCAAGGCGAAGCCGGTGTTGGTCCGGCCCAGGGTTACAATCCAAAACGCGGCCGAAGGCCGCCAATTTACAAAAGAGTTTCACTTAAGAATACTGTGCAAGGCGAAGCCGGTGTTGGTCCGGCCCAGGGTTACAATCCAAAACGCGGCCGAAGGCCGCCAATTTACAAAAGAGTTTCACTTAAGAATACTGTGCAAGGCGAAGCCGGTGTTGGTCCGGCCCAGGGTTACAATCCAAAACGCGGCCAAAGGCCGCCAATTTACAAAAGAGTTTCACTTAAGAATACTGTGCAAGGCGAAGCCGGTGTTGGTCCGGCCCAGGGTTACAATCCAAAACGCGGCCGAAGGCCGCCAATTTACAAAAGAGTTTCACTTAAGAATACTGTGCAAGGCGAAACCGGTGTTGGTCCGGCCAAGGGTTATTTTTTTTAAAGCACGGTTGAAAACCGCTTAATTATAATCGTTCTACCTACTAGTAATAACAATTTTTATAGGTTACTTTAAAAAAATATTAACACAAACGTAAATGATCGCTGGGTTACAAGTATACTTTCCAATTCCAACATAAATGCATTTCAAAGCGGTATGAGATTTTAAATTTTTGTTGTTTTTTTTATTAAAGTGCAGTTTTTTGGTCTATTTATATTTGAAACATTGAAGGAGACAGATTACTATTAAGTTTGAGTATTTATTTTATTAAATATTTCTCTATTTTGGGCAAAATATGCTAAAAAAGCAAAAAATTTCCCCCTTTTCAAAAGCTTTTCCAGAGTTTCCTAGAAGACCCAGGAGGGGTATAGATATATAAATCAAAAGTTTAATTCATTGACTTTCGAATAGGGTAGGTGGGAAGTGCCCCGCCCCCTCCGTTCGCGCCCTACACCCCTTCAAAGTGGGATACTTAAGTATAGAATCCCCTTTTTATTTGCCCAAAATAACTTATTAAAGTAATAAGCAAAAGTTTGCCAATAGTCACTATTATAGTATATAAACAAAATTAAACTTGACATCCAATTAAAAAATATATGCGAAATACCGGTATTCCCTCAAAAATTACGTTAAATTCAAATTCAATAATATAAACTCATAATGGCTTCTTTCCAGCATCCTAATGCTTAAAAACGGTATTTAATTTCATGCAAAAACAAATGTGAATTTAATTTATTACATAAAGTATGAATATACGTACATATATCAACGTAATTAAATATTTATATGTGTCTACTATCTATTTACCAAACTCTTATTAACCATACCTTACTATGTAATATGTTGTAAAATTCCCTGACGCACTAACGTTTCCACTTGAGCGCGTGGCAAATAGTGTTGGCTATTCTTTTTCAGATATATCACCTCACCATCCTCCAATTCAAATTTACCATAATCCACAATACAGCGCACTTCTATATATAATGATTTTGGCGGTCTCAGATCGCCTGTCAAATCAATGCCCTGACCATCGCCAATAGAGCGCATGTAGGAAGCTAAAGATTTTGAATATGTATTGAAGAAGTTCACTTCAGGTTCGCATAGTGAAGTTTTAATATCCTCTGGTATAATTGGACCAAATTCCCAACGTAGCGCTTTTATACGCAACAAACGTTGATACAAATATGTTAAAAGGCACCGTTTATTTCTTTGCAAAGCAGCATGTCGAAAGTTGAGTAATGGCCATAAGGTGCGGTCACCCGAGGTTGAATAGTTGGCACTAATAGTACAAAAGAGTTAATCTATAAATGAAATATGTATAATATCAATGTAACATACGCTTGTGCACAATTTTCTTCGAATATGGCCTTAATTTCTTCTAGCACTTGACGAACACCATCATCCTGAACATAAATTAGTTAAGAGCAATTGTAAACGTAAAAATATTGATGATGCTACAGTTAGTTGTCTGTACTTACATCGAATGGTGGTATAGTTTGTGAAGAACGCTCTAATTCCTTTATAAGCTCAAATGCTTTATCAGCAAACATTTTATTAGATTTAGCCATTCTACACAATATTTCTTTTTCACAAATTAAAAGAAATACAATTTAGTCAAATAAACTTTCGGCGGGCGCGTTTTGTGATTTGTTTATGTTTCGCTTCTGTTCTTACATCTAATTCGCTGTCAAAGTTTCAGTGTTGTTTAATTGATGAAGGCGTTTCTCAGAAGGAAAAATTGCAAAAATTGTCAAAATCAGCTGTTTTCTGTTATTTGGCGGCATTTATAAAAAAAAAAATGTGTGCATAGTTAAATTAAAACAAAGGCGTAATTATATTACCTGACACTAGTAATTCATAATTAAAATTTTAATATCCAGCGTTTACAATGCCGGAATATGTTATATCAGGCATACCTGTGCATTTTCCATTTGAACCCTACGATGTGCAAAAGGCATATATGGAAAAAGTAATCAATTGCCTTCGTGATGGCACAAACGGTGTATTGGAGTCTCCAACAGGCACAGGCAAAACATTGAGTCTTCTATGTTCTTCACTAGCTTGGCTGCTGTCTCGCAAAGCGGATATGAAATCAATGGTTCAAATGCATGCGAAAGGTGGCGTCCAAGCTCAACAAGTCATTAATGAGCTCAACACTATGCAGACGAGGAATGCTAACTGGGGAGTACCAAAAATTATATACGCCTCACGAACACATTCTCAATTAACCCAAGCTATGCAAGAATTGAAACGCACTTCATATTCTTTTATGCGTGCAGTTGTCTTAGGTTCACGCGATCAACTATGCATTCACCCTGAAGTAATGAGGGAACAGGGTAATTCAAACAAAGTGCAACTTTGCAAACTACGTATACAAACACGCACATGCACATTCTACAATCGTGTTGAGTCAAAAAAAGATAGTCCAGAATTAAAAGAGCAACCGGTAATGGACATTGAAGATTTGGTAAAAGTTGGCCAGAAACTGAAAGTGTGTCCGTATTATGTATCTAAAGAGCTGACCGGCGATGCAGATATAACATTTATGCCTTATAACTATCTCTTAGATCCAAAAGCACGTAAAGCAAATAAGGTCGATTTGAATAACACCATTGTCATACTGGATGAGGCGCATAATATTGAGAAAATCTGTGAAGAAAGTGCATCGGTGCAAATACGATCATCGGACATTGCTTTAGCAATTGACGATTTGACGCATGTAATGAAAGCAATGATGAATGAAAATGCTTTGGATTTTATGAGTAGTGATGAACCAAAAGATTTTAAATTAGAAGATCTTGTAGCACTAAAAGAAATGCTGTTGGATTTGGAAAAAGGAATCGATGACATTGTGGTCGAAAACAAATCAGAAGGAGTAACGTTTCCGCCCTCGTTTATGTTTGACTTACTAGCTGGCGCGAAGGTAAGAGTTTGAATTAAAAACCTGGGTACAGATTTAATCAGAAAATGACTTACATACGTGTATATGCAGATAACACCAGCTATAGCGAATGCGACAATAAATTTGTTGGAACGACTTGTTACATTCTTGACTGTGCAAACTCAAGATAGTGCATTTCGTAAAGGAGGTAGCTTTGATGTTTTATCAAATCTTTTGAGCGTGGTATTCGTAAAGAAGGAGGACCTTATATCAAAAGTTCATAGAAGTTTCAAGGTACATGTACAAATTGAAGAAGTCAAACAACAAACCAAGAACTCTAGCAAAGATGGCTGGCTCTCAAAGTCTTCAAACAACAATAATGCTTCCACAAAATTGCCCAAAATTATTAATTACTGGTGCTTCAATCCAGGTTTTGGGTATGTCTACAGTTGATAGTTAATACATACATATATTTTATTTTTCTGAAATTATGTCTATAGCATGGAGCAACTTTTAAATACACAAGTACGCAGCATAATTCTGACAAGTGGTACTTTAGCGCCTTTGAAACCACTAATTGCTGAATTAGCTGTGCCAATTGCACAAAGTCTTGAAAACCCGCATATTGTCAATCAATCGCAAGTTTTTGTGAAAATCATCGGCACTGGACCAGACCGCGAGCAACTCATTTCAAATTTCGCCAATCGGTAAGAATATAGTGAATGACAGAAACTAATTATATCAACAAAATAAAAATTATTGCAATTCATTTTTCAGAGATAATCCAAAGTATCTCAGCTCTTTGGGTCAAACGGTACTTAATGTTTCGCGTATTGTGCCGGATGGTCTACTCGTTTTTTTCCCCTCCTATCCACTACTCAATCAGTGTGTAGACGCTTGGCAGGCCAGCGGTGTTTGGGCAGAAGTGAGTCGCCATAAGCCGATTTATGTAGAACCACGAAATAAAGACAGTTTCACTACAACAATGGAGGAGTTCTACAAAAGCATACGAGACACAAAAGGTGCTGTGTTCATGGCGGTATGCCGTGGTAAAGTGTCCGAAGGTCTCGATTTTGCCGATCGCAATGGTCGAGCTGTCATTATAACAGGTTTACCATTTCCACCATTAAAAGATCCAAAAGTTATTTTAAAAAAACGTTACTTGGAAGATAATCGCACTAAGGAGAATGAAGTATGGTTCTATGATTTTATTTTCCAATGTATACACACTAATTTTAAAATTGTTTCAGTTACTGACTGGGCAAGCTTGGTATAGTCTGGAGGCGACACGTGCTGTTAATCAGGCTATAGGGCGTGTCATTCGTCATAGACATGATTACGGCGCAATATTGTTGTGCGATGTACGCTTTGCACAGCCCAATCAGGTATCACAATTGTCAAAATGGATTCGGGGGCATTTGGGAACGGCACCAAAAAGTGTTCCCTTTGGTTCAGTTGTACGAGAATTACGCGAATTCTTTCGGAATGCCGACAAAACTGTAAATTACTTTGTATTATATTTATGTTATTATAATGAGTAAAATTTTATAAAAATTTGCCTGCATAGCTGCCAAAACCAAAAGAGCGTAGCATCGAGACGCTGGTAAGTGAAACATGTGAGGAAGCTGGTATTGTGGCAAGTCGATACTTTACAGATCCAAAATTGATGCTTGAAGCTAAAACTAAATATTCAACAGCACAATCAATGGCAATGTAAGACTAATTTTTCTCACATTTTACTTAATTTTTATTTTTTTTTAATTCTAAAACATTAAACATAATATTCAAACAGGAAAGTTGAAAAAACGAATTCTATTGAAAGTTGGACACCAGATGATTATAAAGCGGCCGCAGGACGGTCACTTAGTAGTAAGGTGCCAAACGCTATGGATTTTATGAGCCGTCTGGATACAAATGTTAAGGTGAGACAACGTAGAAACAGAAATAATTATATATAATATATACATACCTATTTATGCATAAATATCACACAGTCCATAGATTTCAATAGTGCCAGCTGTAGTAATTCTTCGAGAAGTGGACTAGTAAGTATACATAAACGTGAGCGAACTTCACCAACTAACAGCCCGAGTAGTAGCAACAACTCTTTTGCTAATAACAAGAAAAAGCGTTACAAATTGGTAACAGATACATCTCTTTCAAACTCGCCAAGTAACAGCACACCCTCCGTCCTGGATGATTATAGTTTCAAAGGGAAAGCGAAATTATCCATTGACTCGCCAACAGTAATTGCTGAAAAAGAAGCGCCACAGGAACGTGTGGAGTTCCTGCGTGTGGTGAGTTTGCTTATTTAAATTTTAGAAAAGGAAATTTGTACAATTTTTTTTTATCTTTCTTTCTTTACGTTGGTAGCTACGCAGTTCTTTGTCGACTGACGATTTCAGCGCTTTTACAGCAGCTCTAATGGCATATAGCCGACAGGATAAATTTGAAGAATTTTTAGAAGTTTTAGTGCGAATATTGGCCAAACCCGAACTACATTATATGTTGCGCGGTATGCGTCGATTTATAAAAACGAATCATAAAGTGTTGTTTGACGAAGGCACTGCACAAATTTTAACATTATAAGGGATTACGAGTATGTTGGACATTGGCTTTCCAAAGTATATTGTGAATTTAGTTAATTTTTGCATTTAACTTGATTTTACATAATTTATAAGCAACTACAATTATTTAGCTAGCATTCTAAGTATCAGGTTTATTATTCTTTAATATGTTAATTAATATATGTATGTATGTGGATATTTTAAAATAAATGCACGAAAATATTGCTGTACATATCTACCTATATTACGTGGTGTTACTGATGCTAGATTTTAGTCCTTGTCCGTGGGAAATGGATATTTTTTGGATATAAATCGGTTCATTTAACTACATAAATATTCAACTGCAACTGAAAAAAGTTGAGATTCGGAAAGAGGATAATTTTTGGAGGAAGTAGTTGAGTTTTCCTAAAATATAACGAGCAAATCTGATTGCGTTCCTGCCACTACGTTCGGTATTTTTAATGGTTATGAAAAATAAAGGTAAACCAGGTTCTTAATTTTTTTTAGTTTTGGTTTAAATATGGTTATTTATTATACATATATATGTTCATATTTCAATTTACTACATAATTATGTATTTATTATTTAAAATATTAATTTTTCTTTCAAATTTCCTTAGGCATACATAAATACATATTTTTTTTTATTAAATTCAAGTTGATTGTTTGAACGGAAGTCAATTTCTAGTGCATAAACTTTATTTATGTATCCAAATTTTATTAAGTCGTAGAGCATACAAATCCATGCTTAATTATGCACAATTGATAAATGATATCACCCATTTGCATATGTATTTAGATGTACCATTTTACAATATACATATGTATGCAAGCACGTATGTAAGTTCCTTTAATTAGTCCTCAAAATTTACTGATTATTTTAAAAACATGTACTTGTTTATACATACATATTTTTTCAAAAACTTTGCTCTTTTACATACATACATATTTATAGATTCTCCTTCTTTCAGTGAATTGTTCAATTTGCAAGTATAAAGGCACAGTTTTAATTTTTTTCTCACACTTTTATTTTCAAAATTCGTTTTGCCTTCTTTTTCTGCCATAACGGAAGCGGAAGTAAAAGTGACCAATATAAGCGTAAAAATCGACGAAGGAAAGCACATAGCGGAAATAACAATTAAAAACAATTCAACAGCGTACCACCACTTGATGCTTGTAAAGCAAGAATAACAACAACAAGAGTACCTCTTTATCTCTATTCAACGCGCCAATGCAAACCGAAACGTTCCTCAAACGTAGTACGATTGTAAACACCCACTTCGGCTAATTGCTGTGGCTCCGTATAGTAAGCAAATCGACGTATATCCAATATAGCTGCATCGAACTGTTGCTTCCAGCTTGTCAAATCAGTAACAGTCATATGTATAGGTAATTGGGGATCCGGTATATCAATGGCTGCCGATAGGCGATCAAAGGCTTCAGCAATGGGACCCACGGACAGATTCACCCAATACTCCTCCGGAAAACGTTTATTCTCACAAAACGGTGCACCCTTTCGCATAATAAAGATAAGCATTAGTATTTCATAGCGTTCACCTGCTTCATAAAAGCGTTTAGTACGTGTCTTCTCCACAAAGTCAATAAGTAATATAAGTGGTGTATAATTTTGTAAGTGCATAAGCAATTCACGATCTGACCATACATATTTAGCGCCCTTGACATTGTTGACTGAGCCAGCGTTGGCCACCATACTGGTCGACAGTGAAGCGCCTGTTTGTCTGAGGCAGCCGCCTTCCTCAACCATGGCAATGTATAGCAGTGTGGCTATATATAAATACGTATGTATGTATGTACGTTTTTTTGTTTATTTGTATATTCAGTTCGTTGGCTCTTGCTATATAGAGGGGTTGGTTGAACGTCTGACCAACACTGATATGAACTAGGGCAAGGTCGCACGGTTAAATGTGAAGAAATTGCTGCGTTTGTGTGTGAGTAAGATACACCAATGGGCTGCTAATTTTGGATTACTAAGTGGATAAGGTTTATTTTTTTACTGAATTTATTTCGGAAGAAGTATTGGATTTTGTTATTTTTCCTTTAAAATACACATATGTGATTGATTATTGGTTGTTAACTCATTTAAAAGTAATCTAAAAGCTGTTGCAACTGAATACAATTGTATTATATTTTTTTTAACTGCTGGTGTCGGCTGCTGCGCGATACGTTTGCGTGCGTTAACTGCTGGTAAACAAAACTGGATGCTAACGAAATGCAAAAGGCAATCGATAGTCACATTTAACCGAGTGTGTCCAAGAAGAAGACGTCAGTGGGGATATAGGGTGCGGGAAAAATTTAAGCGAAACTTGCGGTAACTGCTATGTTAAGAAACAGAGCCAATATATGTACTTTTCAAATAATTTATATAGAGGAAAAAGTTTAAACAAATATCTTCTTTTTTATTTTTGTTTTTCTAAGGCTCACTTAGAGAATATCAACATTCAAATATTTGTGATACATCCTCTTATTTGAATACCCTGCGTATTTACGCGCAAGCGCTGCAGTTCAAGATTCATAGCTTGCTTGCATTTTCTATGATTATTGACCACGTAGATACAAAAAACATTGACTGATTGTTTTCAAAGCATTCATTTTTTATTAAAATTTCACAAGCCATTCATATTTATATTTTTTTTTTTTTTGCTAATAATAATGCATTTGTACTCGTAAAAGTCTAGTAGTGTTTTCACTATATAAACTATTTTGTATAAAACTATTATTTTTAAAACGATTGCAAATATTTGAATCACACTAAAATTAAGTGAAATTCTTAAATCATATAGATTTCTTTTTGGCATTATTGAAAATTCCTAAATATTTGCCCCGTGTCATTTCTTTGGCCTCGGAAACACCTAACTGATATGCTTCATCGTACATTTTCTTTATCTCCATAATCAGACTACTAAACGGCATATTGCTTAGCTCTGAAAAATACCAAATTAATTAATAAAAACCTTGTGAGATTCAATTTACAACTTACGTATCATTGCATTAATGTCTTCCTGCGAGAGGTCTTTCGACCACTGAGGTACTGGTGTCCGTATGGGGGTGTCACTCATTGCAATGAAATTACTTATACCAGGAACTGCAAAGTCAACAAAATTCAAACTTCAAAATTTTTGACATATATGGTATATTTATTTCTTTGTTTAATTTCATTTCGTGTAAATTGTCGCAAAATAAATAATAAAATAAATATTTCTTAGTGAATAAAGGAGGAAAAATAAGCAAAATGAAATAAATTGGTCAATGGAAGCAAAATTGTCAAATATAAATGAAAATTAAAAGTCAGATACGTATTTATAGTAAATGCACCTTTGCTAGCTATTTAAAAACAAATTACGAAGTGATTTTTTATTTTAAAAAAATTTCACTTTCACTTAAAAAGTGACTCGTGCTGAAACCTACTTATTTATTTAGTATAATAAGTTTCGCAAAAAATTTGCATTTTCAAAGTTTAATACAACGTAAAGCATGTTTTTTGATATAAATTTTCGTTACCACTTTTCATATATAACGAATGAAACTCACTTTTTTCAGGCCATAATTCAGGGGAAGTGCGTAGTTTCTCCAGTGAATACAAACCATCCTCTGGTGAGTCTTCCTTTATCATAGAACCTGCATAATTCAGTTAAAGTATTTTATGTTATAACTTTATTTAATTTACAACAAACCTTTCAAAAGCGTACGATTTCGATTTGAGTTCGACATTCTAAAACAAAATACTAGAAATAAATAATACGAATATGTGGGAAATGCGATGTCAGATATCAGATACATGCAAATGTCAAGAAAAAGCATGTTGAAATCAGATCACGTAAACGAAGAATGAAAATTTTTTCTCTACATGTATATGACGTCACACCGCTCTGTTGCAGTGGTGAAATAAGATGAATGTTTAGATGAAATGTTTAAAAGAATTATTTCGACATCTCATTTTGTTTCCGAAATATGAAAAAAAAGAAACTGATATCATTTCAGTTTAAATGTTTTTAATGGACGCTATTCTTGACAAAATTTTGTGTGATATTTGTTTTAAAATTGATTTTACATAAGTTTAGTCTATAATAGCGTCTAAATCCTAATTATGTCAGAATCACGAGAGACTGAGAGCTCTAAATGTGAAGCATTCACAGTGCAGAATTCTTAAAATGTTTATATTGATTGCTTAGTAAGGATTGCCTCTACCGGTTATGAGAGGTAGCATTGCGTAAACTCCCTGAACCTTAGTGTTTCCTGCCTTTTAATGGCTTCCAGATTTTCTTACAGGTTTATTTCTATTTTTAGGAAGTAGATTAAAATTTTATATATTTCTATAATAGGTGTTAAAGTTATATAATACTATATAATTTTTGTTATTGAATTCAAATTGTAAACAAATGTAGTTTATTAAAAACTCAACAACAGGTCTAAAAATAAGGGTAGCAGGTATTTTCGATAATAAATAATTTCAATTCAGATTTTCATATCTTTTTACTTTTTATCAACTAAAAAATATACAAAAGTTAGAATCACAGTGACTGCATTGACATTACTAATGTCAGATCAGTCAGATCATACGGCAGTCCGTTTTCAACGCCGTTGCATTTCAAGTTAAATTCGCCGCAATACTATTATCCCAGGTTGTTTACAAATCTATTTCTGGTAATCTGTTTTGTGTTCTCCCTTCGTTGCAAATCGTTGGTCGTGGTGTATTAAATTAATATTTTTAATGAATTTTATGAAATTTGGTACGTTTTACCGTATGTTACCAGGTTTCCAAAATCAAGTTATACTTAGAATGCCACGACATGCACAGACGCAACATGGCAACGCGACAGTAGATGAAGAAAACATTGTGCTTTTAAAAAACTCACTATACCAGCCTTTGACCAGTGCGGAACCACTAACATGCACGTGGTTTTATAACGTTGATCCGAATGTAGTGCCTGTTCGTAACAATCATGTCGAAGCGGTTAACAACCATGAATCCAAAGTCATACTTCCTGAGAAGAGAAAAGCGGAGAATGTAGAGCAAGTAGAGGCCTTGAAAAAGGCCCGACTGGAAACAAAAGCGCTGAAAGCTAAACGCCCTGGATTCTCTGATGATAGATATGAGGAGACATCATATTATTTTGAAAACGGCTTACGTAAAGTATATCCATACTATTTCACATTTACAACTTTTACTAAAGGACGTTGGGTAGATGAGAAAATATTGGATGTTTTCTCACGCGAGTTTCGCGCACATCCACCGGAGGAGTACAAGCGCAGCATATTGACTGGATCACTAAAAGTTAATTACGAATGTGTTCCTGTGGATTATAAATTAAAGCATAATGACTTGTTGTCGAACACAGTTCATCGACATGAAGTGCCAGTAACAGCTCAACCTATCACCATAGTACACATGGACGAAGATATAGTTGTAATAAACAAACCAGCATCGATTCCGGTTCATCCTTGCGGTAGATATCGGCATAATACTGTTGTCTTTATTTTGGCAAAGGAATATAATTTGAAAAATTTACGTACTATACATCGTTTGGATCGGCTGACGTCTGGTTTATTACTTTTCGGACGTACAGCTAAAAAAGCGCGTTTGTTAGAACAACAAATAAGAAATAGAGAAGTTCAGAAGGAATATGTTTGTCGGGTAGAAGGAAATTTCCCAGAAGATATTATTGAATGCAAGGAACCTATTGAAGTGGTCAGCTATAAGATCGGCGTATGTAAAGTTTCACCAAAAGGAAAAGATTGCTCCACAACATTTGAAAAAATCAGTTACAATGGCACCACTAGTGTTATATTATGTAAGCCATTAACAGGACGAATGCACCAAATTCGTGTTCATTTACAATATTTAGGTTATCCGATAGTTAATGATCCACTTTATAATCATGAAGTGTTTGGACCGCTCAAGGGCCGTGGTGGTGATATTGGCGGACGAACCGATGAAGAATTAGTTAAAGATTTGATTCATGTTCACAATGCCGAAAATTGGTTAGGAGTTGATGGAGATTTTGGTAGCGAAGGATTAAATTTGCCCAAAGCCGAGTGCATAGATAATGTGGCTAACAGTGTTGAAATCCTTAACAATGCGGTTCCAATACCTGTGGCTGAAACTCTTAAAATTCCTAAAGCTGATGAAGGAAAAAATGAAGAACAACCCAAAACAGTAACAGTTGGTACTCAAACCGGCCACGAACCACCTGATACTAATTACAATAAAGAAAAAACAACTTTTGATGAACATTGTTATGAGTGCAAAGTGCGTTTCAAAGATCCGAAACCAAAGGATTTAATTATGTACTTACATGCATGGAAATATAGAGGGTCTGGATGGGAGTATGAAACAGAATTACCCGACTGGGCAAATGAAAATTGGAAGGAATCCTGCGTGGTATAAATAACATAACTTTTTAGTCAATTTCGATCATTTACAGCTGTGACATTCTGGTAAATTTTGCCCAAATGGGAAACTTAGCTGAAAAAAAGTAGAATTAGAGATTTTTACGTTTTATACTGCTCAAGTAGTTAATATGGAGGACGTGTAAGTTTTGTAACGGTTCACAATTTAATTTAAAAAATGTTTGTGAACAATTAAGCATTTAATTTCATTGTGAAATAATGAAATGCTACTTGTGTGTATTTCCTATCATTTTATCTCCGAAAATTTGCGTACATTCTATTTGATTATATTTAAAATAATATTTAAATTAACCATGTTATTTGTAATAACACAGAAATCGCAAATTTATAACTATTTTGTTCAATGTATATTTGTATTTTATATTATTACATTACGAACTAAGCGCTGTAATATTTAATACAATTTTTTATAGAGAGAGGGATTTATGTCATACATATACATATATTTTCAAGTTGCTTTTATAATATTTGAATATTCTAAAATATTTAAAACTATGTAATAAGCTGTCTTACATCTGTTTATATTTGCGACTAAAACAAACTAACATAAATTTGCAATAATAAAATGGACTATGAAATCAACTAAGTTGCAAAAGTTTTTTTTTTTTTTGCCACTGCACTGTCATTTACGAATGAGCGATTTTAATCCAATTGTTTTCCAATTACCTTGCATACAAATCTCTCTGCTTTTAAATTACATACAACTGTATACAATTTCAATTAGGTTTGGAAAAAATTAACGTTATTTTGTTTACAGTAAGCTGGCAGCACTCTCTTCAATTTTTCTGCATTCTGCTTCTTTCTATAATAAATGTTCTCTTATATTGGACTCTCAGCTTTTTAACCATCATCTGTTCGCTTTTGTCTCCAGTTCCAATTACTACCTGCTCAACTGCAATTTGTGTGCAGTTGTTAGGTCTCCTAGTTTTAATAATTTAATTAATAATTATTGTTAAGCGAAATTGGTGCTAAATACGTATCCGAATCCTTATCACAATAAGCAATTGCGTTCCTCTTACAGAAATAAAGTGTGTTATACATATATACATTTATTTATTACATCAGCGAAAAAAAATTCGCATACCTAATAAGTTTTTACTCTGATGGCCGAAGGTGAAATTGTCAACGATAAAAGCATAAAAAATGCTGCAAATTCATGTGTAACCACGTCCAGTAGCGTCAATAACGCTTTATTGGGTGATAAATTAAGAAAAATCACAGCACTTTTCTTCGACTTGGACAACACGTTAATTCCCACGCGTTCGGGCGATTTGAAGGCAGTAAAGAAGGTTTGTATGTGTATAAATGTGAAAGGAGAACGGAGTAGTAGGGTTGGGCGCTCGGTGATAGACGTGAAATCAGTGAAAATTTTCCACTGGCTTTTTGGTGATAACAAGAGGTGAAGAGTGTAATGTCAAGCACGCGCGCAACGATTTTGTGATAATATATCTGCATATACATATATTAGGGGATGTACAGGAGGGGATAGAAAGATGATATTGCGGAAATAGCATAACCACAGTACTTATAAATCACGAAATTCTTCTTTTTTCTAAATACATGAATGAGGAAATACATTTGTATATATACATGTAAGGGAATGTACCCGAAATATGCACTTATATACATATGTACCCGAAATATGCACTTGTGCACATATGTGTGTATATGTTGTCTTAAGTAAAACAATAAAATATTTACAGGCTATTTTTTTGAATAGGTTTCCGTTTTCCGGAGATTTCAAGGATAATTAATAGGGTTGCCAGGTTCATTGTTTATAAATATATAATTTTTTTGTAAATTATTAAGAAGTGTTTTTTGTTATCTGACTGAAAGAATACTACCTAATTCGTTATTTAAAATAATCTTCTGTCTTCCATTTCAGTTGAGTGAGGTGCTGGAAAATCAGTTCGGCCTATCCAAAGAAGAAGCCAACACTGCTACACAATCTTTTTTGAAGGCATTTCGCCGTTGTCCAGATAACTCGCAGACGTCATTAGATTCCTGGCGCACATATTTATGGCGTGAAGCTCTACCACCTCGCTACAAACATTTGGCTGAACAAATCTATCCAAAATGGTTAAAATTACGTTATCGTTATTTAGCATTATCCGCAGATTTTATACAAATGTTATGTCGTGCTCGCGAAGCTAATTTCCTATTGGCTCTTATTACTAATGGACCATCCAACGCACAATGGGAAAAAATTAATAAATTGCACGTGAGCCAATATTTTGATTGCATGCTGGTGTCATCTGATCTACCATGGGAAAAGCCAAATCCGCAGATATTCTATGCAGCATGCAACTTTTTAGGCATTGCGCCAACACAATGTGTAATGTTTGGTGATAAACTCGAATCGGACATTAAGGTAGGAGTGATATATATAAAAAAAAAAAACCGCAAATGAACCAAATTTAAATTTTACTTTTTCCCACCTCAGGGAGGTTGCCTTGCTGGATTGGGTGCTACATTTTGGATACCTCTAAGTCCAGGCGAGATCGACTTGAATGATGTTGAATATAAACCAGACTTTACTCTTAAGCAATTGTTAGATTTATATAAATATTTTCCATCACTTAATAATACTAGAAATGTGCGTGGAAATTCTATTGGTAATGCTACTGGCACAAGTACACAAAGTAACGCTACCACAACATTATCCTTAGCACACGGTGCTTCAGCTGTTCTACCTCAATATCGTCGCAGAGGTAGTCAAATTAGTCATAGTCGAACCATAAGTACCTGTTATAGTGATCTTCAACGTCAACAAACACACCATCAACCCATGCAAATTGAGCAAACACAACACGAACAAGAATCACAAGACGAATTTACGTTCAACGAACGTGCAAATCAAGATCAATACAGACAACGTCGTGGGGGCTCGCTTCCAACTATGGATTATGTGATGAATAGTGAGGCAGAGAATAGTTCAGATAGTTTGTTTTGCTAAATTATTATTGTAATGAAAGGCTGTGCATATTGCTCAGGCATCCACTCCGAACAAATGCTCATTCGATCCTAACCATTAACGAATGTACAAGGAAATAATTAAAACCAAACGCAACAAAAAAAGAAGGGTCTTCGGAACTTTTGCGTGATACTGTCATACCTATGTATGTGATTATACTTTAAAAACATTTGTCTGTAAGTAGGTATGGTAAAAATCCACCTCTTTTCCTGCACAATAGCTTAGATTGGTTGTGCTTTACTACACGCTTTGTGAGTGGTTTACATATATGTATGTATGTACGTACAAAAATACTTAAAAACTAGAGGTGATTAAATGTATTCGAATTCGTAAGTGGATAAGTATGTATGTATATTTTAAACAAGGCAAACAATTAATAAGCTAAAAGTTTTTAATCAATATTTATAAGTTTTTGCAACTAAATTTTTTGCTTTCCTATATTTCATAGACGTAATAATACAATTAATAAATATTATTATATACTTCAAAGTAAAATTTAGTTTTATTTATGTAGGTATATGGAAAACTGATTTACAAAAGTTATAGGATAAATAGGTATGTATGTATAAGCGCTTATATTCGTAGCTAAATTACTTGAGTTTATAATGTGTGACAATTGGCATGAATAAATCAGGTTCATCCATCTGAATTAAAGAAGAAACATCTTAAATAAATTAAATGTTTTGCCATAAAACAACAATAACGCTTAGAAGTATAATTTTATAAAACGGAAATGCTTGAAGGATATTAATTCCGATAAACATATTTCGATAAGCCGAGCTATAAAAATCGATTATTTAATTGTACCCAATATTTGTGGAGAACTCATATATGTTTCTTGTTTTAGGCAAGGATATATGTACCAAAAATGCATGAAATGGTAAAAGAAATATCCCCACCGCCCACGTAATTGGCGAAATTTTACATGTATACTTTTTGTTAAATAGCAACAAGAAGTTAACAATTGAGCTGATATAATAAGACAATTTGTGAATACCATAGTTAATAAAAAAACGAATTTTTTCAAGATGTTAAAATTAAATTCATTGCATTTTAGTAATAAATTAAATTAAAAAATAAGAAAACCAGAATAATTAAATGCACATCTTCATTATCGAATCTCTAGAAAAGTCGACAACTGTCTCCGAATGACAGCTGATGTCAACTATATTCGCGGAACAGCTGTTATTTATTATTAAACTGATTTTAAATTATTTCTGCGCCAAAACTTGAGTTCCGTTAAAAACCTCTTGTGAATACATTAATTCAAATTAATACATATATTTTTGAAAAATTTTTGATTTGTTTGCAATGACACGACGAGGATCTGCACGTAAACCAGTTCAGTTGTCTACTCCTCCGAAGGCGATGACGAAAACACCAAAGCAGCAAAAGATGTGTCGATCTCCTAAGTTTGACCATCATTCAACTGATTCCGTTTACACTATGACCTCTCGAGATTTCCAAACAGATACTAACGCACATGTGGAAATAATTTCTGAGCATCTGAAAGATGTCAGTTGTATTAACTTCTTCCAAGCAGCGATAATGCATAATAAACACTTGTTCCGTGGTCGCACAGTTTTAGACATAGGTTGTGGTGTGGGTATATTATCCTTGTTTGCTGCTAAAGCCGGCGCAGCTCGTGTGTACGCTGTAGACTCTTCCAATGTGTTGGATTATACAAAACAAATAGTACGCGATAATGGTTATACCGATGTTATACATGTGATAAAGGGTTCTATAGAAAAAATCGAGCTACCAGTTAAGGAGGTAGACATTATTATTTGTAATTGGTTGGGGTATTCTATGCTATTCCAAGCGGCATGCAATTTAGTTATCTATGCGCGTGATAAGTGGCTGAAAAAGGAGAATGGTATTATATTGCCTGATGTTGCAAAACTATTCATGGCTGCAATAGAGGATAGTAAGAGTAAGAATGAACGCGTAGAGTGGTGGAACGATGTGTATGGCGTTAATATGAAATGTGTGCGTGATTTCGCGCTATCTGAACCAAGTTTTCAATTAGTGCAACCGAAACAAGTAAGTGGATGTCATTATACATATATTAATGTGTAAATATTTCTATTAAAATTACATATGTACATACATATTCTTTCACAGCTGTTAAGCACACAATTCGGTATAAAATACCTCAACATGTATACTGCAACGAAGGAGGATTTAAAATTCCGCTGTAAATACATGTTAGAAATGCGTCGCAGTGGACATATGGATGGCATCACTACATACTTCCACGTATTTTTCACTAAATCACATACACCAATGGGTTTTAGTACGGATCCATGTGTATGGCGCACTCATTGGATGCAGGCGGTGTTCTTTTTGGACAAGCCAGTTTATGTAAATGCCGGTGAACTCTATTATGGCGGCATAGAAATGCAATCTGTTAGTCCAGGTTGTGATCTTAACAACATGGAGTTGGCATTCGAAATGTTTAGTGGAGATCCTTCACACCTGCAACTAGAAGCTGATATGCATTGGACGCTGAAACCACATGCCGCAATTGTACAGGACCAAATCGAAGAAAATAAAACTAAAGAGCTTAATATGGAAGAAAAAACAATAAATTACGATCAACATAAATCGAAAGAAACTGAAAAGAATCATGTGACAAATAAAAATGTCGATTCACCAAAGGTATTCGTTAAAATTGATAAAGACAAGTCGCCACCCATCTCACCGACAAGTGTGGTAATAGGAGATTATACATACCCTTGCTCAGTGATGAAGAAGAGCAAAAAAATTAAGCATGCCAAGAAAGGATAAAAAACTATATGAAAGAGAGCGTAAACATATTGTGATTTAAGAGCTAAATTGTATACTTACATTGACAATAGTACCTTTTATTTTTTTTTTTTTTTTTTTTTTTTTTTACAAACTTTTAACATCACAACTGGTACACTGAGTCAAGGCTGAAAATATTGATATTTTAAAGTTTTTCAAATTTTCGGTTATTAATTACAAAAATTGTAATTTAATCCTTAAACGAAATCGCTTTTCCATATACATACATATGTCGATATTTATGTATTATTATTTTGAAATACCAAATTTGAAATCAGAAATTCGTAATTCCTTAAGTAATTTCGATTACTGACTGTTTTTGGATTACTCGACATGATTCGGCTTAATATCTACTCGTTTAACTGTAAATTGTCAAATTTGTTATCTTTTTTTAATTTTGAATTATTATTTGCGCTTTAAATTAAATGTAATGAAGTTCTTAGAAATTATAACTGTAAATAATAACGTATAAGCTAGTATGTAAACTATATATAATGCAATAAAAATTTACACAAATGAAAAAAAACAGTTGATTAAGACAGTTTAGTGATTGGTTGATTCAGTTTTGTTTAAGCGTGCAAAGAGACACGCCAATCATGCACGATTTCGGTTATATACCGGTAATTTTGATGTAAAAGATTGTCGAAAATGTCGATAAAATCATGGACAATGTCGCGCCCGATCGACATGTAAGCACTGTTTCGGTTGCTAAAGAGCCAAAGATTTCACAAACAAGCTTTTGGAAGCATTTGAATAAGGCTGGGTACAAAAAGTAAAAATTAAACCATTCAATTTCATGCAAAAATAATGGATTACTTTTTACTACACCTAATATATACTCTGTTGTTGTTGTTGTAGCGGTTGTGGCGTTACCTGCAAAATTAAGCGACGAGAAATACCAGTTACATACTTAAATTATTTACCTGTGGACCTAAACGGGGTTAGATCGCCGAAAGGGTGACAGCCCTTGGCCGGATAAAATCCTTGTCAACTTCGGTGCGTAGAACCGGCTGTCTTGAGAGTTGCTGGCGTGCTCGGAGTTAAACCACCACACATTTCAGACAACGAGTTCGAGCTGCCTCGAGAGACCCCCGTGACCCTGGCACAACTTAGGTCTGGATATTGTAGCAGGTTAAACTACTACTTATCCAGACTCGACCCCAGTATACCCAACGTATGTCCTGCATGTGGAGAGTCTCCGCACGATACTAACCACCCCGTAAACCGATTCATCTAACCCCCGTCGAAATAGCACGTTTCCTGGACCTCCCTTTAGATGACCTCGGCGACTTTGATTGATTAAGCCTGTCCTAAGCGGGGTTAAGGAACCGCTACTACTACAACAACAACAACCAATTACATACGACTGCAAACGCCACAAAACCCCGAAGCTGTAACAAAATCCGAGAGTCCGTCAACACCTTCTGGAATTCTCTACCAGTGAATGGCGTGCTCGGAGTCAAACCACCAGCTATTGCAGACGAAGAACTCGAGCTGTCCTACATGCTATTAAACCAACTCATCTAAGGGGGGGGGGTCTGCATCCTTCAAAACAGCTCGTTTCAGAGGGAAATTGTGAACAGCTACAACAAAAACAACACAATATTTTTTTTTAGAAACCTAACGGGTCAAAGCTAGATATTGCTCATACGCCGCTACTTTTCTAGTAACGATTGGGGGGGGTTTCGGTTGTTAAAGAAAACGTGTTTACCTTCGCGTCCAGTGTGTCTGAATATTATTTAAGCAAAACTCAACTTACCTTAATTTCTAATTTTTTATAATTTTTATTGAAAGTCTTTATAAAAATTAAATCAATACTTTATTAATGTTTTTCTTTTTCATCTTTTTTAATACATACTCTACATTAAATATGCTCAACCGATAATTTTTTTCATACATACATACATACATTTATTAATTTATTTTTGTTATGCATAAAAACTATTTTTCATATAAATTATTGTATTATCTCAACATATTTATTAGTTACTTTATTTTGTAAGACTCTCCCATAGTAATTGAAACGTGTTGCCAGTGAATTAACAAAATTTTCAGTTAACAATTAAATTTTTTTTTTTTAGTTATTTCTCAAGTGTATACATCATTTAACTGCTTACATGCATACATAGTTCGTAAGTATACATATGTACATATGTACATATGCATATAGTATGTAAGTAACTACAAAAATGTTTCAAGGTTCGGTAGTGATTATGTATTTATTTGAGTGTGTATATGTGTATTTAGTTTATATATATGAATATATATATATTAGATATAATAGTAGTTATCTATGTAGCTGTTAGGTCTATATATTTGCATATAAAAGCTCATAAGAATTAAATGCACCAACAATAACGAAATTTTATTGTGCGCAGAAGTTGTTTATATATTGTACATACATAAATATGTACTTCTGCCTATTTTACTTTTTTAAAGATTTTATTGAGTTTTTTTTTTTAAGAATTTATTTGTTATTTATTGAAGCTGTTTAGTTTTTTTGTTTGTTTTTTTTTGTTTTTTTTTGTTTTTGTTATTTGTTTCTTGGCTGTAATGCTTAACAGATTTTGTCTAAGAGCAAAAGTACTTCCAAAGTAGACAGAAAATATTTTTCCATAAGCAAAAGCAAGTAGAAAGTACATGAAAAACCCGTTATATAATATTTAACATTTTTATTTTTTTTCAAAATATATTTTATTCTTCTTTTTCAAAGACATCTGTTTATTTTGGAATGTACTTTGCACTTGTCTTCGTGTGTACGGTATTGTATATTATATTGAACAGCAAATATTCTTTATATGTAGGTATGTACTCGTATGCATTATATGCATGCCAGCAATTACATGCATTTAACATATTTATGTATGTAAGTATTAATTATAATTAATTAGCGTTTGCTGTAAGCAATCAACGCGTATCTTCTAACCTACAAAATTAAGCTTTTACATAGTAAAGGAAAAAGAGCACTTTCGTGTTATATATATATATATATATATATAGGTATATGTATATATTTTTAATGTTTGTATACGTATATATGTATATGTATATGTTATATATATATATCTATGCACTTTTGTAATTTTGTAAATATTAGTTAATTGTATCCATGTAAAAAACAAAAAAAAAAAAAACAAAAATGACACAATTTACCAACAACAAGTTGCATCAACGTTACGTTATTTAACGAAAAATTACACAAAAATGTTGCGAAAATAAAACTTCTCCGAAATCTCCACTGATCGCTGCGCAAGCTCAGCATGCACCACCAACCAGCCCCATTTAACATCTCCGTGTGTATGTACATACACGTATGTATGTGTGTTGGCTCCTCCTTCACACTGCACACTTCACACTTCACTCCTTACGTACGCGTCTGTAGGCCAGAAATCCTTATGTACTTGAGTGCAATAATTTATAAATATTTATTGTTTACATACATACATTTATATATAGTAAATTTGTTTTTTTTTTTTGTTTTTGAAATTAATTTAATTTTTTCTTATTCTCTTTTCTCTGTTTGAGGGGTGTTAATTGCATTTGTTTTTGCTTTTTTTTTTGTTTTTTTTTTTGTTTTTTAAGTAAAATTGTATTTACTTTTTATTTTGTGCCGCCAATTCCTCCTCGAACTTTTTTCGCCGTTTCGTCAGCAATGCATTATTGGATTTATCTAGCGCCTTAACGTGCATCTATTATTATGTATGTACATAGATTGAAAGACAAACAAACAAGGAGAAAAAGTAAAGAAGAAATAAAAAAAATAAATGAAGCCAACCCTTCCATTAGTGGACACGCATAATGTGCATTTACTTTTTCGCTCACCTGATCGTAGTCCACACGCATTGTCGCCAATGAACGTGTCATTTCCTCTTGCACCTCCGGCCATGTCTCCTCGCCCTCCTTCAGCATACGGCCCGTACATAGTGGGGTCTGTGGCACTTGTGTGTATTGCGCAATCCATTTATTTCTAATTACTTGATCGATTGTCAAACGTTTGGTGGGATCCACATTGAGCATGCCTTTGATTAAATCCTTCGCTGCTTGACTCACATTGGCCCACTCCGGATTGGGAAAATCATATTGACCGGTGCGTATGCGCTTCTTCATTCCAGGCGAGATGGCGAGACCATTGTTGCTGTAGAATGGTGGGAAACCGCAGAGCAGTATGTACATGATGACGCCGAGCGACCAAATGTCACAGCTTTTGTCATACTTTTCGGGTCCGAGCACTTCGGGAGCTGGAAGAAGAATAGTCGTGAAGAATTATAAAGTATTATTAAAAATTAGTAATGATGTATATACATATTTGTGTGGCATAAACATACATACATAAGCCGAACAACAATAACAAAATAATATTTCATACTACAATACATGCACGAAACGGTAAACCAAAAATTTCTCTAATATAAGCGTCTTCGCAATATCCAAGAGTTAAGCAATGCGTACTAATATTCTGTAGACCAGCGTACGAGTCTTGGTTCGACCAAAATTTGAAAATTAATTTTTCTATTTGCGGTTCCAATTCGACAGCGAATGTCATGCGCTCCGAGTATAATTCTCACATGAAAATCCATCGGCCGTTCGGTGGTGGTAATAAATTGTAGGCCCTTCAAATTGAAGTAGGAGGATCTCGACCGAAAATCTTTTCAGCGGTGCTTGGAACTCTTCCTACGAAGACATTAATTTATTGTGGGGCGGCGTGATTCTACTGATGGGGGTATCTACCACCGAATGGAATCAGCTGAGATGACGAAACGCTGGATAGGTCTCGATACTGTAGCAGGTTGAAATCCTAACTATCCGGACTCGACCCCAGTATGTGGAGAGTTTCTGCACGACACTAACCACCTCTTCACATGCCCCCTTAAGCAGACACATCTAACCCCTCTTTCCCTCTGGTCCAATTCCGTCGAAACAGCACGTTTCCTGGAACTCCCATTAGATGACCTCAACGACTTAGATTAATTAAAGCTGTCTAGTGAACCGCTACAACAACAACAACAACAACAACACGAAACGCTGGAAGACTCTCATTCACGATATTCTCATTTCGAGTTGGGCGCGCATGGTTTGCAAGAAGTCCCGAAATCGTTGTATTCGAAAAAATTGTATTTATTGTTTTATTTACCATACATCAAGTTTGGTGCAGAGGTGGCTTTGAGCCTAAATTAATATGAAGAATACTTTTTCTTCCGGGAAGTGGACCTGGAATCGATTTAATTAATGGTCCGGTTTTACTTAAGTTGAGGAGCATAGATGGTTTTTTGCCTTTGTCAATGCATGAAGAACTTTTTTCTTGGGACTGATCTATGCATATGAAAGAATCATATTTATAGCTCGATTTGTGCGATTTCATTTTAACATAATGGTTTATAAATTATACTAAAAAAAAATTAAGTAAAATTTTATTAAAAACCATCTTAAAATTCCATGCGGACGAAGTTGTGGGTAAACTTCGGTCTACATATACACGTACATATTAGGCAAAGTAAAAATTTCATTCGGTTTTTATTGAAGAGATGGCGTTATTGTCCATAGTACTAGCGTTACGTGTCGCATCACGTCATACTATACGTCGCTGAAAACGTGTATATTCGCGCTAAAAGTTTGTCTTTGACAGTTTTTCGATTGATTGACTCAGTACGTTGTGAGTGCTCGTCAAAGATGGACATCAGCAAAGAAAAAATTCGCTATATTTTACAATTTTTCTTCGATCAAGGCGAAAAAGCAGTCAAAGCTGCTGAAAAAAATTAATTTAGTTTATGGGACCGATACTGTAAACGAACGACGAACGTGTAGCACAAAAGTGGTTTGCTAGGTTCCGTTCCGGTAATTTCGATGTCAAAGATGCACCATGTATCCGGAGGCCTGACGTCGAAAATTGCGATAAAATCATGGAAATAGTGGAAACAGACCGTCACGTGAGCACTTATTTAATTGCTGAGGAACTAAAGATAAGCCAGAAGACGGTTTGGAACCATTTGCATAACCTTGAATTCAAAAAGAAGTTCGATGTTTGGGTGCCACAGGAACTAACGCAAAAAAACATGATGGATCGAATTTCCATCTGCGAATCGCTACTGAATCGCAACAAAATCCATCCATTTCTGAAGCATTTGGTGACTGGCGATGAAAAGTGGATCACTTACGACAACGTCAAGCGAAATCGGTCGTGGTCGAAACGCGGTGATCCGGCGGAAACGATGGCCAAGCCAGGATTGACGGTCAGAAAGGTTTTGCTATGTGTTTGTTGGGATTGGCAAGGAATCATCTACTACGAGCTGCTGCCCTATGGCCAAATGCTTCATTCGGCCTTCTACTGCCAACAACTGGACCGCTTGAAGGCAGCACTCATCCAGAAGAGGCCATCTTAGATCAACAGAGGCCGAATTGTGTTCCATCAGGACAACGCCAGGCCACACACGTCTTTGGTGACGCGCCAGAACCTCAAGGAGCTCGGATGGGAGGTCTTAATGCACCCACCTTATAGTCTGGACCTTGCACCAAGTAATTAACAGCGGTTCCTGTCCATGGCGAACGCGCTTAATGGTGAGAAGTTGGCCTCAAGAGAGGCCTGTGAAAATTGGCTCTCCGAGTTTTTTGCCAATAGGACGCAGCCTTCTACGAGAGGGGTATAATGAAGTTGGCAACAAGTTTACGAACAAAACGGCGCATATTTGACTTAAATCAGACAAATGTACACAAAATCATCATATTTTGAAAAATCAATAAAAAGAAAAGCCGAACGAACTTTTTACTTGACCTAATATGTATTTAACAATATTTTATACAACATGCAACAAACTGGAATGCAACATAATTTTGAATAATTTAAAATCTCTTTAATATCAAATTAATGACTTTTAAAATAGAAAAAAGAACAGAAAGAACATGCTTGAACACTACCTACGTGAATCTGATCACCTAAATAATTAAAATTAAAATTACAATAAAAAAGTTCTGTGCTAAATTTGAGATCAAAGTGTGAAATTACCTAAAAATCAGAATAAATAAACAAATCACACACACTCACCAACATAATATGGCGTATAGCAAGGCGTCTGTAGTGTGTCCTTAACAAGCGTCTCCTTTGCAAAACCGAAATCTGTCAATTTCAATGTCGCATTCTTATCATTACTGGTATACAGCAGGTTCTCGGGCTTTAAGTCACGATGCGCAATATCTCGACTATGCAGGTAATGTACGGCAATGCAGATTTCATGCATGATCTGTGCGGCCTCTAAGCAAACAAAATGAATGACATTTAAATAATAAATATAAAGATTATGATAAGATAATGCACATGTGCATACATATGGTATATACATACGTGTATGTATAGCCACTTACCACGCTCTGAAAAGTTACCATCCGCATTGTCTTGTATACGCTGAAACAGTTCACCGCCTTCCATGCTAAATACGGAAAATCAAATAAACAAAAAAAAACCAAAAAAATAAATATTATTTTTATGAATTTCTCAAATATTTTCCAAAATGCCACTCACCACTCCATCACGACCAGCAGACATTTATTTCCGCCATATGTATTCTCGTAGACATCAATTATATTGACAATGTGTCGACAGCCGCTCGCACGCCAATGCAGATCCACTTCCCGTCGTGCCTTTGGATTGTCTAAGAGTACTTTTAAAGCATACTTTTGTTTGGTTTTACGATTGGCACATTGTACCACCTTGCCATTGATGCCGAGACCGAGCACTTTATTGGAGATCTCATAATCATCGACGAGTGGTGTCGTTTTCGCCTGCCTTTGCATTGAAATGGCATCGGTTTTTGTATTAATTTTGAACATGACTTTAATGTCTCCCACAGCTGTGTTGTTGTGAGCTGAAATTTAGCGGTGAAGGAGGAGAGGAGGGGAAATTAGATATATAGATAGCAATGTAAATTATATAATAATTATAATGTGTTCAAGTTAATTGTGTAATCACCGGTAATTTCGTAGTATTGATAACGCATACCCACTCTCTTTTTGTGGGCGTTTGAAGTAGAGATAACAATTGGAAAATAACACTAAATGGTAGATTAGATTTTATCATCACACTTGTACATGCGTTTATCATTATTAATCGCATTAGTCATAATAATCATAAACTATTTATGTCAAATGTCAAGAGCTTAATGTTCCTGTTCATGGGCGGGCGCTTTATAGACGCTGTAGCGAGTTTCGGCCGAGCTCATCGTCCAATTTATGGCATGCGTCTTTCCAACCAACTGTAGATCCTACAGTTTATTTTAAGTCGCCTCCGAATGGTCAATGTATTTTTTATGAGGATCTCTGATTTTCATGTCAGAAATAGGGGTCGACATTCCTAAAGGACGGGTGTTAGTTTTCTCTAATTTTGGCTGTTGGTTAAGGGGTTATATACAGTTATGATTTTAAAAAAATCGATTTTTTTATTTTAGCTTCTGTATCTACATATATTTAAGAATACACACAAGAAATTTCAAATCGATTCTGCAAATATTTTCGAAGTTACACGCACATTTGTAAAGACGTTTCGGATATAAGTATAACTTTAAACGCGTTTTTCTCAGAATGGTGTTTTCAAAGTCGGTGACCACTATAACTCGAAAACGGCTGACCCGATTTGTCTAAAATTTTAACACAAGCTTCTTGAATATATTTTTCAGTGATTAATCTAAGGTTTTATTTTTCCGATAAATACTTTTTTTTTATAAACAATTTAAAATCGAAAGTTCGCTGAAAAATCGACTTTTTTCTTTGAGAAGGCGCCATTTTGACAAAAAATTTTTTTTTGCTTATTCCTTTGTGATTAATCACTAGATTTAACATTACTTTAATGAAATCTGTTTGGTTTTTTAATTTCAGATGATCCAGTTCAGAGATAGAGTGGTCACCGCAAGACGTCTTTTTTCAGACGACCTCCTGGAGATCAGCTGTAGCTCTTCTCCAGAGAAATATTTTTACTAGTTATAAGGATTAAAATATTGTTGAATAATACCATAATAAGTATGTAAACTTTTTGAATGAATAAATTCTAAAGACTTCTAAAAAAAAATTCTTAAAATTTCGCTTTTTTTGGCCCCTTAAAGCAAGACTCGAACCCTGGCCTTCAGAATGGCTAATAACCACTCGGCTATTGGGATCGCTATAAAATAATGCAGCAAAGAGAAAACACTCTAAAGTCGAAAACAAGTGTGGTTTCGTCGCTTCCGTTTCGGTAATTTTGATGTAAAAAATGCTCCAAGGTGTGGAAGGACAATTGTCGAAAAAGTCGTTAGTCGTTGTTTAGTTTAGAGTTTATAATCACTTAAAAAGGGCAAAGAAGCTCGATATATGAATGCCACATGAGTTCACGAGAAAAGACCACATGCACCGAATTTCCAACTGCGAATCGCTGCTGAATTCTAACAAAACTAAGCTTTTTCTGAAGCGGCTGGTGACTGGTGATGAAAAGCGGATCACTTACAGCAACGTCAAATGAATGTTTGCAGATGCGAGAACTGACGACCAGCAATATTTTGTTGTGTGTTTGGTGTGGTCGGCAAGGAAACATCCAATATGAGCTGCTCTCCTACGGCCAAACTCTTAATTCGGATCTGTATTGTCAACAATTGGACTGTCTGTAGGAAGCAATTGCCCAGAAGCGTCTAGCTTTGGCTAAAAGGAGTGAAATTGTGTTTCATCATGACAACGCCAGACCACACATATTGATAGTGACGCTTCGAGAGGTCTTTGGGCTGAGTTGGGAGGTCCTTATGCGTCCACCTTATAGTCCGAACCTCGCAACAAGTGATTACGAACTATGAATGATTTTGCTTGTGAAGAATTGGCCTCAAGAGAAGCGTGTGAAAATCGGTTGAGAGAGAGAAAGAGAGAGAGGCATAATGACTTCACTTTTAAAATGGCAAAAGGTTATCGACCAATATTTTGAGCGTATTAGACAGTTTCTATATAAATTTTGAACAACTAAAATATATGCAACGATGACGAACTGAGTGAGAAAGCTGTGTTAAACGTTTGTAGGTTAGATATTGTTGAGGAACGTACTGATTTTCGTACCCAGGCTTGAAAATATTATATATTTGATACACGTGAAAATTTTGTGTAAGGTCGGTCTGATATTGTTAAGTAATATTCCAAATAATTAATAAAAAGTATCCCGTTCATAGCAGGAACTTATTTAAGCCAACAGCTTTCACAGTTTGAGAAACCCCTGCGAGTTAGGGGTTCAAGAATTTACCCGTGGTAAGGCATGCCCGTCGTAAGAAGCGACTGAAAAATCCAATAATTGCCGTGATAGTCGAGTTTTTATACCAGAACGACCCGGACTTTTATACGGCCAAGAACTCTAAGGGAATATTCGGGGATTATTTTGCGGTTACAATAACAACAACAGTGTGAAAGATACTGTGTGGTTTTCAGAACTGGAAAACCTCAGCTAATATGACAACCACCGGTAATCGTCTTCTTCTCATTTATAAACATAAGTAACCGAAGACGAAATAAAAATTCCGTAATTGTTCTTTTGCAATCACAACAACAAGCAGCAGTTTTGCATAAAAAATATATATATACATTCTTTTCATTAGAGCGATTATAGCGTGGTTTCCATTTAGCTGTTTTACATTAAATAGAGACACCAAGTGAATACCTGATACTGACACTTCACCACCTGATCTTTCTTACGGAGTGGCGCCCTTTCTCGCCTCCACCATTGGGTACTGCCTCGAATACTATCAGAGCTCGATTATTTTCGTCAACCTTTTCTGGGTATGCAGCTACATACTACGTTTATGCTTCATTTTCACTCGAGTTTATTCTACTCGGGTAGATAAACTCGCAAGCTTAAACACTTTGTCACCACGAGTTAAGGTGCCTACTCGGTTTGATTATACACATTTTCTCTACATATGTAGAAGCGTTAACTCGGTAGCATAAACGCGGGTTGGGTTGAAATCAGCTGATTTGCATTTAACCTGATTGATACAGAGTTTCCGTGTTGCTAACTTTTTGCCAAAAATACAATTATTTACCTAAAATTTTACCAAAATTTGGCAAAGTTGGCTGTCCTGATATTAACTACATTCTGAATTCACTTGGAGTAGAACATTGGGCGATTATGCTTGTAGGCTTAACCCGAGTAGATTAAATCCGAATAGAAATTAAGCATAAACGTAGTTACAATCGAAGGGCTCTACCATATTCTTAATCTTGTGTTCGCGTCGCACACTCAGGTACAAGATAAGGAAACTAACCCGTGTGAAGTCTATGAACACGGCAAAAAGGAGAGGAAGCTTCAGTGGAGCCACTCCGCCATATTAGGTTTAAGAATTCGCTAAAGTCTCAATCCAGCGTCTGTTCACCAGGTGTGCGGCTGTGAGCGGTCGTCGGTTTCAAGCAAGCGACTCGCTATATATGTACGAGTATATAAAGGTTTTCCAACTAACATTCCCACTCGCCCGGCGAGTTTGTACCCGCTACGTAGAAACCAACTCCGATAAAAATATAAAAAGACTCGGATAAGAATTCGATTCAAAATATAATATAAAGGATTTAGCAATAAGAGGTGTTATTTTGAATAGCCTACCATTCCGGTAGAAGTAAAAGCAGCCAGTAATAAAAATAGAACAAAACACGCTTCAACAACGCATTGAAATTATTAAAATTCACTATAAAAATTTTATAGAGAAATCATCTTGACTGATTAGGTCCATTTCCAACTCGATAGCTACGTCAATAAAAAAAACTTTCGCATCTTAGGGCTCTGAAAACCCAAGATTTATTGTTGAAAGTCTCGACATCTGTAACTGTTTGGTGCGGTTTATGATTCGGCGGGGTCATTGGAGCTTACTTTTTCGAAAAAGAATGGATTGCGCTATCGAAAAATGATTAATGAATTTTTAAGAATTTTTATGGCAGTTCGGTGGCGACTCAGAATATACTGTAGATCCCTCCATTTGTTAGGAAAGCATTGACATAAGATAATAAAGGTTTGATTACTTTACCATACTGACTAACTAACTAATAAATTAGCGTATTTATTTTTAATCAATTAAATTCATATGGCCAAATATGTATGCATACGCATCCATGTATGTATACAATTAATAAACACGTGTCACAGCTTGTGTAATTTAAAAGTGATTCAATCATTCACGTTTTGAAAATGGGAATTTTTCGGTTGCTTGTATTGTTGTACGCAAAACACATGCACATAAATATATACGAGGGGATTAACAAAAAAAAGTTCGGTAAGTTTACCAGAAAAAAACAAAAAAAAAATTATTTTTGTATTTAT
The DNA here is from genome assembly GCA_037013455.1 of Ceratitis rosa. Taxonomy (NCBI): domain Eukaryota; kingdom Metazoa; phylum Arthropoda; class Insecta; order Diptera; family Tephritidae; genus Ceratitis; species Ceratitis rosa. The sequence continues at coordinate 13,502,498 of JAWMAG010000054.1, forward strand.
TCGTAATCTTTGTCCTTTTTATCTTCTCTACATAATCGCCATTGATTTCAATACATTTTTTCAGCCTATAGATCCACTTCTGAAAACAGTCTTCAAAATCTTACTTTTTAAGCCTATCAAGCTCAGCATTAACCGCATTAATTATGTCCTCGTTGCTATTAAAGACCTTTCCTTTTAATTTTTTTTTAATTTTTGGAAATAACCAGAAATCACAAGGCGCTATAGCCGGGGAAAATGATGCTGGACGTATTTCTTCGATCCCAGGGGTCGCAATAAAATTACTCGTTATTTCAGCAGTGTGGGATGGTGCGTTGTCATGATGTAAAAAGTAGCGCCGCAAATCCTCTTTCTTCCTGTTTTCCAAGAAATTTTTGAAAACTTTTGGTAAGCTTTCCTCGGTGTACCATTTTGCAGTTATCGTCTGACCCTTTTCCAGTGGCATAACAGCTACGATTTCAGATCGGCTGAAGTAAACTGACATCATTACTTTTGCTGCTGATTTTTTTGCTTAGTTTCTACGGGTGGGTTTGCTCTTCTTGGGCTCCATACCATGGACTGCTGTTTAATTTCTGGACCGTACTTATAGAACCAAGATTCGCCACCAGTAACGACTTTACTAAAGTTGCTAGACTGACCATTTTTCAGTTTGATGAGGAAAAATTTAGCTAAATGCACTCGAGCCTCTTTTTGGGCCTCATTTAAAATTCGTGGTACCCATCGAACAGATTTCTTCGTGTATCCCAGAGGATTACTTAATATTAGCGATACAGGCATGGCATTCAAGCCCAATTCATTAGCAATCATTTCTTGTGTCAATCGTGGGTCTTCGTCAATTTTGGACTTCACCAGAGCTACAGTGACGTCATCAGTGGAAGATTTTGGTCGAACTTTCTTGGAGCTCGTCCTCTACGAAAAAATGTTCAGGCTGGAATTTTCGGAACCACTTAGAAATTGTCTTTAAAGACGGTGCAATTGTTCCATAAGCAATTTGGCATTCTCTGAATATTTGTATTGGCTGTAAATTACGCCGAAACCCAGGAATCAGGTGGCGAATTTCTGTTTGCGTTGGTGGTGGAATTTAGTCCGATCTATCCTCAGCTATCTTGCGTTTTCTCGTCTTCATTTTATCCAATCGTTCTTAAATTTGAAAGGAAGACTAATAAAGTAATTGCAAAGGATTTGGTATTTTTAGATTTAACAAAGACAAATTGAAAGTCACTAACTAACCGAAGTTTTGTTAATCCCCTCGTATAACATAACTATACGAGTATATATGTATATGAAATTGTCGGTTTATAATGCTGAAGCGTTTTTCGTAAGCATTAATTTTCCGGAAAACTTATTTTTCACATGAAAAATTACACACATATGTACATACATACATACAATTAATTAAAGAGTAATTGCGCGCTCTAAACAAATAAATTCATTTAGACACATGTAGGTTTGTATGTTTGTTTGTGCATTTAACAAACAGATAAGTACAATATTTATGTAGTTAAAAATATCATATACTCATATGTATGTATGTATGTATGTGTATTGAGGTACAAACCCACTTTGTAATGGATGCATTAGTTTCACAATGTGTTTAGTTAATTTATAGCAACAAAAATTATTAACGAGTTTTTCTATGTAATATTGTAGTAAAAAAGTACGAAGCTGTAATCGAAATATAGGGTGACCAGGTATCAAAAACAGGTTTTTGCTTCGTTTAGTTTCGTTATATCGGAGCAGCTTTAAGCCATACGACACCGTTATAGCAGTTTCACTAGTTCATCAACGAGATGCAGATGGGAGTATTTCCACTTGATGTCAAATTCATGCAAAATATCAATTTAAGGTAATGAATTTTGATTGTTTTTATCAATCGTTTATTCTTTTCGGCATTTAACGCCAAGTGCGGTCAGATTCCTTTCTACCTGATCTTTCCAACGTAGTGGATGTGTCTTACTCTGCTTCCACTGGCAGTACCCATCGAATCCTTTCAAAGCTGGAATGTTCTTATGCATGCGGTCGACATGATTTTGCCAGTTTAGCCGGTGTCATTTAATTCGGTAGACTATGTCAATGATCTTGTACAGCTCATCATTCTATCGACTGCGGTAAAGCACCATAAATCTTTCGCAAAACCTTCCTCCAGAAAATTCCTAACGCCGCCATTATCAGATGCTGTCATCGTTCATGCCTACGCACCATATAAGAGAACGGGAATGATGACGCACTTGGTCGTTTTTCGTCAAAAGAGGATTTATTTGCAATTGCCTACTTTGCACAAAACAGCAGCTGTGGGCCAAATTGATTCTTCGTTGGATTTCAAGTTCGTCATGAAATGTTGGTTCCCAGATAGACGAGATTTTATATGACTTTAAACACATATTGATAACATTGGAAAAGAGGTCAAAAGTGTAGAAATATCAGGCTAAGATTTTCAGAAAGAAGTATACAAGTATTCGAATCCTCTTATTGAGACTTACTATATATAAATACATTTAATATTAAGTTTGTTATTATAAAGAGATAAATCCAACGTGGGTTGGGATCTAATGAAAAAATTATATAATATAAAAGTTAGCGAAAAATTCGATGGATTTTAGAAAAGTAAAATGTGGTTTATTTGATATACCTATACAGATAATTTCAGTGCAGCAATTCAATTTAAATCCCATAGGAGTTGGGTAATTATATATGTTATGAAATCCTGTCAAGTTTATTTTAACAGAGTCTTTTTTCGAATACGGTTGATTATTCAACGATTTTGGTTTTCTGTTTTTCGTGTTACTAGAAAACTCCGATTGAAAAAATATTCCTCGAAATATTTTATATAGATTTAATTCTTTTATTTTTTTTTGACTGATTATTTTACGAAGCATACAGAAGAAATTTCTTTCCTAAATCAAAATAAATGACAGCAACACAATCCGGACTTAGCCAAAAATCAAAATCACGCCCTGAGAAATTGGATGCTTACATCTCTTTCTAACAATCTCAGGTCACGTAATGTGCTTCACGTGAGAACTTCGTTATGAGTGTCAACAGAAGAAAACCTGGAGAAGTGACCTTTATTTAGGCCGTAATGAACAAAACATTTTAATTAGGACAAAATGAAATTATAGATTATTAATACAATTTTCATTAATTAATCAATTGTTGAATCTGAGGGACTGACTTCACTATATACTTTCATCTCCAATTACAATGGCAATCACCAGGAAGTGAAGAGATAGACCCATCAAAGATAATCCTATATGAGCAAATGCATGACGAGTTGAGTTGATTTAGTATTGTCCGTCTCTCCGTCTGTTTGTACGAAAACTTGGTACACAGTTTGCCGGAACCGGCCAGATTATATATGTACGTCCGATTTTTCTGTTTTAAGATCTTGCGTTATAAATCCGTCAAAGAAGCACCTAAGAGCATGAAATTTGGCGAAATAGAAAACCATCGAAATTGGATGACCATAATATTAGGTCAAGTAAAAAGTTCGTTCGGTTTTTATTTAAGAGATGGCGATATTGTTGTGAGCTCTCGTCAAAGATGGACACCAGCAAAGTGAAAATTCGCTATATTTTACAATTTTCCTTCGATCAAAGCGAAAAAGCAGTCAAAGCGGCTGAAAAAATTAATTTAGTTTATGGGCCCGGTACTGTAAATGAACGTGTAGCACAAAAGTGGTTTGCTAGGTTCCGTTCCGGTAATTTCGATGTCAAAGATGCACCACGCGTCGGGAGGCTTGTGGTCGAAAATTGCAATAAAATAATGGAAATAGTGGAGCTCTTATTTAATTGCTGAGAAACTAAAGATAAGCCGGAAAACCGTTTGGAACCATTTGCATAACCTTGAATTCAAAAAGAAGCTCGATGTTTGGGTGCCACACGAATTAACGCAAAATAACATGATGGACCGAATTTCTATCTGCGAATCGCTGCTGAATCGCAACAAAATCGATCCATTTCTGAAGCGTTTGGTGACTGGCGATAAAAAGTGGATCACTTAGGACAACGTCAAGTGAAATCGGTCGTGGTCGAAACGCGGTGAGCCGGCGGAAACGCTGGCCAAGCCAGGATTGACGGCCAGGAAGGTTTTGCTGTGTGTTTGGTGGGATTGGCAAGCAATCATCTACTACGAGCTGCTCCCATATGACAAAACGCTCAATTCGGCCCTCTACTGCCAACAACTGGACCGCTTGAAGGCAGCACTCATCCAGAAGAGACCATCTTTGATCAACAGAGGCCGAATTGTGTTCCATCAGGACAACGCCAAGCCACACACGTCTTTGGTGACGCGCCAGAAGCTCCAGGAGCTCCGATGGGAAGTCCTAATGCATCCGAACCTGGCACCAAGTGATTACCATCTTTTCCTGTCCATGGCGAACACGCTTACTGGTGAGAAGTTGGCCTCAAGAGAGGCCTGTGAAAATTGGCTCTCCGAGTTTTTTGCCAATAGAGACGCAGCCTTCTACGAGAGGGGTATAATGAAGTTGACATCTCGTTGGCAACAAGTTTAGGAACAAAACGGCGCATATTTGATTTAAATCGGACAAATGTACACAAAGTTATCATATTTTGAAAAATCAATAAAAAAAAACCTGAACGAACTTTTTACTTGACCTAATATATAAATTCCATATACCGATTTATTCAGATATCAGGTTTTTTGGTGAAAAACTGACAAAAGAATGTCTAGGAGGGCGAAATTTTGTATTCTACATACATAAATTCAAATAAATACTCACCTCGAAAATCATTAAAATCGAATTTAGCATTTAGCAAGAAATTAGAAAAGTTCATGAGGGGTAAAAGGAATTTGGGATGGTCGAAGACAACTCTTCTTTCTTGTTTTATACAACTTTGTGTAAGTTTTTTTTCTTTCAAAACCGTCTGCTGTTTCATAAATGAAATACAACAAAACCATTGAATTTCAACAAATCGGATTTGCTTGTTGTTCGAATTTCTCAACTCCGATAGGAGTACTCCTTATTGATTTCGTTTCGGAAATTCCAATCGATGTGAAATGAATTCCGCTCGGATTTAAGAACAACTCGAAGGAAAATTAAGGCCAAGAAAAGACAATAGAGAACTATTGCAATTGTGCTTCTGTAGTACAACAGTTTTGAATAAAAACATAAATTTAACCAGGTTTCCATTAAAAAAATTTTAATATTCCAAACTTATTCTGCGAAAATGGAAAAAAATGTTAAAATTTTTTTTTTTGTATGTATTCATTTCAGCGGAAAGATTTTCAAAATGCATTTTTTTTAATTATTCCACTGAATGAATTTAATTGTATCAAAACAATTATATAGTGGAGACATATACATACATACATACAAATAAAAAAATGAAACAAACATTGCGAAAAGCATATTTTTGCATTAATAAATCAGTGGAATTTTTTTCATATTTTTTTTTGTTGGTATTAACAATTGGAATATTTTCAAACAAGCATTAAATTGCGCCTGAGCATCAGATGAGCGTAGTAATTAAGGCCGGTTAGGGAAGGCGAGAAAGGTAGTAAGTAATAAAGTGACTGTAACAGAGGTATATACATATATATTATATATATATATATATATTCACACATACAAACACAATACGTACAAAAGGCACATTCAGTGATGTTTTACATATTACAAATATACTGTATCTGCGCATGTTTATGAGCTTTTCTACATATTTACAGCAACAACGTCAACAATCAGTTGGCGACAAAAAAAAAAAGAAAAATATTGCATTTCGATTGCAACAGAATTTTTTAAGCTGACCGACCAACAGCGAGGAGTGACTACTAAAATGCAATGCAAATTCTAGCCGCCTGCGCAATAAAGACCACATTTGCAAGCGGCAAAAAGGAAAATAGAAATAAAATTTAAGCAAAAAAAAAAAGAAAAAGAAAGAAAAAAAAGCGAAAAAAGTAAAAGCAAAAGCAAAATAAACAAAATTTGCAAATAAACTCATAAAGCTTCTCTGAAATAAAAATAAAAAGAAAAATAAAACTTTATTGTTGTTGCTGTTATGTGACGATTTGCAAATTTTCGCTATAAGAATGTGAAAAGCGAAGAGTAATAAGAAATTTAGGTTTAAAAGTTGCGTCAAATGGTTGTTTGCCAGTTGACATGTATGTAAATAAATACAATATATTTTACGTGCAGTGACGTCATTCTTGCGGCATTTTTGCCCATTTTATAATATTTATAATTTATTTTTAGCATACACGAAAATTAATACAAAATATGTACATATATATACATACGAGTATGCATATATGGTATGTATATATGGTAAATAATATACCTTCTGCTCAAATATAAACGGAAACTTTATCCATAACTCGACAAGGACAAGACATATGGCCATACTTTTTTTTTTTTTGTTTTGCTTAGGTTGCCAGGACTGTTATATGTTTACATGTCAAATTTGAGCGCGATCTGTCACATAGTTTTTTTTTTACGGCACTATAAACAAGTCAACTTCGATTGTGTTTTTCGAATTTTACTATGGAAATTAACGTTGAGCAAAGAGTTTGTTAGAAATTTTGTTTTTCCAATGAAATAAGTGGGATGGACGCAATGAAAATGTTGCAGAAGGCATATGGGGAGTCTTGCCTATCACGTGCACGTATTTTTGATTGGTATAAGTCGTTCAAGGACGGCCGTACATCGCTGGAGAACTTGCCCCATGATCGTCGTCCAGCAACGTCAATAAACGAAGAAAACGTCGAAAAAGTAAAGAAAATTGTGTTGGAAAATAGTCGCGTGACTGAAAGAGAGATAGCTAGTAAGCTCAACATATCAAATGGATCCGCTCATAGCATTATTCACGATGTTTTGGGCATGAGACGTGTGTCTGCTCGACTTGTTCCAAAATTGTTGCTCATACGTCTCGTCTTGTACGCGATTATTTGACCAAAAACAACGTAAATATTGTTCCGCAAGCACCGTATTCACCCGACATGGCACCGTGTGACTTTTTTCTTTTCCCTAAACTCAAATTGCCGCTTCGTGGAAAGCATTTTCAGTCGATTGAAGTCATAAAAGAGAATTCGAAGAAGGAACTGAAAGCCATACCTAAAGCGGCCTACCAGAAGTGTTATGAAGATTGGAAAAAAAGGTGGCATATGTGTATCGCCTCTAATGGTGACTATTTTGAAGGGGATAAAATAAATATTGAAGAACAATTAATCGTTTTTGTTTTATTGAGCAGTCTCGTTTATATTTGAGCAGAAGGTATGTATGTTTATATGTAAGTATAATACAAATTTTGTTTGTCGTGTGTTTTTGGTTGTTGTTGTAAAATTATTTATATTTATTTTTTATATTTTTAATTAACTGCTCTATGTTAGCTAGCAGTGGTGGTGGGCTTGTTAACTTGCTAATATCATTTTTAAATATTAATAAACCAAATATAGGTTAACACACACATATATGCACACAAACACAAACCACAATCCTGTGACTGAAAAAATCTAAGCGAAATGCGACAACTTGTTTTACTTCAACAACTTGTTTAGTCAACGAATCGCCTAATATACATATGTGTATGTACATATGTATGTAATATTGTATATATAGTATGTATAACACCGTTAGTATACAGTATGTACATACATTCATATGTAAATAATCGTGATTTTTATCGTCGAATGCTAAACAACAATAAATATTTATGTATGTACATATGTATGTAAGTCGACCGCAACAAGTGGAAAAAAAATGTTAACAAAAGGCACATGCAAACCCACACGCGCACTCAAACGTAGATATACGTGTATATGTAGGTACATATGTCGTATATTTTTAATAATATTAACAATTTTGTTGATTCTGTCATATCATCGTGACAACTGATAACACCGCTAAAATGTGATAATGCTTTATTTTGGAAATATTATGTGCGCTCAGGCGACAATAACCTCATGCGGTCAATAAATGGTTGGAAAATCGGGTGGTGTGACGATAAATAACGAAAATAAGAAAAAGCTCGTACGAATATTGGTCACACCTACAGCCTGAAAATGATAGTTAATCATCATGAAAGTTCATTCGCCCTTGTGAAGTGGTTTAAAATTAGTAAAAAAAAGCATCAAACCATCATCATTATTGGTCGACTTAAATACGTTGAGCCCGGCGCCGAATTTGCTGTCCTTTGAAGTGGTACAAGAAGTTATCATTTGAGCTATGCTTTGTTTATGAATCAAGAAGTGTCAGGAAAAAAATTATCAGTCTCGGCATTTCGCATTGACGGATGAACTCACACAGCAACTAGATGAGGAAACTCCAATCCAACGAAAAAAAAAATTGTTCATAAACTATATAAAAATGACATATGGTACGTGTACATTTCATTAAAATCAATAAATTTCATTAAAATCATTTTTGGTCATATTTCACTGAGATTAATTTAATTTTTTTAACTTTAACACACTATGCAAGTGCCGGTCCTCAGGAACCGACGCAGACCACAGGAAAAGTTTGCTACCAGTTCCCAAGGATCGCCGCCGGGCCCAACGTGTTAATAGCCTCTTTACATGTTTTCACATAATTGGACTTTGTCTTGACATATGAGGCGTGACAATTAAGTAACGAGACTAATTCCATAAAAGCCGTATATTTCAAAATTTTTCTACAACTCTGCCACCCCCTTCAAAGTAGTCCCCTTGGGCAGGTATACAACGATTCCAGTGCGTTTTCCATGCTTCGTAACATTTCTGGAACGTTTCGACTGGTATGTCCGCGAGTACACTCGTTACGGCCGCCTGGATGTCCTCAATCGACTCAAAATTTGTTCATTTGACCCCCGATTTTGTTCTAGTTAACAAAAAAAGTCACAGGATGACATATCGAGCGGTTGTTGCAATCTCGGCGATCCCTTTAGAGGCCAAATACTGGGAAACGCTGAGGGCGGTGGGGCACGGCGCGTGATGAAGGATCCAGTTACGGGCGATGTCTGGGCACACCTTGTTGACTCGTTTTCGCAATCTTTCGAGTACTTGGCGATAGTAGACTTGATTTACGGCTTGCGTCGGTGTTATAAATTCTTTGCGGTCGATTCCACGGCTATCTAAAAAGGCAATAATCATCGTTTTAACCTTCGACTTGCTCATGCGAGCCATCGAAACACCTGGGTACGACTAAGAGCACTATCACCATGTACTTTTACAATTTTAGCGTACGTTTCCGAAGCTATTTCGCCCAATTTGGCGCTAAATTTTAACACGACGTGTTGCTCTTGATTCATTTTTCCATTTTCGTGACGGCCACCACGAACACACGTTTTCTCAACCCGACACAGCAGGCGAACTAAACAAGCTGGAGCGATGGTAAATATATCAATGGAGAGGAGAAGGATGCCGGGAGAAGGGAAAGAGAAGGGCTGCCACAATATCGGTAATATAATCAGTCTTATTACTTAATTGTCGCACTTCTTATTTAATTGTCGCTTGGCTGTCTACTAGAAAATTCGGCACATTCAGTAATGCTCTGAAAATCTGTTTGGAACACTTTTTAATTTTAGTCATTGAGACGAACACAGAAGAACATTACTTCAAAAAAATTTACTTTCAAAAATTTATATTGTGTTGAAAATCATTTATTTACGATTTGTGTACATTTTTTTCAATGTAACGCAGCTTGATAAACAAATAGCTATTAGCCCAGCTTCATACCCAACTTTAAACCTTGATGGTCATTGTTTACTTCCAGGGTCTTTCCTGAGTTAATTCTCATAGCGCCTGGTATACACAAACAGGTAAACAGATACATTGCACCTAGAGCTCCCTATGTTAGTATGGGTCTCATAACACTTTTGTAAAGCCAATACACCCTTTCGGATGGTGAAGAGAGAGAAATAATTTTTTCCGCTTACAGCGAGTCTTTATTTCTCAGTTCCGTCCGCTGAAATTTCAAGTATACGCTCTTTTAGTCGTGATAAAAAATTAAACTGGTCCGAACCTATTTGACGACCGCGGTAGCCGCGTGGTTAGCATTGCGTACTGCTATTCGGAAGGCCCGGGTTCAAATCCAGGTACGACGAATATCCAAAAATTGTAGAAAATATATATATATACATACGAGTATATATCGAGCATTTATGTATGGTATAAGCCTCCGAACCGATTTAATTTGACGCTTTTTTCATATGAATTGTTAAATGTCACAGCACTATTTTCAAACTCGTAATTATCTCAAGAATTTTTCTAGTCACTTTGTTTGCATTAGTCAAGAGGCGCGTCCGCTGGCAGTGGGTCTGCGCAAATAAGACGTATAAAAAATTGTTTTTGTTTTAATGCGTCCATACGCGTATTCTAATGGGCACGTTGGCTATTAAACACCAAATATAAATATACAAATGAGTATTAACGACTGTATGTATATATATACATATATTTATACGCACATACATAGGTATGTACATAGTTGAGAGTGTAATTGCTATTCTTGTTGTTCTTTTCGTCTTGCTAAAAATGTGCGTTTTATTGTTGTGTACACGGTGTTCTAGCATTTGTTTGATGTTGTTGTTATTGTTGTTGTTTATATAATATAATATGCGAGAATTTTTATTTTTGGCTTTATTTGCCAATACTAAAAGGTTTTCAATACGTCAATCGATTAACTAAAATTAAAATGGCAATTTTTTGCGTACTTCAAATTTTGACGTTTCCTCACGGAAACTCCTTTGCTGTCATCAGCTCGCTAGTATTGTACGAGTATGTACGTGTATGTATGTAAGTAAGTTCGCTCGTTGGTTGCTATTTAACGCCTTTCTTTTATAGTAAATAAATAATGAAAAAAAAACAATAATTCTTGTTGAGTGTTTGTGTTTTTCTTTGCAATCACGCAAGCATTTTTAGTTAAAATGCTTATCACTTTAGTAGCTACTTGACATAAAAACAAGAACAACAACAACAATTCTATGAATAATACACGATTTGTCGATTTGTTTATAATTAAATGCAAATACAAATAAACGTTCAAAGCACGCGCTATAAGCTGCAGCAAAAAATATATACATACATACATACATAGGTATATGTATGTATGAACAAGTGCATACTTCCCTGCATATGCAAAAAATATTTAGCAGTATGATTTGCGCATTTCTCCATTAGATTCTTTGGAACAATAATTATATAACTGATATACGAGTGCTAACATACATACATATAAACACATTGATAAATAAATATTCTCAGCATATTAGGTCTAGTAATTTTTTCTTCGACAAAGGCGAAAACGCAAGTCATGCAGTTGAAAATATTATATGTGTGAAAGGCCAGCACTGCGTTTTGATTGTCCAGGAGCTAAACATTGCCCAAAAGACAGTTTGAAACTACTTGAAAAAGGCTGGATACAGAAGAACTCGCTGTATGGATGTCACTTGAGTTAACGCGAAAAGGCCTCATGGATCAAATCGCTGCTGCAACGGTATCCAAGGTAGGGTTAACGGATAGGCCCATTGTGATACCGCTGAGGCTACTGCCTTCACCTTCTCAGATGATCGAACCATTTCGTGTGCCTTATAAATGTAACGAGATTTGCAATATTCGCTGAGGCTATCTCAGCGAGACCGACGAAGAAACGTTTCCCCAAGGAACTTGTGTCGCGCTGATGTCAAGTCTGGACAGTGGCAGAGATAGTGCTCGATGGTCTTCTCCTATTCTTCGTCCTTGCAGCTGCGACAAAAATCAGAATGATATACCATTCTCTTCACGTGAAGACCCATTAAACAGTGTATAGTTATTATGCCCGTCGTTATGCTAATGGAGAAACGGTTTAGAAGGGTCTGGTCACGTTACACGTGATCTCGTTCCATCATCTTGAGTCAGCTTATCTAGTAAAAGCCAGTTTAAGCATGTACTTTGCCGTGGTCAGAGTTAAACTAGCATCGTGTGCATGTTTAATCGTGGGTAGAAGCGTTCCTTCCCTTGCTAGTTCGTCTGTCATGCAGTTGGCTGGGATGTCCTTGTGTCCAGGTACCCAGATAACGGCACAGAGTTCCGCCTGGAAAACGTTGCAGTCGTCTGGTAGTCTCATGCTCATGTTCAATGAGAGGAGGGACAAAATAAATTCCGTAGCCCACTTTTCCATCAAGCTTCCAGCCATCTGTGAAGATGGCTATGGCTCCCTGGTCGGGGGCGTTGGTAGTTTCCCACTCGCACCTGTTTGGGATTCCCGTGCAGAAAGTATTTTCGAAGCACATACAGGAGGTGGTGTAGTCTAGCTCCTTCGGCGCTTCTGCAAGAGATAATATTTAGGTGTGTTCTATACTGCAATTCTTCCAAGGTAGAGCCGCATTTAGTCTGTTTGCATTGCAGCCCGCTCGTATGTTCCCGTATAGGTTCAGAGGAAGGATGTTGAGAAGAGTTAACAGAGCTTTCGAGGGAGTTGATGGAAGTCCTCCTGTTATCAGTATATCAGCCGATCGTTGAACTCTCTCTATAGTTTACTCCTGAAAGTAATTTTATCGAGTGCCGGCCAGCAAACGGTGACGCCGTAGAATAGGATTGGTTTAACTAACACATCGATAGTGCCCAACCAGAAGCTTCGTGAGCTTGGATGGAAGGTTCTTATATATCCACCTTATAGTTTGGACCTTGCACCAAGTAATTAAAATCGGTTCCTGTCTATGGAAAGTGATTTGGTTGGTGAATAATCGGCCTGAAGAGAGGCTTGTGGAAATCGGTTACCCCAATTTTCGGCCATTAAGGCAATAGTTTCTATGAGAGAGCCATAATAACATTTGGCTTTAGTTTTATGCAATGATAATGTATTACTTTTTACTAGATCTAAAATTTAAACAGTCATTTGCTGTCATCATCTATTTGAACTCTTTAGCGCTGATAAGATATTTGCTTATCTCGAACCTAGAACTGAGGGGCTTGACATTGCACGTCGCGCATTTATTGTTATTATTAAGAAGACAATGATCGCATCAAAGAGTAAGCTTGATTAACTGATTTGCCTACATGAGTCGGAGATATACATATGTAATTGTTTATTTATTTTTGTTTTTTGTTTTCATTCAGATTCGATTTCATTAACCTTCCGGTAGATTATTTTGAAATCTCTGTTATTTAACGAAACTAAGTGAAAAGAGAATGACAAGAAAAAAATGGCAACAAATCAGCGGATGGTCCAATAGCAAGAAATGGCTAAATGGACTCACTAAAGAACTTAAAAATATTTTAAACGGTGAGCGTAAGACGGAAATCCAACGTTCCTTGTACAGTATTGACGCGAACGCAGCTTTTTATTGCTGCCTTTGGAAAGCAACAAGTAAGCTCAATAGGCCAATATTACCGCAATCTCCTTTTAGAATGAAGTACAATAACTTAGCTAAAAGTGAATTGGAGAAGTTCTATTTTTATCAATTATATTTATTCAGTTTTATCTAAGAAACTGACCTTCTATGTTAAGTGTGGAGTGAAATGACTGAACTCTATGAAAGCTTAGCAGATGTACCTTAAGGCAATATTATAAACCCCATAGTATATCTTCATTACACATATGACTTGCTTGTAGCTGATGATATTTCTATCCAAGCATTAGATCCGTACCCAATCTAACTTCTCTGAAACTCCAAAGAAGGCTAAATGAAATTACTAAATGGCTGAAAACTAGCCAATGAAAATAAATCCTAATTTATGTTAAAAACGACCCCCTTCCGTGCTTTAATCGGAAATTATGGTGCACATAATCGTCCAACTATTCAAGCAATGGGTAAAATTTGAAATGCACGGTGTGTCCCAAAAATAACCGAACTTTATATTTAAATCATACAACATACAGTGCCATCTATTGAAAATTTGCAACATTAAAAAGATACATTCATCCTCTTTCAAACGCACCTAACTTCATGTAAGTCGGATGACAGATGTAAAAGTGACAGCCATTTCAATAAAACCAAAAGCGTGCTAATCGTTCAAAAAAAAAAAAAAAAAATGGAACAAAGAGCAAATATAAAATTTTGTGTCAAACTTGAAAAAAAATTGAAATTGAAGTTTAAAAAATTAGAAAAAAATTGAAAAAAAGTGAAGCAGCCGTAACCGAGGTACTGAAGAACATTTCTATAAATGACATAAAAAATCTATGCATGCGCTGGTTGATCGTTCCAAACGTTGTGTTGAGTCAAATGGAACCTATTTTGAATAAATAATAACTTTCAAAGATAATATAACATGTATTTTACTATTTTATATCCAAAAAGTTCGGTTATTTTTGGGACACACCGTGTATATTTGAAAAGACTGGATCGGTTATAGATATTGCAAGGTATATGTATATGGTACATCACCGTTTTTCTCTTTCCACCTCAAATATCGCTACTGTAAGTGAAAGTGTAGCCGAAGACCCGAACATGTCTATTTTTCGACGTACTCAAGAGGTGGGACTTTCTTACCGCACATTATGGCAGATTTTACACTTGTACTTACACCTAGATCCATATAAAGTCAAGCTTACATATGTCGGATGGAAGCTTGAACAACAAGCAGTGAATAGCGAATTTTTCAAACAAAATTTTCTTCAGCGACGAGGCAAGTTTCTTACTCGGAGGATACGTAAATTTAGTACGCAATATTGTCACACTCCAGAGAGATCTCAAGATCTCAACTGTCTCAGTGGAAATGAAAAAAGTGAAATAACTTATATCATCCTCATCCCAGTCATTATAAAGGAACTAAAATCTTAACCACACTTCATTACCCGCCTAAAGAGATATTCAATTACTGTACTGTAGTAATTAATTATGGAAGATTATTTTAAATAATTGTGCTAATTGACTCATTCCATAAGCGTTAGTACTAATTTCAGTTTTTTTAAAGTTAAGTTAGAAATCTCGCTAAATGTACATACATGTATGTATGTATGTATTGAATGTTCCAAAGAAATAATCTTTTAATTAGCTGAATTAAGTCATAATTAATCACTAAAATATAATATGAAAATATTTTTTCATAATTAAATTGATGACTGAGGGAAATTTACTTTAATACGCGTGCGTCACAGCAAGTACATGCATACATATATACACTACTTTAAGGGAAGAAATGCATTAAAGAAACCGGTTAAATTTTTTATTTAATTGAAAGCGGAATAATTAGAACTCATATCATGGAGCTGGAATGAACAAAGCAAGTCACAAATATAAACGAGGGGATTAACAAAAATTCGGTCAGTTGGTGAATTTCAATTTGTTTTTGTTAAATCTAAAAATACCAAATCCTTTGCAATTACTTTATTAGTCTACCTTTCAAAATTTAGAACGCTCGGCTAAAATGGGAACGAGAAAACGCAAGATAGCTGAGCTATCCTCAGACGAAGAAGACGAAATTCCACAACCAACGCAAACATAAACTCACCATGTGATTCTCTTCGGGTTTCGGTGTAATTTACAGCCAATGCAAATATCCAGTGAATGTAAAATTGCATATGGAATGATTGCAACGTCTTTAAAGTCTATTTCTAAGTGGTTCTGAAGATTCCAGACCGGACAATTTTCCGTAGAAGGTCGACCAAAATCTTCCACTGATGACGTCACTGTAGCTCCCACGATTGACACAAGAAATGATTGCTAATGAATTGGGCTTGAATACCATGGCTGTATAGCTAATATTAAGTAATCATCTGGGATACACGAAGAAATCTGCTCGATGGGTACCACGAATTATAATGAGGCCCAAAAAGAGGCTCGAGTGCATTTTCCTCAATTTTCCGTAAACAAATTCGAAAATGGTCAGTCTAGCAACTTCAGTGAAGTGGTTACCGGTGACGAATCTTGGTTCTATAAGTACGAGCCAGAAACCAAACAGCAGTCCATGGTATGACGCACACAAAGAAATTTTTATACAACAACTCTGCCTGCCATTCCTCGATCAACACCATTAGATGAGAACAATGCTTGCCCTTTGTTATTGTAGCAGTTTACTAAACCCGCTTAGGAGCTAGCAAGACCGGTCTAAGTCATCGAGGTAATTTAAAGGTGATCCCACACGATCTTGGCGGGCAATCGGCCGGCCCAAAACGTGAAATTATCAGTTCACCGAAGTGTTCTCTAAATAAATCCATTGATTAATGCGATGTGTGTCGCCGAGATCACCAGCTTCAATTTCAGACTTCAAATAGCCCGTTATCGTGGCGCGATAATGGTCGCCATTGACGGTTACGTTCTCACCGGCATAATTTTTGAAGAAATATTGATCGATGATTTCACCGGTCCACGTAACCACACCAAACCGTTATTTTTTCTGGATGAAATGACAGCTCTTGAATCTCTTCAGGTTGCTCTTTACGTAACCAATGAGCCAGAAACGGATTTCATCGCTGAACAAAGTTTGGCTCGAAAAAGTTGGATCTTCTTGAAACTTTTCAAAAGCCCCTAGAGCGAAGCGATGTCGCTTGGGAAGGTCGAGCGGCCTCAGTTCTTGCACAAGCTATATTTTGTACGCTTTCAATATAATATCTCGGCGTAAAATGCGCCAAGTCGTTCCATACGTCAGCCCGATTTGCTAAGAACGGCGCCGAATCGACTCTCCATGCTCGTCGTGTACATACTCAGCTACGGCCGCTATATTTTCTTCTCTGCGTGCTGGACGTATGTAGTCTATTCGGTCGAATATTATCCAATAATGAATGCTGGGTCTCAAGATGCGTGATGGTGTTGCGAATAGTACGTAGGCCGATTATCTTGCCCATAAGCTGAGCGAAGTGCGCGAAACACATTCTTTACAAAACGGGGATTTTCGTAATAAAGTTGAACGATTTGTAAATGTTGTTCAGGTATAAGTCCTTCCATGACGAAATGCCAAACAATGCTGAACAAAAATCACATTACAGCTTAACACGACTCACGTGTGATCTATTGAAAAAAGTACCTCTACTTGGATCGACCGTTAATTTCATTGCTGATTTTCAACACGTGACAGCGTTAGCATTGCGCACTACACTCAAAAGTAAATTAAAAACCATTTTGAAAACACTTTCCACTTCACTCAAGCAGCAACAGCAGTTACTGTTATCTAAGTATCTTATAATTCGTTATATTTTGCTTGTGCTATAAAGCTTACATCTGTTCACATCCAGAAACAAATTCCTTACGAAGTTAATTTTAAGAAAATACGATTAATCAGATTAGTCATAGTAAATATAAATAAATAAAGTATGTGTATACACGTAAAACTGCCTTTTTTTGTTGCTAATCTGTGAAAAGTAAATATTTTTGGTTAAAAAATACCACAAAAAACATTAAAATTTCCTGTTTGGATTTAAATTACACCACAGTAGAATTAAAAAAAAAAATATATATATATAAATACATACATATTTATATATAAAGCAGTATTTGGGGAAGTCAAGCTGTGCCTAGTAGAAAATTTATAATTGAAAAACTGCGAGGTTTTGAAAACGAAAGACTAAACATACACTTAAACACCCAGAACTTGGCGATTGCAGAGTTTGAAATAAAAAAAAAAATTAACTAATAATGATGATCTGCATATGGCTGTATTTTAAAATGAAATTCCATGATTTTAGACATTTTTTTCTATTTCTCTTTTGGGTTTTGAGTATTTTAAATGTTTATTCAAAAGGAGTCTCAACAGTTTTTGTGCTTAGTAGGTGTTCATGCTCTTATTTCGATCAACACTAATACGATTGTATCAAACAAAGATTGGCTGAAAATCTGAGATTTCAAGTAATGTTTTTTCTAAAGAGAGTTCTGTAAATCGTCACTCGTGTGAAAAGTTATTTTCATTTGAAAGACAGTGAAATTTCTGAAGAAATATTTATATTATATTTATGATGCTTTTTTACTACAAAAAAGATGGCAAAAACGTGTCCGAACAGTTTGGGTGGCTTACGGTGAGAATGATTTAAGTCAACACCGTACCCAGTGGAGGTTTCCTCGATTCTGTTTCGGAAATTTTGATGTCAAAGGTGCAGCACGTTCTGGTTGACCAGTCACTCAAAAAGCCTATTCAATTATGTAACTGGTGGGTAAGATCGACAAGCAAGCTATCGGCAGATAGAGGATACATTAGATATAACTCACGTGACAGTTTGGAATCAATTGGAAATTGTTGGCTACTCAAAAAAGCACGATTTATGGGTGCCATATGAATAAACGCAAAAAAAAATAATTGACGGATTTATCAACAGTTAAAAAGTTTCAGAAGCGTAACAAAATCGAAACATGTCTGAAACGACATCTCAGTACGGGCGATTTAGAATGGAGAATATCAAACGAAGAAAATCATGAGCAGAGGCAGGTGAATCTGGACAAACGACCTCTAAGCTTGAAGTGATGAAAAAGAAGGTAATCCCGATTGGGAGGGATTTGTGTGCTTAGCCAGGCGAAACGCTCAATTTAGAGATCTCTACTGATAATAATTAACAAGTCTTCAAAAAAAAGCGTAAAAATAGAACAATAGAAAAGGTGTTAAGTTTCATTATGACAACGCCATATACATCTTTGATGACCAAGCAAAAGCGATGGTGCTTGGTTAGAAAGTTTCGATGCTTCCATCATATAGCCCAGACCTTACAGCATCCTACTACCAGTTGTTTCGGTCTCTGGAAAATTCTCTTAGTGAAAAAAAATTTCCAAACCACAGAGCCACTGATAATCATTTTGGCCAAGTTCTACGCCGGTAAACTACAGAAGTTCTACACTGATGGAATTATGAATCTTCCTAAAATTTGGCAGGTCATAACATTAAATTCAATAAAGAAAAATTTTGTTTAAAAATATAAAAAAAAAATCGCTCAGCCTTTTTCATTATAATCCGTGAGTTGAATTTCAACCATATCCTTTAACTTAAGAGTAGATTTTATAGGGCACCAAAATTACTATTCCGAAATGCTCTAAATCTGATTTAATTGTAGAAATAGAAAAAAGGCGTCGTAAATGCTGGAAAGTATGACTCTAAACTGAGCCGAATATGATCGGAAACAAAGGTAATAAGGAACTTACCATGTAAAGCCTCCGCTAGTTTATTATTTTCCCCGACAAAAGCATAATTTATATTAGAATTTGATCGCATTTATGATTATTTTAAACAGTTTTTGATATTCAATGCTTATAAAAACTACGATTTTTATGAAAATCATTGCCTACATTTAGGCGCAATGACAACTATATTCCATCCAAGCTACATCAATATAGCCATTTTTCGCGTTTGTAAAAAAATAATAATAAAATAATAAAACTATTAAAGATATCTACAATTTTCAAACATATTTATGATATTTTACAAAAATACGTTCACTTTTACGCTTACGAAAGGGTTTATACGAACAAACCATTAGTCACTAGTAAGAAAACCCTTGAGAAGCTCAGATATGGGATGGAACATAGATTTATGATTAAAAATTACAGTGCAAGATACACATCGATGGCGCGAATTGTTGAGTAAATTTAATTTTCTTTTAGGTTATGGTTTCCATGAATGATGTGCTTTCAAGAAGATCGAATTTTTCCACCAATGTTGACAGTGAAGATTGCGGATATAATTTATTATTTTTTTTTAATGTTTACTTTTCGTTAAAAATTTATACAGAATTAAGAAAAATATGTTTATTACATATTATGAATATGATGACAAATCATTTGTTTATTTTTCTTCTCACATACATATGTATGTTAATATGTCAGCAAAGTTGTTATTACACTGTAAACCGAGCGGATATTGGAAACCTTAGGCCTGAAGAAATGTGTATGCACTTACATAAGTACATATATATGTACGTAGTTTTCTAATTAGACTATGAATGTAATTCTATATGTAAGCTGATTAGTATAAAATAGAGATATTTTACGTTTGTATACATATGTATTTACATATATGTATGTATTTTCAAAAACGACATAAATTATGGAAAACTTTCTTCAAAACACCTGCCTAGTTTATAAGCACAAACTACCTATTACTAAAGATCTCATATATTAAAAATGTCACTAAGCAAATTAATAAATTGTGCTGTTAAAATAGTTGAATAGTTTTTCAATATTTGTTGCAACTACATATGCACATATATATTTTTATTATTTACAACTATCATATTTCATTTTCATTATTTATAGCCAATTTTGCTAGTGTTGCATTTTTCAATTTGTTTTTGTTATACCATACTACACGTGTGTGCACATTTTTTATATTATAATTATATTTGAATACTTTTTTTCAATTATTCATACACTTCATTTGAAGTTATAATATAATTATTTATTATTATTTTTAATGTAAACATGCGCGCACTTTTGCGTTTTTATATTTTTGTGTTTGGAACGTTGGAAAATTCAAACGAAATTATAAAGAATCTAAGCAATTCACTTTTTGCTGGCATCCTCTGGGAAATTCCATTTCTTCCTCTCAGCTTACTGGCCACAAACCGTGGGGAAAAATACTAAATACATACATACATATTCCACTAAACAACAACCTTTGTTTATAAGCAGATATTATGTTGATATAATTTTTTTATTTGTTAAAAAAATATAAATATATTACACACAAACACACACACACACACAATTGTTTAGCGATTACTCTTAAAAGCCCACACACAGTTTTTTGCACGCAATTTCTTTTTTGTTATTAAAAGTATGGCAATAAAAATGCTTTTGTTTACAATACACATAAATTATTGCGCGCTGTCAAATTCACGTTTTGTTTCATCTCTATCTACGGACAGCATGTATGTATGTATATACATAGGTATATGAACTATGGGTGTGTAATGCTGTACGACGTGTGCCCGGCTATATTTCTGGCAACAAATCCACCTAACACATCCTCATGAAAAAGGCGTATATATGCTTACTTACATACATATGTATGTATGGTATATGCATTTTAGTGATTTCTGACTGCCAAGTCAAACAAACATGCATATGCATATACCTGTATCTTGTGCATACATATATTATTTTATGAGCTATACCACCGTCTCAACGCCAACCCGCCGCCACCGCTGCGGCGTCTTTGTTGCTTTTCATTAATTACCTAACCAAGCGAGTCGTCGCTGCAAAGTACGCAGTTCCGCCCGACAGTATACGCTATGGTACGAATATTCATAGATAGTAAATATAAATAAATACATATACTATATTCATATATTCGTATGTGTATGTGTAAATATTTGAGGTACATAGATACCCATTAAATATGTGGTAATCACTATTTAACCGCAATGCCAACAGCAAAAGCAGCAGCAGCTGTCGATGAAATTCCAACGTAGATATTTTTTGTTTGTTTTACTCATTTAACACTTTATGCAAAGCGCGTTTATTAAATTTATTATTAAAAGAAATTAAGATCTACATTCTTAATTCAATTAGCTAGTTTTGGCAGAAAGAGTTTTTTTAGCACAACTCATCGCTTAAAAAAGAAAAGAAAAGTAATTCACTTCATACGTGATTTACGCTGTCATTTACTTACGTACAAGCATATATACATGCATACATATGTACATACGTGCAAAATGAATGTGTTAAAAAAAGACTGAACCTTGAATGGGTTTGGTGGGTACAATAAACAATTGTTTTCTGAGCATAGCAGCCAACTAACCAAGAAATTATTATTACACCTTCGACCGATAGATAGACCTAAAAACGAGGGCAGCAAAGAGTGCAGGCGGACAGGCAAGCAGCCAACTTAGCTAACCGTTTTCGAATTCGTTCAATGAATCATACACGTTCATATGTATTGTATAAATGTACATATGTATGCATGCTTGAATGCTTTAAAAAACGCATCCACCTTCCCTTCCAACGTTTGATTATCAATCGCAACCGCCTGTGCGTCCACTAAGTTTTTATGATTTCACAAGTATTTCAACTTTAAACTCACTCAATTTTTTTTCGTTTTGATTTATGTAGTATTAACATACCTTTTTGTTATTGCTAAAAAAGTTTACACGCTTCACAATAAAATATATTTATCACTGGATATATTGATGCGATTTTTAAGCGTACAAAAAAGCATAAAATCGAAAAGAAAAACAATTACCGAGTTGCGTTATAACTCGGTTTAGGTGTAAAAATTTATTTCCACAGTATCTGCGAGTTGCAAGATACTCGCACACTCTTAACACACACCAACAATAAAACTGTCTAATTGGAAGCTCAGTATTCGACTAAAATGCTACGATGGCTGTCAAAATGACATTGCTGCCAACTGCTGTTTGTTATTTGTTTTCGTTCGGCGGAAGGCATACGTCAATGGCGTTTGATTTGACAAGTGTTTAAAGCGGAAATGGAAGGAAAAGGAAAAACGGAAATAAATTTTTATTCGCAAAACGCATATATTAAGATTTCAGAAGGGCATTTAAGGAGAATTACGTATAATTATGAACAAGTTTACAAAATATTGAATAATTAAGTAACTTCCGTAAATAACTTGAGCAGGGAATGTCACAATGTTTTAGGCAAATGGCGATTTTAAATTTGTAGTTGTAGTAGTAACCGCTGAAATATTGTATTCCCCAGAATGGTTTTCGCCGGAAGTCATAATCCTTGGCTGGATGATAATTTGGGACGTTCAACTATGAAGACCAGACTGTCGCGGAAACTCTTCAATTGGATTGTCGCCTTTTACTATAGGCATGCGCTACCACGGGAAAATTCTTGAAACTCTAGGTAATTAATATCCGCTGTACATATTAGGTTTCGTAACTATGCAATATGAGAACATTAAAATTATTTTCATAATTCCAGTGAACTCCCTTTTTACCCAATGAAATTTGTCAGAAGGCATTTGATGCCCCATAGAATTCCACGTGATTAAACTAGCTTGTTGTTGTTGTTGTAGCGGTTCGCTGGACCTCCCTGATGATCTCAAAGACATATTTCCTCTACACGGGGTAAAAATAACAACAACATTTTGATATATCGACTTCGATTGTAACCAATCAATTCGGCCATAACTCGAGAAAGATGATTATGCCAATTTTGTTAATATAATAATAAAAACTTTGAGTTGACAAGATTTTGTTGTTGAATAAGCTGATTAGCCCTCCGCGGGTTATTGCTTTAACAATTTACATGCGGTAAATGAGTGAGCGGAGGGGGCACAGATTCGATTCCGTGAGACACCAACATCCCAAATTATGGAAAATTACTTAAAAAATGGAGGAGTTATACATATTTATATTACAAAAGAGATTATTTTGTTGCCTTTATCATATGGCGGCCGCAATAAACGAGTGGTTACTATGCGGAAGGTGCAGGATGCGAGTTCTGGTGGGACCAACATCCAAAAACCATTTGAATAAAAAAAAGTTAAGATAATTTTTCTAACTGTGGTCGCACCTCTGTGGGGAATGTCACCCCGCCGAGTGTATATTCGTTAGAAAAATATCATAAATAGAAGGAAGAGTGTTTTTCTGACACGAAATAAAAGCTCCTCATAAATCCATTCATCGGCCGTTACGGAGGCGGCTTCGAATAAACTATAGGCGCCTACCTTTGTTGGAAAAATCCTTAACTCGCACAAATTGGAGCAGAAGCTCGGCAAAAAGCGCTTCAGCGATTATTTATCTCGCTTTGCCTAGTATTCTCTCCATTCAAATTGTGCCTCCATTTCGATCATCTGATTCAATTTAATCAAAGGCGTGCTATTTAAGGCCTACAGCTATTACGCAATAAAAAACTTCTTTAGTAGTTAAACACGTCTAACCTTAAATACCAAAAATTTGAATAAAAGTTTTGTTTTTTTAAGAATTGTTTATTTACTATGCTTTAATGTCGTAGTTGAAAAAATAAGGTACACAAAAATAAGTTTTTTTTTTTACATTTACAGTTTCTCATTTCTTTAAGCAAAAGAAATTTTGAATTAAAATATAAAAACAATTGTAAAAAATTAGACTTTTTCTAAAATGTGAAAGCAAATATAGCGCAAGTGAAAGTGTATAGTGTTATACTTTTATCTACAGTTTAGCCTAAGGATAGAATTATTATTGTAAACAAATTTTGTTATAATTTTATAGACACCACAAAGCAAATAAATTATACAATTAGCAAATTTGCTTTAATTTTGTTACTTTTAATGTTTTATTGCATTAATCTAAATCTAAACATTTACATATTTTACTTTATATAATTCAAATTTTTCTATTGTTTTATATGCTTATTAATTTTACTATTGTTTATGGGTATATACGAGTATGCAGGTATGTAGCATATAAAATAGTAGCAATTCTCTGGCGTTTACAAAATGCAACCGAGATAAAAATACAATCCAGTGTAAGTGCGAAAGGGAAAGTTTTTTGATTTTTAGGTGTTAAGAGCATAGAAAACTGTATTTAATAAACCGAATTGCGAGCATAATATAGGTATGAATATATATATTTATACATATTTATATGTATTTCAAGACTTTAAACAAATATAGTATGCTTTTGAGGCATACGTTTTGTTGAAGCTTTGTTCAATTTCGCTCGATGTTGTTAACTGATTTTGTTGCGTGTGTGTGTGTGTATGTGTATGCGTATGAAGATATCGGAGACGACTGTTAGTAATAATACTTCTTCTTGTTTACGATGTATAGAAGTAATAAAACAGTGTCATTTTTATCGTCATCGTTTCGGCTGTAGTTATTATTTTAGTGGCTGTTTTATGTTGGTATACCGAGTGTTTTACGTACTAAACGTTTGGCAATTTCGTTGAACTCTTCACGTCGTTCACGCCACATGATAGCTGCATCCACATTAGCACCTGATTCGGCATTTGGCTCTGTAAAATGTAAAAAGAATTTGAATACTAGATTTTTTTTTACATAAGGAGTATTGTTTTGAGTGTAAGAATGGAAAAATACTAAAGTATATGCACATTTTAGTCCCACGTTAAGCAAGTTCACACATAAGTTGTCTATGAATACGTTTATTTCTTAAAGGGGTTACACCTAGATAGAATTTTCAAAAAATCGATTTTTTTACATTTCATTTTCCTAAATGTACCGACGCGTCAGAGCATTTGAAAGCGGTTTTAACCTCGTTTTCCTCATAACTATGTTTTTTAAGTCGGTCTCAAATTTTTACACGGGCTTCTGAACAATATTTTCTAGTACTTAATCGAAGCTTTTCCATCACTGATAAAACGTTTTTTTTTAATGCGCAATTCAAGACCAAAATTATGGAGAAAAATTTAATTTTTTTGAGAAGCCGCCATTTTGTCCAAAACTTTTTTTTTGGCTTATTCCTTCGATTATTCACAAGATTATACATTAATTTAACGAAATCCGTTTGATTTTTTCATTTCAGATGATTCATTTCAGAAACACAATGGCCGCCGTAAAAGGTCCTTTATTGGGAGGGGTCTCTGGTGATCTGCTGTAGCAGCTTCAAAAACTGTCACTTTTATAAATTAAAAGTTGCTAACTACTCTTCATAGGTGCCATAATATGTGTACAAATGCTCAAAATAATAAAGCCAAAAAAAAGTTCCCTTGTGAAAAATGTATGAAAAACCTAATTTTTTAGGGCTCCTAACTAGATGTAACCCCTTACAAACGACGCCTCATAATACTTCACATACATACATTATACTTTATAATATTAATGCTAAACTGATATAAATAGCGACATCAATAAAAAATGTCAAGAAAAGCCGCGTGCTTAATACCTTCTTATGTAAATATCATATAAATACGTACGTCTCACTTTTTAGCCGACAAATGCAATACTGAACTATTTACTGCATATTTTTTATGCAAATCATTATTGTAATTATATTTTTTTTTTTTACACTTACCAGCCAACATCGAAACAACGCTTAGTAGAATTTTTTCTACACTTTGCACAGGGCTCCACCGTTCAGCGGATAACTCGTAACCCATAGGATCATCACCAGGCGCATGCAATATTGATATGCAGACTCGTCCATCAGCAAATACTATAAATATGAGATAATAAAATTAAAAAAAAAAAGAATAAAAAAGGTTTTCTAAGTATTTTTTACGTACTGTTTGGGTGGAACATGTCACAGGTGAATTTCATTTTTGGTGGGCTCAACGGATAGTCTGGCGGGAATATGAGACGAGCTGGAAAAACGCCACCTTCGAAACATGTGCCCTCTGGACCACTGCAATAGAAAAGACATTATAACAAAAGTGATATTAACAAAATACTTTTTTTCTCATGCTGTAACAGTTAAAAAGTGTGCTTACGCTATCAGCGCCTCCCATTCGAAGAAGTTATCCTCACTTACAGGTCCAGCCACGATGCCCTCCGGTGGGTCCAGAGTCAACTCTGTAAAAGACATAATGCACATTCATAGGTACATATGTATATTTGTGGTGACTAAAAATATTTTTAATTTTGTGGATATTATGCAAATTGTTAACTGATCCACCAGTTAAGCGAACTTTGGAATCTCCATTACATACGTTTATACTCCGCCATAAGCCTTCTCAGCGCAGACCCGGCCATTTGTCACCTTTTATTTTGCCTAGGTAGCAAAAGCAACAGACGTCACGCACAATCCCAGAGGTTTACTCGACTCCAAATCAGCTTTAGCTGTTTTGTTGTTTGCGAAGGAAACTAAGACTTATTTTCAAGAATGCACTTTTTGTATTTTGTATTTTGTTGATTTCTATGTTCTCAATCGAATTAAATAAATCTATTGCCACACATTTAATTTTTTGTTGTTTTACGATTTTCAGTATTAAACACTTTTCTAGTCTTTTGTTGTTTGACAGCAGAAGAAATGCGTTGCCAGATGGCAAATTACAGAGAACGTAAATACAACGAGAAGGCAAAGAACGTATATGAATAAACGTTAAATTCATCGTTTCCATTGCCGCTAAAGCAAAAATTCAAAGCGAATTGAGTTTATATTTCCCCATCTATTCATATTCGTTGGTAAAAAGATGGTGTGAAGAGGACACGAATTCCTGAAAACGACTCTACCGCATTTGCACAGAGACCGTATGAGTCTTGTCGCTTCTTATTCATATACGTTCTTTGCCGCATCTTATTCATGTACGTTTTTTGCGTATATGAATTCATATACGTTCTTTGCCGCTTCTTATTTATATTTGTTCTTTGTCGTTACATTATTTTTTGCTTGATTTGTTTTTAAAAATATGGCATCACTAAAGACAATACATGAAGCCAAAATGGTTGTTGACTGTGCTATTTGGCGGAAATGTCAGGATGTGAAAAATAAAACACATGAGTTTCCGCAGCGTCATTGTCATCGCATTCTTGGTAACTTTTCCGGTTCCTTTAGTTTTCTTCAAAACGGAATTTGTTAATTAAATGTTTTAATAGTGTACAAATGTGTATAATGCTTAAAGTTTGGTGTTAAATTACGTATAGAAGTGTTTGTCATAATGCGGGCGAAATTCATTTTTCTAGTGTTGCTTTGTGTGGCTTTTGTTTCTTTTCAAGGTTATGAAAATGCAATAGCTTAAATTTATAATGGTGCTGTGCGACGCCTCTGCTTAGTTTGTAAAAAAATCGCTGCTTATTTGTTTAATTTATAAATAATTCTTATGAAAATCTGAGAAAAAGTTACAAAATCAATGTGTTACTCTACAAAATGCATTGCTATGCAATCACACAATAAATTTCGGTTGTACTAAATTTTTCGGAAATTCAATGAAGTGTTGTGGTAAATATTTTTGCTATTAAAGTATCTGTGATTTTAAAAGTATTTATATCGGTCGAATAGTACGGAAGTGAAAATCAATTAATTTTCGGTTTGAACAAATTTTATTAGAAGGAAATGCAATTTTTAAAAAGGTAAGAATCCTTTTTTTATTATTTGATCTTTTTTCTAGTTTATAATAATATGCGTTACTGTTTGTAATCTACTGCTTGTACTCAAATGATTTCAAAGCCTGCATTCCCATTCTTAGTTGTCAATTTTGAAACGCAATACGAATATAAACGAGAAATTAATGCAAGAACTGCACTTGCAATACCAAATAATTAAAGAAGAAACAAAAAAAAAAAAATAAACGCGTAAAACACATGACAATAAATGTATTGAAAACCACAGTGGATGCAGATTTGGTTGAATTTCAGGATAGTATGAGCTCTTGGGACATAAAACAAGGGGTATGGGCAACAGATGTTGCTGTTGCATGCTACAGCCATATTGGTACTGCCATGGAAGCATTGTGCGCACGGCAATTGTTGTGGTCACTATGGAAATTATGAACAAATAAATGGATTTATTTCATTACCGTTATGCAATTGAGAGAGTTGGGGGCCAAAAATGCATGGCGGAGCTTATTGCAACAAAAACAAAAAAAAAACAACAGAACAATAAAAATATTAACCCATTTCATGTTTAAATGTTTGTATATATATACATACATACACATAAGTGAATTTAATGCATCACTGCATATTGTTTGGCGAAACCGGATGAATGCAACGGATGTGTTTTACACCATTGCGGAACGTTCAGGTGCTCCGGTGTACGATGCAATGGACAAGCCAATAGATAAGGGTTTGTCGGTGTACCAATATATTGTAAGCACTTTAGATGGCATTTTCACCAACGAGGTTTATTGATGAAAATTATTATTTTTTTTTTTACAAAATTTTCAATTTTCAATTTTGCTCGGCATAAATTTGTCCCCACCAAAAGCTTTGTTGCTGTTGTTGGTGGCGGTCGATAGCCATATGTGCTACCACTCTATGCTGACAAAAAATTGTATGATTAATGTACGCGCTTTTGAATTATTTTCAATTTAATAAACAATTATCAGCCCAACCGAATTGTGTTTTCTGCTTGCTCTGGGCGTTAATTATAAAATGCTATGCAATCGATTGCTGGCGTAACATAATTTATTTTGTATTTACTAGCATGTTGCCTACAGTTAAAGTGATATTGGAATATGCGGTGAAATTGCAATTTTTTCATATATAAAATTTAAGCACGTTTTTTTGTAGTCCTTAGTAAAACAAAAAAAAAAATTAAAAAAATAAAAGATAAAAAAATTAATAAAATATAGGATAGCATTTTTTCTTATAGCTTTTGTGATGATCAACAAGCATTTTGAAATGTAAATAAATATTTTATGTATACTCTCATGTTAAAGTGCACATAAATGGACATGCACATTGCCAACCTACACACACCCCAATGTTATGCAACCACTAACCATATTGTGATTAAATTGCGGTTCATTGAGAATATTGTTTTTATTTTTATTTTTATTTTTTTATTTTTTATTTTTTATTTTTCATTTTTTATTTTTTATATTTTATTTTTTTATTGCTTCCAGAGAATATACCCGAGATTTTACTCAAACATGTTTGTATGTAAATTTAAGTGTTTAAATTTTTAGCAATGTTTTTTATTGTTATTCTGTACAAACCATATATTTTAACACAATAAATATTTTAATATTAATTTTTTATTATTTTTAAAAATATTTATTATTATATATATATATTATATTAAGGGGTTACATACGTCCAGCAGCACCAAAAATGCGCTAAAACAAAAACTGTTTTCAGAAGGGATAACAATAGAAATAAATATAAAGAAATTTTATACAATGTTTATTGGTACTTAAAGTTTATAAAAAAATGTATTTTAATTTTTCTTTACAAAAATTAGTACATAAAATATCACGTGACCCAAAGTACAATGAAAAAAAAGTTGCTCCACGGTCTGCATCATTTATCCTTGGAATGTTGATGGATCTGTAAAAATAAAAAAAATTCTTGTAAAATGAAGTTGTAGTTATAGTCTGTCGAGCCGAATTTTTTAATTTCGAAAAATTTTCCAATTTACGAAATTTAGAAAAAAAGTATGCGTTTTACGTCATAAATGTCACACTTTAATTATGTTCATAAAATTTTTTGAAAACATTTTCGAATATTTAAAAAAAAATCGCATCAAAAAATATTAAAAACTGTATGAGTTATCATGCAGACCGTGCCGGGAAAAGTAGTTTCGAGAAAAACGCGTTTAAACTTTCATGTGCCTCAAACGAAGGACAGCTACCTGTGTGCATTAAACTCTAACTTTGTATCTATGGGGAATTTTTACAATCGACTTTCACAGAAATACGCCTAAAACTATAAAGAATAATAACCTATAAAAAAAAATCGATTTTTTGAAAATTCTGGACGTATGTAACCCCTTAAGAAAATTTGCCCTATAACTTTTTTTTTGCCATTTTGAAGGCATTGCCATTATGCCTCTCTCATAAAAACCCTTGTCCCGTTCGACATAAAATTGGGACAATCGATTTTCACAGACTTCTCTTGAGGTCAATTCTTTACCAGCCAAATTATTCGACGTAGTCAGGAACACATGGTAATCACTTGGTGCGAGGTGCGGACTGCAAGGTGGATGCATAAGAACCACCCAACAAACTCTCGAAGTTTCTGGCGAGTCCCCATCGATGTTTGCGGTCGGCATTGTCTTGATGAAATACAAATTCCTGTTCCTGTTCTGGGCGATTGCTTCCTTTAGACGTTCTAATTGACAAAAGTACAGGTCCGAATTAAAAGTTTGGCCGCAAGGTAGCAGCTCTCATAGTGAATGATTCCATGCGAATCCCAGCAAACACACAACTAAATCTTCCCCACCGTAAATCCCAGAGGGAGAGGGTGGTTAGATGTGTCAGCTTAAGGGGGCATTTGAAGAGTTGGTTAGTGTCGTGCGGAGACTCTCCACATGCTGGGCGTACGTTGGGTATGTTGGGGTCGAGTCTGGTTAGGTAGGAGTTTAACCCTCTACAGTATTTAGTGTCACGCGGGTCTCTCGAGGCAGCTCGAGCTCGTTGTTTGCTATAGGTGGGGGTTTCATTCCGAGCACGCCATTCACGGTAAGGGAGTCTTTGAAGGTGTTAACTGACTCCTGGTGAATGGCGTTCAGTGCTGGTCTATACGCCGTCCTGTTCAGCGGTTGTTGCACATGTTGCTGGGTGGCGTCTTTCATGTCAAGTAATCCCTTTCTGATGTGCCTAGGTGGAGGTTCAGCTTCTATAAGATGCCTATTGGGATGTTACCGTAGGGAATTGCTTGCACAGCAAAGCATTATGCTCCTTAACTCGTAGCATAGATGCTTCGCTGTGCAAGTGATGCTCCGGTGACATCAGGAGGTTTCCTGTCGCGGTACTGAGGGCAGTGTTTTGGCAAGCCTGTAACTTCTTCATCTGCGTTTCGTTCGTCCCCGGCGCCCAGATCGGTGCAGCATAGTTTACGACCCCAGGTGCTGCCGACTAGCGCTTCTTCAATCAAATCTACCCGACCGTCAATCTTGGCTTGGTAAACCTTTTCATTTGATGTTGTTGTAAGTGATCCGCTTTTCATCACCAATCACCAGCCGCTTTAGGAATGGGTCAATTTCGTTAGGATTCAGCAGCGATTCGCTGTTGGAAATCCGGTTCATGAGGTATTTTCACGTAAACTCATGTGACACTCATATATCGAGCTTCGTTGTCCTTGTCGAGTGGTTATAAACTGTTTTTTGTGCAATATTTAGCTCTCAATATTTTATCGACAGCGTCAGAATCTCTCTCCAATAACAAATCCAACATTAAATTCGAGTAGACTTCATATGGAGTTCACGCCCTGAAGTGTTCCTCAAACCAAGATCGCTCGATTTATCGCCGTTGAACGATTTTTTGTGCGATTATGTGGCCATAAGATTAAATATATGCGTCTTCATGCTTCTTGAGAATCCCATAACCTAACCTCACCTCCATCTTACAGTGGTTTCATTGGAAAATTCTAGCCCAAAAATACGTTACTGGCATTAGTGTCGAGGTATCTCACTTCAAAATCTTTTATAAACCTCAGTCAATTTTATTTTCTCGTTAAAGTGGTTACCCATTTGGCACCTTCAGCAATGCCCACAATCTCTGCATAGAATACAGAGTTGTAATCATTGAGTTTGAAGCTACCTTGGCAATTGGCGTGATCACAAAATAACCCTGCGCCTGTGCCTGCATCACATTTAGACCCATCAGTATAGATATGGATATCTTCATTGTTACTGGTGACTCTACCTTCCGTCCATTCTTCCTTGCTACTGAAGAAGTAGGTGACCTCTACTCAGCAAAAGGTTTCCGTTTCTCGGTCGCATCTTATGTTTAGCCCGAGTTCCGATATAATCTCGGGATATTACATTTTCACTGCCATTCAGCAGGCTGAATAAGTGTTCCCTCCATACACCAAGTATGCTCTGGACATCAGTCACCACATTGGTCCCTACCTGCTCCGGCCTTAAAACCTTCTGTTAGCCGCCACATCTTTTCATAGAATTTTCGAGCTTTACCCTCGTCGGCGAGCTTCTCAAGCTCATCATACTCACGCATTTCGGCCTCTATATTTTTCGTCTGCAAATGCTTCTTGCTTTCTTCGTCAGTTCTAGGTATCTATCCCACCCGCACGTGTTGTGGTCGATCGCAAGGCTGCTAAGTAGGCAGTCACTGCAGTTCGGTATTACTCATCTTACCAGCTCTTTTTCTGGCACTGCCGAAAACCAATGGTGTCCGTAAGTGAGGTAGGTAGGGAGTTTGAGATGCCGTTCCAAAGTTCCCTTATATCGAGTTGCTGATAAGTGCTCTCAGAAGTGCAAGTCGAGTAGAAAACCGTCCGGCTGTTTGTTGTGATTTTAGCATTTCGACGTCGAAACTTCCATATTTGTTGACAGGCGTTCTTTGATACTGATAGGCAGGTGCGTATCTTTGTTGTGACAATATAATGATCCGATTTAGATGTGGCGACAGCTTGATGGCCGTTTGGTGATGATTCGTCATGGAAGCTGAGTTTCCATACTTGTTATTTTTATATTCAGAGAAAAATGGCAGAGATAAATGATTGGACATTTATTTTAATATAAAGAGAAAGATTTGCCATTAATAACGGAAGCCAATATCAGCGAAAATCAGCTACGCTTACAGGACCGTATCGCAAAGTGGCTGCTGAATGCTCTCAACAGCTTCTCAAATTCTACCTTTGAGGTCTTAATCGACGTTGGCCTGTTGGTGTAGACCTCGCAAGGTGTTAAATCACAAGATCTCGATAGCCAATTGCGATCACCTCTTCGAGAGACAACACGGCCCGGAAACTTTTCCCTTAAAAGATCCATGATTTCGTTGCTTGTATGGCACGTGGTGCCATGTTATTGAAAGTAAATGTTGCCCAGATCAATACCATCCAGTTCCGGCCATAAAAAATCATTAATCATCTCTTGATAGCGCAGTTAATTCACCGTTACTTTTGCTCCAGCAAAAAGATAAGGCCCAATGACCCCGTTGGACCAGAAACAGGAGCAAACGGTTACACGTTGAGTATGGAAAGACTTTTCAACAATAAATCTTGGGTTTTCCGAGCCCTGTCGCATCTGTATGTTTATTGGCGTACCTATCGCGGTGGAAATGGGCCACATCAGTCAAGATGATTTCTATGAACGTCCGGATCATTTTCATGCATTTCAAGGACCCAATTAGCAAAGACCCGATGTTGTTGATGCTACACTTGAGTTCTTATGTTAACTGTACTTTAAATGCCTTAAGACCCAAGTCTTTATGCAAAATATGTTGTAATTCCAAGGAGCGACGAGGAATATACAAACCTGGATTTGCTTCAACAGTTTGGGCTAAAACAGATATTCTCAGCTGTTCTTGAGCGACTTGTTCCAAAAGCTCAATTTTTTCCACCGATTTCTTTACTTCGGTCCGACCATTTTTATGCTTCTTTACTTACTTACTTTACTGGCGTAGACACCGCTTACGCGATTATGGCCGAGTCAATACATTGTGCCATTCGTTTATTTTTTTCGCTGGTCCTTCTCTACCTGGTCCTTCCAACGGAGCGGAGGTCTTCGTCTTCCTCTGCTTCCACCGGCGCGTACTGTATCGAAAACTTTTAAAGCTGGAGTATTCTTATCCATCCGGATCACATGACCTAGCCAGCGTAGACGCAGAGCTAACGGTGCGGTTGTTAAGGCCAATTCATATATGAATTATTCAATATCAACGGCGTACGTTAGCAGCTGTACACTCTTATAGAAGATTGTACCTTCCTATTTAGCTCTGCAGCTCATACTCTTTTCTCCAGCATTAAATTAAAAAAGTCACACGATAAGGAATCACCCTGTCTGAAACCTTGTTTGGTATCGAACGGCTCGGAGAGGTCCTTCCCGATCCTGACTGCGCTTCTGGTGTTGTCTAGCGTCTGTTGACGTAGCCGTATAAGTTTTGCGGGGATACCAAATTCAGATATAGTGGGGTAAAGGCAGCTCCTTTTCGTGCTGTCGAAGGCGCCTTTAAAATCAACGAAAAGGTGGTGTGTCGATCCTCTTTTCGCGGGTCTTTTCCAAGACTTGGCATATGGTGAATATCTGGTCGTTGGTTGACTTACCAGGTCTTAAGTCACACTGATAAGGTCCAATCAGTTTGCTGACGGTGGGCTTTAGTCTTTCACACAATACGCTTGATAGGACCTTATACGAGTATGCGATATTAAGGAGGCTTGTCCCACGGTAACTGGCGCAATTTTTTGTGGATTGGGCAGAGTACCATACACTTAGATTCCAATCATCGAACATGCCTTCATCCGACCACATTTTGCAAAGTAGCTGATGCATACACCTGATCAGCTTTTCACCGCCTTACTTGAATAGCTCTACCGGTAGGCCGTCAGCCCCAGCTGCTTTGTTGTTTTTTAAGCGGGAAGTCGCTATTCGAACTTCGACATGGTCAGGTAGCGGAACGTCTGTTCCATTGTCATCGATTGGGAATTCGGGTTTACCATCTCCGGATACTCCATATTCACTGC
This sequence comes from Ceratitis rosa, assembly GCA_037013455.1. Taxonomy (NCBI): domain Eukaryota; kingdom Metazoa; phylum Arthropoda; class Insecta; order Diptera; family Tephritidae; genus Ceratitis; species Ceratitis rosa. The sequence goes on from JAWMAG010000054.1 coordinate 13,537,247, forward strand.
CGTTCAGCAGGCTGGAGAAGTGTTCCCTCGCTAAGTTTGGTATACTCTGATCATCCGTCACTAGATCACCTCTCTGTGTCCTACAAGAGTCTGCTCCGGTCACCATTTTTATAATGTATATATATAATTGGCGCTTTGTAACCGCTGAAGCGATTTTTTGGCCGAGCTCCTCCTCCAATTTGTGGTTTTGCGTCTTGATGTTTTTCCAACAAATGATAATTTTTAATTTAAATTAATTTTCCATACCTTTTGGATGTTGCTGGCACTGGGATATGAACCCGAGCCTTCCGAATGTCAGTATGCAATGCTAACCACTCGGTTATCGCGGCCGCATTTTTATAATGAGTTTTATTTTTATTACTGGCGTAGTTTATACAGTTCAAATGTCAAAAAATTACAGCTTTAAAAGTGACATTTACAGGAATAGCAGACTAATCAAAATATAACCTCTTGTTGGAAAACCCTTTATATGTTTTTTTTTTAATATACATATATACGTGGGTTGCTATATATATTTCTGGCCTAATAATGAAAATACGAATATTTATCAACGAAAATGGTTGTTTTTTTGTTGTTTTTTTTTTGGATTTGGCTTGTCTTGGAAGACCCACACGGTCGATTGCTGTTTTGTTTCGGGCTCATACGCATAGATCCATGATTCGTCACCTGTGGTGATCTTATAAACGTCTTTTGAAGCACCGCGAACGTATTTTTTCAGCATTTCTTTACACCAATCCACACGAGCCTTTTTTTTGAGCGATTGTCAAATTGTGCGGGATCCAACGAGAACAAACCTTTTTTACGGCCAGGTGTTCATGCAATATCGAATGTATGCTGGGGGTAGAAATGCATAGGCATGCCTCTATCTGAAAGTATGTTACATGACGGTCTTGCATTATTAGTTCAGGTACGGCATCGATGTTTTCTGGCACAACGGCTGTTTTTGGACGACCTTCACGGAATTCGTCTTTGAGCGAGCGTCGGCCACGATTGAATTCGTTGTACCAGTTTTTCACAGTGCTATAGGATGGTGCTTCATAGCCATACAAAGATTTTAGTTCATCGATGCACTCTTGTCGTGATAGTCCACGTCGAAAGTTGTGAAAAATGATCGCACGAAAATGTTCATGAGTTAATTCCATTTTTTGGACGAGATGAATTTTTTAATTCCCTGTAAATAAAACAATTCACGATTAAATGACAAAACATTCTGAGTGATGTTATGCTAAAACATGTCAAACTTTCCAATGGAAATGTCAGATTGCACCTGGCAACACTTAGTGTTGCCTAGGCCAGACCTATATATAGCAGCCTACGTATAGGTATATTAATAAAAAATCATTTTCCTTCAGTTTCAACTGTACATAATTAATTTTTATTCGTTATATTTTTTTATTTTTTATATATATTTATTTGCTGTGGACATGAAATTATTACATTTTCGTTTTCAAAGTTATTCTATCAATTTTTTTTTAATATAATTTTTAATTTTTGTGCAAATAGAGGAGTGTGGCGAAATAATTTAAAGAAATTTCAACGGTATTTATAAACACCGTAGAAAATATTACACATTAAATTGTTTAAAAAAAAAAAATTAATAAATAAATAATGGCTTAGTTCCCATATCGATACAACTTTATTGTGTTAAAATAAATAAATTATAAAAAAATCATAAAATGAATTAAATTGCAGCACATTTTGTTTAAATTAATTTTTAATTTTATTAGCTTTAATACGCTTACAGGGTTAAATAAATAATTCTATGTTAACATTTGTGAAAATAAAAATAAAAAAAATTAAATACGACCGACGCAGTTTTTTAGTATTGATATTTAGCATTTAGCGATCTGTGCATTATTATTTTTTTTTTGATAATATTTATATATACTTTTCATTTTAAATACACACTTATATATATTTATATTAAGAATAATAAAACTATTTGCTAAAAATATTTTTCAATATTTTTATAAATTAATTATTATCATTTTTATATTTTTTTTTTGGTTTTTTTTTAATTTTTCTTTTTTTTATTTTACGTTATTCCATATACTTGTGTTTGCTCACAGTGTACATACCACAAGTACATGTACATACATATATATTTAAGTACATAAATTTAATTTAAATATTTAATACTTTTATTGTGCGGTGTGTTAAACATTATTGCTTTTTCATACATTTGATTTTGGTTGCCATTTATTTACGAGTATTTTTATGTATTATGTTGTTATGTTTTTTGTATTTAGTTGTGTCATATGATATTTTTTTATAGGTTATATATAATATATATATTTTTTTAAATTACTTAGGTAATTTCTTGGCGCATTGTTTATTGTTCTTGTTCTATTTGTTAATTCACATATTTATTTTTATTTTACTAAGTTTTCTGTTTTCTATGCTTGCTATGTGGTATGTAGGATCTGCATGTGATTGGATTAAATATACAAAAAATGTTTGTGTAAATACTTAGTTATGGCATAATGTATGGCATGAAATTTGTTTGCTTGAAGGTGTGCAAAAAACAATATTTCATAACAGTTTTATATATATATATAATTAAATAATAAAAATATATATATAAAAATAAAGAACAAAAAATGTTTTTAAATGCGTAAATCAACTATTTTTTCCAAGTTCCAAAATTATTTTAACTGTGACAAAAGCTGCCTTTTGAGCTTTCGAAAGCGCTGGTCCGCTAAGCTTTATATTATACACTTCTTGCATTAAGCAAATGTTGGCATTTTAAATTAAAATTGCAAAAGCTCTAAAAGCTCATTTTCACTTCTAAATTTTTTATTATTTTCTTTTCTTCTTGACTTAATGGACTTTTAAAAGCTCAAACATCTCCAATTGATTTAAAAAAAAATTTTATTTTCATTCAGCTGCGTAAATATATGTTTATTGTAGGTGCAAAAGCTCAAACAGTTATTAAAAGCACAAAGAACTGAGCTTACAAGCTTTCAACATAACCTTTAAAAAAATTCCATATTTTTATTCATGACCGTTACATTAATGAATAACATATTTTTCGAAAATTTATAAGATTATACAAATCATAAAAAATATAAACTAATATTAGCACTTTAGATTTAAACTTAAAAAAAAAATTTCAGAATACCATTTAACTTTTTTTTGAAAGTAAAGCCGTCGTTTAAGCCCTTAATTCTTTGTTATTATGTGGTGCAGAAATTGTTATTGTATTAAGACAATGATGATATTTTGAGAGCTTTCGAAAGTTGTAGGCAAGCTTTTATATATGAAGAAGTATGGTAAAATTTAGTTATGTATTTGAAAAATATTATTTGTTTTGCTTCATTGTAACATTAAAATAATAATTTTTTCTCAATTCAATTCGAAAGCTTAAATAGACCATTTTGATTTTTGGTGGAAGCTTTTGCGAACCCTTTTGGTTTTTTGTTTAAGACAATACATTTTTACGCCAGCTTAATAAGCTTTTAAAAGTTACGGCAAGCTTCTCATGTATACAAAATATTTTCCAAGATTTTATGTGCTTTTGTCATGTAAACTTTCTTACGAGCTTAAGAGCTTTTTCGATTTTTAATTTATATTTTAAGCGCTAACTGAAACAATATCTCATTTTGGTTACTTTTTTGTGTATTTTCAAATAAAATTATATTGTTAAATATGAAAAGCTTTCGAAATATACAAATAAAAACAATATTTATTATTTAATAAACATACATGTTTAATGAATATTTTTAGCAATATTTTACAAATGTGAGAAATGAATATTAATACAATATCTGCCCAAAAGTCTAGATACATAAATGTAATAAAATTATTTTCATTTTTATAAACATTAATTTTATAAAATTGTGAATTTAAAAAAAATAATAATTAAATATAAAAATATATTAAATAAATATTTGTGGAAATTTTAAAGTATAAAAAATAGCACATATTATTGCCACTTTTGAACTTACATTTTTACAAAAATTATAATAAAATAAAACTAAATAAAATATTAAGAAAATTTATTTTATATTTATTTTTTACACAGCGAAAAAAAATTATTACGCTTATTTAGATGCAAATATGAAGCACACATAGATAACATATACACATATACATATATGTATGTATGTATGCAAATATGCTTGTGTTAATCAGTTTATTCGATTTTGCGTGCATTTATGGTAAGTGGTTTTGCCTTAAGAACTATTTCAAATTATCATTATCAGTATTATTAAGTTTTATTTTTTTATAATTATTATAAATACAAATACATTTAAAATATGCGTATGTTTATGTATGTGTGTGTGTGTGTGTGTGTGGAAGTGTGAGAGTTTTAATTTGATTTCTTATGATATTTTTCAATTTACTGACACGTTCGCGCACGTCGCTGAAAGCGTTTCATACGTCTATACCATTCATCCTTCCATTCGATCACAATGGAACGCGGACCGATGCCAAGATAGCCCGGTGGCGATTCCGAATCTTTGCCCAGTATCAGATAGGAGCTGTGTAGGAGAAACAACAACAACAACAACAACAAAATTAACAATAAAAATAATGTATAAAAATATTTTTTTTAAATATTTTCTATCATTTTCACTTTATTTTTTATCTTCCCCATTCCACTCACCGATTCATTTTGATTCTGGGACAACGACATTCTAGATTCTTAATCGGTATGATCCAAGTCAAAGGTCCCCGTTTTAGGATTGTATTCGTTGTTGCGTACTCGAGCGGTGTACGCTTGAAGATCGCCTGTATTTGTATATCGTATTTGACCGTTTCGGGTGTGTTGGCTTCCATTGTTTCCATTTCGTCTTCGGGATCCGTTTGTTGATTTTCTTTGGTGTACTGTTCGCTGCTGCTCGTTACTTCGGTACTCGCTTCGCGCCCAATCACTTTCGCCATTATTGCTAAAGTAAAAGAGAGATATCGTTACGGATTGTGTAAATTATGGTGATATATGAAAGAAATAAAGAGTTCTTTCTAACACCTAAAATAATTCTCAGATGCCCAGCGATTTCCGATCTGTGCTTCTCTACGTATTTTTACTAGAGTGAATTATTTTAAAACCATATATAGTAATATAGTAACTTTTAAGCTTTATATGCTTTCAAAGCTTTATTAACTTTAATTTGAAAAAAAAAAACGAAATACTTACCGTAATCTCTTTTGCAGAATTTGTTGAGGTTTAACCTTTTTGTGCTTATTTTGCATCTTTCGCATTCTGCAAATAAAAACGACCATTTATTATTTAGTTAAGAATATACAGAAAGTTTAACAAAACAAAAAGCAAAAGCATTTTCATCTTTGCTTAGAAAATACATTGGAAATTAACTTAAAAGTATATACGTATTTAATATTCAATAATTTAATTTAATTTTAAATTTTATCTTCGCAAGTCAGTAATTTGATTAATTTACTCTGTTTTCTTTTTATTTTAATTATTTTATTATTTATTTACTTATTTTTATTAATTTTTAATTCTATTTATAGATTTTTATTAAATTTTTTTACAAATATAATTATTTAAGTAATTTATTTAATTTTATTTGGATTTATTAATTTAATTCTTTACTTTATTTTTATTAAATTTTTGAATTATAATATTTCAGTAAATTATATTTTACCTTAATTTTAATTCAATCTTAATTTATTTCATTTTAATTTTACTACATTTTATTTATCTCATTATTTATTTATATAATTAAATTAAACTTGTGTTTCTATTTCGTTTTAATTATTTTATTTTAATTTATTTTATTTCATTTTATCTTATATTATTTCATTTTATTCTATTTAATTTATTTGATTTAACTTTATTTTATTTTGTTACAATTTGCTTTAGTTTATTTTATTTCATGTTATTTAATTTAATTTAATTTTAACTTTAATCTATTCTGATCATCTCATTTCATTTTATTTTATTATTTTATTTCATTTTATCTTATTTGATTTAATTTAATTTAATTTAGCTTATATTTATCTTATTTTATTTTTTTTTTATTTGATCTTATTTTATTTTATTTTATTTTATTCTATTCTATTTTATTTTATTTTATTTTATTTTATTTTATTTTATTTTATTTTATATTACTTTACTGTATTTAACTTAATTTAATTTATTTTATTTAATTGCTTTTATTTTAATTTAATTTTATTTCATTTCATTTTATTTTATTTTATTTTATTTTATTTTATATTATTTCATTAATTTAATTTAATTTAATTTTATTATATTTAATTTAATTTAATTTAATTTAAATAAATTCAATAACATTTCATTTCATTTTATTTTATTTCATTTTACTTTATTATATTTTATGTTATGCTATTTTATTTTGTTTTTTAATATTATTTTATTTTAGTTTATTTTATTTTATTCTATTCTATTTTATTTTATTTTATATTACTTTATTTTATTTAATTTAATTTAACTTAATTTGATTTAATTCAATTCAAATTTATTTTATTTTGTTTTGTTTTGTTGTCTTTTATTTTTATTTTAATTTTATGTTATTTTATTTTATTTTAATTTTATTTTAATTTATTTTATTTTATTTTATTTTATTTTATTTTATTTTATTTTATTTTATTTTATTTTATTTTATTTTATTTTATTTTATTTTATTTTATTTTATTTTATTTTATTTTATTTCATTTTATTTTATTTTATTTTATTTTATTTTATTTTATTTTATTTTATTTTATTTTATTTGATTTTATTTTATTTTATTTTATTTTATTTTATTTTATTTTATTTTATTTTATTTTATATCACTTTATTTAATTTAATTTAACTTAATTTGATTTAATTCAATTCAATTTAATTTTATTTTGTTTTCTTTTATTTTAATTTTATTTTATTTTATTATATTTCATTTTGTTTTATTTTATTTTCAATTCAATTTAATTTAATGTTATTTGGTTTTATTTTATTTTCTTTTATTTTATTTTATTTTATTTTTATTTTATTTTATTTTATTTTACTTTATTTTATTTTATTTTATTTTATTTTATTTTATTTTATTTTATTTTATTTCATTTCATTTCATTTTATTTTATTTTATTTTATTTTATTTTACTTTATTTTATTTTATTTTATTTTATTATATTTTATTTTATTTTATTTTATTTTATTTTATTTTATTTTATTTTATTTTATTTTATTTTATTTTATTTTATTTTATTCTATTTTATTTTATTTTATTTTATTTTATTTTATTTTATTTTATTTTATTTTATTTTATTTTATTTCATTTCATTTCATTTCATTTATTTTATTTTATTTTATTTGATTTTAATTTATTTATCTTATTTTATTTTATTTCATTTTTTTAATTTTATTTTGTTTTTATTTCTTATTTTACTTTATTTTATGCTACATTATTTAGTTTCGAAATTATAATAACACATCCTGAACTTCGCAAAACTATTTATGCAAAGAAAAAACCAAAAATTCTCAAATAATTCAAATCAAGCCGATTCGACTCTTATAGCCGGCCAGCAGAAGAAATCAATCAATTGCCAATTGAGACATGTGGAAATGTTGCTGTACTAATTGCAACATTATAGAAACACAAAATGCAACAAACGTACACATCTGTATAGCTTTGCGGTTAAAGCGTACAACAAATAAAAGTAAAAATTTAACAAAAAATGTTAAATGGCAAAAATAAATACAAATTGTATTTTAAATTTAAATACAATTCAATTACCAATGCCAATTAGCTCGAGGGCTAGATCAGCGGTAATGTGTCTGCAACAGACAGCTTTCCGCTTTTTTGCATTCTTTTTTCTTTTTTTTAATTTTTTTTTTTAATTTTCATGTTTTGTTTTTAGTGAAAGAAAGGGTGATTTTGTTGGAAGCAATTTATAACATTAGCCACAATAGCCGAGTAGTACTGCGTACAAAATTATAAAAAATTTAATTTAAATTATATATACATACCTATATTATAACCTAACCAATACCTAACTTGTCTTTGATATTTAAGAATTAATATATATTTCGCTAAAATAAAAAGTGGAAATAATCTGGGAGGGTTTTATGAAATGACCAAAAATTTGGAAATTTAATGCATAAACGTTGAAGCCGTGACTAGAGTGTGCTCGTGGGCAAATTCATCTTGTAAAAAGTGGAAATGGTAGTGAAGTGAAAATGACAACTATGACGGTAACACTTAACATGTAAGTAAAATATAGAAATAAGTTGTGTATAGTGATATTATACGATGTATATAAGGATTTGAATGTTTTCCGTTTAAATCAGGCGTGGAATAAATAAATATATATTTGGTGGCTTGTAATGGCTGAAGCGATTTTTAGCCAAGCTCCTCTTCAAATTTGTGGTTTTGTGTCTTGATGAAGCGACCTACAGTTTATCATAGGTCAACGGCTGATGAATTTTTATGTTGAGCTTTTATTTCAAGTCGAAAATACACTCGGAGGGCTTAACATTTTCAGCCGAGGGGACACCGTTGGTCTAGCTAGGACTCAAATCATGGCCTTCAGAATGGCAGTACGCAATGCTAACTACTCAACTTTTGCGGCCGTCATTTTAGAGTGCACCTTTAAATACAACGTTTTCCAATAAGAGGTGTTATTTTGATATTCCAGAAAAATGGTATTTTTCGAGATAAATGAACGGTTATTTATTTCAATGTAAAAAAAAATATATGCCACTACTAATGGAAACCAAAATCAACCAAATAGCTGCCACGGCTACGTTTACAGTACCGTGTACTTTTTAGGAGATTTTTCATTACTAAATCGTAAAGTGGCTGCTGTATGCCCTCGAAAGTTTCACGAATTTCATGTTTGTGGTCTTGAATCGACGTTAGCCTGTTGGCGTAGACCTTATCTTTCACGTAGACTTTAAGGAAAAAGTCGCAAGGTGTTAAATTACAAAATCTCGGAGGCGAATTGCGATAAATTCTTTGAGAGTTACCACGGACCGGAAACTTTTCCTTTAAAAAATCGCTGGTTACGTTGCTTGTGTGACACGTCGTGTCGTCTTGTTGAAAGTAAACCTTGTCCAGATCAAAACTAACCAATTCCGACTATAAAAAATCATGAATCATCTCTCGATAGCTGAATCCATTCACCGTAACTCCAGCCTCATTGTCGAAAAAGTAAGGTCCAATGATCCCGCCGGACCATAAACCGCACTAAAAAGTTACACGTTGAGGATGGAAAGGCTTTTCAACAATAAATCTAAGGTTTTCCGAGCCCCAGAGGCGAAAGTTTTGTTTATTGACGTAGCCATCGCGGTGGAAATGGGTCTCATCGGTCAAGATAATTTTTTGATGTAATTTTTATAGTGAATTTTAATAATTTTAATGCATTGAGCAGTAAAAATAGTCGATAAATTATTAGAGACACCAATTTTTAGAAAGTAGAAATACTTTTTATTTGGAAGAATTCAATTTAAGAAAAAAATCCTAAGACTATTACACTGTCCAACTGACTCCTTAAAAGAAAAGCTCTAAAAGTGTATCTATGCAAATGAGCATTTAATTTGGTATCAATTTTTATTTATTTATTTTTTCAACTTTTTCAAACACTTGTGCCTAAATATGTATGTACCTATGTAAATATGTCCAGATACTTTTTAAATGACTCACTTAGCACACACGTCCACTGACATTTTCCAAAGTTGAATGGCAAGCAATTCGGGCGAGAAAATTGAATTGTACGCGTTGATAGGCTGTGTCGACGCTAATTCTAAAAAAAAATGCCGATGCAGGTATATACAAACATATGTACATATGTATATACAGTTGTTGAAATAAGCGTGCATATGCAGATGTGCAACATTTTGGGGCGGACAGGAACGTCAACATACAATAGTATGTGTCAAGCTGCGACACTTAGTATGCGCGCGGGTCTGTTGTAACGCCCCCCTGAACTTTACTCGTTAGTTTTTATTTTTTTTTGTTTTTTTTTTTGGTTTCGTTATGTGGCAGGCGTTGAAAATTCCCAATAAAGCGCCGATATTCATGAAGTGATGCCAATTTAGGTGATTGTTTTTTTTGTTTTGTTTTATTTTGTTTTGATTTTGGTAAATAGCGGGCACACGCTGGTGCACTACACAGATGATTTTTGTTCTAATTTCGGCGTTTTTTTTTCTGTTGTATATATATTGTTTTTGTTATTTTCTTGGTACTATTGCTCTAAATCTGTAATTTTTTTTTTTTTCTTTTTTTTTTTTTTTGGTGGAAGCTTTAACGCAGACATACTTTGGTTGTGAGTCAATAAATAGGGCAATTTATTGATCTAATCGGGATGCGTTTAATTGTGAGGAAAGATAAAAATCAACAACAGTTAACAACAGTTTAAGAAATGATTGGTCTTTTAGGCATACGTATAGATGACTGGGCGGGCGGCGCAAAAGCAACAATAAACAAATATTTACGGCACAAAAAACCATAAATTTTCATGTTTTTTTTGTTTTCATTTTATATACATATATATAATATAATGGGCACGTGTGTATGTAAATGATTTTACAGTCTCTACTCTCTAAGTGTATTGCATTAGTTAATTTGTGTAATAAAATCACATTCTAATTGCTGAAAGCTCTTAAGTTTTGCAGTTAAATAAATATTTGGTAAATTTGAGTGCCTCTCTCTTTGTGGTGGAAAGTGTTTGTGCTACAATTTATAGGATTTACAAGGAAAGTATTGTTGAAAATTTGAATTTTTCTAAGAAATTGTGCTGCCTTTAGTTTTAGGTGAGATTTTAATTTTAGGTGGATGTATAAATTTTTAGTTTTCTTTTTTTTTTTACATCAAAAGCACTCATTGTGATGGATTAGTTGAAATAATTTGTAAATTTTATGCAATATTTTGTAAAAAGAATAAAATTCTCACAAACCAAAAAACCTTAAATAAACTTTCGGAAATCATTTGAAAACTCCTTGTGCTAAAAATCAAGTGAATTTTCGACACACATTAGACGCAATCGGAAAGAATTTTAATCATTTACTTTATTATTCCCAAAATTAAACAAGCACTAAATAGCTTATGTAATGCTTACACAATATTGTATTTGTTAATAAAATCATGGAAAATGTTCAAAAAAAGCCGCTGAACTAAGTGTTAATCACCTAGATTTATGGTATGAACGAGTGAGTGATTTGCTTAGTTGAAAGCTTTAGTTTAGCAGCGAAAACTTCAAGGGAAGCAATTAAAGTTGAATTAGATTTTCCAGCTTCTCATTGAAATTTTAAGCACCTCAAAACTTGTTGAAGTATTGAGGTTATTTTAATTTTGAAATTTGTGGTTGGAAATTATGTAAAAAAAACATTGTACGCGCCTTCATAAGGAGCCTTCGCAAGGCCCAGATCAGGTATCTAATCTATTCTGAACTGTTGGTTGTTGTTGTTGTTGTTGTTGTCGTTGTCATTGTTGCAGCGGTTCCTTAACCCCACTCAGGGCAGGCTTTATCAATCTAATTCGTCGAGGTCATCTAAAGGGAAGTCCAGGAAACGTGCTGTTTCGACGGGATTGGACCAAAGGGGGGGTTAGATCTCGGTTTACGGGAGCATGTGAAGAGGTGTTTAGTGTCGTGCGAAGACTCTCAAGTGTCTCAAGAATTTTTGCAACGAGCCTAGTGCTCTAAAAAAAACATATTGCCATAAACTTGTTTTTACAATTTATTTTATTTTTTTTAAGGAACAAAAATCATGCTTTAAAAACTTTTGAGCTTCTTCTGCTTTAACTTGCAGATATTTATTAAAATAATTATCCAACTTACAGCTTAAATAATTCCATTGCCCATTAAAAAATATGTAAATATTAAAATTGCGAAAATCATAACCGAAAAAGGGGTAAAAAGTAAGTGGACTCCGTGGACAGCACTAACTATTTTCCTTTCTCACATAAATTCTAAACGCCCTCGTCATTACAACTTTCAAAAGCGCAGTCACACAGAAGAAAAGGAAACGACATGAATATATTTATTGTAAGTAAAATGCCGTCAGCTGTGTGTGGTTATCCTCAAGAGGGTGCAGGCAGAACTAAGGAAGTTAGCAAAGAGACTCATGTTGCTGGACAACATTTGGAGCGAAATTAATGTAAATGCAGTAAAAAGCTTAAGATATTTATAATTTTTAAGTGAATTACATAGATATATGCGTGTGCTTAATATTTTTTGTGACATGCTCACTTTTGAGCATAGCGGAACTAACGTTAAAAATTTATATACCCTTATTTACGGGCGGCTAGAGTTTTCAAAGCATTGTCGCTTTCATTTTCATTTCATTGTCTGTTTGCCACACCAAAAAAAAAAAACAACAAAAAAAACCAACAACTTACCCGCAAGCGACAAAAGATAATCGTTGCAGTTTCTGAAAAGCAATTAACGGTATTAAAGTGCAATTCTAGCTATTTGTCTGCATTTTTTAGTGCAACCCAAAAAAACAAAAAAAAAAAAAAAATTGTGGAAAGTTTTAAAATTTATCTCACTTTCATATTTATTTTCCCTTGCCACTGTGTTGAAAAGTTTTGCCTTGTGGCCGTATGCCAATAGTATGCTTGCAAACTATAATTTACTCTCCATCTAGCTTTTCATCTTAAGTATTTTTCGCCCCTTAAGTGGTTTGCTAAATTTATTAAGTGTTATATTCTTAAGTTTCCCACAACTAATGTTTGTTTGGAAAATTTTCTTATAATAATAAATATTTGCTGCTGCTCTGAATGCGCTTTTGCATGCTTTTTTGCATAAGTTGAAAATAATCGCTCCAGCCGCAGCCAAAGTGTCTAAGCTAACCGCATAACTGCATAATTCATAGCTAAAAAATGCAACTTGTTATCTCACACTCCACTTGCGCACACACTTCTATTCTCTGTGTTACTCGTATACGCTCTCCATGGACATTGGTGTATGACTTTGTTTTGGAGGACCTTTTCATGTCCAGCAGACATGAAACATTTCATTTTGAATGTTGTTTTTTTTGCTATTTACTATTCTACCATTTTTGTTTGTCTTTGCCTTTGTGCCACTGTGCTGCTGTGTTGCTGTTCTACTTTCCTCGCTAACTCCTGTCGTGTCGTTTATTTTGCATTTAGGAAGTTGACTGTTGCAGTACTCAGTGCTCTCATTTCACTCACTCACTCACTCACTCACTCACTTTTAAAGTTTACTAACAAATATTTTTTACTTTTGTTGATTTTTCTTTGTAGTGTAAATAAACCAAATGGAGTTTGTTTTTCATTAGCAAGAAGATTATTCATGTGACGAGTTGGATTTTTTTTTGTGTTGCTGCCAAAGTGAATATTTTACTTTTTGAAAGGGTAAGTAAATTGGAATAAGTAAGTTATTGTAGGATTTTTAGTTTAAGAATATACATATGTACTCGTATATAAATCAGAAGTGGAATAAAGTTTTTTTTTATATATTACAGTAAAATATAGTAAGTTGCTTTGACAAATTTTTAAAAAATTTGTTTTAGCTGAAATTGAAAATTGACCTAAATGTTAGCAGTCAAATTTGAACTGATTTAGACTATAGTGTATATTATTAAATATAATAAATGTATATATAATTAATATAATTTTACTATAAATCAGGAATGGAATAAAACTAATTTTCCAGGTTAATTGCTTTAACAAACCTTGAAACATTGCTTTCGCTAAAATCAAAAGTGGAATAAAGCTAGGATCAGTTTAAGAAATAAGCAAGAATTTGATAACTAAGAGCATAAACGTTGAAACTGTGAGTATAGTATTTTCTAGGACAGATGTCATTAAAGTCATCTTGTCTTGGGCGGCTACGGCGATAATTAGAAATACACATTTAAGTAAAGGACAGTAATAAGTTGCTTGCAGCGCTATTGTATTTAATTTAGAAGTGGAATAAAGTAATCTATTATAAGGAATATTATACATATTGAAGGTATAATTGTATGATAATTAAGATACCAGATAAATTGACCATGAACATCCCATTAGGACTTTAAATTACGAATATATCTGTCTAACCATTAAACACTTTCTTTCTTAACTTGCTATTATCATCATCATCCCCTTTGTTTATCCCAGAAGTTACTGAGTATTTTAGGTTATAAAGCAACATATTTAAGCGGCCTTTAGCAAGAGATTATTCTGTATCTGTTTGCCAACAGTTTCTTAAAAGTTTTCTAAAACAAATGTATATAATACACACATGTTTTTGTTGGCACTTGCTATGTATCCGTTTGATAAACATAACGTCACGCATGTTGGACAAAGTACAAGACTTAAAGCTTATTTTACTGAAGTTTAAAAATTAACAAAGTACACGAATACCCCTGGGATGATAACATGTATCCTTATAAAGCCAAGAAAAATGTTTACTAAAAATATGTTGTTTTTGTATCATATTTTGCTACAATATCTTTATTATCAAAATTTATCCATTAACGCTTTCGCCTCTTATTAATAAAATATCAACATTCAAAGCAGCCACCGTGCCAACAAAAAAAAAAAAAAATATGTCTTAAATATGTAAGTCTTAACAGTAGCAGCAGCTGAAAACTTTTTCTGGCCACAAGCCATCACCGCTAACTTTGCACAGTTTGTTTGCTTAAATAATTTTAGCGCCCTTTTGCTTACATTATTTTCAGTACACTGTGAACGCTATGTTCTACGAATATGTACAACACAATCTCTCTTATGTTGACTTTCCACGTTGTCTGTCTGCTGCACGTAATTTGTTTACATCTTGTGGATTTTCTATATAAAATTATTCAATTATGTTAGCAACTAAGTATTTCTTTTTATTGCTTTATAAGCGTGCATTGGGAAGGAGTGTATGAGGATAATCACTTTGACGTAGGTTTTTCCTTTTATTTATGGCTGCAAATATGTTTTTATTTTTATTTTTCTTCACGTCCCCTTAGCTCCCTTCCAGTAGGTAAATACAAACAAATAATTTTGTAAGTCAGAAGTTGCACAGCATGAAGTGACAGGAAATGAGGAAATCTTTATTTTATGGCTGTTATTAATTGCGTCCTCTTGAACAGCCAGTGCACTCCTGTCTACACGGCAGTCACACTAAATAGCTACATAGTGTAAGTACGAGTACTCGTACACGGTGGAAGTATGTATTTCTTTTTTGACTTTTGAGTTTCTTGTGTTGTTTGAAGGCCGTGTGAAAAGCTTCATCCCTTCAATCCACATACTCCTCTCTACACGATGCAAGCTGCTTATTATCCTTAGTGTTTAATACTAAAGATTTTTTAATTACACTCACACTTAGACGTAGTTGTATAATCGTATGTGTGACTATTTAAGTGCATTTTTATAAGTACTCCTTATATGTATAATATGCTTTCCTGCCTTCCACCTGCCAGCGCGTTGAGGTGTTATTAATGTCTGCATATTCCCTAATCTACCCCAATACTTGGCGCCCTCGCAAAGTTTTCTTTATTTTTACTATTCAAAGCTTACTACTCGACGAGTTCAATGAACTTTTAAGTGTCACAAGACGACAAGTGTTTTGTGTAGTCGACATTTAATAAATAAATATTATGTCTTTTTAATTTATATAAATATTAAGACAATAACATTATATATGCAATTAAATATCTATGTAAATTAAAGTTATGCAAACTAAATTTAAGTGAATTAAATAAGAATTTAATTGAGACGAAGTGAAATTGGTACAGAAAAGTTTTCTGAAATTGCAAACTCGCATCCTCCAAATTGGTGAAATTCCTTACCCTAGACATTGGAAGAGCTCTGGAGCATAAGGCATACGCTCTGGATGTCTTTCTAGACAAAAGTGAAGTATACAACAATGTCTACAAAGAAGAAATAGACTGAAAGCGGCCCGGGCAGAATCTGTCATCTTCCTATAGATTAAAAGTCTTCTGAGCCATTGGAAGATAAGCACGGAGTGAATTGTAACCAAACTGCACCGACTTGCTTCTAAAGGAATACTATGTCAACGATCCTGTGGTCACTTTTAACAAATTTACTTCTGAAAAAGTTTAAAGTGCCGGGCATATTCCTACAAACTTTTAAGGACAGAGAATGCTTTAAGAGTCATAGATCTAGGAGCAAAATTGGCTAACACAAACTTTAATCCAGATAAAATCCATTTTTTATGAAAAGGTACGAGATCCCTGCGAGGAAATATCCGATGCTCAGTTGGGTGGAATAACAATTAAAGAAAGCACATCTACTAATACTACGCCTGCTCTAACGGCGATACACGGTACACGGTACAAGTTACTCAAACGCGAAATCTACTGTAATATTGAAGGCGTGAATCGTCTGCTTGAACCTTCGGGAATACTTAAATGAGCGAGATAATGGTAGATAAAATGTATCACAAATAACTACCTTTCATCTGGGAAGGAAAACTTACTGCGCGGAGTTTTAAATCTTTTGGGTTATTACAGTATTTTTCAGGCGAATGTCTTCGCTGCAGCAAACCACATGAAAAACATGAAAAGAGCTAAGATCTCTCATATCTGTTGTGTTTGCTGGGTTCGAGGCCACAAGAGCATTGTGAAGAGTCATTACCAGGTGATGATATTGCCAAAAGCGCTAACCGTCTGCGAATAAACTGGTACACGAAAGTCGTTCAAGACTGTATAATGGTATTACAGCTCTCTCAGTGGAAGACGAATCAAAGTTAAATGGATTGCCTTAAGGGCATGCAAAGTCCTAAACCTTATGTGCAATGCCAGCGAAGGAAACCGGACTCATATATTGCTTACGTGGTCTCAAGATAACTACAAAAGGGTTGTGGTCTGTCATTATGCTGTAAGTAGTAGGGACAGATGAAGTAAGTGTAGGGAGGCAAGCATTATCTAGAACATGCCTTAGGCACCAAGGAGCTTAACTAATCAAGAAACTTGAGGAATTTTCAAAGGTAGATATTAAGGCGCGCTAAATTTGGAAAATATCGTTGAAGTTCTACGTGGCGTGAGTCTTGTACTACGCAGTAAGGTAGTTCAACTCTTTAGGGTTTTTTAAGCTGAGACCACCTGCTAAGTTTTGTATTAGCGAGATACTTGACGGAGTCGGATAATGGTATTACCCCTTGGTTTATGTAGGTATAATATATAATTGGCGCTTTGTAACCGCTGAAGCGATTTTCGGCCGAGCTCCTCCTCCAATTTGTGGTTTTGCGTCTTGATGTTTTTCCAACAAATGGAGGGACGGCTGATGGTTTTTTTTTACGAGGAGCCTTTATTTCATTTCCGAAATACACTCGGAGAGTTGGACATTGCCTGCCGAGGAGCGACCGCAATTAGAAAATATAACTTAATTTTTTATTTAAATTAATTTATTTTGGATGTTGGTGGCACCGGGATTTGAACCCGAGCCTTCCGAATGTCAGTACGCAATGCTAACCATTCGGCTACCCCTTGGTTTAGTGGGGTTAAAATTAGCATTTTTTGTTTTTCCCGTGAAGAGATAATCCTTGGACTTACAGTGAGTCTTGTCTCTCCGTCTAATTGGCTGAAATATCAAGGAAGACAAGTCTGCAAAGTAAACTTTTCAGACCAGCGTAAGATAGGTAGGATATACTTTAAGTATATCGAGGTCAAGTTTGATTAAGTAAGAGTTTAGTCTTCTATAGTAGCCAGACATTAGTTATGGCAGTATTATTTGGATGACGTGATGCGACTCGAACCTTATGACCGCTACGGATCGGGAATGCCGACACCATGCACGAGCAGAGTGTTAATAATGATGACGACAGATTCTCTGTGAATGGCGTTACGGTCCTGCCGTTAGACCGTACTCTGCACCGGTTCTGTGATATGATGCTGACGAAGCACGAGAATAATCGGTGATCCACAGAAGTGGGCAGCTATGAGAGTGTCAAATGTTAATTCCTTCATATCCAAAGAATAAGTTCTGCTCGATCAAACGAGGAAATTGACTTGACCTACTTGTTTTTGAGATTTATATCTTAGAATACACTTGCTACAACAACCTAAATATTTAAGTGGCTGAAAGAAATATTCAAGAATCAATTTAAATGGATTAGTAAAGAAAGAGGAAAATTAGTTAACTAAGCACAGTACAAGATAAGCCAACCTTAAACAACACACAGAAAAGACATAGAGAAATCCCTCAAGCCAAAACAACATCAAAAACAAAAAACAAAAAAAACAACACCAACCAAAAAATGATAAAAAGCGAACACTTACTTACCCCTCCCACCTTCAGTGCGATAAGGTGCATTGGTATCATGTGGATCCGGTTCGGGTGCAGTATTCTGTGTATCCAACATATTCGCTTTGCGTGCAGGAATCTCTGTGTGGTGAGAAGAAGGAATACAAATATAATATGAACAAAATTAGCCTAAAAAAGATAAGGTAAAAATTGACTGTACGCAAGAATATGAAAAGTGAAATGGAAAAAAATTTAATAAAAAAGCAACTCACTGATGCATGGCGCAATGTGTGAACGACTCTGTTGATAGCCACGCGCGCAACGATTACAGGTGAGACCAGTCACACCATCCTTACAGGGGCACTGGCCGGAGGTGTTGTTGCAAGTTTTGCCCGATGAGCCAATGGGATGACATTCACAGGCTGCAATGAAAGCGAATAAGAAAAGGAATATTTATTAAAAAATAAACAACAAACGAAGTGAAATAAATGATAAAATCTTAATGCAAACAGACGTGGATGGGAAAATGTTACGCTTATGTAAATATGTACTCATATACACACATACACGTGTACTCATGTATGTATGAAACCGTATGTGTCCTTGTGCATGCATTTAGTTCTTGAATTTATGCGCTACTTCACACAAAATAACGGCAATCTTAATGTGCATCTAAAAGATGCAGCTCCCGAGAAGGCTAAATAAAAATTTATTTTCTTTTTAATTTTTTTTTTTTAATTAATTTTACTTTATTTGAGATTCAATCAGTTGAAATTAGCTTTGTCTCGTTTCAAAAGTTGCTCCGGCTGCGTTGAATGCACGTTGGTGTTTGGCAAAAACAACAATAAAGTGTATGCAATTTGCATTTTGGTGGTCAACAATCGAATCCAACGCTATGAAAACGCCAATGAAGCGCAAACAATTGAAGATGATAAGCTGAACTAATGGCATTGAGTGGGAGAGAGAGAGAGAGGGTAAGGGAAAGAGAGTATAAAGTGGCATCGCCGTGTTTGGCTGTTGAACTGTTCAAGTGGTTCTGTAAACGTAAAGGGTGGTTAAATTTTCAAGGGCCGATGTTGATTTTGAATAAAACACAAACTATTTAGGAAATTATTGAAATTTTATTTTATTATGATATATTGGTATTACTCAATTATGTATGTAACAAAATATCGGCCAAATGAGCGCCGCGACCTCGGCGGCACACCTCCATACGATGGTCCAAATTTTCGATGACGCTGAGGCATAATGGAGTTTCTATGCCGTTAATGTGCCGAATTATCTCATCCTTTAGCTCTTGAATTGTTGCTGGCTTATCGACGTACACCTTTTCTTTCAAATAACCCCAGAGAAAAAAGTCCAACGGTGTCAAATCACATGATCTTGGGGGCCAATTGACATCGCCATTACGTGAGATAACACGGCCATTGAATTTGTTGCGCAAAAGAGCCATTGTTTCGTTAGCTGTGTGGCAAGTGGCACCGTCCTGCTGAAACCACATATCGTCCACATCCATATCTTCCAATTGTGGCCATAAAAAATTCGTTATCATCTCACGATAGCGAACACCATTCACAGTAATTGCCTGACCGGCCTCATTTTGGAAAAAATACGGCCCGATGATGCCGCCAGCCCATAAACCGCACCAAACAGTCACTATTTGTGGATGCATTGGTTTTTCGACAATCACTCTTGGATTCTCATTCGCCCAAATGCGGCAAATCTGTTTATTGACGAATCCACTGAGGTGAAAATGTGCCTCATCACTGAAGATGATTTTCTTCGAAAATTTTCATAATAAGTATGGATAACTTTAACACGTTGTTGGATTGTGTATCTCTCCATGGTTCAAATTGAGTAAGTCTGAAATAGAGAAATGTCAAATTAAATTCGGGAAAAAACTTGGCGTTTAGGTGTGGTTCACATTCAACATCGGCCCTTACAATATAACCCCCCTTTATATAACCAATACAACACAAACAAAAATTATTTTGCGGTAAGCGGCAGATTTTAGGGAGGGTTATCCATTTTGCGGTCTCGAAAGTGGACCTAAAGAAAAAGCATTCAAAATATTTTTTTCATGAAATTCAGTTTTTTATTATAAAGTTTGGCATTATAAGTGCAACACTACATCATTCAAATGTATATATAATTGGCGCTCTGTAACTCCTGAAGCGATTTTCGGCCGAGCTTCTCCTCCAATTTGTGATTTTTGCGTCTTGATGTATTTGATGGTTTTTTTACGAGGAGCCTTTTATTTCATGCCCGAAATACACTCGGGGCGGTGGACACTCCCTGGTAATGGGCAACCGTAATTAGAAAATTTAACTAAATTTTTGTTTAAATTAATTTTCCATAACTTTTGGATGTTGGTGGCACCGGAATGTGAACCCGAGCCTTCCGAATGTCAGTATTCAATGCTAACCACTCGGCTACCGCGGCCGCCATTCATCATCATTCAAACGACCGCCTCACAAATTTTCGCACTGTCCGTTTAAGGTGATTTTCGCCCGCTTTTTGATATTGAAAACAAAAAAAGTTGAACGGTGGCAAATCGGACGATCTCGGTGTCCAATTGACATCGCAACGACAATAGATTATGCGACCGGGAAATTTGTCTCGCCTTGTTGAAACCATAAATTGACCAAATGGTTTTCTTTAACTGCAGGCCAAAAAAGTTGCTTATCATACGACTGACGATTGTCGTGTCCAAAAAAGTATGGTCCAATCCCACCTTCGGACGAAAGAACGCACGAGACAGTAAGTTTTTTCGGTGTAATGAACTCTCTTCAATGAATTGAGGATTCTCGGAGCCCTAAATGCGTATCGCCGTCTAGTGTTTGTTGTTCAGATGGCTTCAATTGCTTTGTAAGCTGGACTTTATATGGGTGTAGATGTAAGTCCAAGTGTAAAATCCGCCATAATGTGTCGTACGAAAGTATCAGGTATTAAGAACATCGAGAAATATACATATTCGGGTCTGCGGCTAAACTTTTACTTAAAGTAGCGATGTTAGAGGTGAAACGAGCAAAACGGTGATGCACAGACTTCACAATATCTATAATCGATACAGTCTCTTCAAACTTCTTAATATTTGAAACTGGAACTTTTACCTTAAAAGATCCATGGTTTCCTTGTGTGATATGTAGCGACGTCTTGTTGAAAGTAAACGTTGTTCAGATCAATACTATCCAATTCCAGCCATAAAAAATCATGAATCATCTCTCGATAGCGCAATCGATTCACCATCAGTGTTGCTCCAGCGTTATTTTCGAAAAAGTAAGGTCCAATAACCCCGCCGGACCATTGGAGAGGCTTTTTAACAATAAATCTTGGGTTTTCTATGCCCCAGAGGTGGAAATGGATCTCATCAGTCAAGATGATTTTTCGATGAATTTCCAGAACATTTTCATGCATTTCAAGGACCCAATCAGCAAAGACACGAAATTGTTGATGATCGGCCAGCTTGAGTTTTTGTATTAACTGAACTTTATAAGCCTAAGAACCAAGTTTTTATGTAAAATACGGTGTAATTCCAAGGAACGACGAGGAGTGAACAAACCTGGGTTTTCCGTAACACTTTGGGCTACAGGAGGCAAAATTCTTAGTTGTTCTTCAGAGAGAACAGCGCAATTTTTTCACAAATTTCTTTATTGTGGTCACGACGACCGAAGAATGTTTTAATTTTACGAATCGTCTCTGCCAGGTTTTCACCATTTTTATAGTGAATTTTATTAATTCCAATGCATTTTTATTACTGGCGTAGTTTTTGCTTGTCAAGTGTCAGAAAAAATTACAGCTTCAAAAGCGACATCTACCGGAATAGCACCTCTTATTGGAAAACCCTTTATTGGAGGGACGACACAGCGTAGAACTCGAAGTCTGTGAAGCTTCAGCAATGCGAACCAATCAAGCACAAACAAATGGTAGCAACTGTTGACTGCATGATTTTTGGCAGCATGCGAACGTTAAAAGATCCATCCAAATCCAGTGCATTTTTGTAGACGAACCAAAAATGGAGGAAAATATTTTTTTTATGCCAATTTTTACTCATTTACGGTTTCCAACGGCATTTTACGACAGCCAAATTAAGGAAGAAAGAGCGCCTATTTAATAAATAATTAAAAAAAAAAATAAAAAATTATTTAAACTCAGCAGCCTTAACAAATGTACGCGGTGACCTCCATTAACACCACGGGAAGCGTAAAATTTAATGATTTTCGCATTTTAAGAATTTTAAGAATTTTTCGCAAATTTTCGCAATTTTTGTTTTTTATAGCCAGACGCCAACCCTCTTCCGCTTATAGCTGACCACATTTACTATACATTTACATAATGAAAAGTGAAATTCAGCTAAAAAGCTTATTATAATTTTATACATATAAATGTCTTAATGCGCTTAGCCAGCTAATTTTTCATATTCATAAATTCAATTAAGATTTCATTTTTTTCCACGCTACTTTTATGGCAGCTTAAATCATGATTTGCAAGGGTGTAGAAAGTGCAGAAAAAGACAAAATAGAAGTGTTTGGAAAAGTTTGCATTTAATGGAAATGTGTTTGTTTGTAAGTAAGTGTTTGTGTATATGTGTATGTGTGTGTGGCATTATAATTTTGCGGTTCATTGCGTTGCATATTTTAATGCGCTGCGGCATAAAAAACATTTATTTTCTTTTTTTTTCCCTCCTTTTTCTATCGCCTTATGGCCGACTTTTGCTTTCTGCTGGTTGTGCAACATTTTATATATACATACATATATACAAACAAATAATATTTTGCACGTAAAGCTGCTTAATGTTGCAAATTTATTAGTTTTAATTGGCTTACGAGCGCGAAATTGAAAAGGTTCATGGAAAATTCGTAAAAAAAATAACAGAAAATATAATAATAATAAAATATTTGGTGTATGCATTAATTCGTGCGGTTTTCTAAGAGAGGGCTCTACTAGTATAATTTCGTCGTGTTCATCTGTGGCTATATTCATTTCAAAGGTACCCTCATTTCGCGTCGTTTTCAGTAGATGTCATTTGTTTTAGCGTGAACAACAACAACAATTTGTTTCATTCATTTGAAAATGTAGAAATTTGTACCAGATAAAGTGTTTTTGTGGGGATTTCTTCTTCATTACTTTAACACGAAGAAAAGTGCTACCGAAAGCCATCGTATTTTACTGGACGTTTATGGTCACCATGCTTTAGCCGAACGAACGTGCCAAAAGCGGTTGACATGGTTTAAAAGTGGCAATTTCGACTTAGACGACGGAGATCGACCCGGACAGCCAAACAAATTTCAAGACGAAGAATTGGAGACATTGCTCGACGCAGATAAATGCCAGATGCAAGAAGAACTTGCAAAAGTATTAGGAGTTGATCAAGCAACCGTTTTCAAACGATTAAAATCATTAGGATTCATCCAGAAGATTGGAAATTGGGTGCCTTATGAATCAAAGCCAAGAGACGTCGAACGTCGATTCTGCATGTCGGAAATGTTGCTTCAACGCCACCAAAAGGAGTAATTTTTAGCATCGGATTGTCACTGGCGATGAAAAATGGATTCATTATGATAACCAAAAGCGCAAGAGATCGTATGTGAAGCCCGGCCAACCGTCGACATCCACTGCAAAGCCGAGTATCCATGGTGCCAAGGTTATGCTATGTATTTGGTGGGACCACAAGGGTGTGCTCTATTATGAGCTATTGAAATCGGGTCAGACGATCAATGGGGACATCTACCGAAAACAATTGATTTGTTTGAAAAAGGCCATCACGGAAAATCGACCAGAATATGCGACCAGACACGAATCAATTATTTTTCATCATGACAACGCTCGGCCAGTTAAAAACTATTTGGAAAACTGTGGGTGGGAAGTTCTACCTCATCCGCCTTATAGCCCGGACGTAGCACCCTCCGATTACCACTTGTTCAGATCAATGCAGAATGCCCTCACCGGAGTACGCTTCACTTGAGAACAGGGTATCAGAAATTGGCTCGATTCTTTCTTGACCTCCAAGCCGGAGAAGTTCTTTTTGGATGGGATTCACAAACCGCCAGAAAGATGGCCAAACATCGTAGCTTCCGATTTCACAATAAAGTCTTAATTTTCGAAAAAAACCGCACGAAGTAATGCATAATAATAATAAAATCCAATAATAAATAATAAAGATCCAAAATGTCTTATTATTTGGATGAATTTGAAATTATGTAACTTTTTAGACACTTAAAAGTTATTGAAAGTGATAAAAAAATTAATGCAAGTTGTCCTGTTTTGCATTTCCAAAAACCTAAGAAAGGAAAACATAGCACGATTGCTCCAAAGTGTTCAGAACGCAATACGATCAGTGATGATCAGTGATCATCAAATAAGCGCAAGTTACTAAAAAGTTGCATATTTTGAATGGTGATAAGGTCTTAAAAGAAACACAGTATTGAAGGCAAATTTGTCAAATTCCATTCGAGAGATTTTTCACTCAAAGATAAGCCACGCTCAGGTCGGCCAAGTGAAGTTGATGATCACGATATCAAGGCTTTAATCGAATCTGATCGTTATGTAACTGAGCGTGAGATTGAAAAGAAGTTAAGTATACCAAAATCAACCTCTCATAGTCATATAAGAAGCCTTTGAGTGGTAAAAAAAACATAAATTGAAAGAAATTCATTTAACAAGTCGCTTCAACGCTTGTGATATGCATCTGATACGCACTGAGTATTATCCCTTTCTGAAGCAAATCATAATTGGAGATGAAAAATGTATAATTTACAATAACATCAATCGAAAACGATCATGGTCCAAGCATGTTGAAGCGCCACAAACCTCTTCAAAGGCTGATTGATATTCGCCAAAAGAAGATTATGCTGGCAGTTTGCTGGGATTGGAAGGGTGTGGGGTGTGAGCTACTTCCAAGTAACCAAACGAATAATTCGAATGTCTACTGTGAACAACTGTACAAATTGAATACATCCATCAATGAGAAGCGGCCAGAATTGGTCAATCGTAAGGGTGTCATATTCCATCAGGACAATGCTAAACCGCACACATCTTTGGGCACTCGCTAAAAACAGAGAGAGCTGGAGGGCTGGAAACTGTTGATGCATCCACCATATACCAGGGGTGTTAGTTGAAGTTTGCCGGTTTTACTAGTAAATGTCGCTAGCAATATGTATAAATTTCTATGTTTTGGCATGTATCATATGTAATTTTTTTCTATTGACATCGACCTACAAAAATACGCAAGTCACGTTCCGCCAAAATAATAGCGTCATATTTGTTTACTTCAGTGAATATGTCGAGTTTCGTTCCAAGTAAATCGCATTTGCGGCGTTCGTTGCTTTTCTTATTTCATCAAAAGAAAAAAGCAGCTGAAGCTGGTAGAAACTTATGGTGAACATGCTCCAGTGATTAGAACATGTGAGACATGGTTTCGTCAATTTAAAAGTGGAGATTTCGATTTGACAGGCAATGAACATCCTGGTGCAGCGAAAAAGTTCGAAGACGAGGAATTGCAGGCGTGCATGTTGATCCAACCCAATCGCAACAAAAATTGGCAGAAACACTACATGTGACTCGAGGGGCAATTTGCCAAAGTTTAAAAGCCATGGGAAAGATCCAGAAGTATGGAAAATGGGTGCCACACCAGCTGAACGATAGACAAGTGGAAAATCGAAAAACCGTTTGTGAAATGCTGCTTCAACGATTCGAAAGGAAATCTTTTCTGCATCGAATTGTCACGGAGAACGAAAAATGGATTTAGTTTGAGAACCCGAAGCGAAAAAAATCATGGCTTTCACCTGGTGAAGCTGGCCCATCGACTGCAAGGCCAAATCGTTTTGGCCGTAAGACAATGCTCTGTGTTTGGTGGGACCAGTGTGGTGTGGTGTACTACGAGTTGTTAAATTCGGTGAAACGGTGAACACGGATCGCTGCCGACAACAAATGATCAATTTGAATCATGCGTTGATCAAAAAACGGTCGGAATGGACCCGAAGACATGGCAAAGTTATCTTGCAACATGACAACGCGTCGTCTCATACCGCTAAACTGTTGAAAGACACATTAAAAACACTTAATTGGGAAATATTATTGCACCCGCCGTACTCTCCAGACCTCGCCCCGTCCGACTTTTCGCATCGATAGAACACTCCCTTGCAGAGCAGTGCTTCGCTAATTTTGAAGAAGTCGAAAAATGGCTCGTCGAATGGTTTGCCTCGAAAAAGAAAAAGTTTTTTTGGAATGGTATCCATAATATGCCTGAGAGATAGGCGAAATGTGTAAAAACCAATGGTCAATACTTTGAATAAAAAAATTTTGAGATTTCTCTGAAAATTAAGTGTTTTCTTTATCAAAACATCCGGCAAGTTTCAACTAACATACCTGGTATTTGTAGTTTTGGATATTGTTGTACTCGAACCTTGGCGTTACGAATAGTATTACGAACTCCTAACCACTGCGCCAAAATGTAGGCAACATTTTAAAAGCAAACATCAATCCAGGAAGCTTTTTACTTTGACTTTGAAGTTCAAAGCAGTAGATATTTATCTCTTTTAGCATAATTTATTGAAATAATTCATAAAAGTAGTCAAAATTTGTCGAAAAAGCTTCAAGTCTAATTTGCGCGCCAACATAAATTAATTTTAAGTATCATTATTTTATGGAATCACGCTGAAAGCAACGAAGGCGATTAAAACTATTAAGGCAATAAATACGCACAGATTATCAGCATAATCTCTGCGCATCATTGTTAACAAATGTTTAAAAGTTTCATGCATGTTGCAACTGTTGCAACCGCCAAGTACATATATAAATATTTACGCTTGCAACTACAAGTAAATATTATAGTTTCTGAATGTTGATCAAAAACATTCAAGTGAGTAAACTAAGTGGTTTTGCATATGGCAAAACTTTTCCGACGCAAATGAAAGCGAAGAAGAAGAAGAACAAGAAGAAGACTGCTACACACACAGTTCAGAGAG
Organism: Ceratitis rosa; assembly: GCA_037013455.1. Lineage (NCBI taxonomy): Eukaryota > Metazoa > Arthropoda > Insecta > Diptera > Tephritidae > Ceratitis > Ceratitis rosa. The sequence goes on from JAWMAG010000054.1 coordinate 13,564,314, forward strand.
CCAAGAACGAATACTTGAAAGGCGGCGAAAGGCAACAAGAAAGGGGAGCAGACAACAAATAGCTCACTTTCACCACTTGAGCGTGTTTAGTGCTCAGTTTGGAGTGTGTTTTGTACATACAAATCCGTAAATTATGCGAATGCGACAAATAAATCTACAGCTTAAATGCGCTAGACTATTATTTGTACACGCGTACATGCGTATGCTTGTCCTACCCTGCGCAACAGCATACGCCCACCACACCAAAAAACGGCGTCACTTGCAACATTAGATGATCGCCAAAACGCCAAAGTTGTCGCGCAAATAATGCCAAACACACACAATGACGGAGGAGCGGGGGAGTAGGGGAGAAAGGGGAGGCAAAAGTTTAAGTTGACAATTGCAAAACAGCAAAATGGCAGTTTTGTTTGCTGCAAGTCTCAGACGTGGCAGACAATGGTAGTACCAGCAGCAGCGCCAAATGCACTCATCCGCACTTCCATTGTGTGGTTGTTGGTGCTGTCATTATTATTTTCGTTTATAGCCCCCTTTTGATACTCGTAAGATTTCTATCAATAGACAACAAAGCGTTGAATGCATATAGGTACATATGTTCATATATATTGTTGTAAATATATGGAAAATAAATAGTAAATCTTATACGTTTAAGCTATTAATAAATAAACATTTGCAAAACACTCAATCTAAATGTGAACAACACGATTTGTTTTGTTCACAAATATAATATAAACATAATTTAGTTAGTAATAGAAAATTACTACATTAATTGGGTTCATATTTTTTATTCTTTTATTCAAAGCACACTAACCTTTGTCTAATCAAATGACTCACATAAGGTTAAATGTCATTACTATTGTATTATTGTAGAATTAAATTTACTTAGAAAATTACATTTATACCTATATATGCATGTATAAATAAAATGACTATTGTACTTCTTTTAGGGAGACACCTATTTTTTATGAACATTATTTGAAGTTTTTGTCAAATTTAATGGCGTTCATTTCAAAAGAAAGATATCTCTTTGATTACTCCTTTTGGTCCATTAGTTTTCTTTAGTTATATTAATTTAATGAATTAAATACTCATAAATTCATTCAAATTAATAAAGAGGAGCTGTCTTTATAGCTGTCATGACCATATCACGTTTAAGGTATTTCATTTTAGGTTAAAATATTCATTCTAATATTAGAAAAATGGGTTTGAGGGTACTATATGTATATGAAATTGTCCGATTTCGACGATTTTCGATGCCAATGTTTAATCTCGTGGTTTCAAAAGTAAAATGAATCGTCCAATAACTCAATCAATTAGTCAAATTTGAAAGAAAATTGAAGGGACTGGAATGGTTACAGATATTGTAAGGTTTGTTCTCACTAGATTTACTCGTTCCACCTCAAATATCGCTACTCTAAGTGAAGTTGTAGCCGAAGAACAGAATGTGTCTATTTCTCGAAGTACTCAACAGCTGGAACTTTCTCTTGGCACATTATGCTGTATTTTACACCTGGACTTACACTTACCAGGGGTGTTAGTTGAAACTTAATTTTCAGAGGAATCTCAAAATTTTTTTATTCAAAGTATTGACCATTGCTTTCTACACATTTCGCCCATCTCACAGGCAAATTATGGATACCATTCCAAAAAAACTTTTTCTATTTCGAGGCAAACCATTCGACGCGCCATTTTTCGACTTCTTCAAAATTAGCGAAGCACTGCTCTGCAAGGGAGTGTTCTATCGATGCGAAAAGGTGATAGTCGGACGGGGCGAGGTCTGGAGAGTACGGCGGGTGCGATAATATTTCCCAATTAAGTGTTTTTAATGTGTCTTTCACCAGTTTGGCGGTATGAGATGGCACGTTGTCATGTTGCAAGATAACTTTACCATGTCTTCGGGCCCATTCCGACCGTTTTTCGATCAACGCATGTTTCAAATTGATCATTTGTTATCGGTAGCGATCCGTGTTCACCGTTTCAACTCGTAGTACACCACACCACACTGGTCCCACCAAACACCAAACCCAGAGCGTTGTCTTACGGCCTAAGCGATTTGGCCTTGCAGTCGATGGGCCAGCTTCACCAGGGGAAAGCCATAATTTTTTTCGCTTCGGGTTCTTAAAATAAATCCATTTTTCGTCCCCCGTGACAATTCGATGCAGAAAATATTTCCTTTCGAATCGTTGAAGCAGTCTTTCACAAACGGTTTTTCAATTTTCCATTTGTCTAACGCTCAGCTGGTGTGGCACCTATTTTCCATACTTCTGGATCTTTCCCATGGCTTTTAAACGTTGGCAAATTGCTCCTCGAGTCACATGTATGTAGTGTTTCTGCCAATTTTTGTTGCGATTGGGTTGGATCAACATCCAATAACGACGAAATTATCTACGACCTCGAAGTTATGACCGTCAACAGTGACGTGGGAGCCAAGTCGTCTTGCTCTCATTCACTACCGGACCCATTCACTTCGCTTCTTTATCAAACCTGGAGAAAGCTGAACTAACGTCGAGGCTGTTGAGGCCGATAATGTCCATATCATCGGCGTACGCCAATAGTTGTACACTCTTGTTTAATATAGTGTCTCGTCTATTCAGCTCTGCAGCTCTTATTATTTTCTCCAGCATAAGATTGAAGAAATCACACGATAAAGAGTTAACTTGTCTGAAACCTTGTTTGGTATGGAACGGCTCGGAGAGGTTCTTCCCGATCCTGACTACGCTTCTGGTATTGGTTAAGGTTAGCTTACATAGCCGTATGTAAGCAGCTCCTTTTCATGCTGTCGAAGGCGGCTTTAAAATCGAAGAAAAGGTGGTGTGTGTCGAACCTCCTCCACGGTTTTCTTTTACAAGATTTGGCGCATGATCACCTTGATTTTTTTTTTTAATTTTTGTTTAACTTAGTTTCATTCAAAAAATTATTATTATTTCCTTTGCAGTGAATAATTTTTTTCATATATTTATAATTTTAATTTTTATTTTGCGGGCAGTTCATTAAAAAACTCCCCTTAACAGAACTGCCATCCATACTGAAACCGCATTACTCAGGAAGGCTTTCCATTCTAATGCCCACCGGGATTGCCACTAATTCAGGATTTTCTTTCGTGGTATTAAGTGTCCAATGCCTTTTCCTCTCGGATACCAAGAGGTCGATGGGAAGAGTTCCGTTTAAAACTGATATTGCTTCGTCAGATACGGTACGTTATGCCGATGCTGCCCTTAAAGCTGTTGTGCGATACACTTTGGACAGCTTCTTGCTATAGTGAGTCAGCCCATAGCTCTGCTCCATATAGTAAAATACTAACAGTTGGAGACATCAAGAGCTTCCTACTGGGTCGTTGCCCCGATAATGGCGATCAGTCCGCTGAGCTTTTTCTGCAGCCCAGATATTTCGTCTCGAATCCAGTCTTACGCCTAAGTAGTTTAAAAGTTCTGTCGTTCTCAGGATATTGGAAGATAATTACATTTCTACTTGCAAATTTCTGACTATTGCTTAAGCGTTTTTGATTTTATATAGAAGCGTTGAAAAATGCTTTAGAAAGGGAAAATATGAAGAAATAAATCCTGAAAGATAAAATCTTTTTGAGGTACAAATATTTATTAACCCATTAAACTACACCACTACTAAAGTGTTTCCACGCAATGAAGATGCAACATTGCGTGGTCATTAATGAAATTTAGCCCAATCCTCCAGCATACGCATGAAACCAGCTGTCAGGATACCTGTCAGTTGGCTGTCATGCTCTTGTACACGCCAACTGGGGATGTGCAATAAAACTACTACCTTACAGTACAGCTACAGCTACAGCTACAGCTACAGCTTATTTGGTTACATGTTACAGCCAGAGGTAACATACGTACGTACATTCGTAGCAGACTTTACAAAAATAAAAGTGAAAATGAGTAATGAAATAAAAAGGGCAAATGAGTGAGGAGTGTGTAAAAATAAATGTAAAAGTTTTGAATTTTTTCTTTTAATGGAATTAAGTAAATCAAAAGCGTTAAGGAAAAAATGCCACCAACGTTGAGTGCTAAAGACAACAACAACTGCTGTACAGAAGGTATTGCACTAACAGGAGTACACATATTCATATGTATGTATGTAAGTTTGTATATATTTGTACAAATGCACTCTGCCGTTTAGTCGGTGTAAATTTGCGGTAAAGTCGTAATATAATATGATTTTAAATAAATTAAATGCGATTTATTCACTTACACATCCGGCGCTGTATCTCGTCACGCCCGTGCAGAATAATTACAACAAAAACTATGTAATGAAAAAATATTACAAGGAGAGATAAAATTAAATACCAAAGTTGTAATGAAAATAACCACAATGATACTATCATTGCCTGTGTTTATTTTAATCGAAAAACTTCGTTGGTAAAACAAAAAATCGAAATTAATTTTTGCCGTTTTTTCCCACTTAGGTATATATGTACATATGTAAGCTTGTCTTGTTTTTTTGCCAGTTCATTACATGAGCTGGCAAATAAATTCTCGCCTGCTGACTGCCATGACAAGCGAAACGTAATCGAACTGAGCAACCGGTTGTCGTCGGCAGATGCTGTTGGTGTGTCAAATGATTTGAAATTTATGGTGGAATTCAAATTAGATGAGCGCATATTTTATTTCATGAGAATATATAGTTTTTGCGATTATTAATAAAGTAAATACATAAATTACAATTGAAAATTATCTACAAACGAATAAAATAATTTATTATAAAATAATATTAAAAGATATAATAAAAATTAATTTAGAACGAAAATTAAAATAAATTAAAATTAAAAGCAAATCAAAATATAATAAAATAATATAATATAAAATAATTAAAAAAAAAAATAAAATAAAATAAAATAAAAGAAAATTGAACAAAATCAAGTAAAATAAAATAAGCTTTAAAACGAAATAGAATAAAAAAAAATAAAATGAAATGAAATAAACCTATATTATTATTATATTGTAAATAATTAAAATAAATAAAATGAAAAATTAAAATAAAATATAACAAAAGAAATTAAATTAAAATTTAAAGTAAATCAAATAAGACAAAATTAAATAATATAAAATATAATAAAAGAAAATATAAAAAATCAAGTAAAATAAAATACAATAAAACTAAAAAAAAGCAAAATAAAATAAAGAAAATTAAATTAAAATAAAAGAAAATTGAACAAAATCAAGTAAAATAAAATAAGCTTTAAAACGAAATAGAATAAAAAAAAATAAAATGAAATGAAATAAACCTATATTATTATTATATTGTAAATAATTAAAATAAATAAAATGAAAAATTAAAATAAAATATAACAAAAGAAATTAAATTAAAATTTAAAGTAAATCAAATAAGACAAAATTAAATAATATAAAATATAATAAAAGAAAATATAAAAAATCAAGTAAAATAAAATACAATAAAACTAAAAAAAAGCAAAATAAAATAAAGAAAATTAAATTAAAATAAAAGAAAATAGAACAAAATCAAGTAAAATAAAAGTAATGTTTAAAAGGAAATAGAATAAAAAAGTTAAAAAAATTAAATAATATAAATAATATAAAATAAAACAAAATAAAATAAAATATTATAGAAGAAAATATAATAAAATCAAGTAAAACAAAATACGATAAAATAAAATAAAATAAAATAAAACAAAATAAAATAAAATTAAATAAGAAATATTATAAAAGGAAATAAATTAAAAGTAATAGGAAATCAAATAAGACAAATTTAAATAAAAAGAAATAGAATAAAGTAAAAAAAATACAGAACAATATAATAAAATAAAATAAAATAAAACAAATAATTTTATAATAAAATAAAATGAAATAATATAAATAAGATAAAATAAAATCAAGTAAAATAAAATACAATAAAATAAAATAGTAGAAAAAAACAAAGTGAAATGAAACAATGTAATATAAAATATTTAAAAATTAAATTAAACTAAATAAAAACTAAATAAAATAAAATAAAAAAAAGAAAATAAAACTAAATCAAGTAAAATAATAGAAAAGTTTAAAAGGAAATAGAAAAAAATAAAATAAGATGAAAAAATAATATAATGCAAAAAAATAAATAAAATTAAAATAAAAACAAATTTAAAAATAGAAATATAAAATAAAATAATATAATATAAATTAAACGAAATAGATTAAAATAAAATAAATTCTGTTAAGATGAAATTAAATAAAACAAAATTATTTAAAACAAAATAAAACAAAATTAAATTTAAAATTAAATAAAATAAACTAAATTAAAATAAAATAAAATAAGATAAATTGAAATGAAAAACTTAAAATAAAATTAAATAAAAAAAAAATTAAATCAAATCAAATGAAAAAAATAGAATAAAAAAGTTTAAATTAAAATATAAATATTGCTACACAATAACACTTATAAAATATTGTGCACTTTAATTCAGTTTCTGTTTTCAGTGCAGTTTTTGCGCCCTTTCGCAGCCTGCTTTTTTAAATTTAAAATTCAATTTTTGTTTCTTCCTTTACTTTTTGCTACTCTGCTTTAACTCTTTCTTCCAGTGCCAATGCTACCCTTCCACTTAGCTAATTTATTCAAATCTTATTTAATTTAATTGCATTAATTTGTAACCAAAAGAAATACTGCCGCAATTGGCAGCTTTGCAGACGTTCCATGGCGGTAGTCTCTGTCTGCCTACGTTGGCGCATTAATGTGAACATTTAATTTACACTTTGCCACAAATTAAATTGCAACAATTTGTTGCACTGCTAAACAGGCGTTGCTAAGCTGGCACCATGGCTGTGGCTAGTTATGCTGGGCCACGCACTGTAGCATTAGCTTATCAGCTGGCAAAAGGAACAAGAGTTGGAATTGAGAGGGATAAACCTTATAAGGCAGAAAAGTCGCAGTAAAGTCTTCAAGTGAGTTATAGACGACGAATTGAGTTAAAATGGATTTAAATGTGATTGAAGAGTTCAGCAAAAGAAATGGAAAAGCGATTTGCGGCATGTCGAAAATTTAATGAATCTATTTTGAATCTATTTTGAATGTTTTTTCATTTCTTTTTTTAATATTTAAAACAGACTTCAGCAATAAAATATTGCAACAAATCAGCAAATTAAGTCATAAATTCCTTTGCCACCGACAATTAGTTGCTGCTAGGCCACTCTCTGGTTGCCAGGTGCCTGTTGCATTAAAATGCAATAAATTTTCTATGCGATTTTGTGGTAATACACTAACAATGTAGTATTTAAAAAGCAATAACAAAATGTAGTAGCCACTCTATTGTGTTGTTTTTCTTTTAGAGTTTTTCGAACGAGCTCCATTTATTTGCTGTTGGTTTTTGCTTTTCAGTGTGTGGCACTCGCCGAAAAACCGCATTAACAAAAGCTTTTGAATTTTTAATGACCAACAACAGCAGGCGAGGAACGAAGCAGCGCAAAGGACGAAGTGTTGCAAGTGAAACATGAATAGAGCTTGGTCTACACTCAGCTTGCAGGCTGGACAGACAAAAAAGTGCGCTTTTACTGGGCATCACTAATAGGGACACATGTTGCTGGTCACTGGCTAACTGGCCGGCTTAGTGGAGTGTTATTGGCACCAATGTTGCTTGTTGCTGCCACCGAATCGTTTCAGTCGGCACCTTACTTACACACACTGTCCGTCGTCCATTGAGTGTTTTATGCTATTTAATTTCACGGGAATTTTTCTTTTTCTTTTCGCTCGCAGCTGTAGTAAAATGCAAATTTACAGCCAAATGAGTGCTGCTTTAGTAGAGGTTACTACTATTAGTATTCGTACTACTAGCTACTACTAACTGCACTATTTTTCACGCCATGCCATGTTATGGTAGCCACACTTTCCTATGAGTGGGTGGTCTTATGGCTGCTGGTGAAAAAAGTCACAGACAAATTATGCTGTTGCTTAGTTGCTCAGTTGGTCGGTTGGTCAGTGTACTAATTGCGCTTTGCCAGCAGCTGCAGTAAGTACTCTCTTTAGTTGTTGTTGTTGTTGTTGATGTAGTAGAAGTGTATTTTTCGAGTGTATTGCATGAGTGCCGCCACTCCTATTTATTACTACACTTATGCCATTTAGTGCTACTGTTTAGTGTTGCTGCCACTTGTTGTAAAATTTTGCACTAATAGCAGTCAATGAGTGTTGAGTGGCCCAGCTGATGGCTGATGTTGGTGTTGGTTGGTGGTGTTATACTAATTGCTACATTACTCTTTGATACCTTCATTTCTTCATATATATATTTTTTTTTTATTTTTTTCACTTACGTATCGTTTTTAGTGTAGTCCTTTGAGTAAGGACTAAGTCTTTTAAATTGTGTTGCTATGTGAAGACTCGTAGCTTTTTGTTGGTAATTAATTAGTGAGTTGTTGTACTCGTATTTGCATAAGAAGCTTTGAAAATTTATATACACATTGAAGAGGGAAAAAGTCACTATATATGCTTTTATTAATGACCACAACAACCTCTGAACATAAAAAGTATTAAAAAAATTATAATAAATATTATTTAAAAAACTACAATCCTGTTTCAAATAATCTTTTTTATATTTCATAATAATGCCAGGATTAAAAGCAATACCTAAACCCTATCTGACATAATGCATACATATTTCAATACTCGATTTCTCAGTTGAAAATTGGCAACGTGGTAACGGCAAGCATAACAAAATGTAGTCAAAAAGCTTCTAACGCTGAGCCTCTATAAGTATTAACCAAAGTTGAATATGAAATTTCAATACAGAAAATTTTAAACTTAGCGCAACCACTTATAAGCATAATTTTCCATACAGAAAATTGGCAACATTGAGTTGAGCAATGAAACATATTATTCTTAGACAGCAAAATAGCCAACGCCGTCTGTTTAAATCTACAAACAAGATTACTCGACGTTTATATTTATTGACAGCACAGCAAATGAGGTTTTCAATGACGCAAACATAATTTCTTACAAGTAAAAATGGCAACGTTGCACCAAAAAAAAATTAAAATTTTTTATACTCGTCGCATAAACACTGTTGTTCTAAAAAATGAAAATTGGCAACAGCGCCACATAAGACTTTTTGCAAGAAAATTGAAAAAATTTCGACAAATCATTCTCTGGTCTATTTTATATTTAGAAATATATATGCAAACCAAAAAATTAAAAACGCGTCAGAAATTTTGGCAAACATTGCCTGTGCTAAATTTTTTTCTTTCATCCAAAAAGAGAAAGAAAGTTTTATTGTTTAAATCTTCCATCGATACGCGTGTATTTATCTAGCTTTACTGAGGCTACAGGTTAAGGTGCCACATTTGATGAGCAGAAAATAAATTCTAAGCGTAATAGGAAAGGACGTGTATGAAATTTGGCAACATTGCCTGCGCTACAGCCTCTCCTTTCGGCCAAAAAGAGAGAGAAATAAAGTTTTATTGTTTAAATATTCAGTCAATATATACATATTTATTTAGTTCGAATTTCAGCTGCAAGTGACAAATATTCAAGATGAAAATTGGCAACATTGCTCTCAAATAGTAGAGATGAAATTCACTGATGTTACAACTGCAAGGCGACATTGCTACATGGTAAATTATCAACTAATAAAGTTGAGAACGTGTCTGAAAATTGGCAACGTTGCCTCCGCTTTATTTTATTTTTTTTGCCATAAAGAGAAATACATTTTATCCTGTTGTCTTTATACAATAAATAGTTTCAGCTTCACCGGTTAGTAAAAAATATTCAAGCGGAAAATTGGCAACGCTGCTCTAAGGGTACATATAAAAGTAACTCACACTGCAACTGAAGTGTCAGCTTTAGAAAAACGGAAGTAAATATCAAAGCGAAAATTAAAGAACGTGTCTGAAAATTGGCAACATTGCCTCCGTATATATTTAAGAGTGAAATTTAAAGAACGTGTCTGAAAGTTGGCAACGTTGCCTTAGCTTTATTTCCTCTTTTCTGTGTATTAAGTTAAATTTTATTAAAATTATTTATTTGCTTATCATACAATATTCTCATAGTCACTATATAGGATTAATTAAGCGCTGAAGGCATGCGTAAATGCCACTTCATCAAAAGTACATACATTCATATATGTATATACTTAATACTTTGTGGATTTACTTCCTCGGCCTACTATGCAAATTCACAATACGAATAGCCATATGATATTGTTAGCGGCTAATCCTTGATATTTATGCGCATGCGCGTAGCATTTTTTCAATTATCGCTCATATTTATGTATGTGTGTGTGTATGGTATAAAAAAGTGTAACTTCAAGCGCTAAATGCGACAAATGCGTGGAATAAGAGGGAAGGAAAGGAAGTTGTTGCTATTTTGTAGTTTGTTTTTGTTGTTGTAGCTACCGTGTTTTATTTCAACATATTTTCTTGCGTTTGCGCGCATGCCAACAACAGATTTTCAAATAATTTACATTTTGATAGAGACACACGCTTTTTTTTTTGTTTTTTTTTTGCTTTCTGCTTTTCATTTTCCTTTTGTTTAAGGCTTAGGCTAAAAGTGTACAGCAGCAGTTGTCTATAAAATTAATTGTGTGTCTAGTGGATAGTGAATAGTGAAGAGTGGGTAAGTAAAGCAGTCGCACTTCTTCTGCACTTACTCGTATGCTATAAGCTACACACTTTCTATGGAACTTCTGTATTTTCAGTTGTTTTCTTCGCATTTGTCCACAGTAAAAATACAACAGAAATATAAAAAGAAAGATTACGTTTGTCATTTCCTCTATGTCGCATGCTAAGTTACAACAAGACTTATGCATGTGTCTGATTTTCATTTTCACTCGTTGAATACTCGCCCCTGTCCTGTGGAAGCTTGTTGGTCGTTGTGTTCTAAAATTGCTGACATGCTGACTTCTGTTGTAGTTTTTTTTTCTGTCTTTATTTATTTGCTACTGCTGCCGCTGTTACTGAGACATTGCTATTAACTCCTTTAGTGGCACAATGTGATGGTTAATATTTTGATGTTTTTGCTTTGTTATATGCAATCTGGCTGGGAATTTTGAATATGCCGAGATTTTGCTGAGGCTTCACAGTTTGAGAGATTGAATTTTTTTTTAGAACTGTTTACTAACTGATTTAAAAAAAAAACCTGTGAAGCTTTTGCTAAATTCTGGTGATTCCAAGGGAAAAGTCACTATTTTTATTGAGTGGAGTCAAATATTCACTTGAGGAGAAGCGAAAATGAAGGGAGAATAAACATATTTATGTATCTTAATAAGATTTTTATAATGATTTGAAGATTTGAGTGTCACGATAAACATCCTCAGAGACTGCGTGCAGTGCGCCCCGAAGGTGCTATTGGTGTTGTGGAGCAAAGTATCCAAGAATACCCAGAATGAGTCCATCCGCTATCGCGGGCTTACATTATCCAACGCGTATAAGAATTGAAACCGAACGACCATCCAGCGGGTCGCATGTTCGATGAATGGGTCCAAAAAGAGATGGACATCGTTGCCGATTTTTGCAATAAAATCGGTAAAGCTCACTTTTGGTTGAAGGGATACATTAATAAACAAAATTATCGCCGTTAGAGACGCCGTTAACTCGACAAGAAGTCACAAAAGTTTGCTGTGCTCTATGGGCAGAGTGAATCATTGGTCCATTGGTCCTGGGAAGGGACAACACTATATAGCCATGATTAATGAATTTTCTGTGCCTGAATTGAGAGATATTAATGTGGACGAGTTTTGGTTCCAACAAGATGTTGCTACAAGCCATACACAGCCAACGAAACCAATTTATTGAAGAAAACTTTGGGTGAGCGCCTTATCTTGCTTCGTGGGCCTGTGACGTGGCCTCCAAGATCGTGCGATTTAATACCGTTGGTAAATTTTTTGTGTGTTTATGTGAAGTCGCTTGTAGGTTTCAGACAAAATGATTCCTTATTGTGTTACTTCTTTGATTTATTGCCTGAGAAAATAATACGAGCTGCAAAGCTGAATAGGCAAGGTGTATAATCTTCGATAAGAGCTTAAAACTGTTGGTGTGCTCCGCCGGCATTGACTTCATTGACCTCATAATCACCGCCTTGAATTCTACTTTCACCACACTGAATAAGGAATCCTTCGCTTCCTGGGTCTGGTAGTGAACAAGGGCAAGACGAAATATCTCCTGTCATCAAATAAACAATCATCGCATTCGCGACTCGCCTCCCATGTCACCGTTGATTGTCATAACTTTGAAGTTGTAGATAATTTCGTCTATTTAGGAACCAGTATTAACACCAATAATAATGTCAGTCTGGAAATCCCATGCAGAATCATTCTTGCCAACAGGTACTACTTTGGACTGAGTAGGCAATTGAAGAGTAAAGTCCTCTCCCGACGAGCGAAAACCAAACTCGTCGTTTATCGTTCCCGTCTTGCAATATGGCCGGAGGCATGGACGAGGATAAAAGCTGATGAGTCGGCATTAGGAGTTTTTGAGAGAAAGGTTTTGCGAAAGATTTATGGTTCTCTACGAGTTGGGAACGGCGAATATCGCAGACGATGGAACGATGAGCTATACTAGTTATACGAGGACATCGACATAGTTCAGTGAATCGCTGGCTAGGTCATGTGGTCTGGATGGATAAAAAATCTCCAGCTTTGAAAGTATTCGATGCAGCACCTGCCGTCGGAAGGCCTGCACTCCGTTGGAAAGACCAGGTGGAGAAGGACCTGGCTGTATTTGGTATCTCCAATTGGCAGAGGAGCGCTTAACCAATGATGCCGCCACTTGCCGTAGCATATAGTCTCTCGTTAAAAATGGTCTGGGATTTCAGTGGGCTTATGAGCCCTGTTAACGCAACCGAAACGTAATTGCATCGGACGACCATAAGGCTTCTGCTCTTTGATCTTTGGCACTTTGGCCTTCACTCGAGGCCGAAATACGAAAGTATGAAGAGCTTGAGAAGCTAGTCAAATATATGTACGACCATATCTTGCAAAGAAGCTGGTACATGCACGTTTATCACTTTTTTACTGCCGTATTTGAGCAACCTTGGCCGGCAATCCGTCGGCTTCCGTCGCTCCATAAATTGTGGAAACGAGTTAACCAGCTCCTGATATTTCCACATTCACTGCCTTACATCAGGCTGGAGAAGTGCTCAGTGTATTCTGGGCATCATTCACTAGATCTCTGGGTCCTACAAGAGTTGTTTTTATTTTTATTTTTTTATTAAATCTCAAAAAAAAAAAACAAAAAAAATTAAAAAAATCTCTTCAAACGCTTCTAAATCACTAACAAAAAATTCCCATAATTTTCTATCCCATTCATTATTTTCCATAAATTCATATCTCTACATACACACATATGTATGTATTTATGTATGTATATATACCCACCATAAATGAAATAACATTTAACACTATAATTCACACCTACCGATGATTGCTATCTAATCACCAAAAGCGAACGCAATTTAAATGCTTAAATTACAAAATCTTATCAGCAAATCAACAAGGCGAAAAGCCGGCGTTAATAAATCATAGAAGCAACTGGGGAATAGAAGAACCCTCTCAACGCATATGGTGAACCAGCAGCAATAACCAGCAATCGAAAAAGGAGTTAAAACTGCTGTCAAATATATGCATTTATGTACATAACATACATATTATATATACATACATACATATATACGTATACCTATAGTAATTGTAATCACACCACTCAAGAAAGGAAGCCGGAGCTATGGTAGATGATATCAACCAGCAGCCAGGCTAACAGACACGCAGTAAGGCAGACAGGCAGTTTAGGCAGCCAGCGGAGAACCACCAACAACATAATAAATAATAATAATTTTCCGGTCATTGCAACATTCGGCAAATAAGGAAATTGAGTAAACGCGCTCGTACTCCGTTTGGCGTTTGGAGAAGGAATCAAGAGGAGTTGTATGTACGTGTATGTATATGTGTTTTGTATTTGATGCCTACATTTAGCTGCGCCAAAATAAAATGACATGCAAATATGTACATACTCGTATGTCACATACATATGGATAGACATATGAATGTAGATAAATCGTAAATCATGCTCATATGCTGCTAAGTCGCCTACGAATGGACGACACAACGACGCAAGGCGACAGCTGAGGTTGAGCCATTTCAGACTCTTCTAGCTATGTAAGTACATACATATATATATATATACTTTCTTACAACTTGGAGTGGCACATGTGGCCAAAGATTATGTTCGAGTTGTATTGGTGTGTTAAAAGGCGATGATTGCTTTGCAGAACTCTTTGCAGCAGCTACTCTTTTGCCCCATACCCATAGTTTCGGTAAATTTGATTTGCAATGTGAGTGAGGCATCTATGAGTTGCAACCAAATTTATGTGTTAAAATAAATAATTTTTGAAGAAGTTGCATGAAAGTCGCTGATATATTCCCTTTTATGCCATCAAATGAACTAGTTAAAGACTACTTTGAAACTAGTCAGTCAAATGCAACTATTATTTTTAACACGAATATATATTTTACGAAATGACAATTGTCAGAATTCAGTCAGAAATATATCAGTCTTATACCAGTTACAAAGGGACAAAAATATTACTAGTACAATTTTGTTGTTATATAAGTTCGTATAGTATTAAAAAAGTCTCGGAGTGGCCTTCCCAATCCTGCCCGAGCTTTAGGGGTTCAAATATTCCCTTTTATGCAATCAAATGAACTAGTTAAAGACTAATTGTCAGAATTCAGTCAGCAATATGGTATACCAGTCTTATACCAGTTACAAAGGGACAAAAATATTACTAGTGCAATTTTGTTCTTGTCTAAGTCCGTTTAGTATCAAAAAAGTCTCGGAGTGGCTTTCCCAATCCTGCCCGAGTTCTTGGCGTTGACCAGCTTTAGCTTACAAGGTGTGACAATTAAGTAATGAGACTGATTCCATAAAAACCGTATATTTCAAAATTATTCTACAACTCTGCCATCCCCATCAAAAGTAGTTCCCTTGGGCAGTTATACAACGATTCCAGCGCGTTTTCCATGCTTCCTAACATTTATGGAACGCTTCGACTGGGTTGTCCGCGAGTACCCTCGTCACGGCCGCCTGGATGTTCTCAAACTCAAACTCACAAAGGGTTCTTTGGACTACCGATTTTGTTCTAGGGAACAAAAAAAAAGTCACAGGGTGACATATCGGGCGAATAAGGCAGTTCCCTTTAGAGGCCGAATACTGGGACACGCTGAAGGCGGTGTGACACGGCGCGTTGTCGTGATGAAGGATCCAGTTATGAGCGACGTCTGTGCGCAAGCTGTTGACTCGTTTTCGCAATCTTTCGAGTACTTGGCGATAGTAGACTTGATTTACGGTTTGCCCCGGTTGAAGAAATTCTTTGTGGGCGATTCAACGGCTATCAAAAAAGGCAGTAATCATCGTTTTCACCTTCGACTTGCTCATGAAAGCTTTACTTAAACTTAAACTTAAACACTTTATGCCATCGAAACACCTGGGTACGACTAAGGGCACTATCACCATGCACTTTTACAATTTTAGCGTACGTTTCCGAAGCTGTTTCGCCCAATTTGGCGCAAAATTTTATCGCGACGCGTTGCTCTTGATTTCGTTTTTCCATTTTCGTGACGAGCACCACGAACACACGTTTACTTAACACGACACAGAAGACGAACTAAGCAAGCTTGAGCGATGGATATATCGCTGGATATATGGATATATCAATGGAGAGGAGACGGATGCCGGGAGAAGGGGAAGGGAATTTCAAGGTCGCAGTCTCATTACTTAATTGCCACACCTCGTAAACAGACGGGGATACCAAATTCAGATATAGTGGCGTAGGAGAGAGGAGCTGCCTTCTTTATGCTATCGAAGGCCACATTAAAATTGAGGAAGACGTGGTGTACGGCTTATTCCACGATGTTTTGCCCAAGTTGTGAGATCTCTGGGTTTGTAGATTGGGTAGATCTGACCAAATTCTGCAAAGAAGCTGATGCATGCTCTTTTTGAGGTCTTTGTCGACATGCTTGCTGAGTGTTATCAGCCGTTGAGCCATCGGCTGCCGCCGCTTTGCCTTTTTTTAGGCGTGTGTTGTCATTTACACCTGCAAATAGTCAGGTAATGGAAGGCCTGTTACATCGGGCTCGATGTCTATTGGTGTTTCACTTATACATAGCATTAGGCGGCTGGAATTTTGCCCCATAAACTCAGTATACTCTGGGCATTATTTGTGAGATCAGCGCTTTGAATATGCCCCGGTCTGGAATTGTCTGCGAGTTTCTTAAATTCCATAACCTTCGCCTCTCTCTTTTATGTTTTCGAATGCTTCTTTCTCGCATCCTTCTCACATCCCTCTTCAACTCTCGATATCTATCAAACATTGCGTTACAAGGTAGGTAGTCTGCTTTCTTTCCACTGGAACTTGACATTCCTCATTGTACCAACTTTGTAACGATGACAAGTGAGAACCTGGGAATATCTTCTCACAGTTCTCTTAAAACGAGTTGCTGATGAGAAATCCGTTGTCTGTTGTGATTGCAGCTTTTACGTGGCCCGAATCGATGCTAGCTCCTCGGAGAGTACACATATCTAAGGCACTGAAGACATGTTATCCGTATAGCATAATACATTCGCTCTGATACGGTAAGATCTAAGAAATTTGATGAATTTTCTCGCGAATGAATCTAGTACAA
Organism: Ceratitis rosa; assembly: GCA_037013455.1. Lineage (NCBI taxonomy): Eukaryota > Metazoa > Arthropoda > Insecta > Diptera > Tephritidae > Ceratitis > Ceratitis rosa. The sequence continues at coordinate 13,580,923 of JAWMAG010000054.1, forward strand.
AAGACAATTATATTTCGGACCCAAGTGAGTAGAACAGTCTCAACTCATCTAGAGATTTTCCGTCGGGAGGGTTGAATTTTCTTACTGTGGTACCAAAAATAGCTTCCTTGTCCAACATCGTGATAGGTACAGCGCTCATAAGTAAGTTCTAGGAGTTCATAAAGGACATTTATGGTCACATCATTCTTCTCTTTTATCGGAGCGTGGGCGTAAATTAGCAACGTGTCAACAAATTTCGCTGTAAGGCAAAACCTTTGTCCACTGAGGTGAACGAGGGCACTCTACGGTGGAATCTCTCGTACCACAAATCCAACACCAAATTTTCCCTCATTTTCAATTAGCTGTAAGCGGCACATTCACAATTTGGAAACCGAAATTTCAGGTGCATAACCTCAATACATAATCCTTTGCACGTTTGCCTTGTCTCTAATCAAATTTGGAAGCACGGATTTAAAATCAATGCCAACTCACAGTCATACCTTTGGTGAACACTGAAAAGCCTTACCAGTGAGGCTGTCACCATTGACTGCCGCAGATACTTCAGGACCTTCAAATTTTATTTTGAAGTAGTAGACCAAGGAGGAACATTTAACGACCTGGAACACTTCCAATGTAGACAAACTGTTACTTGCACTATGCAAAAAAGCACTTAGTATTATTATGGGTGTATTGATAGGTTAAGAACACCAATAAAGAGGTAAGGGGAATCGACTGTGTGTAGAGCATTTACAGAAGACGACGAAACACTGGAACCACCATCTTTGTGAGCGTTCCACCTACAGACGATTGAAACATCACACTTCTACGGATGCTTCCTGCTCCAAACTCAAAGGTGGTCAGGCCTAAAAACATTCGTAAAATCGAGCGAACTGTGCGCGAAGACACACGGGGAGGCATATTCAATGGCTTAAGTGCGACCGCTTGTGATCAGGCCCTCAAAGTACTCTTTTAATATTAGGTCAAGTAAAAAGTTCGTTCGGGTTTTTTATTATTGATTTTTCAAAATATGATAACTTTGTGTACATTTGTCGGATTTAAGTCAAATATGCGCCAATTTGTTCGTAAACTTGTTGCGAGATGCCAACTTCATTATACCCCTCTCGTAGAAGGCTGCGTCCCTATTGGCAAAAAACTCGGAGATCCAATTTTCACAGACCTCTCTTGAGGCCAACTTCTCATCATTAAGCGCGTTCGCCATGGACAGGAAAAGATGGTAATCACTTGGTGCCAAGTTCGAACTATAAGGTGGGTGCATTAGGACCTCCCATCCGAGCTCCTGGAGCTTCTGGCGCGTCACCAAAGACGTGTGTGGCCTGCGTTGTCCTGATGGAACACAATTCGGCATCTGTTGATCAAAGGTGGCCTCTTCTGGATAAGTGCTGCCTTCAAGCGGTCCAGTTGTTGCCAGTAGAGGGCCGATTTGGGCGTTTGGCCATAGGGTAGCAGCTCGTAGCAGATGATTCCTTGCCAATCCCACCAAACACACAGCAAAACCGTCCTGGCCATCAATCCTGGCTTGGCCACCGTTTCGGCCGGCTCACCGCGTTTCGACCACGACCGATTTCGTGTGCAAACGGTTCCAAACGGTTTTCTGGCTTATCTTTAGCTCCTTAGCAATTAAAGCAATTAAATAAGTGCTCACGTGACGGTCTGTTTCCACTATTTCCATGATTTTATCGCAATTTTCGACGAGAGGCTTCCCGACGCGTGATGCATCTTTGACATCGAAATTACCGGAACGGAACCTCGCAAACCACATAGGTTGGTTATCGAATGAGAATAAGGTGTGTGAAAAGGAGATAAGAGTAGGAATTAGGTCTAGCCCTCCAACTGTAACTGCATACCTGGAGGCAGAAATACACTGCATAACTGGAGACACCAACTTATGAGCGCAGAACTTTAGAGTTTGGTTACGTCACTGAGATATATGAATATCATAATGTTGCTACTGGCTTACCTCCATGTCATGCACGATTAGATAATAAACAAATAAATTGCCATACTAAGACGACTTCCCAAGCATCTCAACCACACAAACACACCTACACACACACACAAATTAAATTCTATGTTCCCTTCCCCAAAGCTCTAGCTTATGAACGCATGGGTAATATTATTATAAACTACGTTGGATTTTAAAATTGATTAATATTACTGCGACTTACGTTCGTTTGGCCACAAATCCCTGCCACACTTCTGCTGCTACCAACAACAACAAAAAGCTATGGGTGGGTATGAAGCAAAGAAAAACAACTGCGCCAAGTAAAAGTGCTGAGCCCGAGAGGAGCTAAATAAATATAAGCTCGCATGGTTAAAACGCAGAAAAATATGCTACAAATAATTTATATGGCTTATGATGCTATTCTGGCACAGCGGCTTAAGACAATAAACTCACACTCACTACCCGATCTCTCTTCTTACTACCAATGGTGTGTACATACATATGAGTATGTACATATATGAGAGTGTTTGTTTGTGTTTGAGGTTGAGTTTGTGTTGACTTTTCATTGGTAAGGGTTGTGGTGTCTTAGGATTTTGAAAGCTTAAGCTTATGCATTTTTGGCTCAGAGTTGATTGTGGCAAATTGAAAAATAACATAACTAACGGTATAAGTAGCATGAAGAATGGCGTAAGTTGAGGAAAGAGAAGTGGGTGGCGTGGGATCATTTAAGGGTGACTTTGGGGTTAACACATGAAAACAAAAAGAATTTTACATTTGAGTTCGTTTCATATATTTTTCAGGATTACAAAATATTTGAGTGAAAAAAAGTTTTATACGAGTTATAATTTTTTTCTTAAGTCAGAAAGTATTTCACCTTAAATAATTTAAGGGCTAAGTTTGTTGGAAAAACATTAAATTAGAGGAGAAGCTTGCCCAAAAATCGTTTCAGCGATTGCAGAGCGCCAATTATTATATATATTAGGTAAAGTAAAAATTTCTTTCGGTTTTTATCTAAGAGATGGCGTTATTGTCCATAGAACTAGTGTTACCACACCTCATTTGAAATGAGGCTCAAAAAGGGCCGAGTGCATTTTGCTCAATTTTTTCTAAACATAGTCTAGCAAATTAAATAAAGTCGCTACTAGTGACGAATCTTGGTTTTATAAGTATGATCCAGAAACCAAACAGCAGTTCATGGTATGGAGCCCAACAGGAACAAACCCACCCGTAAAATCTAAGCAACAAAATTCAGCAGCAAAAGTAATGATGTCAGATTACTTCTCCCAATCTAAAATCGTAGCTGCTATTCCACCGAAATAGGGTCAGACGGTAACTGCAAAATGGTCCTTCGAAGAGTGTTTACCAAAAGTTTTCAGAAATTTGCTGGAAAACAGTAAGAAAGAGGATTTGTGGTGCTACTTTTTACATCAGGACAACGCGCCATCCCACACTGCTGAAATAACGAGTAATTTTCTTGCGGTCTCTGGGATCGTAGAAATGCGTCCAGCACCATATTCCCCGGATATAGCATCTTGTGATTTCTGGATAATTTCAAAAATTAAAAAAAATTTAAAAGGAAAGGTCTTTAAAAGCAACGTGGAGGTAATTAATGCGGATATTGCTGAACTTGATAAGTTTAAAAAGCAAGATTTTGAAGACTGTTTTCAGAAGTGGATCTATAGGCTTAAGAAATGCCTTGAAGTCAATGGTGATTATGTCGAGAAGATAAAAAAGGACAAAAATTACGAATAAAAGCAAAAATCATTTTTTTATTTTTTTTTCCTGGTCTTTGGTACCGAACTTTTGTTAAACCCTCGTATGTTGCATGCTCTAGGGTTGGCAAATCAGATAACCATTTTATTTACGTGACGGACGGTAAAACCCAAAAATGTATGTTGGATACACACAAGTAATGAGTAAATAAAATAAATTATTATTATATTAAATTTCTCATTTTGCATTAAATAATATTTCATTATTTCCCCTTTCTCCTACTTCTATCCTACAATTCGCTTATCCTTGCACCGCCTGTTAATCCTACAAAAAACCAACAACACTGAAAGTAAAACTAATGATCCGAAATGTATGCAACAAAAAAATTGAAGTAAGAATTATGCATATGCCTTGCAACATGCAACGGCTGCGCCTGACATTTCTACTTAGTGTACTAACTTGCCACATATTTAGTAATAGTTAGCATGACATTTAAGTAAAATATATCGTTTTGCAAATGTTTTCTTACATTTTCCTACGCCATTATTGCTTACCACAAGGGTTTTGCGCGTATTGTGGTTACAGTTGTTGCCTCAAAGGCGAAAACGGCAACAAAAAAAAAACAAGAAAAATAATATAAACGAAAAAAACTAAGACCCAACACATGCCACATGCACTTATTTAGGCCACATGCCAGTGGTTGCAACACATTAATCTTACTTGCAACATGACTTTGATGTGGCAAGTATAATTTTTTTTCTGTTTCCACCTACAATTTGCAACCACATGCATTTATGGGTGTACGTACGTATATGTACCTATATGTATATTTATGGGGTTTTTTGTATGACTTTTTCTGCGTTCCGACACCATTGCGGCATGCCACACACAGCACTGACTTGAACTGTGCATAAATACAAATTTATGTATATATAGGGTGATTCATTTCGAGGTTTTCTAATTTTTTACAGAAAAAAAACACTGAAAATTCAAATTTAATGAGGAATGTTTATTATCATTCGAAAGCACATTCCTTAGCATTTATTTTTTTGGAAGGTTATCTCTTTCAAATGTTGGCCGCGGTTACGTCTCAGATGGTCCCCCCGTTGAGTCCAATTTTCGATGACTCGTTCGGGAATTCCGACTGGTAACTGGCGAATGACACGGGGTTTTGCTTCTGAATCGAAGCGCGATTGTCCGCATAGGCTTTAGACTTTACATATCCTTACAGAAAAAAGTCTAACGGTGTGATATCACACGATCTTGGTGGCCAATCGACCGGCCTAAAACGTGAAATTATCTGCTCACTGCAATGTTCTCTCAAAAAGTTCATTGATTGATGCGATGTGTGGGAAGTAGCGCCCTCTTGTTGAAACCAAATGTCGCCGAGATCACGAGCTTCAATTTCAGGTAACAAATAGTCAGTTATGATGGTACGATAACGGTCGCCATTGACGGTTACGTTCTCAACGGCATCAGTTTTGAAGAAATATGGGACCGATGATTCCACCGACCCACAAACCACATCAAACCGTTGTTTTTTCTGGATTAAATGGCAGTTTTTGGATCTCCTCAGGTTGCTCTTCGGCAAATTTGCTTCTTTACTTACCCATTGAGTCAGAAATGGACCTCATCGTTGAACGAAATTTAGCCCAACAAAGTCGGATCTTCTTGATCTATTTTTCTAGAGCCCATAGAGCGAAACGATGTCGCTTGGTAAGGTCGAGCGGTTTGAGTTTCTGCACAAGCTTTATTTTGTACGCTTTCAATTTAAGATCTCCGCGTAAAATACGCCAAGTGGTTCCATATGTCAGCCCGAATTGCTGGGAACAGCGCCGAATTGACTCTCTACGGTCTTCGTGTACACTCTCGGCTACGGCCGCTATATTTTCGTCACTACGTCCTGGTTGTAAGCTATTCGGAAAATGAATGCTGAGTCTCAAGATGGGTGATGGTGTTGCGAATAGTACGCTCAGTCTCAGGTCGTTTATGTTGCCCATACGCTGAGCGAAACACATTCTTTACAGAACGTGAATTTCCGGAATAAAGTTGAACGCTTTGTAAACGTTGTTCCGGCGTAAATCTTTCCTTTATGAAATGCCAAACCATATTGGACAAAATTAATATAACAGCTGGACACGACTCACTGTCAAAAAAGGGCTATTGAAAAGTGCACCTCTACTTGGAGCACCCGTTACATATATGTATATTGTATATTTTTTTGCTGTTGTAATTCAATTAAATCCCAGCAAAATACAACTTATGCCGCATCACCTCCGTTGAAATTCTGCGCAATCATCAATTTAATTTTACCAAAGAGGTAAAAAGCAAAATAAAAAAATTATAAAAATACAACAACAAAAATTGCAAGAGAATTATAAATAAAAAGTAGCGTACATTAGTAGTATTTATTTGCTACAACACCTTGCTTGCCACATTTCCTCCTGGATTTCCTTTTTCTAACCCAACGCCCCTTTGCTTGCGTGCACCTTTTCAACTGGGAACTATGCGGTGTCATTCCATTAAATATTAATGCTATTTTTTTTTAGTCTTCTCTTAGTTGATAACTTGACTTTTTCTTTTCGTGTCATTTAAGTGATTTGTTGTTTATTATTGTTGTAATTTAATTTTTTCGTTTTCCTCAAGCCAGTTTCACGCACGATTTTTATACGCTTTGTCAGATTATGTTAATGAACGTTGCAAATGCCACACGGTAGCGACCAGCTACGGTGCTTGCAACAGCCATGAAGAATGCCAAAGGGAGGTGATATTTCTAATGTGTAAAGAAAATGAGCAAGCGTAGAAAATGCATAGCGTTTAACCACCCACTGACTAGGTTTTTTCTACCTTTAGCTTTCTTCATTTCTTTCTTTGCAATGGACTAAATATTTTGGGGGCGGTACGCTCAACGCCATTTGTTGCACATTACATCACGCTACCTACCTTGTGTTGTGTGAGCGTGCAACTTCGTTACTGGAACACCCTTCTCCTGCTACACTCACTCGTTGTGTGTTCTGTGTAACGCACGTGACTACTCGCTTTTTATGACTTTTAATTTCTTCGATTTAGTTACGGTTTATATTTAATCTATTTTCTACTCATAAGTCTCTATTTCTTGTTCAAATATATAGAGTATCTTCTAGCACTTTCTTTCCTACGTGCTGTGGTATTTAATTTACCATACACGTATTTACTGCGCGAGTATATTTTTCATAATTTGCTGTGAAAACGTGGAGACTTAATTGAGTAAAAAGCGACTTTGGTGGCATTAAGGTGATACAGGTTGTTATTTGTTTGTTGTTGCTAAGGGGTAACTATGAGGGGTGTCATTAATTCAACTGAATTCAGAATGTAATTGATTTGGTTGCGTCAAAAAAGTCGGTTAAATTTTAGAGATTACATAAGCCTGACGAGAATTGCAGGTTTTAATTATTTCTTTCCTTCACAGTAATGGGAACAATTGTTTGGGAAGGTTTTGTAGTATAAATTTCATTTCACTAAAATACCAAATACCTCTTAGTGATCATCAGGAGCTGTCCAGCTTTACGTTAATATTAGGTAAAAAGTTCGTTCGGTTTTTTTTTATTGATTTTTCAAAATATGATAACTTTGTGTACATTTAATTCTCACAGGCCTCTCTTGAGGTCAACTTCTCACCATTAAGCGCGTTCGCCATGGACGGGAAAAGATGGTAATCACTTGGTGCCAGGTTCGGACTATAAGGTGGGTACATTAGGACCTCCCATCTGAGCTCCTGGAGCCTCTGGCGCGTCACCAAAGACGTGTGTGGCCTGGCGTTGTCCTGATGGAACACAATTCGGCCTCTGTTAATCAAAGATGGCCTCTTTTGGATGAGTGCTGCTTCAAGCTGTCCAGTTGTTGGCAGTACAGGGCCGAATTGAGCATTTGGCCATAGGGGAGCAGATCGTAGTAGATGATTCCTTGCCAATTCCACCAAACACACAGCAAAACCGTCCTGGCCGTCAATCCTAGCTTGGCCACCGTTTCCGCCGGCTCACCGCTTTTCGACCACGACCGATTTCCCTTGACGTTGTCGTATGTGATCCACTTTTCATCGCCAGTCACCAAACGCTTCAGAAATGGGTCGATTTTGTTGCGATTCAGCAGCGATTCGCAGATGGACATTCGGTCCATCATGTTTTTTTTGCGTTAGTTCGTGTGGCACCCAAACATCGAGCTTCTTTTTGAATCCAAGGTTATGCAAATGGTTCCAAACGGGTTTTCTGGCTTGTCTTTAGTTCCTCAGCAATTAAATAAGTGCTCACGTGACGGTCTGTTTCCACTAATTCCATGATTTTATCGCAATTTTCGACGACAGGCCTCCCGACGCGTGGTGCATCTTTGACATCGAAATTACCGGAACGGAACCTAGCAAACCACTTTTGTGCTACACGCTCGTTTATAGTATCAGGCCCATAAACTAAATTAATTTTTTCAGCCGCTTTGGCTGCTTTTTCGCCTTGATCGAAGAAAAATTGTAAAATATAGCGAATTTTCTCTTTGAACCGAATTTCCACCCGCGAATCGCTGTTGAGTCGTAACAAAAACTACCCATTTCTGAAACGGATGGACAGACGGACGCCGAATCACACACGTCGATAGTGAGTCGTCATAAGCTCCAAGAGCTTGGTTGGAAGATTGCTATGCATCCGCCTTATTCGGAGCACGCATCAAGTGATTATAATTTGTTCCTGTCTATGGCGAATGATATAATATATCGGTATAATCTTGGATAGCAAGCTGAACTGGAGCCGGAACACGTCAGAAAGGTCAAGGAAAGCTATAACTGCAATTTACGTCTGCAAAATGGTGATAGAAAAAAGATGGAGTCTGGGTATCGTGTACTGGATTTATACGTGGGTAGTTAGACCAATCCTTTTCTACGGCGTCACCGTTTGGTGGTTAGCACTCGATAAAATTACCTTCAGAAGCAAATTAGAGATAGTTCAACGATTGGCTGCTATCCTGGTAACAAGAGCACGTCCATCAGCTCCCTCGAAAGCCCTGTTAACTCTTCTCAACATCCGTCCTCTAGACCTATACGGGAACATACAAGCGGACTGCAATGCAATCAGAATGAATGCGGCTCAACCTTGGAAGAATTGCAGTATAGGACATACAAAAATATTATCTCTCACAGAAGTCCCAAAGGAGCTAGACTACACTACCTCCTGTATGTGCTACGAGAACCCAAACTGATGAGAGTGGGAAACTACCAACGCCTCCGACCAGGGAGCCATAGCCATCTTCACAGATGGCTCGAAACTTGATGGAAAAATGGGCTGCGGAATTTATTCTCCCATGCTTTCATTGAATATGATCCTGAGACTACCAGACCACTCTAGCGTTTTCCAGGCGGAACTCTTTGCCGTTATCTGGGTACCTGGACACAGGGACATCCCAGGCAACTGCATGGCGGACGAACTAGCAAGGGAAGGAACCCTTCTATCTACGATAAAGCATGCACATGGTTTACCTCTATCCACTGCAAAGTAAATTGGCTTTATCAGAAAAGCTGACTCAAGATGGTTGAACGAGATCACGTGTAACGTGACCGGACAGCTATGGCCGAAGCTAGACGCGAAAAAATCAAAACATCTTATACTTCTAAACCGGTTCTCTGTTAGCATAACGACTGGTATAATAACTGGACACTGTTTAATGGGGCTTCACGGAAATAGGATGGGAGAGGAGGAGAGCATCGAGCACTAGCTCTGCCACTGTCCAGTCTTGACATCAGCGCGACACAGGTTTCTTGGGAAACATTTCTTCGTCGGTCTCGCTGAGATAGCCTTAGCGAATATTGGAAATCTCGTTGCCTTTATAAGGCGCACGAAATGGTTCGATCATCTGAGAAGGTGAAGGCAGGAGCCTCAGCAGCCGCATCAACTCAACTCAACTCATGGCGATTGATTTGGCAGCTGAAGAATTGACCTCAAGAGAAACCTGTGAAAATCGACCGAGAATTTTCACTCGCAATTCAGCGCGTGTTATGTGGCATGTGGCACTATCTTGTTGAAGCCACATATTCTCCAAGTTGTGTTCTTCAACTGCAGGCCAAAAAAAGTCGGTTATCATACGACTCAAATGCTCCAAATCGACAATGAAAGTCTCGCTGTTGGGGGTTTCAAGGAAGTAAAGTGTAATCACACCTCAGAACTAAAGAGCGCACCCGACAGTAAGATTTTTTTTTGTGGTGTCAAGAGCTTTCTTCAGTTGTTTGAGGAGCTCCAAAGGCAAAAATATTGCTTATTTACGTATCCCCGAGTAATGTGGCCCGTCGTTGAAGAAAATTTTTTTTCGAATAATTGCCGCCTCCTGTTTGTTGTTCGAGTTCCCCACAGATGTATGTACGGCATTGTGAATGGATTCAGTTGTTATGTGAGCTGGACTTTACCAGGGGTGTTAGTTGAAATTTGCCGATTTTTTATTCAAAGCATTGACCATTGGTTTCTACACATTTCGCCCATCTCTCAGGCAAATTATGGATAACATTCCATAAAAAAATTTTCTCTTTCGAGGCAAACCATTCGACGAGCCATTTTTCGACTTCTTCAAAATTAGCGAAGCACTGCTCTGCAAGGGAGTCTCCCATCGATGCGAAAAGGTGATAGTCGGACGGGGCGAGGGCTGGAGAGTAGAGCGGGTGCGATAATATTTCCCAATTAAGTGTTTTTAATGTGTCTTTCACCAGTTTAGCGGTATGAGACGGCGCGTTGTCATGTAGCAAGATAACTTTGCCATGTCTTCGGGCCCATTCCGACCGTTTTTCGATCAACGCATGATTCAAATTGATCATTTGTTGTCGGTAGCGATTCGGGTTCACCGTTTCACCGAATTTAACAACTCGGAGTACACCACACCACACTGGTCCCACCAAACACAGAACATTGTCTTACGGCCAAAGTGATTTGGTCTTGCAGTCGATGGGCCAGCTTCACCATGGGAAAGCCATGATTTTTTTCGCTTCAGGTTCCCGAAATAAATCCATTTTTCGTCCCCCGTGACAATTCGATGCTGAAAAGATTTCCATTCGAATCGTTGAAGCAGCATTTCACAAACGGTTTTTCGATTTTCCATTTGTCTATCGCTCAGCTGGTGTGGCACCCATTTTCCATACTTCTGGATCCTTCCCATGGCTTTTAAACGTTGGCAAATTGCTCCTCGAGTCACATGTAGTGTTTCTGCCAATTTTTGTTGCGATTGGGTTGGATCAACATCCAATAACGCCTGCAATTCCTCGTCTTCGAACTTTTTCGCTGCACCAGGATGTTCACTGTCTGTCAAATCGAAATCTCCACTTTTAAATTGACGAAACCATGTCTCAAATGTTCTAATCACTGGAGCATGTTCACCATAAGTTTCTACCAGCAACCGATGAGCTTCAGCTGCTTTTTTCTTTAGATGAAATAAGAAAAGCAACGAATGACGCAAATGCGATTTACTTGGAACGAAACTCGACATATTCACTGAGGTAAACAAATATGACGCTATTATTTTGGCGGAATGTGACTTGCGTATTTTTGTAGGTTCATGTCAATAGAAAAAAATTACATACATGCCAAATCATAGAAACATCTACTAGTATGGTAAAACCGGCAAACTTCAATTAACACCCCTGGTATTTTCATAAATGGCTGACTTAACTAAAACAAACAAGTTTGGTTAGACAGTTAAGTTTGACAAATGTTAAAATCTCCACCGTTGAAAACACAAAATGGTTGTAATTAAAATGACTAAATAATTTGCTTTCGACCAAAAAAAAAAAAAAATATTATAAAACACCTTTCAAAAACAGTTGCTTGAAAATATTGAACTTTTTAAGTAACTAATAAAAGCCACAGAGAAGTTTACTCAATGCAAATATTTGAAGGAAACTTTTGAAGTATTTATGTATGTATGCAGTAGTATGTAGTTGCAAGTCAGTCAGTTTCAACTTAAAACAGCACTCAAAATTGTTTCATCTAATTGCAAACAAAGCGCTGATAAAGCAAGCACAGAGAAGAAGCAAAACAGCATAAGGAAACTATCAAGTGCCAATTTGAAGGCGAAGAAAGGCAACAAGAAGTCGTGCTTCTTTGTTTTTTTTTTTTTCAAAACTCAAATATTGAAATACGCATGCCACAAGCCAGAGGTGCTATTTATGTAGCAACAACTAAAAGCAAACAAAACAAAATGTTCACCTCATTTTTGGTGTGATTGCGCACCTTTGAACTCAAATAAGAACTTTGGCTGTGAGTGATTTCATTAAAGAGACTTAAGAAAATACTACCTATATCTTTTCTATTTTTATATGTCTGCATGTATGCATGTATGTATGTGTGTAAGCGCGGTATTTTCTGATTTGTTTTTTTTTTTTTGTTTTTTTGCTAACTTCATTTGTTTTTCTTACTCAAACACCTCACTTTGCATTTCGTACAATTTACAGTCATATTGCTTGCTGTTTCATTGCATTAACGACAGATCATCTAAAGTACACGCTACACGCTACACTCTACACTCTACAAGCTGCCAACAGCTCCATCTCCTCACCTTTTCTCTACACTTTCACGAAGATTACACTTCCTGTCTTACTTTAAACTCCGCACTGTTGTCCTTGTTTACTTGCAGTAAACTAATTATTTGTTGTTTTTCTTTTGCTTTTTGGCTTTTTTTTGTTGTTTTTATTGTACATTTTGCTGTCGTTTTATCAACGTTTATTTTTATGCGCTTGTTTTGTTTGTTTCATTGCATGTTTTGCAGCGTGTCTGTCAACACAGCTCATAAGAAGACATATCAAGTTGTTTTGGTGTTTTCGAAATAGTTGCTGTTGTTGTAAAAATAATGTAATATTTTGTTAAGGAACAAGAAAGGACTTATTCTATGAAGAGCACATGGAGGAGATTTAAAAATTATAAAACAAAAAATTAAGGGAAAAGTGATTCTCTAAAAAAATCTCTTTACTCTTACATCGATTCCGCTGAAACTCTTGCTTGGTATTTTACGAGGTGTGGCCGCGATTGTGGTAACCTTACGACCTTGAAATTCCCTTTCCCTTCTCCTCTCCATTGATATATTTGCCATCGCTCTAGCTTGTTTAGTTCGCCTGCTGTGTAGTGTTGAGTAAACGTGTGTTCGTGGTGCTCGTCACGAATATGGAAAAACGATGATTATTGCCTTTTTTGATAGCCGTGGAATCATCCACAAAGAATTTCTTCCACCGGGGCAAACCTTAAAACAAGTCTACTATCGCCATGTACTCGAAAGATTGCGAAAACGAGTCAACAGGGTGCGCCCAGACATCGCTCGTAACTGGATCCTTCATCACGACAACGCGCCGTGCCCCACCGCTCTCAGCGTGTCCCAGTATTTGGCCTCTTAAAGGGATTGCCGTGTTGCAACAACCATTTTATTCGCCCAATATGTCATCCTGTGACTTTTTTTGTTCACTAGAAGAAAATCGGTGGTCAAAGGAACCCATTTTGAGTCGATTGAGGACATTCAGGCGGCCGTGACGAGGGACATCCCAGTCGAAGCGTTACAGAAATGTTACGAAGCCTGTAAAACACACTGGAATCGTTGTATAGCTACCCAAGGGGACTACTTTGAAGAGGATGGCAGAGTTGTAGAATAATTTTGAAATATACGGTTTTTATGGAATCAGTCTCATTACTTAATTGTCACACCTCGTATTTGACAAGAGGTTTACCAGAAAAAAATGCAATAATTTAATCTTATGGCCAAGAATTTAGCTTTATTATAAAGATAAGAGTTTGCCTCTATGTTTTAAAAATGATTTCGTGCAAGTGATAGCCGTTGCTGGGTCGTATCAATTCCAGCCGAAAAGCCCAATAGAGCATACCAAAAAGGGACTTTTTGACGAAGTAATGGAGTCATTTCGTCTTCCATGGGCTTTGTATGAGTAGACTTAAGAGTATTCCTGTCGCTTGTACTCAATCTGACTCTGAGCATCTGATTTTATAAAGGTTAATACAAACCCTCGTATGTCCCCACATCTTTTCCCTGACTTCATAGATAACTATAACTTCTCCCGGTGACTACACTATACGGGTCTATCTCAATTCAGCGAAATTTTAAATATAAAAATTCGTCCACCAAAATCGTTGCTCAGTCCAAAAAAAAGGTCATCCCTCCACCGCCTAGAGTGTGGGGAATACTTTGTTGGAAACGGTGGATGTATGCATGTCAGGTAGTGGGACGGTTGTGAAGTCGTTTTATGACCTGGTCTTAGCGAAGACCAGGGAAAAATAACTAGAAACTACTAACTCGGCAGATCGAATAATAATTATAGTTATAAGAAAAGGCACTGAATCCCTGAAGATTCACTGTGCAAAGTGCAAACAAAGTAGTAAAAAGGGCGAAAGATCTGCTGGCTAATTTTCGGATCAACCATAAGCCTGAAATGGAAGTAGATATATTTTAAAGGGATAAACGTCATTTCAGGAACCACCCTTCCCTCGCAAGAAGCAACAAACGAGCTCCATGAAGGCAATACCTGGAGACAGTCAAGAAGAAGGTTATTGAAGTTCTGGATAAACGATAGAAGGCAGTCGTGTTAAACTTAATTCGGCACATACATATTGTTCACAACCTCAAAGTATTGACAGACGCGCTCAACGTAGGCAAACTACAGCGAAACGGAGATAACCAAGTACATGATTCTTATTGGAACCCTGAATAAAGGAAACGAGCTAGGTGCTATTGGGAAAAAAGGAAAAGGACGTAAGCGAAGACGGCTTCGCTAAACGACTAGATGAGATAAGGGAGTTATTTTAAAAGGCCTGCTTTCCGGTAGATGTCGCTTCTGAAGCTGCAATTTTTTTACATTTGACAAGACAAAAACCATGCCAATAAGAAAAATGGAACGATACACGTTTTATAGCCGGTTCATAAAACTATTAGAACATTTTTCGGTTCCCGTAAAGCATCTTGTCTGAACGCAGTACAGAAGTTAGTGGAAAAAAAGAAAATATTGGGACAAGTTAGTGGTGTGAAGTATAAAACACGTGCGTATCGCTTAAGAACAGAAGAGAAACCAGGTTTGTCTGGTCGTTCTTTGGAATTGGACATTCCACGATGAGTACCAAGATTTATTGCCGAAAGCCTTCCAGCCTCAAAGTGATGCGATTTATGGTACGGCGGAGTCATTGGACCTTACTTTTTCGAAAATGAATGGATTGCGCTATCAAGAGATGATTAATGATTTTTAATGGTCGCAATTGGATGATATTGATCTGGACAACGTTTACTTTCAACAACGACGGGCTACGCGCCATACAAGTTTACGGACCGTCTTATCTGTCGAAGAGGTGATGGCAATTGGTCACCGAGATCATATGATTTAACACCTTGCGTCCTCTGCTTTTTGGGGCTACGTGAAAGATATGGTCTACGCCAATAGGCTAACGTCGATTCAAGACCTCAAAGATGGAATTCGTGAAGCTATCAATGGCATACAGCAGCCCATTTGCGATTTTATGATGGAAAATTTCCATTATTAATGGCTATATTTCTTATTACATTGAAATTAATATCTGTTCATTTATCTCAAAAAAAAACGGCATTTTTTTTTTGAATATCAAAATAACACCTCCTATTGGAAAACGTTGTATTTTGCTCGAGAACTCCAAATCCCCCCAGCTTTTAAAGACGCTGATTGATTGTATCTGATTTGATTGAAGTATCAAACTCATCGCTTCAGGAGGCTGCAGGATCAGTAAGACTGCATAAGGCGACGGTGGGTGTCCAGGAGAATGAGTCTTCATCGATTGATTTGACCTTTAAAGAGATTCTTATAATAAGTAATTTTTTTTTATCTAACAGTACTATTTATTAGCAAATAAAAATGATTTTCTCTCCTTTTCGCCTTTAAAGTGCACGTCGAAAATTCACAAAGCTCGCCATAAACGCTTTAATGAGTACACAATTTATTTACATATTCAGTGATAAACTAAATATTTCTGTTCAATGGTTTGTTTACTTCGCTGCGCGCCAACAACAAATTACCGTTATTGCAAAAATGCAATAAAACTGAGTGATTGGCGCGAAAATGAGCGCCGGCAGAGTTGCCATTAAACACACACACACAAAGAGATAATATAAAAGAATGCATAAAAGAATGATATACAACAGCAATGAAAACACTATTACATTATACAAACATATTTAGATAACATACGTATACACCACCACTACACAGGCGACCGACCGATGATCGGCCGATCAACTTCATCCTTTGTGCACGCACGCCCTACGAGTAGACTTGTAAAGATGCTGCTGACGCATTAATTAATTAGTGGCGGCCAATTAACACAAAAAGCCAATAAATCAATTGACCAAGAGTGGCATCGATTCCACCAAACAAAGTCCACCATTCAATGCTCCGGCTGCCGTGGCGGCTTCCCTGCTGTTGAGCTGCAAAAAAAAAACCGACTGATGGCAACTACCATGAGAGTCGCGGCTTGACTGAGTGGCGGGCAGGGAAGACATGTGATCAGGTAAGCGCATACGCCCGCGAATTAAATTAAAGGCGTAAAGACCTCGCAGCGATTTATTGCCATCAAAGTGAGTACGCGTTAAAGGAGTAGGTAAACGGCACTGGATGAGTTAATGTCTGACTGACGGAATGAGTGCGTTACACAGCCGCTGCGAGGTAGCGTGTGTGTGTGTGTCTGTTTTTTTGTATATATGTATGTGTGTGTGTGTTGGCATCTGCATCACTTTAGTAGCAGTGGCAAGTGTTAAAAGGTAATTGAAGACTGTTTTGCGAGAAATATTTGCAGAGGGATGTGAGGGAATGTAAGATAATGAAGCAGAAAAAGAAATATGAAGAATATTTCTTTAAGGGGCTTGATTTTTCCAATAAAGTTGTCGGTTTTTGCTGGAAGTTCGGAGTTGAAGAACTAGATTTCAACCACTCTGTATGAGTACCAGTTGCACAACGTTTCGTTAGAACTACCATTCAAGGATTTTCTCTCCGTACAAAGCATCTTTGACGATACTGACTGAACTTCAACAGCTTGTAGTCCTATAAGGAGTCTTCATTGGCGTATTTGTCACTCAGGTATAGAACCAAAAAAAGTCGTTAGCCCTGAATAAAAAACTCAAACCTTCCAAGTAACTCAGATGGTTATTGGCTGGGCAGTCTTAATTACGCTGCATTTTACCAGATGACGAGAACTATCAATACGCAAGTCGTAGAACTACAGTGCTGTCGAAAGAACGCCTTGAGAGAAAACCTACTAAAGTTGCCTGTTCATTACTTTTACTGTGAGAGCTTAGGTTTCGCAGGAGGTTGGTAGAAGCGGATCAGCCTCTCATATACCTTAGAATGGAAATGCAAGACCATAAGGATTTTAGCAATAACGTACGAAACCACTAGACTGCACACAGTACCGATAAGCTAGTCAATCAATAAACAACCTTCCTTAACTCTTATCGTTAGTGGAGACGAGGAACTCGAGCTGCAACGCGACATCCGAGTAATCTTTGACGCAATCAAGGTCTAGATAATGTGCTATACTCAACGCCTACCCATCGAGACTCGATCCCGGCATATCTAACGTATGTACAGCAGTATTTGAGCACTCGCTCTCATTAACCTCTTTTTAGGTATATCCTTTGAAACCCACTCACCCAACCCTTCTATCTCTCTCTCCCTCTCTCTCTCTCACTCTCTCTTTGTTCTGGACACTCCGAAATTTCTGGACCTCGCAATAAATGAGCAGGAGATTAAAGATAACAAGAGCTTTGTTAGATTTACCTTAAAGCAGTTTGTCCGACTCTGAGCTCTGACTTAGAACCAGCTTAACGACAGCGCCTGTTGGATGGGTCGGAGTGTTCTGGGATTTAATATAGTGCTTTGACTGGAAACTCTCCAGCCAATTTTTATTCAATGAAGATCTGATTTGAACTACCGCGAGAGGTTTTGTTCTTAAGTACAAGACAGTCAGAGGAAAAACATATGTTGGTTTTGTGAGATTTTGAGCTTCCATTATTATTTAGAACAAAGAAGAAGATCAAGAATTAAAATAATGATAAAACCACGAATGAAAAAAATAATAAGAATAACAGACAAATAAAGAAGAATAAGAGTAAAAATAATAATAATAATGAGAATAAGAAATAGAGGAGGAATTAGAATGAGAATAATAATAAGAATAAAAATAAAAATAAACAGAAAAAGAAGAATAAGAATGAAAGAAGAAGAAGGAGAATGGAAAAAAGAAAATTGAAACTAACAATAAGAAATGGAACACGAATAATAATAATAATAATAATAATAATAATAATAATAATAATAATAATAATAATAATAATAATTATAATAATAATAATAATAATAATAATAATAATAATAATAATAATAATAATAATAATAATAACAATAATAATAATAATAATGTTAATAATAATAAGAATAAAAATAGGAATAAGAATAAGAATAAGAATAATAATAATAATAATAATAAGAATAATAATAATAATAAAAATTAAAAATTAAAAAAAAAAATAAAAATAAAAATAGGAATAATAATAATAATAAGAATAAAAATAGGAATAATAATAATAATAATAATAATAATAATAATAATAATAATAATAATAATAATAATAATAATAGTAATAATAATAATAATAATAATAATAATAATAATACTAATAATAATAATAAGAATAAAAATAAGAATAAAAATAGAAATAAGAATAAGAATAAGAATAATAATAATAGGATTAATAATAATAATTATAATAATAATAATAACAATAATAATAATAATAATAATAATAATAATAATAATAATAATAATAATAATAATAATAAGAATAAATATAGGAATAAGAGGAAGAGGAATGAAAATAAGTAAAAGAAAAATGTGAATAAAGATAAAAAAGAAATAAGAATGAGAATACGATAAAAAAAGAAATAAGAATAGAAATAAGCAGAAGAAGAATAGAGAAAAAATAAAAATACGATTAATAATCAGAATGAGCATAAAAGGACAATGGAATAAAAATGTAAAAAGAAAAAGAATAAAAAAGAGAAAGGAATAAGAATGTATAAAATGATTAGAACAAGCAGATAAAGTAGAAGAAGAAAATAAGATTAAGAATAAAAGTAAGGAAAGTGATAAGAATAAGCAGAAGAAGAAGAAAATAAGATTAAGAATAAAAGTAAGGAAAGTAGTAAGAAAAAGTAGAAAAAGAAAATAATTAGAATTAAAATAAGCAGAAGAAGAAGAAGAAGAAAATAATAAGAATAAGAATAAGGTAAAGAAGAACAAGTTAAAATAATTCGAAAATTCTTCAAATCGAAATGAAAATCAAACTTTTCCACACCCGATTCAAGTTTAGAAAAATATTTTCTTTACACTTGGATTTTTAACCATTTCTTTTATTTTTCCAGCTACATGCGTACATATGGAAATTTTCAAATTAACTGCAAATTCGCGAAATTCTAGTATAAACTAATTTGATTGTTTTTGTTTGTTTTTTTCTTTTGATAATATTGCTTAAATAAACCAAAAGCTGCTGGGAAAGCTCTCAAGCGCAACGGGAAAAAAAGAAAAACTTTCACAAATTTTTGCGAAAAGTTTATTTATGAAATAACCTTGAACAGAGATTCCAGCTAATGAAGCCATTTGCAATTTGGATAATTAAAACAATTATCTTGTTGTTGTTTTTAAAAATGAAAACAAAAAAACAAAAACAAAAAAATAAATATTCACACAAGCGAAAATTCATGCGGGAAAAGTACAAATTTATAGCGAAAATTTTTATAAACAAATATGAGAAATTGAGCGCTTACTCACTGTACATACATATGAATGTACGAGTACACTTATGTATATAATCGCTGGTGTACTTAAATGCTGTTATTTTTAATTGACTGTTTATACAAGCAATTGAGTGAAATATTCAAACTGTAAAAGCTAAAAGCAAAATATTAGCAATAATCCACTAAATGCTGATGGTTAAAATAACAAATAAAATGCTTTGGCTAAGAATAATAAGAGAAAATCCATTTTCGAGAGTTAATAATAGAGATTACTAAGCGTTTTTCCGGATGCAGCTGTAGAGGTCGTTGAAGGAGGAAATATTTCAAAGAAAATTTTTAAAATTTCAACGAATATGGAAACAAGTTTCAGGAAAATTTAATATAAAATTTAAAAAAATATATTTAAATCAAAAAAAAAAATAAAATTAAAAAAAATATATATAAAATTAAAAAAAATATATATAAAATCAAAAAAAAAAAAATAAAATTAAAAAAAAAAATATAAAATTAAAAAAAAATATAAAATTAAAAAAAAATATTTAAAATTAAAAAAAATATATATAAAATCAAAAAAAAAAAAAATAAAATTAAAAAAAAATATAAAATAAAAAAAATATATAAAATTAAAAAAAAAATATATAAAATTAAAAAAAAATATAAAATTTAAAAAAAATATATATAAAATTAAAAAAAAAATATAAAATTAAAAAAAATATAAAATAAAAAAATATATAAAATTTAAAAAAATATATATAAAATCAAAAAAAAAAAAAAAATATAAAATTAAAAAAAAATATAAAATTAAAAGAAAAAAAATGTAAGATTAAAAAAAAATTTAAAATAAAAAAAAAATATATAATTGTAAAATTATGAAGGTAGATTCAAAATTTCAATGAATGCATATACCATATATGTATGTATGTATGTACAAATGTATGTTTGTATATGCATAAAACACTTTGTGGCGCTGAAAAATATTGTAAAATAAATAAACCAATTTCCTATAAACAAAATTGATTGTTTGTAATTTTTGATCGCAGGCATTAAAGTATTCTCTTTGTATTCTAATTTTTTTTATCCTATTTTTATTTTTTAAAAGAAATTTTGAGGAAAATTTTTGAAAATGCATACAATAATATTTTTAGAATTTTATATGCGTTGTTATTTGAAACACCTGGAAAATTAATTTCCTCGAAATACATCGATTGATGTGGATTTTCATGTCTCTGCCGATAATGATGTGGATGGATTTTGAGGTTGGGATTTTTGACATAAGCGCATTTTTTTCGAGAGAAACGCAGATAAATAAGCTAGTGGTTATTGAAAAAGAAGACGAAGGTTAAGTGGGCATTTTGCGGTTTCGAAAATAAACGTAAATAAAATGCATGCGTTTTTGAGAATATGAAAAGCACCCCGCAGTGGTATCATAATAAGCTACAGAGCTAAGTACGTTGGTGGTGGTGTTGTTGTTGTTGTTGTTGTTGTTGTTGTTGTTGTTGTTGTTGTTGTTGTAGCGGTTCTCCAATCCAGCTTAGGTGCAGGCGAAAGTAATCTAAGTCCTCTAGGGCATCTAATGGGAGTTCCAGGAAACGAGTTCGGATCAGCTGGAAAGGTAGTTAGATGAGTAGGTTTTAGAGGCCGTGCAAAGAGGTTGTTGGTATTGGGGGCGGGGTCTCATTGCATGTAGGACGTACATCGGTTAAGTCGAGGTTAAGTCTACATTTATACTAATTATGTTGACTACAATATCCAGATCTTAAATGTGTCAATATTACTCGGGTCTGACGAGGTAGCTCGAGCCTTTCGTCTGTAATAAGTGGTACTTGAATTCCGAGCACGCCACTTACTCGAAGAGATTTCATGAAAGTATTGACTGGCCCTTGCTGAATGGCGTTAAAAGCTTGTCGATAAACCTTCCTCTCCAGGGAGTCTTGCCTTTAGTCCTGTATGGAGAAGGTTTAGTCTAGTACTCCCTTCTTGATGTGCTTGTGTGGAGGTTCAGCCTTAAGTAAGTATCTGTTGGGATGTTCCTGACCGTTGTATGTTAGCAGATATTGCCTGCACAGCAGCCTTAGCTCACAGCATAGATGTTTCACTGTGCAATCAGGAAGCTTGCGTCCTCAGCGCATTCGGTGTTCTGGCATACTTTAGCTTCTTCATCTGCGTTTCGTTAGTCCCTAAAGTCTTGTGAGCTCTTTGTCTTTTTCCCAGGCGCT
This sequence comes from Ceratitis rosa, assembly GCA_037013455.1. Lineage (NCBI taxonomy): Eukaryota > Metazoa > Arthropoda > Insecta > Diptera > Tephritidae > Ceratitis > Ceratitis rosa. Next base: position 13,602,593 of record JAWMAG010000054.1, read on the forward strand.
GCCGGCTAACGATTTGACGACTTTGTTGCGGCTCTGTACTTTCTTGGCGTTTGCAGTCGTATTCGGAATGAGTTCGAGCCGGTACGGCAGCAGTTCTTTTTCGAACATAAATCATCAATATCCTGTTCAGACTTCAATATTCCTCTGGTGGAGGAAGTAGTCTCCAGGAATAGGACACCATCGTGCGGAACCTCTTGCTTAATCTTTCGGAGCATAAAAGTAAGACCTCGAAACTCTGCCGATGTCGACCTCACAGGTAGCCCATAGTCCACCCCTTCTCCGCTGATAGTAATGAGGAGTCTTCAATGTGACAGATCGAATGCTACAAGGACGGTTCGCGTACAGGGTTGGTATTGGTTGAGACCATGGATGGTGGTGCTGAAAGCCATGCTGCTGGACTCAGATGCTGTGTAAAGGACGAGATCAACAAGGCCTCAATCGTCTTCGCTCCTGGATAAAGGATATACGTGTATATTGGCCGATAAGATTCTCTCTTGTTTGGCTGGTCTCCCCGGTTTAAGAAGCGGGACCACTTTTCCCCTTTTTTACAAGAAGTGAGGACCTTGGTAAGATAGTTTGCTACCGCTGGTCCCATTTTAGCATCAGTTTATATTCAACATCTTCTCTAGAGGAGTCAAGAGCTGTGCTGGTATTTGGCAGTTTGCAGAATACGCTGGTCATTTGATCTGCAGTCGTGCATAAAATTCACGGTTCTAAGTAGAAATTCAACATGTATAAATGAACTAGTATTTCACAAGTATAAAGGTGGGACATTCCGTGGGACTGGGATAACATCCAATGTGAGAAAATGATGAAAGATGAACTCAATATTTAGTATAAAAATTCAAACTAGTATTATACTGGTTAGCGACTAGTACTTTTTTGTTGGCTTCTGAAGTAAGGAATAGAGTATCCTTGCAGGGCATTTGGTTACCCTCATATTTGTTGCATTCCCACCAACAATCTGCTCAATAATATTTAACTTATATTTGACGGAATTTGTCTGAATTCAACCGAGACCTAGCAATTTCTCAGAGCAATCAGTAAGACATGTTTTTTTGGCTTAACTCAGCGCGCTTCATGGAGTCATAAATCAAAGATCAAATTAAATATTGCATCAGTGGCTCAGTCATTGCCACTAAATGCTAAAATGAGTGACTCTACCACACATTTACACTTTGAAGAAGTAAATATCGTTAAATTTTATTGAGTGCATCGCAACGAGAAAGTAAAAAAATGGAAAAAGATATTTCAACAAAAACTACGCTACCAAAAACACTAAAACCGTTAATAAAAAATTTAGTAACATTGAGTGCCAATGCGAAATTCGCAAAAAACCGCAACTGTAACTTTTAATGGACGCATTCAAAAAGCAGTGGAAAAAATGCCATAAAAGACACGCAAAAACAAAAAAAATGTTAAAAGCGCGAGAAAAAATGGTTAAATTAAACAAAAGCCGCCAAGCAGAAATGGTTTCGTGAAGCACAGTTATATTGTATAAAAAGGCACCAGATACCCATGTATGGATATGAAGGGTGCTTTATTTTAGGTCTGTGGTTTTCGCTGAGGCAATACTTTTCTTGGAGTTGGTCTTTTTGATAGCTGTCACTTGATGAACACTCAGTTTGCTTTGCTATTTTATAATGAACCGACTAACTCCGGAAGAACGTTCGCGAATCGTGCAAGTGTATTACCAAAATAACGGTTCCGTTCACTCAACACATCGCGGGCTGCAGCCAATTTTTCGTGGACTTAATCACCCAGCAGATTTAGTAATTCGAGCAAACCATGGATCGAATTCACATCCCGCTCACTATGGGATGCTATGTAGTGCGCACAGAACACGCTATTGCTGTTGTGGAGCAGTGTATCGAAGAAGACCTGTATGAGTTCTTTCACCATCGCGCGCAAAAATTTGAGCTGTGTCCGTGCACTATATGGAAAATTTTGCGGAAGGATCTTGGTTTGCGGGCTTGCAAAATCCAACACGTACATAAATTGAAGGCGAACGACCATCAAGCGCGTCACACGTTTGGTGCATGGACCTAAAACGAGATGATCAACGAACCCGATTTTCACAAGAAAACTTTTCTTCAGTGAAGAAACTCACTTTTGGTTTTGGTTAATAAACAAAATTAACGCATTTATCATGATGATAATCCACAAGTCAAGCGTGATCTATGAACAGAGGGAAACATTGGTGCATAATTCTTGAAAAATGAAGGCGGCCATAATGTCACAGTCAACTGGGATCCGTGTTTAATGACTTTTACGTCCCTGAATTAGAGGAAGGAAACTTTCACTGATTGCATTAACTTTGCGGAGTTATGCGTAGTCGCTTCTCTACACAGATAAGTTCGAGACTATTAACGCCTTGGAAGAGAATATTCGGTACGCTATTGCTGACATACGACCAATGGGGTGTAATTTATTCGAGCCAGTGGTCACTTGTCTGAAATCATTTTTAAAATAACAGGTGATCCAAGTAGAGGTATTTTTTTCGTCAGCATTTTTATGACAGATCTTGCGTGAGTCGTGCTAAGTTGTTATGTTACTTTTGTTCAGTATTGTTCGGCATTTCATCAAGGAAAGATTTACGCCTGGAGAACGTTTACAAATCATTCAACTCTAAGAAAATTCACGTTCCGTAAAAAATGTGTTTCGACACGCTTCGCTCAGCTTATGGGCAATATAGTCGGCCTACTGAGCGTACTTTCCGCAGCACCATTACCCATCTTGAGACCCAGCAGTCATTATTGGATAATATTCGAACGAATAGACTATGTTCAGCACGCAGTGACGAAAATATAGCGGCCGTAGCTGAGAGTGTATACGAAGACTTCGAAGAGTCGATTCGGCGCCGTTCGCAGCAGCTCGGTCTAACGTATGGAACGACTTGGCGTATTTTACGTCGAGATCTTAAATTGAAAGCGTACCAAATACAGCTTGTGCAAGAACTAAAGCGGCTCGCTTGCATTTTTGCATCGGATTGTTTCCATGGGCTCTTAAAAAGTTCCAAGAAGATCCGCCTTTTTCGAGCCAAATTTTTTTCAGCGATGAGATCCGTTTCTGGCTCATTGGGTATGTAAACTAGCAAAATTTCCGAATTTGGAACGAAGAGCAACCTGAACAGCTTCAAGAGCTGCCATTTCATATAGAATAAACAACGGTTTGGTGTGGTTTGTGGGTCGGTGGAATCATCGGTCAAAATTTCTTCAAATATGATGCCGATGAGAACATAACCGTCAATGGCGACCGTTATCGCGCCATGATAACCAACTATTTGATGGCTGAAAGTGAAGCTCGTGATCTTGGCGACATTTGGTTTCAACAAGACGGCGCTACTTCCCACACATCACATCAATCAATGGACAGATAATTTCACATTTTGGGACGATCACATCGTTAGACTTTCTCCTGTGAATATCTACAGTCTAAAGTCTCTGAAGACAATACCGCTTTGTAGCAAAACATCTTGCGTGTCAATCGCCAGTTACCAGTCGAAATGCTCGAACGAGTCATCGAAAATTGGACTCAATGGATGGACCATCTGGGGCATAGCCGCGGCCAACATTTGAAAGAGATAATCTTGAAAAAATAAATGCCAAAGAATGATCTTTCGAATGATAATAAACCGTCCTCATTAAATTTTAATTATCTGTGTTTTTTTCTTTAAAAATTATGGAACCACGAAATGGATCACCCTTTATAATGGCTAACCCTTGTTTGTATTGGATGTATGCATTAATTCGTGCGGTTTTCTAAGAGGGGGCTCTACTAGTATTATTTCGCGTCGTGTTCATCTGTAGCTATATTCATTTCAAAGGTACTGTCATTTCGCGTCGTTTTCAGTAGATGTCATTTGTTTTAGCGTGAACAACAATTTGTTTCATTCATTTGTAAATGTCGAAATTTGTACCAGATAAAGTGTTTTCGCGGGGAGTTCTTCTCCATTACTTTAACATGAAGAAAAGGGCTACCGAAAGCCATCGTATTTTACTGGACGTTTATGGTGACCGTGCTTTAGCCGAACGAACGTGCCAAAAGTGGTTTGCACGGTTTAAAGGTGGCAATTTCGACTTAGACGACGGAGAACGACCCGGACAGGCATACAAATTTTAAGACGAAGAATTGAAGACATTGCTCGACGCAGATGCACGCCAGACGCAAAAAGAACTTGCAAAAGTATTAGGAGTTGATCAAGCAACCGTTTCCAGATGATTAAAATCATTAGGATTCATCCAGAAGCTTGGAAATTGGGTGCCTTATGAATTAAAGCCAAGAGACGTCGAACGTCGATTCTGCATGTCGGAAATATTGCTTCAACGCCACCAAAAGAAGTCATTTTTGCATCGGATTGTCACTGGCGATGAAAAATGGATCCATTATGATAACCCAAAGCGCAAGCCCGGCCAACCATCGACATCCATGGCAAAGCCGAATATCCATGTTGCCAAGGTTATGCTATGTATTTATTTGGTGGGACCACAAGGATAGGGTGTGCTCTATTATGAGCTATTGAAATCGGGCCAGACGATCAGTGGGGACCTCTACTGAAAACAATTGATTAGTTTGAAAAAGACCATTTCGGAAAAACGACTAGAATAAGCGACCAGACACGAATCAATAATTTTTCATCATGACAACGCTCGGCCACATGTTGCAAGGCCAGTTAAAAACTATTTGGAAGACTGTGGGTGGGAAGTTCTACCTCAGCCGCCTTATAGCCCAGACATAGCACCTTCCGATTACCACTTGTTCAGATCACCAGAGTACGATTCACTTCAGAACAGGGTATCAGAAATTGGCTCAATTCTTTCTTGACCTCCAAGCCGGACAAGTTCTTTTGGGATGAGATCCACAAACTGCCAGAAAGATGAGCAAACATCGTGGCTTCCGATGGGCAATACTTTGAACATTAAATGTATAACAATTTTTTCACAATAAAGTTTTATTTCTTCTTCAATAACATACGTTTAAGAAAAACACCCTTTATATCTGAACAATACAATTACAGTGTATGTGTGTGAATGCTCAACAATGCATACTAAAAATGACTGTAAAATCAACAGTTGGGCGTTACGAATTTTTTAGTGGCATTTTAAATTTAAACGCTCACAAAAAGGGATTTTTTTGTTTTTTTTTGGATTTCAGTGTGCGAGTGCTATTTTTTACCAATTTATGTGTGTGTTATTTTTAGTTATTTGCTTTATTTTGTCACCTTTTTCGCCCGCAACAGCAGATAACAATGTAAAATATTTTTGGCAATTTCTCTCTTTTTATTTTTATTTTTATTTGTTTATTTTTATTTTTATTTTGTATTTTTTGCAAAATTCACGTTTGCTCTGTATGAAATTAATTACATATCGATAAACTTTTGATACCTGCTTTCAAAAGTAAGGGTAAAAAAAATGGTTTTCCTTTGTACTCGATTTACTCTGTTGTTTATTGCCTTATTTTCTACTCCGTTCATATCTGTCTCTCTGATTACAACGGATTAACGTAACAACTTGGCGCGCTTGAAATTTACGATCGTCGCCGCGCTGATTTGTTACTTGTTTACCCCGAGCTGACCAGAAAAAAGTACTCCGAAAATAAAATGATCGAGTCAGTAAAATTTTACGAGAAATTCGGTAGAAAGTCTGGCTAATTTAAATGTGATTCATTGCTTGTTGGTGTGAACTAATTTTTCTTAAACTTTTTTTTTTAACTTGATTTAAAAATACTAAAATTTTTTTCTTACGCGGTGTGAGCCAAAGTTAATATGTATCTGGCTGCCGTTATTTGTAACGGTTGAGAGATAACACTGTGCGGTTCTTGGAAATATGTACGAAGTGGCAAAGTGGCTTACTAATTAAATAAAGGTCTTTGTGGCACTGAAATATGAGCTCCTCCTTGAATTTGTGATGATGATGACTATGACGACCTTTAATTCATTTTGGATATTGGCCGAATAAGGATTCTTTGCAATTTTCGTCTTGTTCCTATTGGCAAAACTATTGGGACAATAGATTTGCAAAGGCTTCCCTTGAGGCCAATTCTTCACCAGCTAAATTTTTCGCCATAGACAGGAACCGATGGTAATCACATGGGCCGAGGTCCGGACTAGAAGTTGGATGCATAAACACCTTCCAACCGAGCTTTCGGGGCTTCTGGCGAGTAAATATCGATGTGTGAGTAGTCTGGGGTTTCTTCAAATGATCAAAATGCTGACAGTACATGTCCATATTAAGAGTTTACCCGTACAAGAATTGTCAATAGTAGATGATTCCTTACAAAACCCACCAAACACACAACAAAACTATTCTCACAGTAAATCCTGGCTTGGATACCGTTTTTACTGGACCAAAGCCAAGTCAAAGACTTGCTTAGGAAGCTAGAAACTGACATCTTCAAGGTGGTTACTCGTCGGGGTGGTCGGGGGCAAAGTTTATGATCTCATGCATGGATTTCTTACCAGAACTGGTCTTGCGAATAATTTCAATAAGAGAGCTCGTCCTATTTGCCAATTAAGTTATAGGATCCCGGTAGCGGGGGGCGTCTCGATTTCGAGTTGTTGAAAGTGTGCAACTTTGGACAATTCTAGGCAGGAAACTGTTTTGGAGGGCAAAACTCGAGTTTAATATTGCTGCAAGGCTGGAAACAGTAAGAGATACGGCAGTTCTTCCTGTAATAATAGTTTATGTACACAATCATAGTCGACCCTATGTGATTTTATGAATTTTTTGTATGGTACAAGTCGCTAGAAATAGAAGAATTAGCAAGTATGTCCCTTGTTGCAAAAGTCGTCGTAAAGCTTAGGGCTACTTGGTCAGCTCAAACGTCGGCCACTCCGCTGTTATTCAGCAGCTCGCATTCGTTTCTACCTTCATACCCTCTTGCAAAGACTTGACTTGACTTCTTGACTTGAAAGGCTAGTGCGCGAGTCTTTGGTTCTGTTCTGAACGGGCATTTGGAATTTCTGCACATTTTTTTTTTTAATTTTTATGGCATCAAAATGGACGTGTGTTTAAGCGTGACCACGAGAAACATTACACACAAAGGGAGAGATAAAGCAAATACTCTTAATATACATTTCCTTAACTGGGACCCAGCTGGTTGAAGATAAATCTGACATCACCGCGATGGACAGGACGAAGACTGAATTTAGATGGATTGGATTGGAAATTTGATGTCAAGTTTCTGGCGAGAGAAATACACTCTGTTGCTTAGTGCTATCGGTCACCTCGGCAAACGGACGTCCGTCCTCATTACACATAAAGGCAAGATTTTACAAGATATCTCTGATTAACGTCCGCACTTAGCCAGAGGAAAAGGAAAATGTGACATAGATAGGAACTACAAGCCCCTCCAACGCACTCACAATGTCATAGTCGATCGTGTTCGGCGGGAAAGTGGATTTGGCTTAACAGTGGGGAAATTCTGCCACGTAATGATACATTCTACAATGCGGTTGATTCGTTGGGATTCGAAATACGCTTCATTTGTAGACTTTGTTGTTTGTGGGTCTACCGAAGAGTGATTCTGAGTGGAATCATGTACGGAAGCTTAGCCTCAAGCAACTGACAACTACACCAATAAAAATTAAATATTAGCCTTTGCAGAGCCATCGTCTAAGCCAAGAGGGAGATAGAAAGGGACAGAGTAAGGGAAAAGAGAGGGTGAGATGAAGAGAGAGAGAGAGGGGATGGAAAAAGCGGGATATGAAGACGGAGATATGAGTGATAAAGGAAGGAAAAGAGGCAAAAAAAGAGAGAGAAAAAGGGGCAGAAAAAGAGAGATATAAATAAACATCTAAGTAAAGAGAGAGAACAACAGGAATAAAAAAACTAAAGAGAAAGAGAGAAGAAGAGAGAGAATGATAAAAAATGTTGAAAGAGGGAATGATAAAGAGAGGTAAAAAAAAATTGTAAGAGGGAAAGAGCTAGAGAGAACAAGAGAGAGAATAACAAAGGGAGCTATTGAAATATTGAGAAAGAGAAGTTAAGAGAGAGTGAACTAGAGGTAGAGCGAGGGAGAAAGAGAATGACAGAGGGAACTAGAAAAATAAAGAGAGATAGAGAGAGAGAAAGGGAGAGAAAGAGAGAGAGAGAGAGAGAAAGAGAGCGAGAGAGAAAAAAAGAGAGAAAGGGTGAGAAAAAAAGAGAGAAAGGGAGAGAAAGAGAGAGGGAGAGAGAGCGAGAGAGAGAGAGAAAGAGAGAGAGAGAGAGAAAGAGAACGAGAGAGAGAAAGAGATCGAGAGAAAGAAAGAGATGGAGAGAAAGAAAGAAACCTAGAGAGAGAGAGAAAGAAAGCGAGAGAGAGGGAGGGGAAAGAGAGACATCAAACTGTTCGAATGGAAAAAGTATTTAATTAGCTTATATAAAGTTAAGACAAGAATAAAATTATAATAGATTTATGAAGTTTGAAGAAAATAAAACTTATGTAAAAATGCTGATAGAACTACACAAGATCTGCAATTCAACGCTCAAAAAATATATGGGAACCAGTCGAAAGAAAATAAATTAAAACGACAACTCAATCTCAGAGGTGAAGCAAGAAGCGGAGACGGACTTGCATTCACTGAATGCCTCCAAATATTTATTAAAAGAAAAAAATTGTTAACATGTCTGCCAATCTCTATTTATGAACACTAAAACAATATTTTATTGTCATTGTAATATACCTTCCTTCAAATAAATAAATTTCAAAAATTCATTACTTTTCAAAAAACACAACCTACCCAAAGAGATTAATATCAACCCCACCTATAACGGTTACATGGCATGCCACGCAATAACAATAACTCGTAAAGTCAAAAGTTCAATAAGCTACTAACAACATACTAATTTGCATTCGCACTTTTGTACAATTTGCCCTCGAAAAAAAGATCAAAAGAGGAGACAGGAGCGCGAGCTGGAGCGGGACACAGTGGCATGAGAAACTGGAAATGTTTACCAGCGAATTGCTAGGCAATTAATTGTGGTAAATGTGCTAACAAGAATGGCTTAGAGAAACTGGACAAGAACAAACAAAAATTCAATCAGCGATAAAAAAACAACACCATAAAAGCAGCAACAGCAATCATAAAGACGGCCAAACTTCGGGTGGCGTAAACACCGAAAGAAATAAGAAAAACAAAAAAAATAAAAATAAAATAAAATGAAAGACAATTGTTTAACGCTGTTGCAATTGCGTAGCTACAACAACTTCAAACCATAGCAATAAACAACAACAACACTAATAACAATTACAGCATTCAAACTACAACAGCTGTGGCAATGTGCAAAACTCCAAATAAACAATGCGAGCTAAAAATCAAAGGCCAATGGAGCGCGTTGCACTGTTGCAAGTGCGCGTATGTGCTGCAAGGTATCAATATGGCTGTGTACGTGTATGCTTAAACAGTGTGTGTGTACATATGCATATAAGCTTTGTATTTGGTTTGTATGATTGCAATCGTTAACTGTTGCTTTGCATTTGTTTTTGGTTGCGTGTTGCAGGTCTTTTGTTTCTTTTTTTGTTTTGCTTTAAGAGCACGCAGTTGCAGCAAGTAAATAAGTCAAAATTATAATATCTCGCTCTGCTGGCTCGCACTTGTAGTTTGTAGTACGAGTAGTTACTCATACGCCATGTGTTGCATTTAGCTTTGCTCTAGTTTTTTCTGTATATTTTTCCCTTCCACCATTTGGCATTTAGCATACGTTTGTTTATTATTTTAACCATTGTTATACGTTTCTCTTACTAATTTTCTCAATTCTTTCACAATTTTTTTTTAGTTTTTTTGTTTTGCTTTATTCTGTCATTATTAGCACCATTGCTTTGCCAATAAATTTAGTTCTGTTTGCTTTGCGAAGATCAATTGTTGCACATCAATTTTATTCTTTGTTCTTGAAGTTGTTGCTGTTGTTGAGTTTATATTTAGTTAGTCTGGTGGTGTGAAGCAAGGGAAGACGCATAAATTGACCTTGGCATGTGCGAAAGTTATTGTTTATACCAACAGCACTGTAGCTACTCCGGGTGGTTCATAAGAAATGCACTGACGAGTGCAGAAAAAAAAAAATAAAATTAACCACAAATTTCGCACACACTAGGGATGCCAAATATGAAGGGGCTTTCGTTTTGTTTTTTTAAATCATTTCATTTAAGTGATCGCCGTGGCTGGCTCGAATACGAGGGGATTAACAAAAGTTCGGTCAGTTGGTGATCGTCAATTTGTTTTTGTTAAATCTAAAAATACCAAATCCTTTGTAATTACTTTAATAGTCTTCCTTTCAAACTGTAGAACGACTGGCTAAAATGGAGACGAAAAAACGCAAGATAGCTGAGGATAGGTCAGACGATATTCCACTATCAACGCAAACAGAAATTCGCCTTGCGATTCTCTTCGGGTTTCGATATAATTTACAGCCAATAAAAGTATTCAGTAAATGCCAAATTGTATACAGAACGATTGCACCGTCTCTAGAGACCATTTCTAAGCTGTTCTGAAGATTCCAGACCTGACATTTTTACACAAATCTTCTACTGATCACGTCACTGTAGCTCTGCTGAAGTCAAAAAATGACGAAGACCCACGATTGACACAAGAAATGCTTGCTAATGAATTGTGGTTGAATGCCATGGCTGTATCGCGAATATTAAGTAATCATTCGGGATACATGCAGAAATCTGCTCGATGCGTACCACGAACTTTAAATGAGACTCGTTTGCATTTTGCTCAATTTTCCGTAAACAAATTCGAAAATGGTCAGTCTGGCAACTTTAGTAAAGTCGTTACGGGTGACGAATCTTGGTTCTATAAGTACGATCCAGAAACCAAACATCAGTCCATGGTATGGAGCCCAACAGAAGCAAACCACCCGTAAAATCTAAGCAACAAAAATCAGCTGCAAAAGCAATGATATCAGTTTACCTCACCCGTTCTAAAATCGTAGCTACTTTTCCACTGGAAAAGCGTCAGACGTTAGCCGCGAAATGGTACACCGAAGACTGTTTATCAAAAGATTTCAAGTATTTTGTTGGAAAAAAGGAAGAAAGAGGGTTTGCGGCGCTACTTTTTACATCATGACAACGTGCCACTGCTGAAATAACCAGTAATTTTATGACGATTTCTGGGATTGAAGAAATATGTCCAGCACCATATTCACCGGATATAATACCTTGTGATTTCTGGTTATTTCCAAAAATTAAAAAAATTCTAATAGGGAAGGTCTTTATAAGGAAACAGGAGATAATTAATGCGGTTAATACTGAACTTGATATTTTTAAGCTTATTTTGATTTTAGCAAGATTTTGAAATGCAATGAATTCAATGGCGATTATGTAGAAAAAAACAACAAATAGTCCACCTGTGCTAAATCGCACAATTTTTGGCTCATTCACCGAACGTGTTACGCGCTTGTGGGTCGTTCGGCTTCAAGATCTTGCCTCAAACACTTCCATAAAGGGGGTGGGCACAGTCCGAATTGTTGCGGATGGAATCATTCCGATCTTCTTCGTTATTCTGCTCCACAGCAGCGTCTTCAGTGGGTACTCTACGGCATCTCTGCGATTGTTCCGAAAAGGTGACAGTTCTTGGCCGGATAAAAGCTGTGTCAGCTCCGGTGCGTAGAATCGGCTGTCGTGAGAGTTGACCAAAGTTTGCTGAAGAGACCCAATATTTTAACTGATGTGGCTGTGTGAACTGCATTAACTTCTAAACCTGCCTACATATCTAGTTGCCTAACAAGACTGTGGCTTAAGCCAAAAGGAAAGAGGACCTCAGTAACCTTATGTCACTCCAGTAGTGCTGGTGGCAAGAATTGTGGCCTTCTCTTAAAAAATAGTTGGGCAACAGCGACTGGAAAGTTTTGCTTTACCCGCCTTACAGCCAATACTTAGCCCCTTCTGACTACCATTTGTTCTAATCGATGTCGTACACACTTACTGGAATACGGTTCACAACAATACATCAGGTGATTAAAAATTAGCTTAATTCTTTCTTGACCACCAAGCGGGCTCAGTTCCTTTGGGATGGAATTCCCCAGAAAGATGGGTACACGTTATAGCGTCAAATAGGCAATGCTTTCAAGAAGGATGTCCTTTCAGAACAAGACGTAATTACGGACTTACCAGCTCCACTAAGGGGAGTGAAGTAAGAGTATCGCCGGGCCAATAGATTTTGGGAATGAACGAAGGGCTGAAGAATTTCGAAAACTATTTGCAAAACATAAGATGTTAAATTTGTAAAGATTTTACTATCTGAAAAGAGACCAGACTCCAAGCAGTTTCTTCTTCTTTACTAGCATAGACACCGCTAAGTGAGCCGAGTTAACAACATTACGCCATTCATTCCTGCTTTTTGCAGTTTGGTGCCAATTGGAAATACCAAGTACAGCCAGGTCCTTCTCTACCTGGTCTTTCCAACGGAGTAAAGGTCTTCCTCTTTCTCTGCTTCCACCGGCGGATACTGTATTGAAAACTTTCAAGGCTTTAGTATTTTTATCCATCTGGACTACATGACCTATCCAGTGCAGTCGCTGAACTATGTCAATTTCACCGTATATGTCGTATAACTCATTCATTCATCGTCTGTGTAATTCGCCGTTCCCAACTTGTAGAAGACCATAAATCTTACGCAAAACTTTTCTCTCGAAAACTCCTCACGCCGACTCATCAGATGTTGTCATCGTCCACGCCTCCGCACCATATAACAGGACGTCGCATGACTTTAGTCTAGTTCTGGTAGAAAACAAAAAGTGGTGGAGCTGTGGGGGCAGTGTAGCACGTGATCTGTGAGTGACTGACATTCGATAGACATAGTTTAATCTTATTTGGTGCAGGAGGTCTGCAAGATCTTCAACAAACAATGAACAATAGGCCAACAAGGACACATTAATTTGCGAAGAGAACAGCAATGTGCCTCAAACTAGAGACGTAATAAACAGTGCAGAAGTACTGGTTGATCTTAGGTAGTGTATTAGGTAACACTCTGAATGTAGCATCGTGTAAGTGAGACTCGATGGGCCAGGCAGTTAAACCTAACTTACGCTCTTCTTTACTTAATTTGCACTACTTGGAAATTTTAAACGATTTTTAAAAATATTTCTCATATCAAATTATACTTTTTAACCGAATACTTGAAGAGATTCTTATCTTACTCTCTTGTATATATTTAAATATAATTTTTTTTTATTGCTTTTAATAATAATGAATTAATTAACGTGTTTGCTACTCAAAATTTCTTAAATCATATTCACTTAACTATTAAAAACACTATATTCAGACACAAAACCCTTCAAGAGTTGTCTCTCTAAGACACTTATCTCACTCACTTAATCACAAATTAATTAATAGTTGCCAAAAAAGTTTCGAATTCCGCTGATAAAAAATGACTAGTTTGAATTTTCATTATTTTTACGAGTCTTAAATTGATTTCTTTTGAAGATTTTCAAAAAAAAAAAAAAAAAAAAAATATTAGAAAAAAAATATATATAATAAAATCCAAGCTTTTGTATAATAAAATTGTTTCACAAAATATTTAGATAAGCAGTAAAAATATTTTATGAATATTTATTAGCTAAATATGTATATGTATGTATGTAACACATGTTAATGTCGCTTTTGTATTAACATTATTGTTTTGGGTATTTATATACAAGCATTTGTATATTTAACAATTTGCCACTTAACAAACGCCCATAAATAAATAAATTAATTAACCATGCTGTTGAAGCAAAATAGAAGAAAAAATAAAAGCAAAAGTGACAAAAAAAATAAATGAAATAAAATCACCAACATCTCAAGCTGTGCGCACTTTGTAAAATCTGTCAATATTAATTTATCTCAAAAAAAAAAAAAAAAAAAAAATTGGATATGAAATTGGAGCGTTTTTGCTCTACTTGACGCTTGTCGGCAACTGCCAAATGCCTCAAATATTTTTATTGGTCCATTTAAATTAGCGCCTAATTGTCATTGATGAAATTAGTGATGACCAATAAATGTTTTTATATTTTTTTTTCTTGAATTTTTGTTGTTTTTTTTCGGCTTCTGTCATTAGCGACGGTAGCTGTGAATTATTTATGATTCAATTTTATTGACTTCATTAAGAAATTCAAGGAAATTACATATGTTTTACAAAAATAATAGTTGAATTTGGTAGTAAAATTATGTGAAATTATTTATTAAATATATATGTATGTGTATATGTATTTAAATTTAACTAAGATATATTTATTTTTAATTGCAGTGCGGGTTTTACTCACGTTTGCATACACGACGATGATTTAACGGTTTCGATGGATCACGATAGTAACCCTCCTTGCAGTAGTGGCAATGCCGACCGGTAGTGTAGTGTCGACAATTTTGGCAAACGCCACCGGAGATACGTCCGGATAGTTTAAAAAGTTCCATATTAAAGCGACATTGGCGAGCATGATTGTTGCAATTGCAGACTGGAAAAAATAAAAATAAAAGGTAAATACTACAATTATACATATACACGTACATAGGAGGACACATGTAGGTGAAATAAAAATAGAAATAAATAAATAAGTTCTCAAGCAAATATTTATTATTATTAAATATGTATATATCTATATATTTTTTAATTTTACTCATTAAGCGAAAGATACCAAGTAACGTTAATAGTTACTGATGCGCGACTTCGATAAAATATTTTAGCGATATGCCTAAATGTAGGCAATGTTATATGTTTCAAGTCATAAATAGCTTGTACACTTACCCAACAAAAAAACATTGTCTACATTCAGGCTGAGTGTTTGACTGAATTTCCTATCGAACTCTTGTGTAGTGATTTAAGCTTATTTAGAAGTTATAAAAAGTGAAAAACAAAAATTAAAAGAAAGCTTATACTTGACTAAATTCAGAGGTGGCATAAAACAAGTGATTTAAAAGTCCAATAATTGAATTAACTAAAAAATATAAAATAATATTATAATATAAATAAAAATATGAAAAAATTAATAATCCAAAAAAGCGTCGTTTAGTAGTTGAAAAATTGTTCTTTTGTAGCTGAAAAATTTTTTATACTGTCTCTTTTTCTAATTAGTATCGATATATTCAGATGCATGATAATGATGGAGAGTTCAATCTCATCGCGGGCAGTTTTTGAGTACAGTCATGGCGATCCATTAAAATTTTACGAACCTGCTTTGCACCGATCTATGTTAATTCATCTTGCAAAAAGTAAAGCTGATTTTTTTTTATGGAGTTGTATCTCCATGGCGTTCGGATTGGAATTTTTAGACAACATATAAAAGCTTTTATGTAATAAACAATTCTTGCGAAATGTGAATACTCATGCTTCATAGGTCTCTTTTGAAGCCGTAACTGTCCACATATTGTCAAGTTGCCACCATAGAGCACCTACATACGAATACTATACATATGCTCATCGGGATAGCACAACCTCCAGCAGTACTATGTCAGAGCTCCAAAATATAGTAAAATATTTTACAAGGACTTTGAAGTTTGGGACAAGCTTTACTCTACCGATAGCTCATTCTTCAGCACAGGTATTAGCATTGAACAATTTTTTTGTCGAGCTTCATTCTTCTACTATAACAATATGATGGAAGGAATATTGTAGTTTCTAGTAAAAGGTAAGAGAGTAAGAGGTAAATATGTTTATCTCTGTTTGCTCTCTTGAACTAAAACTATAAAATAAAACTCCAACAGCAATCTAGATGCTACCAAACTACTTCAGAGCATAACTAGACGACGATCCAAAGCTATTAATCATAGCTCTTGTAATCCCACAGTCCAGTCGGCAAATAATAAGTCTTGATTATATAGTAGTAGGTTGCAGTGTCAGAACTCAAAGTAGGGAAATTTTCTCCCAAACTTATCTCAAAAGCGACACTCTATCGATTTATATTATTACTGATTAGTGAGCTACGCACCATTCTAGCCGAATAGTTTTTGGACACCGTCCATAACTTCTCTTGTTTTTAAATCTCGAATTTTGTGTATCCATAAACGGCGAGATGATGATGTCATTTGTTCATTTATTTGAACCCTAGACCAGTTCTTGAGATATTTCATCCAAACTTAGTAGATAGATATATTTTTATACTTTGTTGATCATTTGTTGGACCGTTCAGATCGTACCACTATAACATACATGCTGCGCCATCTAGACCTTCGGTATTTTAACATTGAATAACTCTGTCGATTTTTAACCGATTTTGACAAATGTGCTTGATTATGAAACGTCATTCAATGCCATTTTAATTAAGCTTATTTACCTCTCCCCGGCTCATTTACCTCTCCCCGGCGAAATCAATAAGCAAAACTGTCGATTTTGGGGAACAGAGAACCCATACGTCATTCACGAAACACCACTGCACGATCAAAAAGTCAATGTTTGTTGATTTTAAGCTCATTAACCTGACAGAAAAGCCTCTAAATTAAATAACAATTATCGAAATTTTATGTGTTCATGAAAGGTATAAGCAAAACTCCTTTCGTGTCTTACCTTTTTTAGAAACACTAAAAGAGTTTATTTTATATAAAAAAATCCTTATCATAGAACCCTAAACCAATCCCTTTAAGCCACGTATAGACTTTTCGAAGTCTCTTAAAGCCATTCGCACCTAGTAATGTGGAAAAACATAATTGAGCCGCTTAGTACAAAGCTAGGCTTGTCAAGCTTTTTCAAATATTCCGCAGAGACGAGAGTCTCAATTCTTTAACAAATTGCAATCCTATTGAAACACAATCACTTCCTAATTCTCCATTAAGCTTTCAACTATCGAAGCATGACAAATTACTGCTGAAATAAAAATCACCGTTAAATAGAAAAATACAAAAAAAAAAAATCCCGTAAATCACTTTTTAAATATCTGAGCTTAGAATGAAAAAAGGAAGGAAGGCAGTTCCTTCCGCTTAAGGCTAACCAACCAACAGGGAGTAGAGCATTAGTATGTATTAAATTCCTTGCCTCAACTGTCACTGTCTCCCTGTTTAAATATGTCAAATAAATCCCTTAAATAAATATGTTTTCTTAAAAGCCTACAAATATTTGACTTTTGCTTTTTGTCAGTGGTGTATTAGATGACATTGTTATTGTTGTTGTGGTTATTGAGCGCCCACGCTTCACACTGATAGATTTTTTGCATTCGAAATATTTTTCCTTTCCTCAGCGTGTTGATAGCATTGGCATTTAATGTTTGTTACCGTTAATTTCCCCAGAGTGTAATGTGTAAATCTCTATTGCAATAACAACAACAACAACAAAAAAAATATACATTGATAATAGAAAAGTTCAATGTAGAAACATGAATAATGCTGCTTGCATTGATGAATGTTTAGCGATTAGCGTACGCCGCACACGCCGCCTTCAATTTCAGCTCATCTCTTTTTCCAAAAAAAAAAAAAAAGAGGAAAGAAAAAAGCCATAGATTCTCCGTAAGCTTTTGTTGCAACAATTCATCTCACACAATTATTTTACTGTTATTTATTGTGGAATATTTCTGTTTATTTATACGACTTGTCTTATTTATCATATCGACGTTGGGAAACGAAGATTCTTCTCTTTGACTTTTCCTCATACAATACATAAATAGATTTCTCATATTGCTTCCTCTGCGCTTGGATTTTTCTTCCTTCCTTTTTTGTCGATTTTCTTTCATTTTTTTGTAACATTCCTTATGAAAAATTATTTATTATTATGCAAATTACGCAGTGCTGGTTTAACGGTAAATAATCAAGAGCTTTGTGCAAGGAAAAAAATACAAAAATCGTTTGACGTAATTGCAGGCTTGCGATTGATGGAAGACAATAAAAATTGTATCACAAAAAAAAAAAAAAAATCTAAAAATTATAATAAAGAGCAGGATAGGAAGGCGTTAAGCAATAAATAAATGTTTTTTGTTTACGATTTCGTTCTCAAAATTGAAAGAAATATACTTTATTTTTAACTTTAAAGATCTATAAAGTAGTAAGATTTTTTCTTAAAAAAAAATATTACTTATTCTCGATTATAAACTTTTAAACACTTCATTTTAATTCTGCTTTGAATGCTTTCATTGTTACTTCATCGTATAAGCTTGAGCTTTGACAAAAAGAATCAGGAGAATAACCTGTATCCGCTAAAGGACGATCGCCACTAATCTGATCCACTAATCCATCCACTTACTCAACAATTGTTCTTTTGGTAAAAATCGAATGCTACCCTTGACAGGCACTTTTAGAGAGCGCCAAAGAGATTGTCATAGATTAGCCCATTTTCTCTCCGCAGCAGACTGGAATTTGTAAGAAATTAGAAAATATGAAAATCAACTTAATATATATAGAGTTGATGTAGCCCGCTCAATGGTAAAAGCTCTATTCAGGCTTTCGTTTCGAAAACCTTTTCCACTTTAGATTCTCTCCGGATCAGCGCAAATGCAATTGCTTTCTACAATACCCTCCCTTCCATTACGAAATGGAAGAGGTCCCATCGGTTTGTCTGAAACCCTAAATGGTATTGACAGACTCTGAGAGGTTCGTTACTATCTTGACAGAGCTGGTGGTTTTACACAATGTTATTCTGCAGAGCCGAGTCAGATTTGCAGGGATCCCGTACACAGGCATCAAGGCTCATAGGTGATCCCTAAAGGGACCGTCGAATGCAGCTTTATAATCGTCAAAGCGAAGAAGGGTGGGTAGTGGATTTCGTGGGGGTTTTTTCCAACATTTGGCGAAATGTGAATGCATAGTCGATGGTGGGCTTACCAGGTCTACATTGTATTCTCGTCAGTACCCTGTAAGGGATGGCAATAAAAATGATTCCTCGTTTATGATGGTCGTTTATAATGCCAGACAGAGTTTCAGTTTAGTTTGTTAGCTGAAGTAGTGGCCATATAGGACGACAACACTTTTGAGAGATAGAGAGGGAGTGGAAGAGAGAGAGAGAGAGCGAGAGATAGAGAGAGATAGAGAGAGAGAGAGAGAGAGAGTTTTGATACGAAATTTTGATACTTCAACAAAAACTTTGTGCTTAAAAGCTCCATATATCGTAGACGACTTCTACCAAAAGGCCGGACAGAAGCAGATGAGGCGTTTTAGCGCCTCACTCATACCTTCTTCTTGCGGATTTCCTGTACTGCTTCGGTAGTCAACTGCCTTAACTGCTGGTTGACTATCAACGTATATACTCGTATTGATATTTCTATGTGGATACTGTAATATTCTAGAAGCTCGAAGGGTTATCTGAGGTCTAGCAATTATGGATTGTATTGGGTTTTTAAGATTTTTTTTTAAATAAATAAACATTTGAGTGGTTTTATTTATAGTAATAGCTCCCACATTGAAATGCGTTTCTGCATAAATTTAAACTTTAATGAGATGCAGTGCGAAAACTTTCACTTTCGAGATGAGGACATTAATGCGTTATGAATGAAATGATTTACGAAAAAGAATGCATGGCAAGATATTATGAAAACATCAAAGACATGAATGAAGGGAAAACCTACAAAAATATTTCGTCACTTTTTTCTCTAATACACGAATATTCATGTGTATTTATGTAAATTAGTAAAAAAAAACTACTCAAACTACAAATTTCAATGTCAAAAACTGACATAGACTTTTCTTTTAAATCAACAGCTGGCGTTGTAGCTATACTAAATAGCTTACAAAAAAAAGATAAAATAAAAATATTTTCTTTCTCACCTTTCCGTACTAGTAAGCGTCTAATACACTGAATAAGCTTTTGAAAATGTATTTGCTTATGTACCTTAACAATTTGCCAAGAGCATTTAAAAGCATTTTCAAAACAATTAGCAGCTCATCATACATACATACGTGTACATATAATAAACAGATAAACTGCAAAACAGAAATTATGGCAAAGGAAAAAGTGACGTAAATAAATAAATATGTTTTTGTAGGTGAGTTAGAGAGACAGCAAATTATATATATGAGAAAGCCATATAATATATAATTGGCACTTTGTAACCGCTGAAGCGATTTTCGGCCGAGCTCCTCCTCCAATTTGTTGTTTTGCGTGTTGATGTTTTTCCAACAAATGGAGGGACCTACAGTTTATACTAAGCCGCCTCCGAACGGCTGATGGTTTTTTTACGAGGAGCCCTTTTATTTCATGTCCGAAATACACTCGGAGGGGTGGACACTCCCTTTTTTTTATTAAAATTAATTTCCATAACTTTTGGATGTTGCTGGCACTGGGATATGAACCCGAGCCTTCCGAATGTCAGTACGCAATGCTAACCACTCGGCTATCGCGGCCGCCATGAGAGAGCCATAGAAAGTGCAATATGCTCTTTATTTTATATACGAAACGATTTGTGTTTTCTTCAGACAGACACTTACATTTTATAAATTTTTTTAATATTGTTTAAATATTTTATGTTGTACTGAGTTCAGACAGGGATCTAATTGGCAATTAAATTAAATAAATTTAAATATTATACAAATTGTCATTAAATTTAAATTTAAAAAATTATTTAAAATAAAAAATTCTAATTTTTTTTTAAAAATAAATCTATTTAAAAAATGCAAATAAATCAAATTTAAATTTTTTATTGATAATTGTCAAACAGAAGCTATTTATATAAGCTTAATTGAGTATGTGTGAACACCTGAGCAACTTAATTCAAAACATAAATGCCTCAGCTGCTTGGCGTTTTCACGTGATATTATTAATAATTTAGACAGCATTTCTCTTTAGTCTTCAAACTTATTTTCAATACTAAAAATTTAAAATTGCTAAAAATTGAAAAGCAGTCTATTTATTAAGCAAGATAACTAAAAACATTTTTATATATTCATTTTATCTAAAGTATGCTTTCAAAATCTCCCTCAAAGCTGTAACTATAGTTGAAAAAATTTTTTCATTACACTGTAGTCTATTTAAAGTTATTGTAGATCGCTTACAAATTGAACTCGATGTAAATAAAAGTAATACTAAAGACATTTAAATATCTTCGAGCTCTAATTTGCTTATCTCTAAAGCTTGCTTTGTTATCAAAGATTTCTATTCTTTTCACTGTCTTTCATTATACCTAAAGTACTAATCCAAAGAAAAAAATTCTAAACAGAACACAATCTTTAATGAAGATTTATAGTTAACGCTTTCTTTTGCTTTTATAGCTGCGCAGCAGCTGTTTTCTTTGCCTGCTGCTCTTCAAATATTTGATTTTCTCTTTTCTTTCTTTTCATTTTCATTTTTCTTTTTTTTTTCATTTCCACTCACTTTTAATGCATGCAACGTTGAGTGCACCTGGATAACATCACTTAGCCAACACTCATAATTCGATGGAGTGAGGCAGGGCAAGTGGAGGTTAACCAGCAAGTAGTTAGTGCAGCAGAGTGTTGGAGCTTCAGGCAGTTGCATATCAGCGCGACTTGTTGGTTGGCGCATCGATCTCTATTAACGCAATAAAATTAATTATCTTCTTTACTTCTAACACGAATTCTGAGTAAACTTCTATTTTAGACAACACTAAGTGTGTAGACAAAGGCTTAATCGGGTGGCGTAGTCAGGTGACTGGCAGCGAATAAGTCAAGCATTAATTATTAGTCAAACATACATACATATAGGGTTTTGATGGCTTTTAATGCTGGTTCCGGGTTCTTAATTCAATTGCAATTAACATTCTATATTTGGAAAAAACGATAGTAAATAAACATGCGTAATATAAAAAAAATTAAAATCAGTAATCAATAAAACATACAAAATTAAACAAAAATACTGATTGTAAAATACAATAAACAAAAAAAAAATGAATAAAAAGTAATAAATAAAATATTATAAATCAAAAAATTAAGAAAAAGAAGCTAAAAACACCAATAAATAGAAAAACTTATAATAGAAAAACTGATAAAACAAAAAAAAAATAATTAAGAATTATTAAATAAAAAATAAATAAATAAAAAATAAATTAAAAATTAAAAGAAATTTAACGGAAATTAAATAAAAACTAAATATTAAATATATGTAAATAACTAAAATAAAAATAAAGCAATAGAAAATTTACAATAAATAAAAATATACAAAGCTAACAATAAATAAAAAAAAGCATATAAAGCATTATAATAAAAAATTTATAAAATATTACAAAAAAAGAAATAAAATATAAACCAAACAACACAAAATAAACAATGAAGGAAAATAAGTTAATGAAGAAATAAAAACAAACAATTAATAAGAAATAAAAAAATATGTATGGAAAAGTAAATAATATTTAATTAAAAAAATTAAAATTAAGCATTTAAATAAAATGAATAAATATAATTTAAAATATACAATAAAAAATAATAATAAATGAAATAAATATTAAATAAAACAATAATAAATAAAATAAAATGTTATAAATATAAAAATAAACAATAAACAAAAATAATAAAATTAAAGGCAGGCAGTAAATAAAAAGAAAAAAATAAAAAATAAATTAAAAATTTTAACAAATTTAAAATTAAGCAAAATAAAAAAATATAAATGAAATAAAATAGTTACAAGACAATTTAAAAAATTATAAATAAAAACAAGTAGTAGCAAAAAAAGTAAAAAAAAAATAAAAACTTAAAACTTTTCAATAAATAAAAGAAACTTAATAAAACAAATCAAACAATAAATAAAATTATAATTAAAAATGTAAAAAATTTACATTAATTAAAAAAAAAAACAAATAAATAGATATAAATTAAAATAAAAAATATTAATGGTAAAATAAAAATGGAAGGTAAGCTATAAATTAAAAATCAAAAAATATAACTAAAAACCGTATTTAAAAAATTAAAAAATTATGTAATAAAAATAAGTAAAAAAATTAGAAATTAAATAAACACTAAATAACTAATAAGAATTTAAAATAAGCAATAAATAAAAAATTAAAATTAAAAAAAAAACAATAAAAAAATATTTTAAAAAATTTTAACAAATTTAAAAATAAAAAAAAATGTAAAGAGATAAATAAAAAATAAGTAAAGAAATTAAAAATAATAAAAAAATGGGTAAATAAAAAAAATATATAAAAGAGTAAATAAAAAATAATAAACTTAAAAGCAAAAAAAAAAAAAAAATAAAAATATAGAAAAATAAAAAATAAACAACAAATTAACAATTAATGAAAAGTTAAAGAAATACTAAAAAAAACTACAAAATTCCATAACAATAAAAAATTCAGTCAGCCGCACTCAAATTACTAATCGCACATATTTGTTAGTGTTGTTGTTTGCTGCTGGAAATTATATAAAACGACAATATTTACATGCAACATGATGATAATGCTGCACATTCACTCATTTAAAGAGCTGTTTTGTTGGCAGCATAAGTACTTCCGTTGTTTTCATTGTTTTGTTTTTGTTTTTGTTGCTTTAGAGAAGTTTTTAGAGAATGCCAACCATGCTGCCATAGAGGTTATAATTGTTTATCGTGCTGTTGGCAGGTGTGAAATGCACATAACACAATTTGTTTACCAAGCCACAGTCAAATGGCCTTTACATACATACATACAACATACATAAGTACAGTGGATGTAGTGGGCTTGAGTCAATATTTGCAAGTTTAGCATTAATTTTTATTTTTTGTTAGCCTTATATTTTTCTTGAATGAGTTAAAGGTTAACTGCTCTGCATTTTTATCAAATATTTTTTTATTTATTTTTACTTATTTTCCTTATATTTATCTTTTATAATTTATTTTTATTTTGCTTTTGCTTTTTTATTATAATTTTTATTTATGCTTAAAATTCCAGCAGAAATGTGATTTATTTATTTACCTTTAACGCCTTTGAATCTTAAAAAATGTTTTGTTTTATTATAAAAAAAAACTGGTTCAGAGGTCAGTTAGCATTTGTTTTTCTTTTAATTTTTTTTTTTTAATTTTTCAGTTTAAACTCCCACTTTACGTATACATGCATTCCACTGTTTTCACCATGCATTTAGGAGGTTAGAAGCTGTGATAATCGCTTGTAAATTTACAAGCGTTTTGAAAAACTACCGAATGAGATAAGCGTTCGTGCTTTTCTGTTTTTTTTTTCATGACTGCGTGCGTTGCTATGTATGCACGCGCTGTTGTAATTTGACAATGATAAATGCACTTATTTTATATTACTAATATTTATGTACTTAGTTAAAGTGTTATTATGGAATTATCATACAACAAAATGATTTATTTACTTTTAAATGGAAGAATAGATCTTCTTCTTT
Source organism: Ceratitis rosa (assembly GCA_037013455.1). Taxonomy (NCBI): domain Eukaryota; kingdom Metazoa; phylum Arthropoda; class Insecta; order Diptera; family Tephritidae; genus Ceratitis; species Ceratitis rosa. The sequence continues at coordinate 13,626,731 of JAWMAG010000054.1, forward strand.
TCTCTGTTTGTAATACATTTTACATGCGCTTTAATATTTGTACAGTTAGATATTCTTCATTACAAAAAATTATATACTTGAGTACTTTTTTTTTTGGCTAATAAATCAAATCTCTTCATTGAGTGGAATTATATTTAAATTAATGTAATTTATTTTACAGAAGCTTTCACTTTTCTTTTTCTCCAGCTCTGTTTAACATCTGAGAAACTCACACCCACAAGAAGAGTGTCGAATTTTCCTTTCAGTTGCATTTAGAGCAATGCTTATTGAGCAGGTGCATCACAGAGAAGAAAAGCTTAGCTTTTTTCTTAACAATAAAAATAATGGTTTTCTTAACTCACTTAGTATTTAAAGGAATAAAATATTATAAATAGGTAATATATAATTTCATGCTTTCTTGGATTCTTTTTTGACGAATTTCTGACCAAAAATATTATATCTGAACAAATCGATTGTATGGGAGCTATACGATATAGTCCTCCGATTTCGATGGTTTTCGGTGAAAATATTAATTTTTAGATACAAATTCATAACACCACATTTCACGCTTTTAAGTTTTTTTTTGAGGATTTTATGACCCAAAATGTCCAATCTGGTACTTTCATACTCCGGGTCAAAGTTAATATACCATTTCATACGCATTTCGTTTGTTACATTGATAAATCATTTACTCTAATGGCTTGCAGCAGAAAGCTTAAAGGTAAATAGTTTGTTATGCTGATGATCTTGTCCACTTATCTTCTGAGGGCATTTGAAATTGCGGCTGATTGAGTTGAAGACTTTCATTTTTTTTTTCGAAAATTAAGACTTTATTGTGAAAAAATTGTTATACATTTAATGTTCAAAGTATTGCCCATCGGAAGCTACGATGTTTGCCCATCTTTCTGGCAGTTTGTGGATGCCATCCCAAAAGAATCGAGCCAATTTCTAATACCCTGTTCTGAAGTGAAGCGTACTCCGGTGAGGGCATTCTGCATTGATCTGAACAAGTGGTAATCAGAAGGTGACATGTCTGGGCTATAAGGCGGGTGAGGTAGAACTTCCCACCCATAGTTTTCCAAATAGTTTTTAACTGGCCTTGCAACATGTGGCCGAGCGTTGTCATGATGAAAAATTATTGATTCGTGTCTGGTCGCATATTCTGGTCGTTTCTCAGCGATGTCCTTTTTCAAACGAATCAATTGTTTTTGGTAGAAGTCCCCATTGATCGTTTGACCCGATTTCAATAGCTCATAATAGAGCACACCCTTGTGGTCCCACCAAATACATAGCATAACCTTGGCACAATGGATATTCGGCTTTGCCGTGGATGTCGATGGTTGGCCGGGCTTCACATACGATCTCTTGCGCTTTGGGTTAGCATAATTAATCCATTTTTCATCGCCAGTGACAATCCGATGCAAAACTGACTTCTTTTGGTGGCGTTGAAGCAACATTTCCGACATGCAGAATCGACGTTCGACGTCTCTTAGCTTTAGTTCATAAGGCATCCAATTTCCAAGCTTCTGGATGAATCCTAATGATTTTAATCGTCTGGAAACGGTTGCTCGATCAACTCGTAACACTTTTGCAAGTTCTTCTTGCGCCTGGCATGCATCTGAATCGTCTAAGTCGAAATTGCCACTTTTAAACCTTGCAAACCACTTTTGACACGTTCGTTTGGCTAAAGCATGGTCACCATAAACGTCCAGTAAAATACGAAGGCTTTCGGTACCACTTTTCTTCATGTTAGAGTAATGAAGAAGAACTCCCCGCAAAAACACTTTATCTGGTACAAATTTCGACATTTTCCAATGAATGAAACAAATTGTTGTTCACGCTAAAACAAATGAGATCTACTGAAGACGACGCGAAATGACAGTACCTTTGAAATAAATATAGCCACAGATGAACACGATGCGAAATATTAGTAGAGCCCTCTCTTAGAAAACCGCACGAATTAATACATACACCCAACATAAAATCCGGAAAAATCAGAGACCCACCACCTTTAATAGGTTTCATTATATTACCCTCCAACTCTGTTAAGTATCTCAGTGTAATCCTTAATAAAAAAGTCAGCTGAACATTTTGAAAGCGGATCTAGTAAAGCACTCAGAAATTGGAGTTGAAGAGTTATTGCACCAAAATGGGATCTACGATCTCGTATTAGATCAATTAATAAACAAGCGATGCCAGAAGCAGCCCTTACAGCTAGCCGCCTAAATGTTCTAGAAAGAGCAACTGAGAAGCAGAAACCTTCTACCGAGTAAATGCAACCTAATGCTTTCCTAGCAGCCAAGATTGGGCGGAAGGCTGGGCCATTGGAAAAAGTCAAAATATCCAAACTCAATGATTACAACTCTGTCTTTCAAGCAGAGATTGTGGGAATTACTCAAGCTGCCAAATGAGCAAGCGCTCTAATGGGAAAATTTATCGGGTTTGATGTAGATAGTCAACCGGTAATGAAATGTGTAAGAGACTATAAGAATATCCCAGGAAAACACAGTGAATATCGCTTTTGCTCAGGGTCATACTGATTCAGAAGGCAGATGAGCTGGCTAGTGCTGGCAGATGAGCTCGCTAGCGCTGGCGACTCTGCCATCATCAACTGTCTCAGACCTTTTAAATGTTGTCTAAAGCAATGCACCATGCATGCGTATCACCAAATTTTTGGTGGGGCAGTGTGGATTACAGACAGGAAAACCGGTAACTAATATTAAGCCAAAGATTCTAAGTATTCTTGTAAGTGTTTTGATAAGACATCTACTCCTGAGATATCATCTCCACAAGCTAGGTAGAATTGAATCGGCTGAGAGACAGAAGACAAAACGCTGGAGCGCTACCAATACGAGTATCCGACCTACGGCCGAATGAGACGTTACATCTTTGACGGTGCTCGCAGATCCAACTTTACGGAAGTACAGGGTGTGAAGAAATTAAATCAGCTTATAAAATTGAGCGAACTATTGGCAAAAGTATAGTTGGGAGCATAATGAATTTACCCCATGGCTTAGTTGTGCGGTCAGATTGATTGAAATAAAAAAAAAACAAAGTAATTTTTCTGCATGGCTTGTGTATTGGTAATGGTCAAATGGAATATGAATTTAACAGAAAATTTCTGACACGGAAGACGTTTCCTTAGGAGTGCCTTCCTTGCCATCTGCTTGAGTGAAGAAAATATTTTTGAATAACACAATATAGAAATTTAATGGTTAGACATAAATGGAGGTGCATATACAAATTTAAACGATTTTACCAATAAATGAAAATTTTTTAAATTATTAATTTTTTTAAATTATATATATTATTAATTAATTATTAATTTTTTTAAGACAAATATCATAAATGCCATGTTGAAGATAGCTTCATGATTTTCTGGCGAAATCTAAATACCTAAAGCGTTATTATTGCCGTTAAAAATATATTTATTTAATTTCTCCAAAAAAAAAAAATTTTCCTTTCATTCAACATTTTTCTTAATAGAAAATTAATGGTTATACAAATTTGCTTATAATTAAGGCAATTCCAATTTCAAGTGGTTGCTTTTACACTATTACATACTAGCATAGCATAAAAGTCAGACAAATGTAGATTAGTCCACATCAATATTTGCCAACTTTATCTTACTCCATTGAATGTAACTATTATAAACTATAGTATAAGGTTATGCAATTTGTGGTTTCATAAGCACAGCGCTTGTTTTTGACATCTGTCAAACTTAATTGTCAAACCAAACATGTTTTGTTTTCGGTAAAAGTCAGGCATTTATGAAAATGAATTCTTTGATCACCGATTTTCTTCTAGGGAACAAAAAAAAAAAGGTCACAGGGTGACATATTGGGCGAATAAGGTGGTTGTTGCAACACGACGATCCCTTTAGAGGCCAAATACTGAGACACGCTGAGGGCGGTGTGGCACGGCGCGTTGTCGTGATGAAGGATCCAGTTACGAGCAATGTCTGGGCGCACCCTATTGACTCGTTTTCGCAATCTTTCGAGTAATTGGCGATAGTAGACTTGATTTACGGTTTGCTATCGGCTATCAAAAAAGGCAATGGCTGAGATGCCGCTCAGTATATGCCAAAAAGTGGTCGAAAATTTGCCTCAAAGTGATAGAAGTTTGTAAAACTTCGTGAGGAGTTCATTTGAAGGATGTAGTCTGTCTGTATAATGTCAAGATTAAAACTTTATAATAAAAATGGAATTTCGGGAAAAAATTATTTTAAATGCATTTTATTTACGTTTATTTTCGAAAACGCAAAATGAATAGCCCCATACAAATATGTACCTATAGTAAAGTGTATTTAAAATGTTAGTTAACATATGTATGTGTGTATGTACATACAACAATGTTCATCGGTATGCTTATTAGCTTCAATACAACAGTTGCAATTATGCTCCATTGCACTCGGCAAATGTCAGCCGTAATGACGTTTACATTAGACATTTACTCACTTTGATTAATGAGCAATGAGTGTTGTTGGCACAAACACTTGAGCAGTGGATTTACAATAACTAAGCAATGCTTAGGGAAATTAGAGAAGAAAATCTCACTCAGCCTTAGTACTGCTTGATGGTGGAGCGGCATAGTTTTGTGAATGGAATGTCTAGTACACGGTGAGAGGAAATACAATTTTTATATAAATAAAATAAAAGAAATTTAATAGAAAACTACTGTGAAAACTTTTCCAAATCAATATAGACTGTGCGAGATGCAAACTAGTACCATTAAAAGGCATTATTTGACATTATGACCATTGAACTTGGTTCTCTCATCTACACAGCGAGTACATTTACCACTAATAGTGGTGAAAAGCTGACGAGGGGGTTTAATGAGGAGAAGCAGTCTGTTTCTGAACTGGCATATTCTCGGAGTTACCGAAAAAATATGAGCAGAATCTCGTATCGATCTTAGCTTAAAGTTGAGACGCTCCAGACTTTATTGGAGACTTTTTATCTCCTCAAAATGGTGGCGAGCTTGTGTAATTTTTAGTCTTAAGGCATACATTCTTATTGTTAAGTTATTATTAGTCTGAAGAGCTGCCTTGGCTTTACCATTGTATGTCATGCTCACCACTAGATCTAGTAAATAAAACAATTTTAAAGAGAAGTAGGTACGAGATTCAAAACTTTAGTACCACGCAGAGCAGGAGAGTAATAAAGTGAGATTCTCAGTTTTTTTCATTTAATCAGGTTTGATATCCTCCTTTGAAATAGGAGAACCTCTGAAAATCTCTCTGTCAGATTATATTCTATCAGAATCGAAAACAGCATATCTTTTCAGAGGGTTCATAAGAACCTCTACTGTCCCATATCGACCAAATTAACTGCCTGCCTGCAAGTCTTTTGATAAGTTTTATCGAAACTTGTCTGCTAAGCTAAAAAGCTTTGCAGTTTTCGGCAAAACCTGTAAGCAACCATCAACATCGAAAAGAACCTCTCCGTTCGATACCAAACAAGGTTTCAGGAAGGCGATTGAAATCCAAGAGATTACTTAGTCTTCCTTTCAAATTTGAAAACGATAGGCTAAAATGGAGACGAGAAAGCGCAAGATAGCTGAGGATAGATCAGACGATATTCCACCACCAACGCAAACAGAAATTCGCCTTGCGATTCTCTTCGGGTTTCGACGTAATTTACAGCCAATAAAAATATACAGTGAATGTAAATTGCATATGGAACGATTGCACCGTCTTTAAAGACTATTTATAAGTGGTTCCGAAGATTCCAGATCGCACGAGCCACGAGAAGGTCGATCAAAATCTTCCACTGATGACGTTACTGTAGCTCTGGTGAAGTCCAAAATTGACAAAAGACCCACGGTTGACACAAGAAATTATTGCTAATGAATTGGGCTTGAATGTCATCGGGAATATTAAGTTTTCATCTGGGATACACGAAGAATTCTGCTCGATGGGTACCACGAATTTTAAATGAGGCTCAAAGAGAGGCTCGAGTGCATTTTGCTCAATTTTTCCTAAACAAAGTCGAAAATAGTCAGTCTAGTAACTTTAGTAAAGTCGTTACTTTGCGGCGCTACACTTTACATCATGAAATACCGAGTAATTTTATGGCGATCTCTGGGATCAAAGAAATACGTCCAGCCCATATTCCTCGGATATAGTACCCTGTGGTTTCTAGCTATTTTCAAAAATTAAAAAAAATTTTAAAAGGAAAGGTTTTTACTAGAAGCGAGGAGATAAAGCTGAATTTTATAAGCTTAATAAGCAAGATTTTGAAGACTGTTTTCAGAAGTGGATCTGTAGGCTTAAGAAAGGCGTTGAAATCTATGGCGATCGTGTAGAGAAGATAAAAAAGTACAAAGATTACGAATAAATACAAAAAGAATTTTTTTTTATTTTTTTTCTATTAAATTTACCGAACTTTTGTTAATCCCCTCTTAATTGCTGAGAAGCAACCCATAAAACCTGTCCCATATGAAACTCTCTTGGTTAAACATCAGAACTACCAAACCGACTTCAGAAATTATGACAAAATTTATTGAGCTGGAAAATTTAGCAGCACTACGTTAGTAGTGGTTAACGTCCGGCGGAGGGCGGACTCGAGAAAAGTGTTGTTTTGCGACCTCTCTCGGCCAGTTTGTAAAAATACTCGAACATACATTAAGATGCACTACGCAAATGCTAGGAAAAGCTTGGCCTAACACCGCTTCAGCCGAAATATAGTTTACTGTGTACACTCCCAAGCAATTCGATTTTTCCGCAGTGAACTCAAACATTCATGCCCTTGCCCACTAAAGGGAGTGCCGGTGGAAAAAAAATTTACTAAATTTAATTAAAATGTCAACGATAAGCCAACCGTAAGGTGAGTACGCATTACAAGACAATTTTCCAATATATATTTACATATGTACATATATACTTTTCGGAATTTTTTTTCGAAGCAACTTAATGTCAACTGGAGTTGCCGCACTCAAGTGAGCGTAGAAAAAAAAACACTCTTATCTGCAGGCCAAGCTGCACTTGGAGGCCACACGCACACACCTTCCTTTCGCTGGCGCGTTGCCTGTGTTTTTTTGTTTTTTTTTGTTTTTTTAACAAACTTCCAAATCAAGCTGCAGACAATATTTGACTATCGGAATGCGCACCAGCAGAAAATAAAGAAGCATTAGTTTAACCCTTCAACGCCGACGTCCAGCCAAGTAGTTGTGAGTTGTGTGGAAAATTCAACACCGCTGAGCGCAGAGTTGATTGGATTGCATTGGATTGAATGGATGTAGTTGCTTTTACTCTTATTCCACTTGCCTTTCTTCACCCGTCCCCCCATCATGCCATTGATTTACTGCACTCACTATGAGTCAGTCATTCGTCAGTCAGACAATCAAACCTTCAGTCAGTCAGTCAGTCAGTCTGTCAGTCCGTCCTCCACTCCGTCAGCGAGTCAGTTAGTTGAGTTCGTGATGAGAACAGGTTATGAATGTCAGTTTCAAGAGATGGAAAATTATCACTTGACGACACTTTGATTGCCATTTGACGCACTCGATTGGTCTATACCGCATATGTCTGTCCGTCTGTCTGCAGGCTTTTTTGAGTGTGTCTGTGAATGTGCTTGTCTGTGGCAATAAATGAATGAAGATGAACGAGATTATTTAGTTTGTTGAGTTGTTAGTATGTAGTGTGGTATGTAGTAGTGCAACGGTTGAGGGTTTTGCTGTGGCGGCAACAATTGGTAGCGACGGGGCGCCAATGCCAATGTCAGCGACATTGACAAATTGACAACGTCATATGAGAATTGCTTGATGCTTGCTGAGTGCAGTTAGAAAATTTATACTATGTATATACATACAAATGTATATAGAGATATACCATATACATCCATGTGTGTATGTTCCTCAGCCTGTGGCATGCTGCACGCGACTATATGGTGTTGCCACTGTCACGGGTTTTTCTCCACAGTGTGGCTCGCTTTACAAGCCACTGCTGGTGGTTGATATTGGTTTTACGCATTCCTGCCAATTTGACTCCGCTGCTTGCTCACACGACACGCTCATACACACAACCTTTCAGCGTCGCTTTTCTATGACTGATTGCGTTTATTTGGCATTTGAAACGCTGGAAATTGATGCCACTGCTGGAGTATGGTGCTTGTGGCTTTTTGCAAGTAAAAGTCCAGAAAGAAATTTAAAAATAAAAATTTTTTCTTTCCGATTTATTATAGAGATACACCTAAATATGTTAACCACTGCGAAAAGTCTTGGTTCAAATCTGTCCCTTGTTGAATTTTGTGAGGTTAAGGTGTGTATCATGGTTGAAATAAGCCTAAATGTAGGCAACATGTTATACGATTTGTATGTTATCCTCCACTCGGTGGAGTTGACTTTTTCTGCCGAGGTGCTACGGTAATTAGAACTCTTTTCGCTACAATTTTGAATGCTGATCCGACTGATTGGCTGCTTTGTCTGCTCTTACTTTTTTTAATTCTCCATTTTTAATTTCCTAAAGGGTTGCCTTTTATGGGCACTTGCTTTGCGTGCTGCCAAAATTGACTTATGTGCAAATTGATTTCAGCACAGTGGGGTGCCATCATAAAAAATAAGTATTTTGGAGGCAAGGCGTAACCGGTTCTGCGAATTCACTTGATTATTTGCCCACTTTTAAATTTTTTTTTAGGGAAACCTTAAATGGTAAATACATAGTGATATTCAGATTTTCGATTTTCGTTACTGCATCGAGCAAATAACCGGTTTTTATTGGATTCGACATACTGAGTAGATACCCCTGCTAAAAGTGGTTGAGTGTTGTTGTTATAACCACAAAAATATTCCACCAAATTAGTTTTTCGTAATGTTGCGACTGTAATAGTCCTTGGGCGAAGTAAAATCCGTGTCGTTCCGGCGAAAGTATCCAACTGTTGGGGGAGCCAGCAAATTTTAGTCATTTCTTACGACAGTCGAAGTGGTATAAAGTGGCTAAATATTGTTGTTTTGATCTAAAATTCTCTAAAAAGTACTGGGTCTAAAAGAGAGATCCCACATTTTACAGTTTTTCGGTCCTACCCGGGGTTGTTCTTCATCCACACAATCTTCATCAAGGTCACACAATCATTTCAGCGAAGGTTTTATAGAACGCATTATCTTTAGCCTTCAAAGAGACCTCTGGATTCTCATTAGATCATACTTTTTTGAAAATGAGGTTCGAGCCACAGCATGGAATGCGCTATCGAGCGGTGATTAGTGATATTTTATGACCAGAATCGGATGATATTGATCTGGACAACGTTCAGCAAGACTGTGCTTACCTACATAATGTATAAATATTGCGAATTTTTTTGAATAACTTCACTATTAAATTGAACGAAACAGTAATAGGTAACAGAAAATCGCAAAATATCATAGATTGAGCGAAGAGTAAGAAATTAAAATTTGCACATATTCAGTGGGCAACATGTCAAACAGAGAGACTGCAAGGCATTTAGGATGCAATTAGCCATCTCCACGTCGGCTTTTGACCTCATATCGTGTGGCCGAGACCAAGGTGGGGCGGAAATACTCCGGCAGACCTTCTGTTTTGAGTAGCCGGGATTGCGCTCAATTGAAGCGGTGGTGCGTCAAAAATCGGTTCGCATCTGCCTCAATATTGAAAGAAGAGCTTGTGAGGGGCTCAGGAGTTAGTTGTTCAACCGAACAATACAGCGAAAACTGAAAGACATGGGTCTAGAATCGAACCGGCCTGCAAAAGAACCCCTCCTGACGGCTAAAAAGCCACGTACAAGACTGGAATGATACAAACAACTTGAAAGTTGGTCATCTGAAGATTGGGAACAAGTCATCTTTTCAGATAAATTAAAAATTAACTTGATGGGAGCAGACGGTGGCGCCAGACTGAGACGCAGAAAAAGTGAACGCTACAAAGAATGCATATTACCTACGGTAAAGCAACATGGTATGAGGAGCTACTATAACAAAATATGGAGTTAGTTCAGTTTCAATACTAAAAGGAACTGTAAATGCAGCCGCGTACAAAGAAATTGTCAAACATTTTATTGTACTTACAATTGAAGACTTGTCACAACACACCCAAAATGTAAATAGTCAGGACGATACACCACCTTGTCATCGGGCAGTTTCTGTAAGTCATGCATACTTTTTTGATTTAATTTTGTGATTTTCTAATAGTTTAATTCCTTTCTTCTTTATACATAAAAATTTGAAAAGATGAATTGGAAATAAATTCGTTAGAATAAGCTGGGAACAGTTCTGACCTGAACCCCTTTTGAAAACGTTTGGTCAGTAATGAAGCGAAAAATTCAACAGAAAGAACCGAAAATAGTCCCAAACTTTAGGAAAAATCATCGAAGAAATCCAGTATATTGGAATCGATGACAGCTACCTACAGGCGCTTTATAATTCCCTGCCACGTAGACTGAAGGACATCATAAAGGCAAAATGAGGCCATATAAACAAATGATTCACAAATCATACCTGTTTCGGAAGCAATAAACATAAATGTGCCCTTAAAATACCACTAATTATTAAATTAAATATTTAAATAAAATTTTTTATCACACGTTAATTTTGAGAATTTTATTTTGATTTTCCAAAAAAAGTACCTGCAAGAATTTGGAAAATCTCATGAATTTTTGGCAATTATATTCTTATACTCATATTTTTTTTCGTCTAAGTTTCTTTTTCTGTAAAAATATTTCTAATACATGTACTAATAATTTCGAGATCATAAATGCTACAAACTAATGACCTCTATCAAAATATTGATACTCAAACGCAAAATATCGATCATTTTTGTGGTGCGGCGCTAGTAATGTCGCTGAGTGTATATACCTATATTGGAAACCCTCATACGGTCTCTATTTATTTAAATCACTGGTAAAGTTGATTATCTTTCAATTTAGTACTAAGAGATGTAGATAAGAAGTTTTTCCTACTTTTTTGACCCTTTTGTGGAGAGCAATATTTTTTTAACTGTTTTTTTTTTCTTTGGTTTTCAAAACTAATTTGCTTTTACCAACAACAGGTGTCAGCTGCATTGATTAAAATTATAATTTTTAACAACTTCATTTAATTTTAAACAAAAAACTATTAGATTTAGTAAAAAGCGAAAATTTCTCCTAAATATTTTCATACCATTCATGGCAACGCTAATCCATCATAACAAAGAACCAATTACTTATTGCTTTCATTTCGGCGGATAAGCATTTAATCCGATTACTTATTCACTGATCACTTCACATACACATATGTACGAGTATCTTCTCATCTTCATTCTCACAATCTCGTATAATATACCGCCACAAAAGCCTACGCACAAAACACGTGTATAATTTTCAAATTAATTTTTAATCAGCTGCACATCAATTTTGTACCACTTTCTCAAACCGTAGAGAAAAAAAGAAAAGAAAAAAGAAGAGAGCGAGAGAGAGGGGCAGGGCAGAGAGCCATAGTTTAATGAAGTTTAGCAGCTTTTGCTATTTTTTCTTGAATTTCTCTAATTTTTGCCTTTCGCCACACGCAATATTCAAGCGCCACTTGCACTTGACTAAGCTATGCGCCACTTGATTGCCAAGAGAAGGAAAGAAAAAAGGAAAGAAAAACAATTTTCCAAGCCAGTCCTGTCAGTTACTTTGGCTATGTGATATTAAATTGCATACCACCCTGTTGCTGGACAGAGAAAATGCAAGGAATGTGAGTGCGTGTCTGGCCAAAATATAAAAAAATAAAATAAAAATGTGGCAAAAATATGACAGCCAATCAGCACTGACATTCATGTGAAATTGATATTTAATTTGTGTGTAGAAAAACTATGTGAAAGCCGAAATGGTTAGTTGTAGTATAATTGCAGACATGAGACCACCCTGTAATGTGTGATAACACTAATGGAGTCATTCACGATAACAATGCAAAAAAAAAAAATATCAATGAAAGAAAAATGATAAAAAGTAAAAAAAAAATGAATTGAAAAACGAGATGAAATGAAAGTGAAATTGAAAACGAAAACGAAATTGAAAAAGGTTTGGCTGCGAAAAAAAAAAGCAATAAAAAAATCTCTTTCCTTCGTACGTTTACGGGCATAGAAAGATGATTATGATGAATGTATCTTAATTACGTAGCAATGAATATTAGTGGCAATCTTTGTGTCAACGATGACGATAATGTTGGGGTTATTTATGTTGATCACGATTTGCCTGTCATTGCAGCAATCAACAAGCTTAACCAACAGCCGACATTACTTGGCTACCGGCTGATGCATTGCTGTCAACGTTGCATGATTGATTACCTAACTACCATTCACAATAGACAGTTGAAGAAGGCGAAGAAGAAGAAAAGTGTTATTGATTGCAAAAGATGAATTGTGAAGAAAAAGGGTTTGAGTAACAAATAATTAATAAATAATAGCGTGAATATGAGAAAGTGAGATGAGAAATGATGAAATTGATAATAATTTCCATAAGGAAATTTAAATTTAAATTCTGCATTTAAAATGCAAATTATTTTTTTCATAAAAACACATTTTACAAGAATATTCATGTTCTTACATATTGTTTTAACACATTCACAATCAACTGAGTTATCCAGGTAATTCTACTTCACGCATTTATTTCTGCTAGCGATATGACACACTGACTGACAGCTCCACTGACAGCTGTGCATATGATGAACTGACTACATTAGCCTTTAAACACATGCATACAACTCTACGGTTGACTCAGCGATAGCCGCAGCAGCAGTAGCAGCAGCAGAAGCTCACACGGCTGTCTGTCTCTCTGTCTGTCTTGCCTTCCATGTGTCAGAACACATGCAACTCTGTATGGAATATTTAAATGTCATGAATGTGAAAATGAGTGCGAATATTTGTTTTTTTTTTGTTGTCTTTAATATTCTTCGGGTGGCGCTTTCACTTGTGATGCATTGCAATTTTATGTGTGTGCTTTTTTTTTCTTTTATTTCAATTCGCATTACACGCGCGTAAATTTTATGGCGCTTTTTATGCGCTATAAAGTGAAGTAAATATGTCATCTTTGAGTGACAGCTGCGTGGCGGGTAGCAAGTGATATATGGTATGTATGCATGTTGCATGAGAATTTTTATTTTTATTTCCTATTTTTTTACCTGCTCCGATTTTTTGGTATTTTACATTAAAATTATTGCACATAATATGTCTTAAGGGGGCTCAGAGGAGGAAAAATGTGATAAATATTTATGTATGTTTGCGGAATAAAAGGATTTAAAGAAAATATTTGGTGAAACAAACATGTAGAATGCCTAAAAGTGTATAGATCAGAAAAAAACACACATACAATGACATCAATGAGAACAAATCTGAAGTTTTAATAATAAAAAAATTTATATATATAATTGGCACACAAATACCTACAATTTATGCTAAGCTGCCTCTGAACGGCCGATGGAGTTTTATGAGTAGCTTCATATTAGAAATATATAGAAAAAATGAAATTTTCTGTCGAGAGGCGATTTCTACATACAATTTTCCAGAACCTTGGATGTTAGTCGTACGGAGACAATTTTATTTTAATTGTTTTCAAGTTATTTTACTCTGTTTAATTTGATTTAATTAAATATTTTTAAGGTCAAGGTTATTTTTTTATTTTAATTTATTTTATTATTTTTTACTGTTTAATAATTATTAATTTTGTTATATTGAAATTAAGTTTTTATTTTATCTTGCTTTATTTTATTTAATTATTTTTTATTATTTAATCAATATTAATTTTGTTATACTGGAAATAGGTTTTTATTTTAGTTTGCTTTATGTAATCTTATTTTTTTATTTTAATTTATTTTAATTTCTTTCTTTTATTTAATTGTTTTTTTTTTAAATAATTATTAATTTTATTATTTTGGAAATAATTCTTTCTAATGTTATTTTTTTATTTAAAAATTTTTTAAATTTATTTTACCCTTATCAAATTATTTAATTTCATTTATTTTTTTATTATTTAGTGTTATTTTATTTTATTATTTTTAATTTGTTTTGCTTTAGTGTAATTCACAATTATTTTATATTAAGTTGTTTTCCTTTATTTTAACAAATATTATCGTATTAATTCTATTTATTTCTTTTAATTTGCTTTATTATTTTTTCAGTCTATTTTGTTTGTTTGATTTACTTTCGACACGTCTTATTTATTTATTTTATTTCATCTCATTTTAATTTATTTCATTTCTAAATTTTTATTTTTTTTGTTTTGATTTGTTCTATTATATTTTTGATGTTATAAAATTTTATTTAAGTTTATATAATTTTATGTTGTTTTGTTAAATTTGGTTTCATGTCATTTAATTTAGGCTCTTTTCATTTTATTTAATTTTTTTTCATATTATTTTAATTTTATTTTTTATTTAATTTATTTTTTATTTAATTTAATTTTTTATTTAATTTAATTTTTTTAGTTTGTTTTATTTTATTTTATTTTACTTTATTTTTTTTTCTATTTTTCTAGATATTATTTTTCTTTTCTTCGTTTTATTTTATTTTACTTTTATACATTTTTTTGTATTTAATTCTATTTAAATTTATTTTATTCGACTTTGTTTATGTTCTTTTATTTTATTTTGTTTTGTGTAATATTATTAATATTTTACTTTAATTAATTTTGTTTAATATTATTTAATTAATTTAAACTTTTTTATTTAATTTAATATTATTTTTTATTTTGTTTTATTTTATTTTTCTTTATTTTATTTTATTAAATTTTTCTTAATTTTATTCTATTTTCCTTTATTTCATTCTATTTTTCTTTGTTTTATTTTTTTTTCTTGGTTTTATTTTATTTTATTTTATTTTACTTTTATAAATTCTTTTTGTATTTAATTTAATTTAAATTAGTTTATTTTACTTTGTTTTTTATTTAATTTAAGTTTGTTTTATTTTGTTTAATATTATTTTATATTATTAAATTAAATTTTTATTTTCACATATTTGAACACGTTTAATTTAATTTTATTTAATTAATCTTATTTTATTTTGTTTGTTTTATTTTTTTTATTATTTTACTTTTTTTTTTTATTTAATTCTGTTATGTTTTTTTTTGCTTTTTATATTGTTTTGTTTTATTTTTTGTGTTTAATTTTATTTAATTTTACTTTATCTTGTTTTTTTTTTTTTGTTTTATATTGTTCTTTATATTTAAATTTATTTTTTTGGATTACATTTTACTTTATTATAATTTTAGTTTAATTTTTGTTAATTTACTTAATTTTTTGATTTAATTTTGGTGGACTTTTTTATTTTATTTAATTTTTATTATTTTGCTTTATTTTTTTCTTATTTTTTTGTTTTGTTTTTGTTTTCTATTTTATTTTATTTTATTTCATTTCACTTTATTTTATTTTATTTTTGTTTTTATTTATTTTTTTTTAATTTAATTTTTTTAGAGTATTATGTTTTATTATTTTAATTTTAGATTGTTATATTTAATTTTATTTTATTACATTGCTTAGTTTTTTATTTCACTTATTTTATTTTGTTTGATTTTATTATATTGTATTTTTTTTAATTTTTTTATGTTTATTTATTTTAATTTAATAAGTGTTTTGTTTTATTTTAGTTTTTATTTTTGTTTAGTTTATTTTATTCTATGTTTCATTATTTTATTCTATTTTTCTTTATTTTATTTTTCTTTTCTTTGTTTAATTTTATTTTATTTATTTATTTGTTTGTATTTAATTTGGTTTAAATTTATTTTATTTTATTATTTTATTTTATTTATTTTGTCTTATATCAGTTTTCTAAATAAATTTTTATTCCCATTGCATTTCAATATTTTAGCATTTATTTTTCTAAAGACATTGAAATGGGATTTTAAAATATTAAATATATGTATTTTTTCTCAAATTTTGTTGCTTGTTTTTTATTTACCGCAAATTCTCTTAATTCTTACCGCCTTAGCAATTATTCATCGCTTAGGTGTAATTATATAATCAGTTATAACAATTTCCGTGTTAATTGCTCTATCTACATATATTAACAAACATTTATTAATATAGGTACATATTATATATACGTGTGCCATGTATATGTGTAACCATTTACGTTATTCCTTACCTCAATTAAAGAACAGAATAACCATTAAAATAATCTCAGACAGACAAAAGGGCACACAAAATTCTCATTGAAAAGCGTGTCGTGCAGTAAGCGTTTTGTATAAATCAAAAGCAGAATTATAATTAAAATGTAATTAGCGATGCGATGAATGTGAAAAAATAAGTAAACAAATAGGTAAAAAGAGAAAAACATAAACAAAATATAATAATAGAGTTGAAGTTGAAATATTATGATATTTAAAGTAATGCATTTGCGTGTGTACATACATACGAATAAAAAAAAAAAACAAAAAAAAAAAAAAATTAACTGACATTTTCAACAAGTTGATCTTTGTCGCGAGTTAAAATGCAATATGAAACTATGCGATATATGTATGTATGTTTGGAATCATGACAAAATTTTTGTTGACAAATTACAAATAAATATTTTTTTAGTCTAAACAAGACAATTTTGTCAAAATATTTACAATATTAAAATTCAACTCATTTATTTATTTATATAATTCATTTTCTTTTTTTGGGAATTCAATACAAGCAAAGACTAAAATAAAATTTACTTTAAATTAAGAACGACTGGATATTGTGTATTTTACCCAGTGCTGTAAATAAATAATGTTATTTATTAGTTTAAAATTTAAAAATAAAATCTGACATAAAGCATTCGACTGAAAACTGATCTTTTCGTTTTTATTAGGGTTAAAAAAATTTTGTATATTTATTTATTTACTGGACAAGAGCCATTGTTTTTTACGTTATTTAAAAACAAAAAATGAATAAACAAATGTATCGCACTACAAGAAATATTATTCTGATTTCACATGAAGTTTTGCAATTTAGGGAAATACATACATACACATATTGCTAAGGATTCGAGACGAAATTTGTCTGATTGGCAAGTGTTACACATATTGAATAATGGAATATGTCACAAAGATTGGTCTAAATGAAATAAAGAAATTATGCTAGTAAAAATAAAAGTTATACTTATATATTCAATTAGTTTTCAGACAAGTTTTCACGTTATTTTAATATATGTATTTCCCAAATTTTCTTGATTGCTTTCAGTAAGAGTACTGCCAATGATACCCCATATAGTACTTATATATATTAGCTATTAGTAAAAAGTTCGTTCGGTTTTTATTTAAGAGATGACGTTATTGTCCGTAGTACTATTGTTACATGTCGCATAATGTCATACTATACGACGCTGAAAACGTGTTTATTCGCACTAAGAGTTTGTCTTTGACAGTTGTTCGATTGATTGACTCAGTGAGCGCTCGTCAAAGATGGACACCAGCAATGAGAAAATTCGTTATATTTTACAATTTTTCTTCGATCAAGGCGAAAAAGCAGCCAAAGCGGCTGAAAAAATTAATTTAGTTTATGGGCCCGGGTATAGTGAAGTTGACATCTTGTTGGCTACAAGTTTACTCTCTTTAGCTTTTTTAGAAGCAGCTCAGTGGGTAGACAAAGGACCAGTTATAGTATTGTCAAAAATTATTTCAGCGTCTTTGGATCAGTTAAAAATGACACCGAAGAACTCCGCGTTATAAAACCTACCTCGGGGCCTCTTCTAAGCAACCAACAGGGTGATGGAAGGAGCATCTTAACAGGTTCAGTCAGAGAAAAACACTTCAAACCAAAGTGACTGCCGACAAATCCTACAGAGGTAAAGCTTAAAAACCCATACTATGTAAGTAGCACCACTAATAATGTCTGGAACATCAATGGTTAATGACGCAGATTAAAGTGTGAGACAGAGCCTTCGTCAATGCACGGCAAAGATAAGCGTGTAATTCTTAGTGTTCTGCTGGAGTTTGGTGCCATCCCAGCCTATAAACAGACCTAGGATCAAATGGCCTGCCTCAAATGGGCTCTAAGTGTTCTACTCCTTTGTGCCCTTTATATAGTAAGCAAACGGGATAGAGATTGCTGTCTAGATGTAAGGCCTACAAAGACCAAATTGATACTATTCACCTGAACCACGCTTACTTAAAGACATTGAGATTACTCTTTTCTACTGGCGCCAAATACTTATCTATAAGTGTGGATAGTACATTCAGCTCGAATCGAAATACGGTAGAATGGAGTGGTATAGCTGCATGTGAGCCCACTCCACGCCAGAATCGGCATCCACCAGTAGGGCTAATAACAGCTGGTGGCAGGAAACCCCATGCAATGGAACCAGAGAGACGTGGAACGTAGAGAAAATAAGGAAGTTTCCACATTTTCTAACGATTATAGACTATTGTGGTAGCTGCATGGACAAAGATGAGGAGAAGTCGCTACAGCACTACCTCTGCCAGTACCCAGTCCTCAGTGGGGCCCGACATGGTTTCAAGTATTCACGAATTAAAAATGGTTTAAGTATCCCGAAAGGTGAGAGGACCCTTTTCACAGACCCACCGATGGCATATCAACGGGTCAGCTGGCCCAAGTGCGCTTGATCAGGCAACCACAACAAATAACTAACTAAAAACTAATTTAAGAATTGTGTTGTCTTTCCACGATTTTTTTATTTTATCTACATATAAATTTTTCAAATCTTTATATTTTTATATTTCCCATTAAATATTTTGAATTATTAATTTTTCTCTTAATTAACTTACCATATTTCCTGTTTACGGGCGTAAAGATATTTATTATTTAATTTATTTTTTGTTGATCATTATTGTCGAAATTTTCTTTTATGCTTATTTCCCACATTTCTTTTGCCATAATTCAAAACTCCGAAAAATGCCAAAAATGTTTCACAAATTCCATTTCATTTTATGACTAATTTAAATTCCATACCAAACATACATACATATTTTTCTTTAGCTGCGATTTATCATTTCAGTAATATTTATTTTAGTTCGCAATTAGCAATGACTTCATGAGTCAAACTACATATATACATATATACGTATGCACATAATACATATGGAACATTTCCGCTACTGGAGCGCCAAGCGTTGACAATCACAAAATGTTTATGATGACATAAAATTAGAAATTATTTCTGCGCTAAGCAATATATGAAGTGTTTTAATAATGTGTGTTTTAATGGAGTTGCAAGGACGTTAGGTTGGGTCAGATTAACAGAAAAATGTTTGACGGAAAAATTTGACATATTAAATATTATTAATTTTTTCTTATTGTACTAGTATTTTTTTATTCATTTTAATTTAAATTATAATTATAATTATTAAATTAATATAATTATAATTATAATCTTAATTTTAATATCAATTTTAATTTGAATTTTAATTTTTAATTTTAACTTTAAATTTAACTTTAATTTTAATTTTAATTTTAATTTTAATTTTAATTTTAATTTTAATTTTAATTTTAATTTTAATTTTAATTTTAATTTTAATTTTAATTTTAATTTTAATTTTAATTTTAATTTTAATTTTAATTTTAATTTTAATTTTAATTTTAATTTTAATTTTAATTTTAATTTTAATTTTAATTTTAATTTTAATTTTAATTTTAATTTTAATTTTAATTTTAATTTTAATTTTAATTTTAATTTTAATTTTAATTTTAATTTTAATTTTAATTTTAATTTTAATTTTAATTTTAATTTTAATTTTAATTTTAATTTTAATTTTAATTTTAATTTTAATTTTAATTTTAATTTCAATTTCAATTTCAATTTCAATTTCAATTTCAATTTGAATTTTAATTTTAATTTTAATTTTAATTTCAATTTCAATTTCAATTTCAATTTCAATTTCAATTTCAATTTTAATTTTATTTTTAATTTTAATTGTAATTTAAATTCTAATTTTAATTTTAATTTTAATTTTAAGTTTAAGTTTAATTTTAATTTTAATTTTAATTTTAATTTTAATTTTAATTTTAATTTTAATTTTAATTTTAATTTTAATTTTAATTTTAATTTTAATTTTAATTTTAATTTTAATTTTAATTTTAATTTTAATTTTAATTTTAATTTTAATTTTAATTTTAATTTTAATTTTAATTTTAATTTTAATTTTAATTTTAATTTTAATTTTAATTTTAATTTTAATTTTAATTTTAATTTTAATTTTAATTTTAATTTTAATTTTAATTTTAATTTTAATTTTAATTTTAATTTTAATTTTAATTTTAATTTTAATTTTAATTTTAATTTTAATTTTAATTTTAATTTTAATTTCAATTTCAATTTCAATTTCAATTTCAATTTCAATTTGAATTTTAATTTTAATTTTAATTTTAATTTCAATTTCAATTTCAATTTCAATTTCAATTTTAATTTTATTTTTAATTTTAATTGTAATTTAAATTCTAATTTTAATTTTAATTTTAATTTTAATTTTAATTTTAATTTTAATTTTTATTTTAATTTTAATTTTAATTTTAATTTTAATTTTAATTTTAATTTTAATTTTAATTTTAATTTTAATTTTAATTTTAATTTTAATTTTAATTTTAATTTTAATTTTAATTTTAATTTTAATTTTAATTTTAATTTTAATTTTAATTTTAATTTTAATTTTAATTTTAATTTTAATTTTAATTTTAATTTTAATTTTAATTTTAATTTTAATTTTAATTTTAATTTTAATTTTAATATAAATTTTAATATAAATTTTAATTTTAATTTTAATTTTAATTTTAATTTTAATTTTAATTTTAATTTTAATTTTAAATTTAATTTTAATTTTAATTTTAATTTTAATTTTAATTTTAATTTTAATTTTAATTTTAATTTTAATTTGAATTTGAATTTTAATTTTAATTTTAATTTTAATTTGAATTTGAATTTTAATTTGAATTTGAATTTGAATTTGAATTTGAATTTGAATTTGAATTTTAATATTAATTTTAATTTTAATTTTAATTTTAATTTTAATTTTAATTTTAATTTTAATTTTAATTTTAATTTTAATTTTAATTTTAATTTTAATTTTAATTTTAATTTTAATTTTAATTTTAATTTTAATTTTAATTTTAATTTTAATTTTAATTTTAATTTTAATTTTAATTTTAATTTTAATTTTAATTTTAATTTTAATTTTAATTTTAATTTTTTAATTTTAATTTTAATTTTAATTTTAATTTTAATTTTAATTTTAATTTTAATTTTAATTTTAATTTTAATTTTAATTTTAATTTTAATTTTAATTTTAATTTTAATTTTAATTTTAATTTTAATTTTAATTTTAATTTTAATTTTAATTTTAATTTTAATTTTAATTTTAATTTTAATTTTAATTTTAATTTTATTTTTAATTTTAACTTTAATTTTAATTTAGCATTGATTATTATTAATAATTTTTTTTTATTTTTTAACATTTTCAAATTCAAAATTTTTCCTGAAGATGAAAAATAAACAAAAAAAATTTTTAAAATCATACGAGAAAGCAAAGAAAGCGCTCTAAATCACAGAATAAAAGTTTTGCGGGGGCGCAGCGCACGTGTGAGCCAAAGTAGCGCCACATCGCCTTGCAATGTGTTGCATTTAATGTTGTCGCAGTTGACAATATACTTTTTTCACGCATTAAATTGTACAGACTGATGTTGAAAAAAATCATATAAATAGCAAAAGGATGAAGAAGTAAAAAAAAACAAAAAAATTAAAATGAAATTTTGCAGAAAGGAAAAAATCCAAAAAATAATTGTGAAATGAAATGTGGCTAAAAATAAAAGTGGAGCACGTAAGTTCCCGGTGGAGGCAGTCGGAAAAAACAGCAAGAAGCTGTCACATGCCCAACAGCCTGTGGTGGCGTCAACAGACCATATTGCTTGTGGATTGGTCAACACGCTGAAGTAAATGTATGACAAAAGAGAACAAAGGAGGCAACGAAGGCTCTAGTGGCTTTCAAATCTTATAATAAAATCCAACATTTTTTGATTAAATTTGAAAAGTTAGACAAAATATTTGATTAAATAACAAGTAGTTATAGAAAGAACACTGCCAGTTTTACCGTCGTCGAAGAGACTCATAGCTTGCAAGCAATATTTAGGAGAGAGATTTCATTCAAATATTTATGAAAGACCTCGAAAGTTGTTGTATGACAACTAATGAACAAATTACACGAAACACACGCGGACGTGAAGTTAAGTAAAAGTCTGTAACCCTGACTTTCTGCTTGCAGCTCAGAGAATATCGCACTATTTGGAAAAGAACGAGAGAGAGAGAGAGACGTAAATCCTAATGGCTTACTCTCTTTCTTCGGTATTGATCTCAATGGATTTGGAAAAAAGTTATCTACTTAGAAGAGCCTTCTTAGAACACCTTTGTAGTGCAAGGATATCGACGTCTCTACACCGGCAGAGTCATCTAGCTATTCATTGTCCGAGCCATATTGTAACGCACCTTCGAACTTACACGCACTTCGTATATCCTACCAACAACCACTGGTTTCTTTAAGTTCTTTTCCCGGAAACCCGTAAAATGCCAGGGACTATCAGACCAACAAGTTTTCGACGCTATTAATTGTTTTTCGATACGACAAATGAAGGAGAGCGGAACTTAACCTCGGGTAAACTCAGTGAAGTGGACTCAATGTTTTTAAAGTCGCTAAAGGTGCAAAAAGATTTCCAAATTTTGCTGTTTTGCTCTTTAGGAAGGTATGCATTTAGGTCGTCTTAAATAGTACCCTGTTAAGGAAAATTTAACTGGGTTCTATATCTGGAACACGCCGCCATCTAGATAGTTAGCTATAATTGATGTCCCTTGGCTAGGGGTCCACGATCCAAATTGCTATAGATTAGTAGTTGAAAAAGGAGCCTCAAACAACTACCATCCAATCCTAGTATATGGATAACATTAAAATTCAGAAGACATATATATGTGGTTAACCCAATCTCAGATGTAAAAAATAGACGAGCCGCAATTCAAACGGAGAAAAGTGCTACTGAGAGAGCTGGTGTTTACCGGCCGAGTCTTGCCAGATGTTGAAAAGTATGTAGTGGCCAAACTTTTATGTCTTTGGTTAATTTTAAAAGAGAAGTTGAGACCGCAGCTGGTCACACTCAAGCAATTGATCATACTAATTGTAGTCGTCAGGGTGTTTCAAGTATATGTTCGCAAATAGCTCTCTCGAGCTCTGCTGCCGTGGTGATTACCCTCCGTGCCTATCTTATGTTATGAACAACCAACTGGACGGCAAACATTCGGAAAGGTAGAGTCGATTGCGACTTTCTTTTTTAAAAACGACGTCTCAAGGAAGATCTCCAGAAAAAACACTTTCAAGAACACTCAAACTCTTTAGATGAGGAAGAATTGGTGAAACAAAACCTCTGCCATTGCCGCTTTCTCGGAAATTTCTTCTTCGATTGACTTTCAAAGTTTGCATCGGTAAGGGTAATTTTTCTTCATAAAACACACCAAGTGGTTTGGACATTTGTGGAAAGGCGAAAAGAATCTCCTTAACCACACCAACATAGGTATCACAATGGGTCAATAGGCCTATGTACGCGTGATCAGGGTTCCGGTGATCAAGCTAACTGTTAAACTAACTAACTATTAGGAAATCTGCATCTGTTCAGTGTAAGAGAGAGCCAAGTCCAACCGCTACTTCGACGATCAGTTTCATGTGCAGTGTAGTCCGGTCTGAAACTGTTTTTTGGTCGCCTGTTACTCAGTCCGTTGGGCGGAAGGTGGACAAGACTGGATCTGTCTGCGTCGTTAAAAAAATGTAAAACAATAATTTGGTTTATTTGCTATCCACACTGTACAACAGTAATTAAGGGCTCTAAGACTTTAACTGTTCCTTCGCGTATGTCGCTGAAAGATCTGAGGTCATTGACGATGAGGGGTTTTCGGGTTTTTGGTAAATATTCGGATTTTATATAAGAAGAAAAAGGCTTCTAGAAGAGAGCCTAAGCGATACGAAGGAAAAATTTCTGTCTAAACTTATCTCTCTCTCTCTCTCTCTCTCTCTCTCTCTCTCCCTCGGAGAGCTGACACAATGATTTTATTCGACCCCGACAGTATAAATTTTAGCATTCGTTTAATCCCCTACACATTCCACTCCGCATCCATAAAATCTTATATCCATTGCCTCGCATTTGCTGCCAAGTCGGTCGTTTCTTCTGGTTGCTTCTGCTCTTACATGCTTGTAACTGTCACTTACATGACATGTGCGCTGCGGCAAAGTTCCTTGTTTTGCTTGTTGTTGGTGCGACTCCCCAGCGTAGTGCAATGGAATTACATTAATTCGTGAATTCGCCAACAGAAAAGTGCAAACAAAAGGCGTTTATCAACTCCCGCGCGCTACTTTTGCTTTCTGCTGTTGATGCACTGTTCGACTTGTTGCTTTTGGGGTAATTTGTTTCTCTTTGTTGTTGTTGATTTCTGAATTTTTTTCATATTTTTCTCCTCTTTTACAGATTGCTGCTATTTATTGGACATGAGTCTAGAGAAAAAGCTGCAGCTGCGGCACGTAAAGGAAACTGAGAATGACATATACGTATGTGTGTACATATATCGGCATTTTTACGATATATATTTTTTGTGACATATATGTAAATACCTACACATGAATAGGGTTATCCAGTTTGTGGCTTCAAAAGTGCAGGAATGTATTTTGATATCTGTTAAACTAAACATGTTTTGTTTTAGTTAAAAATTAATCAGACCAAACATGTTTTGTTTTAGTCAAAAATTAATCAAACCAAACATGTTTTGTTTTAGTAAAAAAATAATCAGACCAAACATGTTGTGTTTTAGTCAATAATTAATCAAACCAAACATATTTTGTTTTAGTCAAAAATTAATCAGACCAAACATGTTTTGTTTTAGTCCAAAATTAATCAGACCGAACATCTTTTGTTTTAGTCAAAAATTAATCAGACCAAACATATTTTGTTTTAGTCAAAAATTAGTCTGACCAAACATTTTTTGTTTTAGTCAAAAATTAATCAGACCAAACATGTTTTGTTTTAGTCAAAGAGTAATCAGACCAAACATGTTTTGTTTTAGTCAAAAATTAATCAGACCAAACATGTTTTGTTTTAGTCAAAAATTAATCAAACCAAACATGTTTTGTTTTAGCCAAAAATTAATCAGACCAAACACATTTTGTTTTAATCAAAAATTAGCCAGACCAAACATGCTTTGATTGAGTGAAAAATTAATCACACCAAACATGTTTTGTTTTAGTCAAAAATTAATCAGATCAAACTTGTTTTGCTTTAGTCACAAATTAATCAGACCAAACATATTAGGTTTTAGTCAAAAATTAATCAGACCAAACTTGTTTTGCTTTAGTCAAAAATTAATCAGACCAAACCTATTTTGTTTTGAGTCAAAAATTAAACAGACCAAACATGCTTTGTTTTAGTCAAAAATTAATCAGACCAAACATGTTTTGTTTTAGTCAAAAATTAATCAGACCAAACATATTTTGTTTTAGTCAAAAATTAAACAGACCAAACATGCTTTGTTTTAGTCAAAAATTAATTATAAAATTAAAATAATGTTTCGTTTTAGTCAAAAATTAATCAGACCAAACATGTTTTGTTTTAGTCAAAAATCAATCAGACCAAACATGTTTTGTTTCACATATAACACCAAAGTTTAAACTTTATAATAAAACGGGAATTTCATGAAATAAAAAAAATTTTAACTTTATTTTATTTACGTTTATTTTCGAAACCGCAAAATGGATAACCCTGTATATACGGTTTTTCTCTTGGTTTACTAGCCCTCCACTCAATTGGCGTTACCACAGTGATGAGCGTGAATTTCAACAATTCAACAGCAGTTGTTGCTGCTCATTTTATTTCGATCGCTATTTGTTGTTGTTATTGTTTTTGGTTTTTTTGTGTGTTTTTCTTTGTGTTGCTCATCCATTCGAGTGTTAATTGCAAATTATTTCGGCCACATTTAAGTGTGAAATATTTTTGCGAATTCAATGCATTTTTCTGCCACCAGCGCAGTTGCAGTGGCAGTTGCAGTTACCGCCGCCCGCCCTTGTCCTGCTCTGCTGTGTAATTTCGTGTTGTATTTGCATTTAATTGGCCATTGCATTGCGGGCGCATTGTTGTAAGTGATTGCCGTTTTTTATTTATTTACTTTTTATTTTTATTTTTCACTCTACTCTTTGCTTCTTCCTCAAAAGCTGCGCCAGCGTCAGCGCCGATTTTGCGTGCTTTACACTCAATGAACGTTTTTTGAATGAATAAGTGCCCGCATATTTTATTTTACATGCTTTTATGTTTGTTTGTGTGTAGTTTTATACACACTCCCTTTGCGTCCTTGAACATGCACATGCGGAATCCTCTTTTGATTTTTTGGCTTTTATGTTGCCACCGCTTTCGTGGCGGTGGTGGCGTTGGTGTGGCATTGGTTGCCTGGGTTTGATATTCAATTAACATCGATCGCCATTACAATGAAAATGCATTAAATTCACTTAACCCACGGAAAATAAAATTAAAAAAAAAATAGAGTTCGGTGCGGTGCTTCAGTTCTCAGGCGCGCCATTGCCATTTTTGCCATTCCCTTATTTAATCTATTTACGCGTTTTGCCCAGCGACGTGTTAATTTGCTAATTTGACCGTGAAGCAGCACCTTTCCATGGCAGAATATACGATCGAGTGTTTACATATATATATTTCAACCGATCTCTGGTAATTAATTGTTGTTCGAAGCGAAGGTTGTTGTGGACTTTGGGAACCAGGACTTTGAGAAAGGAAGCCCTTGCCTTTGAAATACACAGATGCGCATTTCATATTTCCGAATTACTAAATCTACAAGGGCCGTAGTAGCCTAGTGCGCCCTCCCATACCCATTGTAATGGGTTCGAATCTTGGCCATCCGAATATCCGAAATTAAAGAAAGTAAAAAGCAAGGCGCACACCACATTTTTGGGAGGAAGCGCTCGGTCGAAGATCGCATCGGCAGTTGCATAGCGTCAAAAAACCATAAGCTAAAAAGCCCTGGGCCTAAGATTGATTCAGATTTTTCTTCATTGTTCGGGACGCTTAATTAAAGCCAAACCAACAACATCTTGCCAGTCGTGTCTTCTTTTCGGTGGTAATTTGGAGGTTGGGGTGATATGTAGAAAATCACGCAAGTGAGGAAAAATTCCTCTCGGTAGCCTCATTTGGTGGCGAGCTAAACAACAAACATCCCTTTGGAGGCGAATTAAAGTGAGAAGTCGACTTCCCCTACGGTTGTGCGTAGGTTTTGCGACCCATCAAATGAGATCTAAACTCTAAAGAAAAAAAAATCAGTAAAGCATCGCCTCAGTAAATCTCGCTTTTGATGACGACCTCCGCCAATGTTTTAAGGATCACGATTTGAAGGCATGCATCTTATTTGGGAAGGTGCTGGTACCTAGCTGGTAGATGTCTTGGTTAAATTAAAGGCTGATATCACCATCGTCCAAGAAGTGATGGGACAAGGATGAAAGAAGGTGAAGCCTGGTGAAATATATCACAGTGGTCTTATAAAGGAGCGCAAATTTGTTCTCGGATTTCTGCTGGAAGCACCGTCATTCACTCTGGAGGATGAACGTCTCTGATTTGCGACCATGTAACATCTGAAGAGAAGAATGATGTGACCAAGGATGCCTTATATGAGCGCTACTTGGCAGCTTCAACGTCAGTGTGGGAAAAGAAGGTATCTTCGGCACAACTGTCGGAAAATTCAGCCTCCACGACGAAACATCCCCAAGTGTGCTGATCTTCTTCGATCAGTATGTTGTACTGATTCCAGCAGAAGAAAATTCATCAAGCTACCTTTTTCAGATCGATCATGTTGTGATAGACGGACGACATGTATTCAGTGTTGTCGATTCGGATCACTATCTTCTGATACGCACCCGCTTTGGTGTATCAAAGGAAGATTCGACGTCGTTAAGCTGCAATCACAACAGAGAGCTGAACGGGTTTCTACAACTGCCTTCTGAGATCAGCAACTCGATAAGAGTGAATGGCATCTCAAACTCCTTATGTACCGCGATAACAAATAGTCTTCGACAGTGTCAGAAATAGAGCTGGTACGGTGAGGAATATCGAACTGTAATGGAGAGAAAGCTACCTTGCGGTCGACCACACTAGGTGCGGAGTGAGGTAGATACCGAGAGATAAAGAGGGAAGCTTGACAAATTTGCAGATGAAGGAATTTCCATCTTTACGTGGATGAGCCTTTAACTCTCGAGCACTTAAAAAGCAATATTCGTCAAGTTATGTCTGAAATATCATCCAATATCTGCCAAAAAGTGGTCGAAAATTATCTCAAATTTTCAAAAAAAAAAAAAAAAAAAATTCGAGAGGCAGTCATTTGAATGATGTGTTGTTTCACATATGTATAATGTCAAAATTTAAACTTTATAATAAAAAAGGAATTTTACGAAAAAAAATATTTGAAATGCATATTATTTACGCTTATTTTCGAAATCACAAAATGCAGTGCAGAAAAAACTGCCTGAAAGCCACAACAAATGTTTACATATTTCACACAATTACTTACATACATACATATGCACATGTATGTGTCTACAACCACTTCCGTATGGCACATCAAAAATTTCTAATGGCCGACACGCGACTCAAATCATAAAATTCCACGCACTTTTCAGTCAATAAATAATTTTACACCTGTCCGAGTTGGCTGTTTAACAAGTTAACAAGTTTAGCATTGAATTTAACGATGGTTGCTTAGACAGCAACAAAAGCTTAAATGGGTTTATAAACCATCTCACAGAAACATTTGGACTCACTCATATATCATTATGGACATATTTACTTATGTATGTACATATGTTTGAGAAATTATGCATGAATTGAGTATGCACGAGTATGGACAATAAATTTGGAATAAAATAAATAAAAATTTTATTTAACTGCAGAATACTAATAATAACTAATAAACTAAGCGACAGCAATAAAAAACTAAATATACAAGTTTAACACCCGCTGAGCGCTTTCGTGTTTTTGTTCTAACGAATGTATAAAGAAGCTAAACAAGTAGCCGATGCTGAAGTAGTATTTGGAATGGCAGTTGACCACTACTGGTTGTGCTTGTTTAAATGGCATAGAATTTTTGGTTTACTGAGAGCTTTACTAAGAATAACTGAAAAAAAATAATTAAAATTCCTAACGCTAATAAAAATAAAAAAATAAAACATGTTAGAGAAAGAGTCAGACATTTAAAGTCACTTCAACAGAAGCTAAATACCACAGTTAACAAATTTCCATTTTGTTGTTCAATTTGACAAAAAACAAAATAGAAATTTGCTCTAACAGTTGTAATAAATCGCCTGTTGAAATTGCATGCAAACCAATGTGGTTTGTGGCAAGTTAGTAGCTGTACACTCGTACAATTGCATGTTGCATGCAACAAAACAACAGTTGTACAGATGGAAATGTGTGTTAGACAACAGTAGAGTATTTTAATTTGGAAGCATAACAATAAAATAAACTAACATAAAATAAAAAAAAAATAAATGAATTAAAAATAAAATAAAATATATAAAAAGAAATCAAATTAAATTAAATAAAATTAAATATAATAAAAAAAATATTAAATAAAATAAAATAAAGTCAAATAAAAGAAAAGTAAATATAATAAAACAAACTAAATAAAATACATACAAAAAAAAATAATAAAATAAAATAATATAAATATAAATTAAATGAAATAAAATAAAATAAAATAAAATAAAATAAAATAAAATAGAATAAAATAAAATAAAATAAAATGAAGTAAAATAAAATAAAATAAAATAAAGTAAACCAAACTAAAAAAAAAATAAAATAAAATACAATAAAATAAAATAAAATAAAAAAATAAAATAAAATAAAATAAAATAAAATATAATATAATAAAATAAAATAAAATAAAATAAAATAAATCAAAATAAAATAAACAAGAAAAAAATAAATTAAATAATGTTAAATAAAATAAAACAAAATAATATAAAATCAAATAAAATAAAATAAAATAAAATAAAATAAAATAAAATAAACTAAACTAAAATAAAATAAAATAAAATAAAATGAAATAAAATAAAATAAAATAAATAAATAATAAATTAAAACATAATAAAATTAAAATAAATTAAAAACAAGAAAGCAAAATAAAATAAGCCATATAGAATTAAATTAACTTCAACTAAATAATAAAATATAATATTATAAAAAAAAATTAATAGCATAAAATAAAAAAAAATTAAATTAAATCAAATAAATAAAATAAAAAAGTAAGGTAAAAATTAAAATAAAGTTAAATAAAATAAAAAAAAAAATAAAAAATTTAAAAAAATAAAAAAAATTGAAGTAAAATAAAAAAGGAAAATAATATATACCAAACAAAATAGAATAAAAAATGTTAATAAAATGAAATGAGAAAAAATCAATTAAAATTAAATACAATAAAATAAAATAAGATAACAAAGTAAAGCAAAAAAATAAAATAAAGTTAAATAGAGAAAATAAAAATTATAATCAAAATAAAATATAATAATATATTGTAAAATGAAATGGAATAAAATAAATTAATATAAATTAAACAAAATAGAATAAAAAATGTTAATAAAATTAAATAGTATAAAATCAAATAAAATAAGATATATGAAAGAAAAATAAAAATATGTATAATAAAATTATATCAAAACAAATAAAAAAAAAATAAAACATTGTATATAATATCAAATAAAATAAAACTATATACAATAAAAAAATAAAATATATATAAATTAAATGAAAAAACAAAATTAACTAAAATAACATAAAATAAATAGATTAATATACAAAATTACGTGTAGATCCAGTCAAATTAAATTCAATGAGGTTAAATTAAATACAATATCATTAAATGAAA
Organism: Ceratitis rosa; assembly: GCA_037013455.1. Classification (NCBI taxonomy): domain Eukaryota; kingdom Metazoa; phylum Arthropoda; class Insecta; order Diptera; family Tephritidae; genus Ceratitis; species Ceratitis rosa. The sequence continues at coordinate 13,657,521 of JAWMAG010000054.1, forward strand.
TAAAATTGAATAACATAAAATGAAAAAAAATAAATAACAGGAAATAAACCAAAATAAAAGTAAAAAAGTAAAGCAAAAAAATAAAATCCATTTAAATAAAATAAAATAAAAAAATAAAAACAAAATAATATTAAAAAAAAATTAAATTAAATGAAATAAAATAAAATTTTAAACATTAAATAAAATTAAATTAAATTGAATAAAAGAAAATAAAATAATTTAAAGTAAATTAAAATGAAACAAGATGAAATAAAATAAAATAATATAAAATAAAAAAATAAAATAAAATAAAATTAAATAAAATAAAAAAAAATAAAATAAAATAAAAAAAATAAAATAAAATAAAATAAAATTGAGTAAACCAAAATAAGATGAAAAAATAAAATATATAAAAATAAAATAATATAAATAAAATATAATAATAATATAAATTAAAAAAAAAAAATAAATAAGAAATTAAAATAAAATAAATCAAATAAAATAGAATAAAAAGTTTTAATAACATTAATAGGCATAAAATCGAATAAAATAAAATGAAATAAGATAAATTAAAGAAAAAAAAAATATATAATTCAAAACTTATACAATTGCTCGCAACTGTACTCCCAACACCTAGTCCTGTATGAATATTATCAACCACAGCTTGTTATCTACCGTCATATTGACAACTTGATGACCATTTAAAATGCTCAGACAACAGCAATGGGCAGCAGCAGCAGCAGAGAAAAGTCAGAAGTAACCTCAATGCTTAAAGTTTAAAAGCTGAAAACTAAAAACACTTGTTGTTGTTGTGTATGTAAGTAGTCATCCGCTTATTGCAACAAAACGCCACTGGCCAACTGGTAGCCACTCAAGTGCCGTCATCATAATCAACGACGACAACATGAACGCCAGCAGGAACATTTTGCAACAACAAGCACAACTAGCAAAAATACTTGTACAACAGTCAATTGCAAAATGTGTGCAACAACTTCACGTGTCTCCTGCCACATCGCTGAGTGGCGGTGAAAGCATCAAAGTAAACACTTATATAATTTTATTGCTAATTGCATTAGACGTTAGAAGGAGTTGTGGCAACAACAACATGTACTTAGTAATAGCAAAAACTATTGCCACCCGAGTATTGGGTGTATGTAGTAGCAACTAGCAGTAGTAGTAGTAATAATAATATTTAGAATCACTGCGACACCCAATTTATGGGTGTATGTATATTTATAAATGTTTCTAGGTTTGTGCTACAAGCTTCGTATATTCTGTAGTATCGTTAGAATTTCATACTAATAACTGAAATTAAATTATCTATATAGTTTTCATTTTATTTCTCATCAAATTTAATTGCACAACCATCAGAGTAAGTTATAAGCATGAGTGCTTTGGCGGTAGTAAAATGTTTTTCTGATCGTATTTATACTTGCGCTATATTTTTAAACGAGATTTATTTGAAAAAGAAATTAAAAATATTAAATAAATAAATAAATAAAAAAGAAAGACTAAAATAAATATAAATAAAAAAAAAATAATATATAAAACAAACTAAAAAAAATAAAGAAATAAATAACGTTAAATAAAATAATATAATTTGAATGAAAATAAAATAAAATAAACAAAACCAAAAAAATAAACAAATAAATTAAAATTAAATCGATATAAATAAAATTAAATACAAAAAAAATAAAAATAATAAAAATAAAAATAAAATAACATAAGATAAAACAATATAAAATAAAGTAAAAAAATTAAAATATAATTAAAAATAAATAAAGTTAAATAAAATAACTAAAAATTATACTAAATATAGTATAATAAAGTAAAATAAAGTAAATTAAAATAAAATAAAATAAAATAAAACTAAAAAAAAATCAAGTTAAATGAAATAATAAAAAATTAAATTAAATAAAATATGAATATTATTTAAAAATGGAATAAAATAAAAGAAAATAAAATAAAATAAAATAAAATAAAATAAAATAAAATAAAATAAAATAAAATAAAATAAAATAAAATAAAATAAAATAAAATAAAATAAAATAAAATGAAATACAATAAAAAAAATAAAGTAAAATGAAAAAAATTAAAAAAAAATAATAATTAAAGTAATTTAATATAAAATAAGATAATCTAAAAAGAAAATAAAAAATTTAAATATATTTAATGAAAATAGAATAAAATATAATAAAATCAAATACAATGCAATAACTAGAAATAAAATAAAATAATAAAATTTAAAATGATATAAAACAAATATAATAAAATAAACTGAAAATAATAAAATCTAAAATGATATAAAACAGATATAATAAAATAAACTGAGATATAGAAAATGAAAATAAAGTAAAATTAAATAAAATTAAGTATAAAATAACAAAATAAAATTAAATAAAATATAATAATTTGAATAAAAAATAATATAAATAAAATAAAGTAATAAACAAAATAAATTAAAATGAAAAAGGGAAATAAATTGAAATAAAATTAAATAAAAGTAAAGAAAATATATGAAATTAAAATAAAATAAAGTAAAATAAAATAAACCGAGTAAAATAAGAAAACGTGAAATAAATTGAAATAAAATATAATAAAATAAAATACAATGGAATAACATAAAATAAAGAAAAATAAAATAAAAAAACAAAAGGAAAAGAAAATGTATGAATATAAAATAAAGTAAAATAAAATAAAATTATATTAACTAAATTAAAATTAAATAAAAAATAAATAAAAATTAGTTAAAATTTATTAAAATCAAATGAAAGCATAAAATGTAATCATATAAAAATAAAATAAAATAAAATAAACCAATATAAAATAATTTAAAATTATTATTTACTTTGCATTATAATATTACTTTAAATTATATGAATACGAAAAGACTTCAGTGTGCATGTGTGAAAAATAACAAATAAATAAAAAAATTTTAATCGAAATGAAGAGCGTGTTAAAATGAATAAAGCGTAATTGAGCGAGTTATGGTAACAATTTTTATAGAAAATGAAGATGAAGTGTTCTGAAGAAGTGAATAATTTTCCCCTTAGCAAAGTGAAATTAAAAACGAAGTTAAGTGAAGTATGGCATGAAGTGGCAGTGCTTTGTGGTCTATAAATAAGCTACCAGTTGTTGAAATAAAATAAAAATGCTATAAATACATAATAAAATATTGAAGAGAGTAGAGAAATATACAATAATAAAACAAATTAAAAAAATAAATAATTAAAAAACACGCTGCCGGAGCGCGATAGTAAAAAGTGTGAATTATTGCAGCAAACAGGTATGCGTGTACATGTAGATCTATATGTGTATGTATGTATGTATTTAAACATATAAATATGCAAGAAAATATGTGTGTTTGTAACCATACTGAAGTTTCTTAATTAAATCTCTCAAATTGAATATCAACAAATGCGTTAGAAAAACAGAAAATGAAAATAAAAATCGTAAAGAAATCCAAAGTGAAGTGATTTCGATTTTTTTTTCTTTGCTCGCTGCAAAGATAAACAAACCAAAATGCTTTTCAATGGCATTGTTCATTACGTACGTCATTATGGAAATAATATTGTTTTTTCTAGATTTTGTTAAGCATTTTTTTTAAATTTTTTTTTAATTTTCTATCCATTTTTTCTTGCATCTTCTTACCTCCAACACCGCCGTGTGTGCATACAGTAGCCGAAAACGGCGGGAACGCCCGCTGCGTTAGCGTCAGACCGTTCAAGTGGCTGGCATCGTCTACATATACATATACCATATATACATATATGCGAGTATATGAATTTTAACGTAACGCAATGAAATTTCAACGCTTATTTGATTATTGTTTTGATTTGAGGGGCTTTAAGGGAATGCCTGCATCACATGTATGTATAGCCAGTGAGCCAAACAACGAAACCGTCAAGCATCTATTCTCAAGTATTCAACAACTCGAAACGGTGGCATTTTTGTTTTTGTTTCGCGGTATTTTTTTTATAAACAATGGTATCTTAATATCACTTACATAACATACACATATGTATGTGTGTTGCATGCCCCATCCGGCCTTAGATAGTCCAAGTGTTATGATTATATGTATGCACGTTTTCAGGTATTTGTATACTATATATAAAGTAAACCTATTTGTATATAAGCGTAAATATTCTGTGTATGTATTTTCTCAAAATGTTTAGTATCTTTGTCAATGTTATTGTACTGTTATGTCATATTAGCCACATGGCTTGTATTTTTTTCTATTAGCTGTTAAATACTCTCGTTTCTGTACTTCGACGTCCTAATATATCTTTTATTTAAATTTTCTTTGTTTTTGCATTTGTTTACTTGGAATTTTGTTTATGCGGCATTTGCAGTTGCTGTTGCACCTTGAATTGTGTGAGGCATGCAACATTTAAGCAATGTAGACGTAGAGAAATTTTAGCTTCAATTTATACTTACAAAGGGGAATTGCACAAAAACTAAAAAAAAAATCAAATAAAGGAAATCAAAAAAAATATAAAAACTTAATTAAAAAATAAATAAAATAAAATACAATAAATTAAAATGGAAAAAAATTAAACTTAATTAAAATGAAAATAGAAAATAAATTCAAATTAAAAAAAAAATAAAATAAAATAAAACTTAAGGAAATATATAATATAAAACAAAATAAAATGTAATTAATTAAATGCAAAAAAATAAAATAAAATATAAGTGAAACAAAAAAATTAGATAAACTAAAATAAATTAAAACAAAATAAAATATTATTATGCATTAATTCGTGTGGTTTTCTAAGATAGGGCTCCACTAGTATTATTTCGCGTCGTGTTCATCCGTGGCTATATTCATTTCAAAGGTACTGTCATTTCGCGTCGTTTTCAGTAGATGTCATTTGTTTTAGCGTGAACAACAACAACAATTTGTTTCATTCATTTGAAAATTTCGGAATTTGTACCAGATAAAGTGTTTTTGCGGGGAGTTCTTCTTAATTACTTTAACATGAAGAAAAGTGCTACCGAAAGCCATCGTATTTTACTGGACGTTTATGGTGACCATGCTTTAGCCGAACGAATGTGCCAAAAGTGGTTTTCAATATTTAAAAGTGGCAATTTCGACTTAGACGACGGAGAACGACCCGGACAGCCAACAAAATTTCAAGACGAAGAATTGGAGACATTGCTCGACGCAGAAGCATGCCAGACGCAAGAAGAACTTTCAAAAGTATTTGGAGTTGATCAAGCAACCGTTTCCAGACGATTAAAATTATTAGGATTAATCCAGAAGCTTGGAAATCGGGTGCCTTATGAATTAAAGCCAAGAGACGTCAAACGTCGATTCTGCATGTCAGAAATGTTGCTTCAACGCCACCAAAATAAGTCATTTTTGCATCGGATTGTCACTGGCGATGAAAAATGGATTCATAATGATAACCCAAAGCGCTAGAGATCGTAGGTGAAGCCCGGCCAACCATCGACATCCACGGCAAAGCCGAATATCCATGATGCCAAGGTTATGCTATGTATTTGTTGGGACCACAAGGGTGTGCTCTATTATGAGCTATTGAAATCGGGTCAGACGATCAAAGGGGACCTCTACCGAAAACAATTGATTCGTTTAAAAAAGGCCAGAATATGCGACCAGACACGAATCAATCATTTGTCATCATGACAACGCTCGGCCACATGTTGCAAGGCCAGTTAAAAACTATTTGGAAAACTGTGGGGGGGAAGTTCTAACTCACCCGCCTTATAGCCCGAACATAGCACCTTCCGATTACCACTTGTTCAGATCAATGCAGAATGCCCTCACCGGAGTACGCTTCACTTCAGAACAGGGTATCAGAAATTGGCTCGATTCTTTCTTGACCTCCAAGCAAACATCGTAGCTCCTGATGGGAAATACTTTGAACATTAAATGTATAACAATTTTTTCACAATATTGTCCTAATTTTCGAAAAAAAACCTAAAAAACTAAAATTATATAAAATACAAAGAATAAAAAATAAATAAAATAAAAAAAACGAAATAAATTAATATAAAACAAACTTAAGTTATATAAAATGAAAAAAGATATAAAATAAAAAATAAACAAAAAAACAAAATAAAATAAAATATAATAAAACAAAATAGAAATTATAAAATAAACTAAAATTATATAAAATAAAAAAATAAAATATTGTAAAATAATAAACGAAATAAAATAAAAAAAAATTGTATAAATAAATGAAAATACAATAATTTTTTTATTCTATATTATTATTTTATATTTTTTTCTATATTATACAACTTTTTTAAAATTTTTTTTACTTTAATTTATTTTTAATTTTTTTCTAATCTAATTAATTTTTTCTATCTTTTATTTTATTTAACTTTTTTCATTTTGCTTTATTTTATTTGTTTTTTATTTTATTTTACTTGTTTTTTATTTAAGATTATTTTAATTTTTTTTATTTTGTTTAATTTTTTATTTAATTTTCTACATAATTTTAATTTATTTTTTATTATTTTTTTTTCGGTTTATTATACAATAAGTAAAATAAAATGAACTAACTTAAAATACTTTAAAATAAAAAAGTAAATAAATAAAATGAAATAAAATAAAAAACAAAAAATTGAAAAACTCAAAAGAAATAAAATAATATAAAGTAAAATAAAAAATAAATAAACAAAATAAAATAAAAAGAAAATAACATAAAAAAAATAAAACAAAAAATAAAATAAGTTAACATTAATTAAATCAAAATAGAATAAATTAAAATACAAAAATAGAATAAAATCAAATAAAGTTAATTTAATTAAAATAAAGTAAAATAAACTAAAACAAGATAGAATACATTAAAACACAAAAATAGAAAAAAATCTAATTAAATTAAATTAAGGTGCAAGAACACAGGAATGTACCAGGTAGTGAGTTGACTCTGCAATGCAGACTGTCAAAAATTGAACAACTTAGGGTTATTTCCACAATTGTTCACTAAAGGACCTGAATCTCTAAATAACTGTACTTTTTAGGAGTAGGATTAAGCCTCTCACGGGATGTTAACCATTAGTATCATAATAAAATGGTCTGCATATAAGGAACCCAGTTCAGAGAATGTAATATAATGCTATTGCCTTTAATAGAAAGAAAATTAGTGTGTGAAAAACCCTTCCATAACTTATAGTTGTCGAACTAAAGTTACACCAGACGTGACATTTTGATACATTGCCATGAAATCACATAACTTCCTGCTGACAAACCATTTCGTATTCTCGATGAATCTCTGTATGCCAGACTAAGTTTATGTGTATGCTTTTTAAGTATGATAATCGAATAATTACTATCGTGCTCCAACCACGTTTGACTGGTTGAAAGGCAAAAATAACACCAGAAGTCTTACTGTACAGCACAAATAAGCTAACGAACCACCGAACCTTCACAAAAAATTTGAAGTACCTTTGAGTATCTGCGGATTGGAGGGCTTTCTATTTTAGAATTAAGGGCACAGAAGGTTATAGTTCGATAAACGGCGATGACCTTCTATATCCGCTATGGAGCAAGCTTTTGCTTCCCAAGTGCCTTATCAGGTTTGACGAGAAATTTTATAAAACGTTTGAGAACAGCACAAAGGGTATAGTAAGCTTACTTAAATTCGCTGTTCAAATTCCAAGTAAATATTCCAAATAGATAAAGAAATCACCAAAGCACGTACAACACTCCATCGTGATGTCCAATGAAGTTATAAATCGAAAAAAAAAACGCTCGCAAACAATAACAATTAACTTTAATTTTTCAAGTTTACGAAACCTATGCACGATCGTTGAAGAGTGTTGTTAAATTAATAGAAATTAATGATTTTTTAAAACGGCAATTTACGACGATTTGATAACACTAACAAATTGCGGTGGAGATTTATAAAATAAAAAATGAAAAAATATTAAAAAAAAAAATAATAAAAAATTCATTTGTTAAAAGCAAGAAACCATATAAGTACAATCAACAGCATTGCAATCGGATGTCAACAACACAAACTATGCAATATAACATCAATAACAATAACAACAATAATAACAACAATGCCGGTTAAAGCAATAAATATGCTGCTAAGCTCCATACAAACTACTTTACGAGCAGCAATAATCAGAATTTAAAACCAACATGTCAACAACAACAACAACAACAACAACAGCAATGACGGCAACGCCAACAACGATGACGTTGAATCGATAAAATTGTTGTTGTCAAAGTTCAAAATGGCAAAAAAAAGGGAAAAAATCAGCTAAAAGCTATGCAGCATCTATCAGTAGTGATCAAATCATCAAGCAAAATGACGCCAACTTGATGAGAGACCGTTGACAAGACAACAACTTTATAATTGACGGGATATTATAACGGACAGACAGACGGACAGACGAATGGATAGTTGGACAGCACAATTGAAAGTCAACCGTCAAACTTTACTATGTACGGGGAGTATGTATGTACACGTATGTAGGTAATGGCAAGGAGCAAATTGCCTGCGTCTGGGTGAGTAGCTAAATGCTATGTGAGCTGGTAATGTCGTCGCCAATGGGCCACACCAAAGTTGTGAAAAAGATATAAATATTACTTCTTGTTGAAAGCGCAACAAAATCTAGCCGCTATAATGATAATAACGACAACAACAACAGCAGCAGAAATAACAACAAACTCTAGCATACGGTTTATCAAGCTGATCAGCATCAGCTTAATTTTGTTGTTTAAGATCACTAGGCGTAACAACGTGGGTATTCCTCTCTTCACTTCATTGGAGATGTAACGAATTTTCGAACGCGAGTTTTGAAACTACGGTTTTAAGCTTCGCTCGCGGGAGCTGGATCGCCAAACTTGTTTCCGGCACATCGTAACTATCCAGCAGGAATCTCTTGTGACTGAAGGCAATTGAATGACGGGTATACAAACTTCATTTTCGACACGATTATATGTATCACCTCAAGTTCAGCACGCTTTCCACTGGACCTACTTACTAAATGGCGCTGTATATATTTTGATATGGAGCCGCTTGCCTCAAGACCGACGCTGGAACCATGAGCTGCACTAGATACAAAACGACATTGACATTATTCAGCGAATAAAGAGACAGAAGTTTTATGCTTGAATCATATTGTCAATATGGCTGCCGAATCTCCAGCTTTAAAAGATTCTGATGCAGTACCCGTCTTTGGAAGCAGATAAAGGGAAAGCTCTCTACTCCGTTGAAAAGAGTTTCGGATACAGTACCCGACTTTGGGAGCAGAAGAAGAGAAAGCTCTCTACTCCGTTGAAAAGAGTTTCTAATGCAGTACCCGACTTTGGGAACAGATGTAGAGGAAGCTCTCTATTCCGCTGAAGAGATTAGGTAGAAAAGAACCTGTCTTCACTTCTTTATCTTCAATCAGGAAGAAGAAACTACCTTACGGAGTATTCTTTGGCGAAGATTGTCAACCTCTCTGAGTTTATTTCCGACATGTAATAATAGTTCCCAAAAAATATCCACCAGCTCTTCAGAGGTGGATTTGAATAAACTCTAATTTGTAAGGTAAACATCAAGACGCAAATCGCAAATAGAAGGATGAGCTCGGCTGAAAATCGCTTAAGTTTGACTTCACTTTGATATCAAAAAGTTCACCTAAACATCGAGGATCACTTGTGACATCACATGGTGAATAGAACACCAGGAAAATTTGTCTAATTCTCTTGAAATCTCCGCTTGACTCGTAGAACTAAAAAGGACGTAGGTTTTCAGTTTCACCGTGTTCAGTGAGCATTGACTTAACCTTCAGGAAATTCGCTTGATCAGTGGGGATCACCGACGAACTATTCTCTGTGCGATCCTCAAACGAAGAGCTAAAAAGGGCATCCGTTTTCAGCTTCACTTGCTATAAAATCACTAGTCAGATTCTGCTCTTTAATAAGATCACCGTTGCCTGATCATTGAGGATCACCCACAACCGTTACAAGCACTAACGAGTTAAATGCATTTTTTCATCGGTTTTTTTACTCACTAATTATTTTAGTTTATTTATGCATTTTATTACTTTCTCACCCTCGTCAGTGAGTTGTAAATTGTTTTTATTGGCATATGGAATGTCACTACGTAATTAAAAGCGGCAAGGTTGTTTACTGTGAGGAGAGTTACCTCCATACCCTTTACTCTTTGCTGTAAACTCAAACGATATACATACACCTACTTAGCGCTAGTCACATCAATAAATAGACAAGTTTAACTCACAACGCGCATACCGACCGGCAACTCACATATGTGCATCTCTCTCTATGTAAAGATCATTTGTACATATTTTATGATCATTTGAGGATCACTAACTACCTTTACATCTTAAATGGTCGCACTCATTGCACTATAACTTCGAGCACTAACTAGACGGTGTGTGTTACATTTTAATATTTTCATAAATCCCAAAAATGCACTACTGAGCATTTAACTTAGATGGCTACGATGTGTGTTCGTTCTTTTTGTGAGTGAAACTTAAACGATCGATCGATCGCCTTACCATTTCCTACTCTCCTTACTTCCCTCGTTGATCGACTAAGTGAGCGCTCACTACCTTTAGTACTTCATTAGGCGCGATATTATCTCATCAGCTTTGCTACCAGGATTCCTTCTTGCTTCATTTACTCAGCGATCGTACAAGCAGGTTGATCTCTACGATATATGATAATCATAAGATAAGCCTTTTTATGGCACTTGTCTAATTTAGTGAGTTTGTCGTATGGGTTCGGCTGTTGTTCGCGGTGGTGGTGGAATGAGCATTTGAAGGCAAGCGGCTTCTGAGAATTGTGTTATCGACAAAAAGACAATGCTTTTTTATTTGTTGTATTGCATATCTTTCTTTTGTAGAGAACTCTCAAGATCATCACTGTTCGCTTTCATTTCTGCTGCCGCTCAAACACTTGAGTTTTGTGTGTCTTTCAACGCATTCCCTTCCACTCGATTGTGTTAGGTTAGTTTCGATTTGCGTTTTTTTTTGTGATGTTTTTTTCTTTTTATTTCTTTCGTTTTTCTTTAATTTATTTTGAATTTTTATTTTTTCTTTTTTTAGTTGAATTTTTGCTTCACAACTTTTTCTCATTTTTGCTTTATTATTACTTTTTTCACACTTCTATTACTTCAGTCTTTTAGTGTAGTTTTTTTTTCTTCTCTTTCCGCTATTTTATGCAACTCAATTGTCTCTCCTCTGTCTTTTCATTTGTGATGAAAATTGATGTTGCAATTCTGTTAAATCGTTATTGATGCTTTGGCTTGGAGTGAGGTCAGCTTGTAAGGTTAAAATTATTATTTTATTATTGCACATGATTGTTATTTAATATTTCTAGGGAGAAAAACAGCAAAGAGAACTATTATTTCTGCGAAGATCAATGATCGTTCACTTGAACGGGTTAATTGTGAAAGAAAAACTAATTCTTTTTTTTTTTTTTTGACTTGAAAGATCGTGAAAATTCCACAAAACATTTCAATTTTAGTTGATCCGAAGATAGAAGAAAACCCTATAAGAAAATCCAATTAGATAAAGCACAGAAATGTTGATCCATTTGGCCTATGTTTCCAAAGAGTGAAAAATGGAGGGATTATTGAAGAACATGAAAACCCTATCAGTGTTCTCTCAAAGTCGTTGAAGAATGATATAAAAAACAGAGCAAAATTGGTCAAAGTAACTGGCGATCTTTGGATTACTTTATTGAGGTCCAGTTAGACGATTTCGAATTTTTTTCCAAATATATATGCACTTTCCGGCCAGATGGCATAGAGGAGAAGAAATTTTGATCTCATTTATATTTTTGTCGTTATCCAATTTTTGTAAAAATATTAGCTACTACTCATAGACACGAAATGTCGTATATACATACAATACCTACATCTGTTTTTGAGAATATTTTCTACAGCACATTCCCAAAGATTACCAATTGACTTGCCATAATACCATCTGGTAATCCACTACTAATCCTTTGTTTGTTTGTTTTTCAGCTACGCAACAATCATTTGAAACGCAAAAACAAAAAAAAAAAAAAAACAAAAAAAAAAAAGAGATGGAAGAAGAAGAAATAATATGTTGCAAGAGTATTGAATGCAGCGGCAATGAAGAGGCTACCCATTTGATGGTGCCACCTAGACTCAGACGATTTATAAATGCCTCAGAGATTACGTGCTATTCACAATTCGATATTAATCATTACGCATGACTGTGTAACTGAGAAATGCATTTATATGTGAAGTTTTTTCTTTGTCACACGAAAGGCTATTGAAGATGACTCGCTGGTGTTGCAAGATGGTTTTCGTTTTTGCAATATATTTTTGGGCGAAAATAACAAAAGAATTTATAATAATAAAAGAAATGGAATAATATAATATAAAATAAAATAAAATAAAATAAAATAAAATAAAATGAAATAAAATAAAATAAAATAAAATAAAATAAAATAAAAAAAATTAAAATAAAATAAAATAAAATAAAATAAAATAAAATAAAATAAAATAAAATAAAATAAAATAAAATAAAATAAAATAAAATAAAATAAAATAAAATAAAATAAAATAAAATAAAATAAAATAAAATAAAATAAAATAAAATAAAATAAAATAAAATAAAATAAAATAAAATAAAATAAAATAAAATAAAATAAAATAAAATAAAATAAAATAAAATAAAATAAAATAAACTAAAATAAAATAAAATAAAATATTATATAAAAAAAAATAAAATAAAATAAAATAAAACGAAATAAATTAAAATAAAAAAATATGATAAAATAAAATAAAATGAAAAAAAAAATTATATTAAATTAAAATAAAATACAAAAATGAAATATAATAAAATAAAATAAAAATAAAAATAAAAATAAAAAAATAAAATAAAATAAAATAAAATAAGAACAAATAAAATAAATTAAAATAAAATAAAATAAGATAAAACAAAATAAAATAAAATAAAATAAATAAAATAAAATAATATAAACTAAAATAAAATAAAATGAAAAAAAATTATATTAAATTAAAATAAAATACAAAAAAATGAAATATAATAAAATGAAATAAAAATAAAAATAAAAATAAAAATAAAAAAAATAAAATAAAATAAAATAAAATAAAATAAGAACAAATAAAATAAATTAAAATAAAATAAAATAAGATAAAACAAAATAAAATAAAATAAAATAAATAAAATAAAATAAAATAAAATAAGAACAAATAAAATAAACTAAAATAAAATAAAATGAAACACAACAAAAATCAAGAAATTAAATAAACTTAACTTAAATAAAATCATGTAAAATAGAAGAAAAATAAAATAAAATAAGGGAAAATATATTAAAATATAAGAAAATGAAATAAAATAAATAAAATAAAACAAAAAAATTAAACTTAAATAAATAAAAAAAGTGTAGAAAATAAAATCGTATGAAATTAAAGAAAAGTAAAATAACACTATATAAAATAAATGTAAAGAAAAATAAATTAAAATAAGAGAAAACACAATCAAATAACATAAAATAAATAAAATAAAATAATTAAAATTAATAAAATTATAAATATTAAAATAAAATAAAGCATAATAAAATAAAAAAGTAAAATAAATCAAAGTAAAACTAATTAAATTCATATAAAATAGAAGAAAACTTAAATGAAAAAAATCATACAAAATGAAAGAAAAATATAATATATAATAAGAGAAAATACAATCAAATAAATCAATTAAAATTAATCAAAATAAATTAAAATAAAATTAGTGAAAATAAAATAATAGTCATATTAAATAAAATAAAAGCAAAATAAACTAAGAGAAAATAAGGGAAAATACATTAAAAAATAATAATATAAAGAACTAAAATAAATTAAAATTATTAATAGTGAATTAAAGTAAAATGGTATAAAAATAAATAATATAAAAATTAATTAAAAATAATAAATAAATTAACTTAAAGTTAAATAAAAAATAATAATATTAAAGTAACTTAAATTAAATTACCTAAAATAAAATTAAAAACGAGGAATTAAAGAAAAGAAAATAAAAAATTATGAATTAAAATAACTTAAAATACAACAATACTAATTAAAATAAAATAAAATTAGACAAAATAAAAAGTAATTATTTAAAATACTATAAAAAATTAAATATAATTATATTCTATAAAATTAAAAAAAATTATATTATTTAAATTAAAATCAAAAAGGGAATTAAAAAAATTAAAAAAGCATATACAAAAGTAAAATAAAAGCAAAGAGAAAAAAATAAGGTATTAAAATAAAGAAAATAAAAAAAATAACAACTAAAATTAAAAGGAATTATATGTATAAATTAAAATAAAATATTAATTTAAATTGAAAAAAAATCAAGTCAGGTAAAAACATTAAATAAAGTATTTGTATTTTGTCTTGGCACTTAAATTGTTGAGTGAACTTTTTAAATATGTTATTTGTTTTTTTTTATTCTACAAAAATTTAACATGGCTTTGCCATTTTTATTGCTTTTGCCCCTTTATGGCACCTTTGAGCGCCATAAATAATAATGCAGAAAAGGAAATGTCGTCAGCGCTATCGCACGCCTGCTTTATACATATGGACATCGATATGTCGCTAAACATTTATGTGAATACATGTATAAATATGTGAGAGATTATGGTAACTGCAAAAATTCACACGTTTCTACAAATTCAGCCAACTTATATAGCTACTTGCAACAAGACTGAATTTATTGTGTGCCGATTATGGCTTGGCTAAGAAAACAACAACAACAACAGAAACGGCAGAAACATAATATTAAAGAGAAATATTTTAGCAAAAAATATATAAATGCTACTGGCATTCAGCAAAACCAACCAAAGCGAACGTGCAACACTTGCAATTGCAGCCATAAGAAAAGGCATAAAGCAAAAAAAAAAAAAAAAAAAAATATAAAAATAAATACCAAATACTTGTAGTTGTATGTAATCTACACCATGAAATCACTTGAATGACACTTAAACGCTGCTGAACATCAGCAAATGTGTGTAGTTGTTGGAAACGAGGGAGGGAAGAAGCAGAAGACATACACATTTTTTATCAGAAAAAGTAAAAGATTATTATTTTCTCTCTACGCCGATAAAAGGACACTAAATACTGGCGATAAAGCAACTGCCAAAGATTAGATCAGTGGAATGTTTTAGGCAATAAAAATGCTTCCCGTAACGTAGGGGGAAATAAAGATTCTCCAGCAAATGGGCAGAAGAGCCTAAAGTGAAGAGACTACTGACTGGGCTGTAGGGTAATCCGAAGGAGCTAAAAAATGTACAAACAACATTGGCAATTCGTCATGGTCACACTTGTGGTGAACGCACAGCAGTACACACATCATCCACATGTACGTGTAAATATGAAAATCTGCAATACATATCTAGGGCTGTGCATACACAATGCAGTGTCGAGATTTTGCCTCAATTTGTTATGAATATTCCCTCTGCCGTCTAGTCCTTTTTGCAATAGTGGCATGTCTTTGTTATTTCCTATTTCTACTTATCACTCTACCTGCTGCATACCTTTGTGGCAACATCCAGCTGTGTTCCTGACATTGGCCAGCAGCACCTGCTGTGCGTAGCTTTAAGTAGAAGTTTTGCAAGCAATTGAAATGCTATTGTACAGCCTATTTCACCAAATTAGTACCTTACAATTTGGCTAAAGTGGATGCATCAGTTTCGAAATCTCTTTGGTTGGCAAAAGTGGCTGACTAGCAACACTTAATATGAAGTTATTAATGCACAACTAATTTTTAATTAATCAAAAAATTAAAATAAAACAGAATGAAGTGAAATAAAATTAGATTAAATAAATAAAATATATAAGATATAGGTATATTATATATAATAAAATGAAATAAATAAAATAAACTCAAAAAAGAAAAAAATAAACTAAAATAAATAAAGTAAAATAAAAATAACCCAAATAAAATAAAGTATAATAATATCAAACAATATTAAATAAAATAAAATTTATTTAAAATAAATTATAATAAAATTTAAGAAAATAAAATAAAATAAATTAAAATAAAATAATATAAAATTATTATTATAATTTAAATAAAATAAAACAAATAAAGAACAAATAATTTTTAATAAATAAAGTAAAATAAAATTAGATAAAACTAGATAAAAGTTTATAAAATTTAATAAAATAAAATAAATATAAAACAATTAAAAAAATGATAAAATTAAATAAAAGTAAGCAAAATAAATTAATATAAATTATAATAAAATGAAGTAAAATAAAATTAACCCAAATAAAAGAATAATATCAAACAAAATTAAATAAAAAAAAAATTATTTAAAAAAATGTAATAAAATTAAAGAAAATAAAATATAATAGAGTAAAATAAAATTATATAAAATAAATATAATTAAAAAATTAAAAAAAATAGAATCAAATGTAATGATTATAATAAAGCAAAGTCAAAGAAATAAAATAAAATAAATCATGGAATAAAATGAAATTAATAAAATAAAATAAAATAGAATAAAATAAAGTAAAAGAAAATAGAATAAAATTATATAAAATATAATAATATAAATTAAATAAATATTAATTAAAATAAAATTAAATAAATTTAAATAAAATTAAATAACATCTAAAAAATTAAAAACAAGAATTAATAAAATAAAAAAATTTAAGGTAAATTAAATTAAAATAAAACAAAGAAAAATAATATAAAATAAAATAAAGTAAAATAAATAAAATAAAAAAATAAATAATATAAAATAACATAAAATAAAAAAAAAAATATTTTAAATAAAAGAAATTTAACTTAACGAAAAGAAAATAAAACAAATCAAAATAAAAGAAAATGAAATTAAAAAAAAAAAAAAAAATAATAATAAAATAAAATGAATAATTTAAAATAAAATAAAGTAAAAAATTTAAGTTAACATAAAATTACTTGAAATAAAACAGCATTAAATGAAGTAAAATAAAGTAGAATTGAGTTTAATTAATTTTTTTTAATTTATTTAATAAATAATGTTGTTTTTAATGTTTTCAAAATTTTATTAAATGCTCTTATAAATGTCTCCAAATACAACAACAAACAGTTAGTGAAGACAAATATAATTGGAAAAAATTATATTAATATTTTTTCTGTTCAAAATTAAAAAAAAAAATAAATAATATAATATAATATAAAAAAAAAATTATTTTAAATAAAAGAAATTAAACTTAACTAAAATAGAATAAAACGAATCAAAATAAAATAAAATAGAATTCAATAAAAATAAATAAAAATGATAATAAAATAAATAAAATAATTTTATATAAAATCAAATAAAAAAATTAAGTTAAAATAAAATTACTTGAAATTAAACAACATTAAATGAAATAAAATAAAGTATAATTGAGTTTAATTATTTTTTTTTTATTTATTTAATAATTACTGCTGTTTTTAACGTTTTCCACATTTAAGCCTTAAATGCTCTAAATACAACAACAAACAGTTAGTGAAGACAAATATCATTGGAAAAACTTATTTTAACATTTTTTTCTGTTCAAAATATTTAAAAATCTTTATCTACTAACACAAAATCGTGCCAAAAATTATTTAAGCACAACCACCTTACCTTTATGCAAATCACTTAAGACTGCACAACAACTGTATACGAGACGATAAAAAGTTTGTTATACAATAACAATAACTTGGCGACTAACTACGAACTTATAAATGACTACCTGTAACTGCTGGGCAACCAAGCTTGTAAAAGTAACTGAAGTAGTAGAAAAACAAAAGGAATGAAAAATAATAATAAACTAAGAAATAAAATATTTTTGCTGCAACATTTAAGTTGCAAGTAATATTAAAAGATGCCATTGGTGGTGGTGGCAACAATGAAATGCAATGCTGCATGCCGCACTCGTTACGCCTGCGCGACCGCACAACAAAAGCGTGCGAGCGTTGCCAAGGTGAAGAAAGCAAAGCACGTGCAGCGAGAGGTAGGTGTTTTTGCTTTGCAACAATTGTAATTTTATAAAAAAAAAATATATATAAATAAATACTAAATAAAAGAGTTGCAAGTTTGTGAAAAAATTTACATCAATACCTATATTTAGAGCGGAAATGCGGTAACATTGTTGTGTGTGTGTGTGTTTTTGGGCTTCTTATTGACGACAAAGTCTGGTCGGAGTACGTCGTCTGTCGGCGCATAAAATGCAGCGTGACCACATTATTAGTGCAGCTTCTTGGAAATCAGTTAAGGAAAGCGTTGCTATTTGCATTCAACAATATGTATGTACTCGTATATGTGTGCATTTGTCAATTCCCATAACTGAAATTTAAAACAAACTAAAATATTTTCCCACCTACAACAAACAACCGGACGACATTGCTTTCAATAATATTCAATAATTCTTTTTTAAACATATTTTTCATGTTGCATGCAACAAACAGGCATATTTTGCTATGAAAAACATTTCACTGTCACAAAATCCCAGGTCATGCCGCGGTCACATGCCTCAACTTGCCACTGACTGTCGACGAAGTGCCTACTGAAAGTCTGAAAGCCTGTACGATTGGCCTTTTACTATTACTACTTTTGTTATTTTTTTCCCCTTCTGCTTTGTAATGTACTCCGCTACCTAACATACACCTTCATAGGTATTTTCATATAAAAATTATAAAAGAGAAAAAACTGTGACATTTTCTTAAGTGAAATTTGCATATTAAAAATTGGCTTATTGTTTTGTGCTTTTCGTTCGGTTGCAAAGTTCAAGTCTGCACCTTTAAAAAGCTAAAGCTACCATTCCATAATTTTTTCTTCCAACTACTTTGTCGTGAATGGTAGCAGATTCGATGTGTTGCTGCTGATATGCAGATTCTTCTTACCGTTTAAGGTATGCCATTTCCATATTTATTTAATATTCATTTTTATTCCGTTTTTATCTCGTTTTTTTTTTTGAGTAGAAAAAGTTGCTGATATGCTTCTAGAAATTATTATGACTATTGTTTGGTCAGGTTTCTAGTATTTTTGTTTATCTAAAAAAAATTTAGATTACGATCACGTCTCCACTGTTTGTGAGACTAATTTTGTTGTGGTTACTTACTGTCTTCCGTTCATGGGGAGCTAAGCTAAGCAGTGAGTGAGTTGGTGGGTGTTTGTGGGAATGTTTGGAGAATACCTATGTCCTTCTAAGGAGTAATAGTAGCAGCATGTGAACTTAGTAGACATAATATTTATTTTCAAATATGGCTTATTAAGTACTCAGTTTTAGAGAACATTTTATTCGTCTGTTAAGTAATTTTCTTCAGATTTATTTTTAAATTTTTTAAACCAACTTTTCATATAATAGTTTCGCCATTTCGTGGTTTCAAAAGTGCAGAGTTGTATTTTGACATTTGTCAATCTTAACTGTCAAACCAAACATGTCTTGTTTTAGCGAAAAGTGAGGCACTTATGAAAATTAAACGCTTAACAACTGCAAAACGCGCTAAAATTGTTAAAATGTACTTCGAAATGGTGATTCAAAAGCTTTAGGAGGAGATTGTGGTGCACATAAGTGTTCAAACACTCAAGCAATTGACAGAAGTTCAAAGAAATTTGAATGGACTAGGTCGGTTACAGATATTGACAGGTCTTTGCATCATCGCTTTGCTCGTTCTACTGCAAATATCGCTACTTTAAGTGACGGTGTAGCCGAAAACCCGAATGTGTCTATTTATCGATCTTCTCTAATGCGGTGTGATGGCAGATTGGCTTTGGGTATATATCGTAACTGATTTTCCTGGTATCTTAGATTTGAACAGGCACTCGTCTGCTTCCCTGATTGCAAAGAGTTCTGTTTGGAAGACGCTGCAGTGATCTGGTAGCCTCATACTCATAACTATTGACAGCATAGGAGAGTGGATTCTACAGTCCACATTAAAGATCCATATGGCTCCCTGTTAATAGACTCGTAGACATCTGGAAACCCTGAGGGTTGTCTGAAGTCCGATTGAGATCTTTAAAATCCAGTCATTTTTGATTCACTCGTGTAAATATTGTAAATTCCGTTGATAGACTGTACGGTTCTGTCCCTTTTTTTTTGGTCTGTAATATGCTCTCTCGGATAAAGTATATGCTTATATAATCTATTCAGTCTAACCCTCTCTTACTTATTGAACTATGTCCGTAGGTTTCTATATAGAAAGCTTAACTGAAGCCGTCAATCTTACTGCGAATTTAACTTATATGTTATTCAGAGCAATGCCAATTGGCTTCGGTTACGGCCGTTGGAGTAGTCTATAGAGAGACGCTATTTCTTTTTCAGTGCTTCTCAGTAGAAAGCCTTAATATCAGCGGACTATCGCGGGGATATTTGTATTTAGCTCGTTAGTACAAAGAGACCAAGGAAGTAGTGAAAAAATATCTTACTGAAAAATCTCTTTGCCAACTAGTCGTGTAAGACTGGTCTCAATCCACTTCATTGCTTTCATTCCTTTGCTTTGCCGGCCTTTTATATATTGAAGGGCGAGAGGTTATATTCGTACATTGACTGATTAGAGACAATATTGAAAGCTCCAAGAATCAAGAATCTAGCATATTTCTAATATTCCAGAGCTTCTTTTTATATGTGAAGTTACTGAATTCAACAGAAACAAAAAAAAATTCTTAAAAGAATAAGACATCACATATTTTATGATAATCCATTTATGAATTTACGGTTTCACAAATCATTTTGACTAACATCCTTAATTTTTCCGGGTAGGTACTTACTTCTTTCTTTGGAATCAGGTAAACAAAATTCATATTTATATTTAACTTACGTTCAAAAATAGATTTTTATGCTTCAGAACTTACCTGAAAATAAAAGAAATTAGAATTTTATTATATTAAAATATAAAAAATTTATTAAATGAATATAAAAACTGTTAAAAGGCTAAAAGAAATATTTTTTTTAATTTTCAATTCAATATTTTATTAAAATTTTTGGTTATAAATTGGTCCTTACTTACGTTATTAATTCGTGTAATTTCTAATTTTTTTTCGCATTCATCGTCTTTCGTGTATATTGTCAATGCTTACTTCTTTTTTAATGTAGAAAAGTAAATATATAATATTAAAAAAAAACGTTGCCTACATTTAAGCGCTGTGATAATATTTCAGCAAAGGCACACTCCAAATGCGAATGTAATTAAATCATAAAGTTTCAGAAATATTTTCAACGTTTGTAAACTACATATTTCTTTATATATTATAATACGAGTATATATATTAATTGAGTGTGTTTTCCCAACAAAAGATGGATGTAAAATTTTTTCTAAGCCGCCTTCGAACGGCTGATGGATTTATGTATATGAGGAGATTTCATTTTACGTCGGATATTTACTAATTTTATTTACTTCTTCTCTGAGGCGCGCTCGCAATTAGTAAAATTGATTTAGTTTTTTTTATTTAAATTCATTTTCTATAATTATGGATTTATATCGAGGTAGGACTCCAACCCATATTCTTTCGCAAGCTTATGAACAATCCGTCTTATAAAGTAAATAATTTTTTGTGCGGAGAAATAAACATTGCCTACATTTAGGCGTAGTGAACAAACCTTAACATAGACTCACTCCTTTTTAGCCTTTGGTTAAATGAACAAAATTTATATTTTTGCGCAAAACTTTTAACCGCTATAAACTCCTAAAACTCTCATGTTGAAAGTGTTAATTAAACACTCTGATTTTTTTTTGCAAAATGAATTGTCATTGGCATAGAAAATTATAACAAAGTATTAATTAAAAACTAAATTCAAAGGTAGAAGGTCACTCTTTCTAAACTTTCTAAAACCACATTTACCCTATACTTGTTATCGCTTACAACTGCTTCTTATCAACTTTTTCTTGTTTGTGTCAACTTTATGTCAACCTGAAGGTGATTTTAAATATTTGCATCACATGCCACTTAACAGGGTGCTTTGTTTGTACTGATGAGCCTCTTTTGTTACACAGTTTACTTTTACTTTTAATTAGTTTTCCTCTTTCATGACAACACAAAGCCAAACAAGCTGACAAAGGTGGCTAAGGCGCATTAACAGTCCACTGACCGTTGGACTACCAGGAGCATTTACGTGTGCTAAATCTCCCAGTTTTGTTTGCTTTATTCATGAAAATATTTTTATTTTTTTTTGGCATGTTGTTGTTATTATAAATGTTATGTGGTTACATTGACAGAGTGTACAGTCATTTCGCAGCGCCAGTGAGTGAATTATTCTTCATCTTCATCTTTATTATGTTTCACAGTTTGTTTTATCTCTAAGGATTTATAAAAAAAATGATTCTCGCTCTTGAGTCATTTTGTTTAGCGTGGTTCACCAGATTAGCAGCTGCCAAGCTGTGTTTCATTTTAATGATGGCAATTATGAGTTTCTTATCAGCAACTGCGCCGTCGCCTTTTACATTACTCCAGCCAACAAATTTTGGTTAATACCGTAGCACATAAAGAACAATAAACGGAAATTTGCCAAAAAGTATTTTTAATAGCTGTTTTGAATTAATTACTTTTCTGCGTTTTTTTTGTGGCTGACTTACTAACTGCTTTTAATGAACCACTTTATCAAAGAGATGAGGTTCATAAAATATAAAGTTTTTTATGACAGAGTTAATATTTTTTGTTATCAAAACTTTTTTTGTGGAATTTTCAAGCAATTTTTGCTTCAAAATAAAATAAAATGAAACAAAAAAAAAATAATATTAAATAAAATAAAATAAAACTAAATAAAATAAAATATATAAAATAAAATAATAAATATTAATATAAAATAAAATTAAACAAAATTAAATTAAATAAAGTGAAATAAAATAAAATAAAATAAAATAAATAAATAAAAAAAAATAAAATAAAAAAAGTAAATAAATAAATATAAAATAACATATTATAAAACAAAAAAATATATAATAAAAATAAAATAAATTAAATAAATATAAAAATACAAATAAAATAAAATAAAATAAAACAAAATAAAATAAAATAAAATAAATTAACGTAAATTAAATTAAAAGTAATAAAATAAAATTAAACAAACTTAAATAAATAAATTTAAAATAACATAATATGAAATAAAATATATATATTTAAATAAAATAACTCAAATCAAAATATAATATAATAAAATAACAAAATATTTTAATTGAAATAAAATACAATAAAATAAAATTAAACAAAATTAAATAAAATACAGTAAAATAAAATAAAACGAATAAATATCTAATTAAAATAAATAGAATAAAATAAAATAAAACAAAACGAAATAAAAATTAATAAAAAGAACTAAATTAAAATAAAATAAAACAAAATAAAATAAAATAATAAATATTAATATAAAATAAAATTAGACAAAATTAAATTAAATAAAGTAAAATAAAATAAATAATTAACAAAAAAATAAAAACAAAAAAAAAACAAAAGTAAATAAATACATATAAAATAACATATTATAAAACAAAAAAATATATAATAAAAATAAAATAAGTTAAATAAATATAAGAATACAAATAAAATAAAGTAAAATAAAATATAATAAAATAAAATAAAACAAATTAAAATAAATTAACGTAAATTCAATTAAATGTAATAAAATAAAATTAAACAAACTTAAATAAATAAATATAAAATAACATAATATGAAATAAAATATATATATTTAAATAAAATAACTCAAATCAAAATATAATAAAATAAAAACAAATAAATTAAAATGGGATAAAAATTAATTAAAACAAAACAAAAAAAATTAGATAAAATAAAGTAAGATTATGTGAAATAAAATAAAATAGATCAAATTAAAAATAAATTGAAATTAAATAAATGAACTAAAATAATATAAAATAAAATAAAGTAAACAAATTAAAAACAAAATAAAATAAACTAAGGTAATTTAAAATAAAATAAAGTAAAGTAAGATAATGTAAAATAGAATAAATAAAGAAATTAATAAAATGAAAGAAAAAAATAATCAAATATAATAAAATAAAGTATGAAAAGTGAAATTAAAAGTAAACACAAAAGTAAAGTTAATAAAAATATAATATAAAGAGAATTAATTTAAATTAAGAAAAATACTTTTAAACAATTAAAACAAAATAAAAAATGAAATAAAGAAAATTTAGAAAAACTAATTGTTAAAAAATTAAACAGAAACATCAAATAAAGGGAGTAAATTAAAAGAATATAAATATATTAAATAAGTAAAATGATATTTTTATTTTCGCTCGAGAATAATATTTTAGCTAAATTTCCCCATTCCTTTCTATTACTTCAACATCTATAAAACATATTTATTGTCAAATGCACACACTTACATACTTGCATAAATTGCCTCTAACAACTACCTTTACTGCACAAAACCACTACCAAGGAAATAGTGTCACTCTCTTTATAGACATTCTCTGCCATAAAGAAAAAAATATTTATTTCTTTTTTAGCATACATGATTGCACACAATAATTTCCAATCGATTTTCCGCTTCGATTTTGCCATTAGATACGCATTCTTCATTGAAATTTAACATATTGAACAACAGTTGGGTGATGCGCATGCGCAACCACATAATCTGCCAGCTATTTATGTGCCTAACAATATGCCGCGCCTATTTATGCATGCCTTCAGAGGCAAGAGTTTCTGTTTTGTTTTATACTTTGTTTTTATTTTTTTTTTAACTTCTCAGCATGTGTTTGTGTCTGTCTCTGCCGCAAATTGATATGCGGCAGTTTTATTTATCTTTATTATTTTTTTTTTGTGGTAAATTATATGTTAGCAAATTGGTGGTCTTTTGCCATCAAGAATATTTGCCAAGATGGGTTAAGTGTCTATGTAGGGTTCATGCATACATACATATATGTATATACAAGCATATATATACATACGAGTATGTTGTTTCACTAACTCGCTCTGACCAACAAAAAACAATAAATCTTCTTCAATTAGATAAACTATTAAAATTTGTGCTTGTAAGCTTCAACTATTTTTAATATTTTACGAAATTAATGACTTTGCTGAAAAGTGGGCTGTGACTAGCTATACTAGTTACATAGGTGGTTAGTAAATAGTTATTACTTAAAAGAAACTTTTTTTCATGACTGAGACTCCACTTATTTGGTGCATAATTAGTATTTCAAGGTGATGCAAGGTAACTAGCGATATATATTTCAACACTTCATAATTATATATGTATGCTGGTAAAGACTTTGCTAATCAACAGCTTCAAAATAGAGCTTACATTTTCTTGCTCTTACTTTTAAGTAGGTGAAATAGTTGTGATATGTTTCGATAATATTTTTAGTTTTTTCGTTATATTACATATTTTTCTAAATCCTTCTTTTAGAATAGAATTTTTATGAGTCTGAATATTCTTAAGTTTGAAATCGATTTTATAATACTTTTTATAGAAATTTTATAAAACTTAAAATAGAAATTAGTGGCAGTAAATCGCCTTAGCGATGTTGCCAATTTTCAATGGAGTGTGTCTAAAGGCTGGAAACGCAGTGAGTTCCGTCAAATCCATAAGGAGAGATATCCCTCAGTCTGCCTTAAATATCTTCAATTAGGACTGCTGAATATCGCATAAAAGGATTATTTTCCTGTAGGAAATATTCATTGTTGGCTGACCGGATCTACGCTATGGACCCTGGGCACCTATTCGTCGACCATGAATCCGGCACGAATGTGTGAGCATAACACCATTAAAGGTTCTATCGGTATTGGGAAATATCGCTTCGAAACCAGATAATAAAGTAAAATCTCTTACAAAGGTGTACAAATTCTGACGCTGATATTATATCGGTCTGATAGTAAACGAAGGCCTTTGAACCCTTGGATTAGCCTCAAAATATACACAATTCACAACCATTCCAGCGAAGTGCAGATTCTTCAATTTGAGTTGAAAATTGGGCGTATAAAACCCCACTTACATATCGAATCCACGGTTTCAGAAGGTTTTATGTTGACAAGATCCGATGAACGCCACAAGGAGTGTTCGACATACAAGGGCTATGGGAAACGACGAGCTTTGTGAGCTAAACGGCACCAATTTTAGACATTAAGTTAAGCCAGGTCCTTCTCCACCAAAACTTTTCCTTGATTCCACCCGCGTGTACTGTGTCTCTCTGCGTCCTACATGCGTAAGTTGGAATATAAAAAAAAATTTGGCAACTTGAATAGAAACTTTTTTCAGCTACGTTGCCAATTTTCGCTTTGATACAAATTTCTTTAATTTTAATTTTATTTCTATCTCTCACACTTAAAGGGTTTTCCAATAAGAGCGATATAATTTCTTAAAAAAAAAACAGCACACTAATTGTTTAGGAAATCCAGAAATGTTTTTTATTTAATGTGAAGTACAATCGATACAATTAAGTTCTGAATATAACATCATTCAAATGGCCTCCACGATTTCTTTTGCGGGAACGAATTCGATGAACCAAATTTTTGTGCAGTTTTTCCACTAAATTAAGTCCTATGTGGTGAATAGCACGTTCAATATTAACTTTTAAAGTTTAAATAGAGTCTGGTTTATCGCTAAAGAGCAATGACTTCAAATAAGCCCACAAGGAGTAGTCTAATGGTGTCGCAACTTCTTGGAGGCCATTCAATGTCACAATTTCTTGAAATAATCGAATCTCGAAACCTTTCTCGCAATAATTCAGTTACTGCATATGCTGTGTGATACGTAGCCCCGTCTTGTTAGAAATAGATGTTGTTAAAATCAACTTCTTCCAATTGTGGCCATAAAAAGTTAGTTATAATCGATCTACATTGGTAGTAAGGGTGCTACCAGAATCATTTCGAAAGGTGTACGGACCGATGATTCCACCAGACCAAAAATCACCCCAAACTGTCGATTTAGGTGAATGTAGTGGTTGTTCATGAATTACTGGAAAACCCTATGTATTAGGTCAAGTAAAAAGTTCGTTCGGTTTTAACTAAGAGATGGCGTTATTGTCCATAGTACTAGTATTACGGGTCACATCATGTCATACTATACGGCGCTGAAAACGTGTTTATTCGCGCTAAAAGGCTGTCGTCGAAAATTGCGATAAAATCATGGAATTAGTGGAAACAGACCGTCCCGTGAGCACTTATTTAATTGCTGAGAAACTAAAGCTGAGCCTGAACACCGTTTGAAACCATTTGCATAACCTCGGATTCAAAAAGAAGCTCGATGTTTAGGTGCCACACGAACTAACGCAAAAAAAACATGATGGACCGAATTTCCATCTGCGAATCGCTGCTGAATCGCAACAAAATCGACCCATTTCTGAAGCGTTTCGTGACTCTGAGTGAACCCTATATATTATATGTTTGTAGCCCGCTAAAAAGTAGTTTTAGTCTAATTTTTAGTAGTTTTAATTACTCAATAGTACAAGTTCATCTCCAGAGAATCCCACTTTACTGTATTTTTCTGGTTTTTTTTTGGTTACGCCAAATTGCGAAAGTTTAATTTTCGCTTACATGTGTAATACATATAAAGCAGCTTGTAGTACAAGCTTGTTTACACGTACATACTTAAACACGTTGATGATTCTAAGTCACAGTCACAGCCCACCTCACCTCACCCGCTCTACATAGTCACTAATGCTAGTAACAACTGTGGTCGAAAGCTATGAAAAGTTAATTGCGCCAATTAATGGAAACACAGAAGAATGACGCATACACTGGACTGGACTTGCTGTTTGTTGTTGTACTGTGTTTATTTTTTCTACTATTCTTTGAGGTTAACATGAAAAACACAAGCACAAAGGCGTGTTAAGCAAACAAATAAACAAATAAAACCCCAAAATACCAATACAAACACAAGTTTTCCCTTTGGTATATTTTCCTTACCAAAGACGCACACAATTTTCATTTGACCATTTACGGGTAACTCCTTGGGGTGCTCGGGACTAATCATTGCTTTTGGAGTAGTGATGTGCGTGTGTTATGCTCCGAAATTGGGTGTTTTCCTGTGTGTGTGTGTGTAAAGGATAATAATACACGCACACAACCATGTGTCTCAAGTCTCAAGTGATAATCAAAAGGCAAACATTGGTAAAAATCGTAACAAAGGAATAAGGCTGCAAAGAGAGAGAGAGTGAAAGAGGAAGCGGTGGACAATTGTTTGCTAAAACATCACCACTGTCCCCACCACCTGGCAGACACTCACTTGAACAAACAATTTATAGTGTGAATACACTTATGCAGTGCCGTTGATTCGTGTTCTACGAAAAATGTGACAGCCAAGCGAAAGGCAAGGCACAAAGGCCGCACGCAGTGAGTGAAGAAAAAATAGCAAACAGGAGATAAGGAGGACAGTACAGACAGGTGACAGGCAGGAGGTAGCTGTGCAGAAAAAAATGTGTAAAGGTTGATTTCAAATTACAGCAAACAATGCGAAAAAAAGACAATGGATGTGGGTGAAAAAGGTGTCTTTTCACTTATTGAACGATATCACTGAAATTGCAGGTCCTTTATCACACTCACTGTTTGCTCACTTGATTGTTTTCATATTTACTTTTGCTTTCTGATCTCATTTTTTTTATAATTTTATTTTTTTTTTTTTCATAAAATGAAATAAAATGCGATATACATACATACATACAATTTTTATGTATGTTTGAAAAAAAAAATGTCGTTCTAAAATACTGTCAAAATAAATATCAAATAAAAATAATAGAAATTTCGCATAAAACACAAGTGTTTTACAAACAAAGACAGTAAATTGAACAAAAGAATGGCAGTAACTGCCAAACTTGTCTTCTTATCTAACAAAAAATGCCAATCTGCTCCTTGACAATTCTACTTACATCTCTCTCTCTCTCTTTCTCTCTCCCCCCTCTCTCACTCCCCCTCTTTCTCTCTCTGTCGCATTCCCTATCCCTTATGCCATTACATTCTGTAGTTGTCGTTAGTTAGTGTTTCCTTTGTTGTATTTATTGTTCTCAGGAAAGCCGCAGGATATCATGTTGCGCAAAGGTAATCTAATTTACGAGTTGTGTGATACTCAATTGTTAAAGATTTTTACTTAAAAGTATGCAGTTTTAGCAACGGAACAGTGGCTTTGCCAAAAATTTCCGTTTTATACCCTAGAGTCCTGAGTTGCCAGTTCGTCTAGCATTTCCATTCACAATTCGTGCATATTTTATTAAAATTATTAAAACCTTTTACGCCTGCTGTCTAGAGTAAGGCTCAAAGTAACTAACTATTCATCTTTTATTGATAAATTGATCTCCTGGGAATGATTCAATTCTTTGGAGAAAGAGTCATAATAACAAATCAATCAAGTTTATAAAATCGGCATTATTTTTTGTGTAAAAAATATTTAGCAGTGATTTATAGAAATTTTAGAATAGTTTGTAGTGTTTTCTTTAACGAGAAAATTGACAACGTTGCCAACTAAAGCTACTAGTTAAGGCTCTTCTCAGTGTTCTCTCAAAGGTTTTGTTCTCTTCGTGTGAAAGAATCGATTTAAGCATTTTACGGAGAGCTATCTCTGGGCGTTGTTTTGAGCGCCTCTGATGTGAGTGATACACTCTCTAATAGGAAGAGAGACAGAGAGAGAGAGAGAGAGAGAGAGAGAGAGAGAGAGAGAGAGAGAGAGAGAGAGAGAGAGAGAGAGAGAGAGAGAAATAGTGTGCGTACTGAAAAGCTTTATGATGATCTTATAACTTTTCCTGAAACCTCGAAATCTTGCTCTGGAGAAGTCATGTCATGTCTGTTTGTAGGCAAACTACTTCCACAGTGTTTGAGATATCTCAACTAAACATGGGAAACTATTACAATAGTCCACAAAAAGTTCAAAAACCAATCAAAGAAGCATCTAAAAGTGTCATATTCGGTCTGCTATACTTATATAACGAGTTGCATGAAACTAAAAATCATTGAAATCGGCGGGCGATATCATATAATTCACATATGAAGTTTTGGGTAAAAAAACCTTCAGACATGAGAATTAATATTTAATCTTAAAATTAAATACCATGGTTATGAAAGGAACAAAGACGGCGGCAGACATCTTTTTTCCTGTCTAATTTAATTTTTTGTTATTATTTTCATTTCACTCTATTTTATTTTAATTTAGTTTAATAGTTTTTATTTAAATTTTTTATATTATTAAATATTATTTTATTTTATTTTAATTTTTTCTTTTTTATTTTAAATTTCATTGTTTTATTTTATTTAGTTTATTTTTTCTGTTTCTTTATTTTAATTAACTTTACATTATTTTATTACATTTAATTTAGTTTTTTATTTTATATAACTTTTTTATTTGAGTTTTTATTTATTTTTTTATTTTAATTTTATTATTTTATTTAGTTGAGTTTTTTTTGTTATTATATTTTAATTAATTTTACTCTATTTCAGTTTTTTTTACTTTACATTATTTTATATCATTTGATTTAATTTATTTTGTACTTTATATAATTTTTACCTTTAATATTTTTTCATTTCATTTCGTTTTATTTTATTGTATTAAAAATTTTTTGTTTATTTTTTTCAAGTTTTACCTTTTTTATACTTTCATTATTTTTTTATTTTATGCTTATTTATTTTATTTTTTTATATAAACTATTTTATTTTAATTAGTTTATTTTTTGTTATTTTATTTTGTTTTATTTTATTTTACTCTGATTTTTTTTATTTAATTTTTTTAATTTAACCTTTATTTTAACTTTTTCGTTTTATATTATTTTATAAATTTTTTTTTAAATTTAATTTGTACTTTATATTATTTTATTTTAACTTATTTTATTTAGTTATATTTTTTGTTATTTTATTTTACTTTAATTAATTTGATTTTATTTAATTTTAATTTCTTTTATATTTATTTTTTTTTTGTTTTATGTTTTTTTATAATTTTTTTTTTTAATTTAATTTTTATTTTATATTATTTTATTTTACCTTGAATTTTTTTATTTAATTTTTTTTAATTTAAGCTTTATTTAATTTTTTTGCTTTATATTATTTTATATACATTTTTTTAAATTTATTTTTTATTTTATATTACTTTATTTTAAATTATTTTATTTAGTTATATTTTTTGACATTTTATTTTACTTTATATAATTATATTTTATTTACATTCTTTTATTTTAATTAATTTGATTTTATTTATTTTTAATTTCTTATATATTTAATTTATTTTTTTCTTTTATATTATTTTACATAATTTTTTTTTACTTTAATTTTTTTATATTATTTTATTTTAACTTATTTTATTTAGTTATATTTTTTATTATATTATTTTATTTACATTTCTTTATTTATTTCATTAAATTAATTTTATTTAATTTTAATTTCTTTTTTTATTTTATATTATTTTATATAATTTTTTTAATTTAATTTTTATTTTATATTATTTTATTTTAACTTATTTTTTTAGTTAATTTTTTTGTTATTATATTTTCCTCTATATTAATATATTTGATTTGATTTATTTAGTTTTAATTACTTTTATATTTAATTTATTTTTTTTTTGTATTATTTTTTCCTTTATTCTTTTTAGTTCATTTCGGTTTATTTTGTTCAATTTTATGTTATTTCTTTTTTTTAATTTATTCTATTTATTTTTTTTTTCTATTTTATATTATTTTATTTTAATTTATTTTTTTTGTAGTATTTTTTTCATTTATTTTTTTTTTTTTTCGTTTCATTTTATTTTGTTTGCTATTATTTTATTTTTTGTAATTATATATGTTATTTTTATTTATGGTATTTTATTTTAATTTTATTTTATTTTAGTAACATTTAATTTACTTCATTTTATTTAATTTTGATTTCGCTTACATTAAATTTGTTTTCTTTTAGTATTATGGTTTCATTTATTTATTTTTATTTCGTTTCGTTTAATTTTGTTAAATTTTTTTTGTTTTTTTTTTGTTAAATTGTGTTATTTAATTTAATTTAATTTTATTAAAATTTAATTTATCTTTATTTAATTTAATATTATATAGTTCTAAGTACTTTTAGCTTATTTTAATTTATTTTATTTATTATATTTTATTAATGTTTTTTATTTATTGTATTTAATTAATTTTTTGGTTTATATTATTTTTTTCATTCATCCTTTTTTTTATATATTTTATTCGTTTTGTTTTGGTAAATTTTATTTTATTTTTTTTATTTTAATTTATGATAGTTTATTTTTTTTTGTTATTTTATTTTAGTATACATTATTTTATTTTATTTTAGAATATTTTATTTTATTTTATTTTAATATATTTTATTTTACTTTGTTTTACTTTAATTTTTTATCTAATATTTTTATTTTATTTTATTACGTTAACCATTTTGTACCATATTTTATTGTATATTCTAATTCAAAATAATATGATTTAAAATATACATTTTTTATTTTATTTATTTTTTAAATCATATTGTTTTACTTTTTTTACATTTTACTTTTGTAATTCATTTTATTTATTTCAATCCACTGGTTATCCCTTATTGCCAACGCCATTCTAACCTAATCGATTTACCCGTTGACCACTTTATTCCTTATTTAGCATTTAATAAAAATTCTTTTCGTTTGCTAAGTACTTTCCAAAATACTAGTTAAGCGTAACTAGCAAAGTCATTAATTCGTAGCTGGAGTTTACTGCGTACTAAAGCGAACAATGTAATTAACTCACTAAGAAAATTGCAAATAAAAAAATAATTTCCCTGCGGAAAAGTTCAAATGTTCTCTTACGAATATTTTTTTTTGGCCAATCTACTTAGTAAGCGAGTGTGTATGTGTGCGAAGATAATGCGAATTAATGGCTTGAAGTATTTAAAAAAATTTCAGTAATCTCAACCAAAGTTTAGTAAGCTAAAATCTTCTTAAACCGATTTGAAGATTTAACTAAAATCCATTTTTACACAATTGCCACGAGGCAAAAAAATTAAAATCCTAAAAAATATTTAAAGGAAAAAAAGGAAGGAGAAAATATATTTATATACATACATATGTTATATCCCACTTGAGTTGACCCCACTTGAGCTGACACCCAATTCACTACTGCTTTTAGCCGTAGCACTTTGCCGCACCGACTTTCCTTCCCTTCATGAGAATGCATGCAGAACACCCTTAGAACTTCTACTCTGTATGTGTGTACATACCTACATATACGAGTCCATAAGTATGTTGACATGTTTATGTTGCTATTTGCTTTGTGCAAACTCACGTGTGCTAAATGCCGACTGGAGGTGAAAGGCTCATAAGCGTTTTGTTTGCTTAGCCGCTCGGGTCACCTATGTCGCCTGGCACACACACATGACACGGTACTCCACCTTCGTAGCTAGCAACTCTATCGGCTTATGTGCCCAACAACGGTAAATACCCTGAACAGAGCTTAGCCGCTTTGGGGATATTAATGTTTGGCACATTTCTCTTTTAAGTATTTGAATATTTCATTGAGTACATAAACTTGCTCCGAAAATTCAAAAGAAAATGGAAATTCACTTTTTTTTTCATTAGAAAGAAACTCGTATTTATCTTGCAATTTGGTAGAGAATAATTTAGGAGTTTTTTTTTTTAAATTCCTTATTTTTTTTGCATAAAATTTGTGTGTTTATTTGTGTTTAGTTTTGTTATTTTTATTGTTATTCTCTAATGTTATTTTTTATTTTGTTATTTATTTATTTTTTTCTTTTCCTTTTCAAATTGCAGGTACGTTTTCTTGGCCTCAGAGGAGTCTTTGTAGTTTTTCGTATGGAATTAAGGACAATTCTTATGCTGACATATTTACTTTTATGTACGTATTTTGGCGTAGGTAAATTTGTATGACATGCTTTTATTTAAATTTCTTAAAAAGGTCTCGGACCTACAATGCAGTGGGGAAATAAATGTGGAAATGGTGTTTCAGTGACTATGGAGAGTGTCTGCGCCGCAGCTCAGCGTGGTGTGAGTGTGTTTTGTGCTCATTTTTAATACTGTTAAAGCGAAAAAGTAGACTAGACTAGTGGGAGAGGATAAGAGAGTTAAAGAATGAAAGGTTCTTTAACTAAAAGTGTTAAGAAAATTAAGGTAAAAGAAAAATTTCTTCTAGTTCTGCTAAAATACTAAGTGTTTGGCTCCGTTTATGTAGAACAGCTAGAGTCAGGGTACCTTTCTAGACGCTACCACGCTTGTAGTCATGCCAGATACACGGTGTATGACCAGAACGCAGCATACAGTAGCACACACTTTCGGCTCTCTCATAGAAAAAGCATACAGAAAGGATGTGTTGTGTTTCCTCATGACAAGGCCAGACCACATAAAGCTTCGAAGGCCAGGTAAAAATGTGTGAAGTTTGGTTGGGTAGTTTGGTTACCCCCACCATATGGCTCGGTTTTTGCACTATCTGATTACCATTTGATACGACCACTATACAGCCTTGGCCAAAAGTATTAGGCAACCCACTAATTACTGAATATTTTTCGTTTTAACAAGTGAAGTAATGAAGTTTTATTAGTAAAACAGTGAAAATACAATGAATTAGTGATAATAACATTAATATTTAGTAGGTCCATCCTTCGATTTAATAACGGCAGCAATTCTCTTAGGCATGCTGCGTACAAGCTTTGCACATTCGTCCGCACTTATAGCGTACCACTCGTTAAGACATTCTTTAAGACAGTTTTTGATGTTATACTGTGTTCCTTAATCTTGCGTTTTAAAATAGCCCACATGTGCTCAATGGGATTAAGATCTGGAGACTGTGCAGACCAATCTAACAAAACAATGTTGTTATCTCTAAACCAACGCATCGTAGTCGCTGATTTGTGACAAGGAGCATTGTCCTGCTGAAATTGAACCCCGTCTAAATTAGTATCGCCGAAAATGCGCCATGCGAACGAAGGCAGAAGAACAGCTTCTAATACATTTATGTACTTTTGACTGCCCATGCGACCCTCGCAAACGAACATTTCGCCGACACCATCAGCAGCCATGCAGAACCAGATCATAATGCTGCCTCCTCCATACTTAACAGTGGGTACTCGTCCCCTCACAAACGACACACCAGGTGTTCCAAATATCTGTAGAAAAGAAAAAATAATGTTTTGATAAGATTTGTATTATGTCTTTAAAATTGCTCTAGGGTAAGAAGCTATGGCTGTTAATACTTTAAGAGGATCTTAACTAAGCTTACCTCGAAGTTTGATTCATCAGACCACAGAACATTCGACCAATATTCTTCCGTGAAATGTTGGTATCGGGGAGCCCATTCCAACGATTTTTCCTATTCTTTTCTGAGAGCCACGGCTTCTTTCGGACTTTAAATCCTTTTAAACCTGCTTCCAGAAGTCTTCTTCTAGCTGTTCGAGTACTAACTGGTTTACTAAATTCATCCGAAAGGGCAGCTGCAAGGGCAGAAGAAGATTTTTTGCGATCCTTGAGAGACTCGCGTATAAGTATTCGGTCTTCTCGTTTACTGGTTAGACGCTTTCATCCACTTTTTGATTTAATATTGTGAGATTTCGTCTCCACAAATCGCCTGATAGCACATTGGATCGCGCACCGCGAACATCCCACCAAATTGGCAATCTCAACCTTAGAAGCCACTTTCTTCCCGATCATGACTCATACTGTTAGCCACTCGACTATGGCGGCCGCCACTTACGTAACTTGTGAATAATAATGAGAACAGAGTAACCGAAGCAACTCGAAACTTCATAGAAAGCAGAGAGGCCGAACACCGGCTTCACATCACCCGACCATTTACGATGAAGCTTGTAAGCGAAAGAAAGTGATCTATCAGCATTAGAAGTCTGATCTATATTCTGCGATATTTGTCGTGTAATCCTTCCTCTTAACTAATTATATGCCTTTCAGCCAAGGAAGAAGGAAATAGGCACATCTCTCAACGAACGAAAACTCCACTCTGTAAGTCACGCACAAAGCTCAAACTCCATATCTTCCATCATAACAGTCTTTAAGTTATTTAAATGTCTCAACACCTAACCGTCGCATGATTAAGCGATTACTAGAGCATATTTTCTTCTGTATGTAATACATTGTATATATGTATCTACTCCTATGTATGTCCACAAGTAACACTCTTGTTGTCTTGTTAACAATGTACGATCTTAATATTTATGTATGTAACTGTCAAGGGATTAGCAATACGATCAGCAGCAACGTATTAAGCTGCAATCTCACCATCTCACTAAGCTCTCAAAGACATGTGTATCTACGGAAAAAAAAGAAGAAAACCATACAAACAGATGTACAGAGACCAACTGGAATGCATGCATTTGCTAGATATTTCGAGATTCTTGACTTTCGGTTTCGATTGATTGGACGTTGTGTTTATGTTTCTTCCTTCTTTGCCGACAATCGTCACGTAAGATCCTCAGTTACTTTCATTTAGTGGCGAGAACGTCACACACGGTCATTTGGAAGGTTCCCAAAAGTTGTTCAGTTCCGCGTAGAGTATTTTAGATGTGTGGTTTTCAATATGGCAATACTCGTTTCGGAGTTGGTCTCTTTGATAGCTTCTACTTGATTTGGTTTGCCAACACACTTACTCCAGAACAACAACAAATCGCCCAGCAGAATCGGTAATTCGAGGAACCATAGATTGGTTTCACCTGATGTTTACTCGAGTGGGTAATGCACATCCCCAGAGACGCTGTAAAGTGTGCACCGAAGACGATAGTGCTGCTGAACAGAGCAGAGTATCGAAGAAGAGCTGTATGAGTCCATACGACATCGCAGGCAAAACAATTTGAGCTGTGTCCATCCACTTTATGGAAGAATTTGCAGAGAGATCATCGTTTGCTGGCTTACAAAATCCGACTCGTGCAAGAGTTAAAGCCGAACGAACATCAAGCGCGTTGCACGTTTGGTAAATGACCGTTAAACGAGATGCTCCACCAACCCGATTTTCGCCAGAAACATTATCCCAACGGTGATGCTTACTTTTGATTGAATGGTCGCTTTTGGCCGCCAATACATGCATTCTCAAAGAGTTACTGTTTGGTGTGCGCTATCGGCACATGGAAAATAGCCCATATTTTTCGCGTTCCCCATTCGCTATAGAACCATGATGAATGACTTTTTTTGAGTCTGAACCTTCAGGTTGTTTATTGGGATGACGTTTGGCTCCAACAAGTCGGCGCTACATACCATCCAATTAACATCGCAAGAAATTTATTGAAGAAAACTTGCTGAGCGCATTATATCGCATCGTGGACCTGTGGGGTCGGCTCTAAGATCGTGCGATTTAACAACTCTGAATTATTTTTTGCGGGATTATGTACAGCCACTTGTCTACGCAGTTAAGCCCGAGACGTTTGAAGCCTTGGAAGCGAATATTCGCTGTGGTACTGCTGTTAAACGGCGCCAATTAGTGCATAAAGTAGTCAAAACTTTAGCCTCTCTTTGTATTTACTCGAGCAAACCACGGCAGTCACTTGACCGAAATCTTTTTTAAAACATAATGATAAATCCTTGTCTTCTCTTGGGCGTATGCATTAATTCGTGCGGTTTTTTTTTTCGAAAATTAAAATTTCATTGCTTGGAGGTCAAGAAAAAATTGAGCCAATTTCTGATACCCTGTTCTAAAGTGAATCGTACTCCGGTGAGGGCATCCTGCATTGATCTAAACAAGTGGTAATCGGAAGGTGCTATGTCTATGGGCTATAAGGCGGGTGAGGTAGAACTTCCCACCCACAGTTTTCCAAATAGTTTTTAACTGGCCTTGCAACATGTGGCCGAGCGTTGTCATGATGAAAAATTATTGATTCGTGTCTGGTCGCATATTCTGGTCGTTTTTACACGATGGCCTTTTTCAAACGAATCAATTGTTTTCGGTAGAGCTCCCCATTGATCGTCCGACCCGATTTCAATAGCTCATAATAGAGCACACCTTTATGGTCCCACCAAATACGAAGCATAACCTTGGCACCATGGATATTCGGCTTTGCCGTGGATGTCGATGGTTGGTCGGATCTCTTGCGCTTTGGATTATCATAATGAACCCAGTTTTCATCGCCAGTGACAATCCGATGCAAAAATTACTTCCTTTGGTGGCATTGAAGTGACATTTCCGACATGCAGAATCGACGTTCGACGTCACTTGGCTTTAATTCATAAGGCACCCAATTTCCAAGCTTCTGGATTAATCCTAATGATTTTAATCGTCTGGAAATGGTTGCTTGATCAACTCCTAATACTTTTGCAAGTTCTTCTTGCGTCTGGCATGCATCTGCGTCCAGCAATGTCTCCAATTCTTCGTCTTGAATTTTTTTTTGGCTGTCCGGGTCGTTCTCCGTCGTCTAA
This sequence comes from Ceratitis rosa, assembly GCA_037013455.1. NCBI lineage: Eukaryota > Metazoa > Arthropoda > Insecta > Diptera > Tephritidae > Ceratitis > Ceratitis rosa. The sequence goes on from JAWMAG010000054.1 coordinate 13,695,686, forward strand.
GTCGAAACTGTGCAAACCACTTTTGGCACGTTCGTTCGGCTAAAGCATGGTCACCATAAACCAGTAAGTCCAGTAAAATACGATGTCTTTCGGTAGCACTTTTCTTCATGTTAAAGTAATGAAAAAGAACTCCCCGCAGAAACACTTTATCTGGTACAAATTTCGACATTTTCAAATGAATGAAACAAATTGTTGTTCACGCTAGAATCTGAAATGACATCTACTGAAAACGACGCGAAATGACTGTACCTTTGAAATGAATATAGCCACAGATGAACACGACGCGAAATAGTACTAGTAGAACCCTCTCTTAGAAAACCGCTGACACGTCTCCTTTCTGCAGAATTTGGTCTGGTTTTACACAAACGATTCAGATTCTCGTCCGACGCAAACTTCGGCTCAGTTTGAGAAGATTTAAAAAGTTCGGTTTCGTCAAGCTCACATCGTAACAGCACTCGTACTCACAATACAAGGTGATTTGATTACATATGTATGAGTATATGTACGAGTATATCAAATTAACCTAACCAGCGCTACATGCTGTAATCTCGGCTGTTAGCGTGAACCTCTCTGAACTGATGTTTCGCTTCCAATTTTCACTCACTTCATTTACCATACCTTTTAGATAACAATGCTGCAGTGAACGGGAGAGAGATAAATAAAGTAACTGTTTTTGTTTTTATAACAACACCTTCTCAAAGAAAAAAAGCAGAAATGACAACAACTACAACAAAATACGGCTAACACTTCAAACAAGTTTCATTTCAACCGAGGTATAACACCGCTTGCCTCGTTATTTATTTGTATGCTCTTATTTACACGCACACACAGACACACATACGCAGGCACACATTTCCAACTGTCCGTCCTACCATCCAACAGCAGATTAACTCAGATTTGTTGTCTATCTAAATTAATATAGTTGTCTAATCTACGGACGATGCTTTGTTAGTGTTTTCGGCTTTGATTTTCACATTGATTGCTGATAAAGTTATTCAAGTGGCCGCGAACAATGTGTTTGTGTGTGTGTGTGTGTGTGTGTGTGTGTTTGTGTGTAGGTTACCAAGTCAACAATGTAAGAAACAGTTGCCCCACCGGTAGGTAGGTGTATGTACATACATATGTGTATTTCTCAATAAGATATTTAACATAAATATAAATATTTTTTTCAATTTCTTTCTGTCGGCTTGTTTTGCTCTACCAAACAAATGCAATTTATGTAAATTTTTTTTTGTTGACATTTTTGTTGTTGTTGTTTTTACTAACATTTTTATTTTTTTTATTTTTCACTTATTACCCATTTCACTCTAATTTTGGTGTCATGTTGCTGTTTTTTCCACGAAATCAATGAATTTTTGTATTAAGTTGTTGTAATTTTATACATACACACATTTAGTTTAGTTTTTCTCACATTCAGCAGCGTTCTATGAAGTTTTTTTTAGTTTTTTTGTTGCTGATTATGAAAATTTATGTGCATAATACTTAATTTCTCTTCAATTTTCTATTAAATTTATATATATTTTCTTACTAAATATTTTTATTACCTTTGCTGTGCGCGTTTTTATCGCTTTTTAACTAAGAAATTTGGTAACTTGTGCGTTCTTTATTAAAAATGCATTTCGAATTGTAGGTGCTGACAACACGAAGTGATGTTAACGTATTTAAATAAATGGAATGAGACAACATATACGTATAATATGTAATAGTTGTGTTGTGAATGAAAATTTAACGGTACATCGCTAGAAAAATGTTTTTTATTTTTATTTTTGTTGGCTTTGAAAGTAGTTAAAAATATTTTTTTTTCTTTTCTTTACTGCAATGTTGGGATATTCCTTCCTAATCATAGCCTGGGGCAGTCAAAAAGAGAATTCTCTGACTGCTTATTTCTAGAGAAGTTATTTAAAGCTTCTCTGTCATACGAGGTGTGACAATTAAGTAATGACACTGATTAAATTTCCACGATTGTGGCAACCCTGTGACCTTGAAATTCCCTTTCACTTCTCCCGGCATCCTTTCCTTTCCTCTTCATTGATATATTAGTTCAAGTAAGAAGTCCGTTCGGTTTTTTATTGATTTTTCAAAATATGATAACTTTGTGTACATTTCTCCGATTTAAGTCAAATATGCGCCGTTTTGTTCGTAAACTTTTTCCCAACGAGATGCCAACTTCATTATACCCCGCTCGTAGAAGGCTGCGTCCCTATTGGCAAAAAATTCGGAGAGCCAATTTTCACAGGCTTCTCTTGAGGCCAACTTCTCACCATTAAGCGCGTTCGCCATGTACAGAAAAAGATGGTAATCACTTGGTGCCAGGTCCGGACTATAAGATGGGTGCATTAGGACCTCCCATCCGAGCTCCTGGAGCTTCTGGCGCGTCACCAAAGTCGTGTGTGGCCTGGCGTTGTCTTGATGTAACACAATTCGGCCTCTGTTGATCAAACATGCCCTCTTCTGGATGAGTGCTGCCTTCAAGCGGTGCAGTTGTTTGCAGTAGAGGGCTGAATTGAGCGTTTGGCCATAGGGGAGCAGCTCGTAGTAGATGATTCCTTGTCAATCCCATCAAACGCACAGCAAAACCTTCCTGGCCGTCAATCCTGGCTTGGCCACCGTTTCCGCCCTCTCACCGCGTTTCGACCACGACCGATTTCGCTTGACTTACGACAACGTACTTTTCATCGCAAGTCACCAAACGCTTCTTTTTGAATCCAAGGTTATGCAAATGGTACCAAACGGGTTTCTGGCTTATCTTTAGTTCCTCAGCAATTAGATAAGTGCTCACGTGACGGTCTGTGTCCACTATTTCCATGATTTTATCGCAATTTTCGACGACAGGTCTCCCGACGCGCGGTGCATCTTTGACATCGAAATTACCGGAACGGAACCTAACAAACCACTTTTGTGCTACACGTTCGTCGTTCGTTTACAGTATCGGGCCCATAAGCTAAATGAACTTTTTTAGCCGCTTTGGCTGCTTTTTCGCCTTGATCGAAGAAAAATTGTAAAATTTAACGAATTTTCTCTTTGCTGTCAACACAACTTTTAGCGCGAATAAACATGTTTTCAGCGCCGTATAGTATGACATGGTTTTCCAAAGATATCAAAGGGATCAAGGTAGCTCCTATTCGTGCTGTCGAAAACAGCTTCAAAATCGACGAAGAGGTGGTGGGTGTCGATCCTCTTTTCACGGGTCTCTTCCACGATTTGGCGCATGGTGAAGATCTGATTAAATGTTGACGGTTTGTTGACGGTTGGCTTTAGCCTGACACACGATTTCGCAGATTTTGGATTGGTTTTCAAGTATACGTACACAAGGGAGTCAAATAAATGCCGCCTTCTGATTAAAAGAATTATTTTCAATATTCTTCACAAATTTAAATATTACTGGGAATCTCTTTGAAGGCGATTATGAAATAAATATTAGTTTAGTGTTAGGTATATGACTTGGATAAAAGATGCGCCCAAATGTAGGCAACGCTTTTATGAAATTAATTGGTTGCAGCCAAGATGTCTGCTGCTGGATTCGAATGCTGTCCAAAATAGGATGCAACATTCTAGAAAAATTTTCTCTAATAGAATTACGACTCTTTCAGAAATTTAGATTCCTCCATTCCTTAGAAAATATTCAATGTAAAACGACAAATTCGAGGAAATCATCGGGTGAAATTCGTTGCTTTAGTAGTTATTAGTAAAATTTCTATTGGGGGTACAAATTAATTCGGTCCGTTCCCAAAAAGTGGTTACATTTGCAAGTTTTAGCAGGTCTTGGAAGCAGCTATCTATTTCATTGGAACGCTTTCATTGTTGGAAGTTAAACTAATTTAAATAAAAAATGAAGTTAAATTTTCTAATTGCGGTTGCCCCTCGGCAGGGAATGTCCGAGTGTATTTCGGACATGAAATAAAGGCTCCTCGTAAAAACCCATCAGCCGTTCGGTGGCGGCTTAGTATAAATTGTAGGTCCCTCCATTTGATGGAAACACATCAAGACGCAAAAACCACAAATTGGAGGAGGAGCTCGGCCGAAAAACGCTTTAGCGGTTACGAAGCGCCAATTATATTTATGGTATCTGTATAATGCGTTTGAGCCGGGCATTGCATGAAAACGGAGCGAAAGGTGGGAAAAAATTATTTTACAACATGACAATGGTCGGCCTCACATGGTAGTAATGTGAAAAACTACCTGAGAACGTTGAAATGGTAAGTCTTACTCCACTTGCTGTATTCTCCAGACCCTGTATCTTCCAGCTACTGTCCTTTCGAACAATTTGGGGCTTCAGCGATTCGGGTCTATTGAGGGAATTAATCCGATAAATGGCTTCGAGTATGGAGGGGAAAAATAGGAGAGAAAGGAGAGAGAGGAGAAAGAAAAGTGAGGGGAGATGGAATTCGAAAATTACCTTTGAAAAATGTATTTTTCTGTTTTATTTTTTTTCAATAAATAACATTATTTTGAACTAGTCGAATTAATTTGTACACCCAATTAATATATTTTCACCCAACTTGAAATAAAAGAGAGTTCAAGATTTGCTGAAATCCATGAGTTATTGTCAAAAAACCCAGCATTGAGTATTTGCCTTGCGCCAATATGTAGGCAACATTATTTGGGTTAATGCATTTGGTGTGTGTAAAATCGTTGCCTACATTTAGGGAGCCCATTTTTAAGGCTCTACAGAAACAGGAAATACATATGCATAAATTGTTGGCCAAAGGATTGACCATATTTTTGGCCTCGCAGTTATCAGAACAATAAAGTCTCAAAATTTTCTAGGCATTAATAAGTAGTGTTGTTTCTGCCAGCAATATATGAGATAAGAATGCAGTAGGATTTGTTATTTTATTCAATTCATTTACCCCATATATTTGGGTATAAGGTAGGGTGCCTCAAATGTCCTTATCTGCCATGGAAGTATCAAAGTAGTGTGGATGAAATGCTGCTGATGGAAGCAAGCTTGTAAAGAGCCTGTATATACTTCACGTGCAAGAATTCAGAGTTCGAAATTAATGGCAGAAAGTCTATTATTGATAAGGTTTTCCTAGGTTTTTGGGGTCACTTCTGCCAATTCTACAATATAGGAATCACTTTCCGTAGATATTTTTTCCGTGTCTGTGTTTTTCATTACACTTTCTGTTTGTTTTTTTTTTACAAAATGTATGTATGTATGTATTTCGTTGATATTTAAAAACAACGAAATTTGGCTTCATAAACCCCCACTCCTCATCTACAACACATTTCCCACCTTCAAAATTAATCTCCCACTACCCACCGCCATCAGATCCGCCTCTTGAATGCTTTGCAGCTACTTGTAGCTCATTAGACAACATTTTATACACTAAATTGACAAATATGTTTATTTATTTATACTCAACGTTTATACTCGTACATACCCCATATTATTGTTTTCCTCACTTTCCATTTGCCCCGAACGACAAACAATTCAACCACCTAAAGCAACAATTATTCATACAAAATATTCAACATATTTATATCCGCCTCAGCCGACCGACACAAACAAGCAACACAACAACAACAAGGAGGAGAAAAAAAAAGAAGAAAAAAAAAACGAATTGCATAAGGGCGCATTGTCTGCCACATTCCAGGACATGCGATTGCCTGACGGCCACCCTCAGCTCTTATGAATGTGAATTTCCACTTGCCACTGTGTCTGCGTTCGTGTTGTTGGTTGTCATATTATGAACGCCGCTGGTAAGCTCCCCCACCACCCCACCACATTGCTCTTTGGTCTGTCACTTGAAATGAAAAAGGAACTGCTCGCAGGCATTTTTGAGCTGTTGCACACAGAGAAAATCTCGTTACTCACTCATCCACAAATCAGAGGCAGTGAGCGGTGAGTAGCGAGCAGCTCGTTTGGCTAACAGGAAGAAAGGCCTAGGAAGTGTTGGCTCGCATAGGAGAGGTAAGCAGGCAGGCAGGCAGGCAGTCAGTCAGTCAGATTAAGCCATTGAAGCGACAAAATGACAAAAAGAAATATTTATTTTATTTACTTTTTATTTGGTTAAAGTACAAAAGTGTACGCATTTGTATCTGTGGCAGTCTGCGCGGCGCACAATTTGAGTTATTCATTTTATATGGAATTTTTTTTGAAAATTTTGTGTACTGATTTAAAATGGTGCGCTACAGTGTTTGCGGACGGTTTAATGGTTGATAGATGTTTAAGTTTGACAACTGGAAGTGCACGGATCGCCAAAGAGAAAGGACTTAAAATATGCGAAAATCGTATGCACCTCATTAGGTCTAACTCTTTGCAGATGCTTCGCCAATCTCCATTCGAAAGATAAGAAATAACTGGTATCCCTAAAACATCTGAATATGGCGCTGATCATCTATGATCCCTTTACATAATGACATATATAACCTCAGATGGTGATAAAATGCTGATATGATACTGAGACTATCTATACTTAAAAGAAAGGGACCTTACAAGTGGCCTGCATCAGTTAGTTTGTAGTATACGATCGGATGAAAGCATGAACAATGATTGGAACTCTATTGGGAGGGGTATCCATAAAAAAGTACGTGGACCCCACAGTCTGCGCAGTCGTGCAATAGTCTTCCAGAGCCCACCGTCAACAAACTGATTGGAACTTTTCAGTGAGGCTTTAGACTTGGTCGATCCAAATCCTATATCTTGGAAAAGACCTGTAAAAAGAGAATCGACGTATACCAACCCTATCTATAATTCTTGAACCGGCTTTGAAAGCACGAAAATAAACTAGTAGCGTGTTGGCTCCCACGTCACTGTTGACGGTTAGAATCTTGAAGTCGTCGACAGTTTATGCTATCCATGTACCAGAATCAATTTTTCGATCTGGTATGGTATTGGAACAAATACCCAATTCAGCAAGTCCCTCATTATTCCCGCCCTGCTATATGGGGTGGAGGCATGCCTGATGACAACATCTGCTGAATCGGTTCTAGGAAGTTTAGAGAGAGAAGTTTAACGTAAGATACTCTGCGCATTGGCAGCGACGAATATCACAGAAGATTGACCGATGAGCTTTTCGAGAATAGCGAGATGACATCAGCAAAGAAAGAAAAATCAGCTGCTTTGTCTAGTCATGTCTTTCGGACATACGAGTATGAAGTACTCGCTGGTAGGTCTTGAGATATAGAAATACCTTCACTTCATTTAAAAGGTCAAGGAGAGATGGATTTGGCTTCGCTTGGAGTTTTAAAACGGCGCGAAGTTGACGCGCTTTCGTTGGTGTAAGAAGAAAAACATTAAAAGATCTGTGGCGAACGTGTGTCTCATCGAATATAAGCCATTCGCCAGTACTCAAGAGAGAGAGAGAGACAGAGGGAGCGAGAGAGAGAGAGAAAGAGAGAGAGAGCGGGACAGAGAGCGAGAGAGAGAGAGACATACAGAGAGAGAGGGAGAGAGAGAGCGAGAGAGAGAGACAGACAGAGAGAGAGGGAGAGAGAGAGAGGGAGAGACAAGAGAGAGAGAGAGGGAGAGAAAAGAGAGAGAGAGAGAGAGAAGGAGAAAAAAAGAGAGAGAGAGAAAAAGAGAGAGCAAAAAATAGAGAGAGAGCGAGAGAGGGATAGAGATAAAGAGAGAGGGAGAGAAAAGAGAGAGAGAGAGAGCAGAATTATCGTTTAGGCAGAGAAGGTAGTTTAGAATAGAAGAATGGAAAAAAATATAGCCAGGCTAGATCAGATGAGTAAACTTCTGAGAGCTTCATAGATAAGTATAGACATGTACATATGAAATCAAATCAGCATTCATTCTAAGTAGTTCTGGTACAAGGGATCCTTCGATATTAGACTAAAAAATTACTATAAGATTCCCATTGATTTCGAAGTACTTCGAGTGCAACTGAGTCAACATAGATTCGAAGAGATCTGACCACTTTTTGGGTCTCCGTCTCAAGATCATAGGTAAAAAAAGGAACAGTTATTAGAAGAGTTCATTGAATGTTGAAAAACCGGGCATAAGATAGGAACATATCATATACTTGATAGAATCAGGTAAAAATAAAGCATTTGTAATCAGACTACAAGTGTTGCAAAGAAGTAAGGATCAGTTTTTGCTCCTAAAAACATGATAATTTTAAGAAAGTTCTCCGATTTGATGGAAATCTTCTTATTCGGCGGTAAAGACACACACCAATCAAGTTCCATTGCAGAAAAAAGTCGTAAAACTCTGCGTGTTGTAGCGCTCACACACGTCTCACGCCTACCACCTCCACTTTTTATGACTCTCTTGTTGCCCAAATTTATTGGATCTTTTGCACTGTTATTTATTTAGGGTGCTTTATTGCTTACTTACTTACGTATTTACTCAATACCGGCAGCAGCAGCAGCAGCAACCCTTCTACCCGCTTTAGGCACAGAGCACAGACGGATGACATGGCATGACACAACACGCCTACGCTTATGACAGCTGAACGGTATTTTCGAATTTTTTCTACGGCTTTCGTTGTTTACTCACCGGCAAAAAGTCGAATCGTGGCTGAAGAGTTTTTAAGGGTGCTTTGGGTTTGTTTATTTGCTTACAGATTTTTTTTTGGTTTTTTTTTGTTTTTTTTAGTTAACTGTGTATATTTTTCAAATTCTCATTTTCATTGTTGTTGTTCTTATGTTAGCTTAGATGCAACAAATATTATATACATACATATATATGAGATGTTATTATCCTTTTTACGGTTCGATGAATTATTTCATTTCATTTTCGTGTTTGGCATTTGTATGTGCACATGTGTGTGTGTGTGTTTGCCAACACAAATTTCACTTTATTTCATTTTCATTCCATTTGCACAGATTTCAGGCGTATTTTGAATTTTTTTTTTTATTTTTTGGAATTTTTTTTTTTACAAAAATGCCCTGCAGTCATTTCAGTGCTGGAGATAACTTTCAAAAAGCATGGCCAGAAAAAGGGTTATCTGACATTATGAAGAAAAAAATAAAAAATAAATAAAAATATGTCACATAAAATATGTAAAAACATTAATGAGCCCGTTTTATTGTTGTTATTATTTTTTTTGTATTATTTTTGTTGCCTATACCACAAGCCTGACATTTGTAACATCATACCTTGATCGCCTCTTCGGCGCATGTTATTATCAGCATGTTCAACGCCCACTAACTTTCGGGCGAAAATAGCGTATTTAACAAGTTAATGTGCTGCCTTTGTAATATTAAATTTTATTACATTTTAACTAAAATAATTTTAAATTTGTTGTAGAATTGAAAATCACTGTCATTTATATGCCAAAGTGATTTTTATGTGAAAATAATTTTTACGATTTACACGTGTAATAAATTCAATAATTATTGTAAAATTAGTTGTAAATGTTGCACAACTCACACTCTCACGCTTTTTAAATTTCTTTCGGTTTTCATTAGAAATCTCCACTGGCTCTTTGGATCGCTTTTGCTGTTTGTTGCTTTATTTTGGTGTTGATTTATGAGTAAATTTGTGTATTTTGAATTTTTCTGTTGTTGTTTAGAGTAACTTGACGGTATTAACATACAGCCTTGGCCCAAAGTATTAGGCACCCCACTAATTATTGAATTTTTTGTTTTAACAAGTGAAGTAATGAAGTTTTATTAATAAAACAGTGAAAATACAATGAATTAGTGATAATAACATTAATATAATATTTAGTAGGTCCACCCTTCGATTTAATAACGGCAGCAATTCTCTTAGGCATGCTGCGTACAAGCTTTGCACATTCGTCCGCATTTATAGCGTACCACTCGTTAATTAAGACATTCTTTAAGGCAGTTTTTGATGTTATACTGTGTTTCTTAATCTTGAGTTCTAAAATAGCCCACATCTGCTCAATGGGATTAAGATCTGGAGACTGTGCAGGCCAATCTAACAAAACAATGTTGTTATCTCTAAACCAACGCATCGTAGTCGCTGATTTGTGACAAGGAGCGTTGACTTGCTGAAATTGAACCCCGTCTAAATTAGTATCGCCGAAAATGCGCGTTAACAAAGGCAGAAGAACAGCTTCTAATACATTTATGTACTTTTGACTGTCCATGCGACCCTCGCAAACGAACATTTCGCCGACACCATCAGCAGCCATGCAGCCCCAGATCATAATGCTACCTCCTCCATGCTTAACAGTGGGTACCACGCAATCTGGATGATATTCTTCCCCAACCCGTCGCCTCACGAACGTCACACCAGGTGTTCCAAATATCTGTAGAAAAGAAAAAATAATGTTTTCATAAGAATTTTATTATCTCTTCAAAATTGCTCTAGGGTAAGAAACTATGGCTGTTAACACTTTAAGACGATCTTAACTAAGCTTACTCCGAAGTTTGATTCATCAGACCACAGAACATTCGACCAATCCGAAAGGGCAGAAGAAGATTTTTTGCGATCTTGAGTGACTCGCATATAAGTATTGGGTCTTCTCGTTTACTGGTCAAACGCTTTCTTCCTTTTTTTATTTTATTATTGCGGGATTTCGTCTCCACAAATCGCCTGATAGCACATTGGACCGCGCACCGCGAACATCCCACCAAATTGGCAATCTCAACCTGAGACTTACCTTCTTCACTTAGAACTTGAATTCTAACTCTATCATCGTAACTAATTTAATTTTTTTTTAGGTATTTCGGTAAATATGAACTGTTTTTATAAGATTGGTAACTTTTCACTAAATGTAATTTACACTTTCACTTTCAAATTTTAAATGCGAAAATATTTTATGAATTTCTTAAAAATGGCAATTTTTAGGTTTAGCTTAACCAGAGTGCTATGAATTTTAATATTACACAATTTATTCGTTTAATCAACAGTTAAACACTCATGTAAGACATTCTCAAAAAGGAAAAAAGAAGTGATAACTTTGATAGCCACATTTGAGAATACATGTATTTTAGTGAGGTGCCTAATACTTTTGGCCAAGGCTGTACATATTTAAATATTTCTTAATTGCACGAAATTTCCAGAAAAGACCACACAAGGCGTAGAAAAGCTTGCGAACTCGTATACCTCCCTGCCGACCAAAAGCTGTGTTTGTATGGAAAAATTTTAGTTCCGAACTAGTATTAAAGAGGTGCTATTTTGAATGGTCTGATATTCCGGTATGATTAAATTGTTAAATATCTTCATTTTCTTGGTCTTATTTGTATTACATAAAAGTCTTATGCAATCCAATCCATAATTAACCACAGAGTGTAACTATTAATATTTTTAGTTTCTAAATTTTCAGTGAAAAAATTAACCCATGATTTACCAACATACTCTTTTATACCCCATGAATATTCAATTACTTTCGCTTCACTTCGCTTATGATCTTTTCATAATTTTCGCCGCTTTTGAGCTCATCACCCGCATAGCCGATTACAAAATTGAAAATAAAAGTAATTAAATTTAAATCATTTCCAATATACATAATTAATTAATTATACCGTCAACACGCTCAGCAACTATTGTAAAAAACTCTTCGCTGGTTTAGACAACGCGCCATTGAAGATTTCAATTTCCATTCAAAGCCAACAATAATTGGTTGGCGGCCGCGTAACTGGTGAATCACTGAGTCTCAATGATGCCGGCGATGGCTGCTTACAGGTGCATCATTAATCATAAATTTAATAATATCGGAATTCTTTTTCGCCAAACGCGCAATTAAGTGAACGGCAACTGACACTTGGAAGGCAATGAATGCATATAAACAGATATGCATACTCGCACATGTAAATATATATATATATATATATATATAGGTATATATATATATATTTATTTGTTTGTCATACTTGCATATACGGCCATAAATTATGATTTTCTTTTGTTGTTGTTTTTTGTGGCAGAAAAAAATTGCCACAAAATGTCAATTTAATGAGACCATAATAAGCTATAAATCTTAGGTTGATATGTTTGTGTGTCTGGAGATTTAATACTAATTTTTTCAATACTTTCATTTTAAATTCACACAATTATTATGAATAATTTTAAATTTCGAATGAGAAGAATTCCAAGGACGAGTCAGAGCCTGTCTTTTGTACAAGAAAGAGCTCTAGGACTACAGTCCATATGCGTATGCATTAATTCGTGCGGTTTTCTCTAAGAGAGGGCTCTACTAGTATTATTTCGCGTCTTGTTCATCTGTAGCTATATTCATTTCAAAGGTACTGTCATTTCGCGTCGTTTTCAGTAGATGTCATTTGTTTTAGCGTGACCAACAACAACAATTTGTTTCATTCATTTGAAAATGTCGAAATTTGTACCAGATAAAGTGTTTTTGCGGGTAGTTCTTCTTCATTACTTTAACATAAAGAAAAGTGTTACCGAAAGCCATCGTATTTTACTGGACGTTTATGGTGACCATGCTTTAGCCGAACGAACGTGTCAAAAGTGGTTTGCAAGGTTTCAAAGTGGCAATTTCGGCTTAGTCGACGGAGAACGACCCGGACAGCCAAAAAAATTTCAAGACGAAGAATTGGAGACATTGCTCGACGCAGATAAATGACAGATGCAAGAAGAACTTGCAAAAGTATTAGGAGTTGAGTGAGCAACCGTTTTCAGATGAATAAAATCATTAGGATTCATCCAGAAGCTTGGAAATTGGGTGCCTTTTGAATTAAAGCCAAGAGACGTCGAACGTCGATTCTGCATGTCGAAAATGTTGTTTCAACGCCACCAAAAGAAATCATTTTTGCATCGGATTGTCACTGGCAATGAAAAATGGATTCATTATGATAACCCAAAGCGCAAGAGATCGTATGTGAAGCCCGACCAGCCATCGTCATCCACGGCAGAGCCGAATATTCATGGTGCCAAGGTTATACTATGTATTTGGTGGGACCACAAGGGTGTGCTCTATTATGAGCTATTGAAATCGGGTCAGACGATCAATGGGGGCCTCTACCGAAAACAATTGATTCATTTGAAAAAGGCCATCGCGGAAAAACGACCAGATTATGCGACCAGACACGAATCAATAATTTTTCATCATGACAACACTCGGCCACATGTTGCAAGGCCAGTTAAAAACTATTTGGAAAATTGTGGGTGCGAAGATCTACCTCACCCAACTTATAGCCCAGACATAACACCTTCCGATTACCACTTGTTAAGATCAATGCAGAATGCTCTCACCGGGGAACGCTTCACTTCAGAAAGGGTATTAGAAATGGTCTCGATTCTTTCTTGACCTCCAAGCCGGAGAAGTTCTTTGGGATGGGATCCACAAACTGCCAGAAAGATGGGCAAACATTATAGCTTCCGATGGGCAATACTTTGAACAATAAATGTATAACAATTTTTTCACAATAAAGTCTTAATTTTCGAAAAAAAACCGCACGAACTAATGCATTTCATTTATTAGCCATGAGCCTGGTCTATTATACGCTAGCCCGAACTTTGTAAGATTCGCGTCCAATGTATATATTACACATAATGTTCGCTAAGCAGCAGTTCTCTGCTTGTTTCCAAAGTTTATTTATATGACAAAGCAAGAATGTTCCTTCTGCGTGCTTTACTTCTCTGAATGGAACTGGTAGGTTCATAGTTACATCTAGTTCTAACATTATGTTCGTATGACTTGGCAGTTGGCAAGTTTCCTTTTCTACAGCAACATTCAGATTGCCTCTTTACAAAATATCTTTGAATTTGAGTCCTTTGCTTTATCTGTCTGTTTCCATTGTAACTTTCAGAAGTGTTCCAAAAGCTAGGCGCGAGATAACGTAGTCTATTCGTATTCTAAGGCTAAATCGATACTACTGTGTCCGTGCGTCCTGACTTTCACCTGGTTTAAAACGGTAGTTAAGAATGAATATTCAAAGTTGCATGAAGATGGCAAATGATGATGGCGATATAGTGCGAGAGTGAAGGTGAAAGACCCCAAAGTGCAATCCAACATTATCTATGCTGTTGATGCATTTTCACTTGCTTCTCCATATTCAACCTCCACGTCAACTTGTTATTCCCAAGTGTCATCTTAGTTCTTAGTTTCTCCTAGATTTAGCTTGATTTAGGATAGTATTTCCTTGTGATCCGTTTTATCAGTGTTTGCACTAAGTTCCACTGATTTAGTCCAGTAGTTTATTGCACTAAGTACTTTATTCGTCAGAGAGCCAATACTAAAGTTCGAAAAAAACTGGCGGCCACGAAACACATATTACGATGGTCTCTAAAGGTCTCACGTTACATACGTATATATGCTTGTCACGATTCCATCAAGCGGCCTCGAACCTATGGCTTGAGAGACTATGCTAGGTTTTATAGACGTCCAAAAAGGCAGCCTACAAAGAATTGAACCGAAAAGATGTTACTAGACTGCAGTTGATGAGGTTATAGTTGAATTTTTAGCGCTAGTTCTGAGCTTATTCCAATATCGAATAAGTGATTGTGGTGCTTGGTTATGCAGGGTCGTGAGAACCCTTTCAGAGCGTATAAAAACTGAGACCGAAAACTTCCATGAGGTGGTACTAATGGTGAGATCCAACTGTTGAAAGCCCTAAAGGGTCTCTAATACAAAATCTGCAGAGTTTCGACAACACACTCCGTTTCTGTGTGCCATAAACAATGGCATAACATAAATATGTATGTATCAGCAGAGATTTTTAATTCTTAAAAACACTTCTGAAGCCTCTGCACTGCAAAGCCGCGGAACAACCAACCACTTCATTACACCAAGCTCTGGGAGCTCGTGCTCATTACGTCGTATAAGCAAATATGGTAAAATTATTTATTGTTGTTGTAGTGATTTAACTTCTGATTATTTGCCACAAAAAGGAAAGGAAAAAATTAGATATTTTTATTTAATATTTTTAATATTATTTTTTCTTCTTCTTTTCATTTACTGCGCTTTATTTCTCGCACGCTTGACCCACGTTAGCGTCAATCAACAAAAAAAAAATACAACAAAAAAAACCACAGCGAGAATGTCGCTGAGTGGCAGGCGGAGGGAGGAACAGAAATATCATTGCAGCAATTGTTGTCGTTTGTGGAACAATAAGTTTACCACCAACAAGAGTGGACTACACACATACATATATGTATGAGCACTTCGAGCTTTATCTCTGAACACTTCTTCTTGGAAGCCCGTTGTGGCATATGGTTTGTTTTGTTTTTGTGTTTTTTCTTTTTTTTTGCAGTTTTTCTGCAGTGACGAACAACATGAGCCACATGCTGCTGCAACATGCATGCAACACCCCATAACGGGCTTGGAGCAGTGCCGCCATAAGAGCTCACCATTGTCATTTGAACCGTTAGCAAGTTTAGCAAAGCGTTTAAGCTGCCATTTGAGTCACCTCCGACGGCGCGTCTCAATTCAACTTGGCTACCGCCGTTTAGATGGTGTGATAGTTGTTGCTTTGATTGTTTTTAACTACTCTTTTGTGTTTCTCACTGTGTGTCACACCACACTCATGCCAGCCAGCCAGCCAGTCAGCCATCCAATATGACCATTAGTGCGCCAACAGTGTCAGCACGGCTACTGGTGTTTAGCCCGAGTCGTCGACGGTGTCGCTGTGTTCCTCGCTCTCCGTGTCGTTTACTGTATTAACGGTGTTTAGCGCCAAACGTTATTGCCACAATATGTTGCAACGAGAATTGTTTTGTTTTTACTCTGACACTTGTCAGCGATTTCCAGCCGTGCTTGCCTGTATGGGGTGCTGTTATCACAAGGAAGCTCTTATTTTGTTATTTTTTTTTTGGCCCCACTGCGTTTTGTGGAGTGGTAGTAACAGAGATTGCTGATAGAACAGCTTTAATTTGAGCGAAAGTGGTTCACATGGGGAAAACAGCGACGGGCGAGGCTAATGTAACAATATTGGCGTCATTGACTTGATGACCCTTATGTGACATATAAGTGTTTATGTGTTGATATGTTTGGGTTAATTATGTCATCTCAGTGTTAATATCCAAATTTTATCTCCTACGGAAGCCATGGAGACGGAAAGTGAGAGTTAAAAACAATTACAATAATCGGGACTATGACTTGGGCTAAGTGCAATACTCGAGCTTTGTCTAGAGCTAAGAATAAGGGTAACAACAATACCAAAGCTTTGACCATAACTAAGACCATGAGCAAGAGCTTGACCCAAACCCCGAAAAAGTCTAAAATCTAGATTAATGACAAAACCATACCATAAGTAGAGCGACGACCAAGAATAAGAACAAAAGCTAACGCAAGATCAAGAGCAATATCTGGATCAAGTTCAATACCAAGACCAAGAGCATAAGCAAGACCAAGACCGAGACTAAGACCAAGACCAAGAGCACAAGCAAGACCAAGACCGAGACTAAGACCAAGACCAAGACAGAGACTAAGACCAAGAATAAGACGAAGACCGAGACTAAGACCAAGACCAAGATCAAGACCAAAACTAAGACCAAGACCGAGCCTAAGACCAAGACCAAGACCAAGACCGAAACCAAGACCGGAACCTTGACTAAGAGAAAGGCTAAGGGGAAGGCCAAGAGGAAGGTCACGACCAAAGCGAGATCAAGAGCAATATCTAGATCAAGTTCAATACCAAGACCAAGACCGAGACTAAGACCAAGACAGATACTAAGACCAAGACCAAGACCAAGACAGAGACTAAGACCAAGACTAAGACGAAGACCGAGACTAAGACCAAGACCAAGATCAAGACCAAGACTAAGACCAAGACCAAGATCAAGACCAAGACTAAGACCAAGACCGAGCCTAAGACCAAGATCAAGACCAAGACCGAAACCAAGACCGGAACCTTGACCAAGATAAAGGCTAAGGGGAAGGCCAAGAGGAAGGTCAAGACCAAAAGCTTGATCAAGAGCAATATCAAGATCAAGTTCAATACCAAGACCAAGAGCATAAGCAAGTCCAAGACTAAGACCAAGACCGAGACTAAGACCAAGACCAAGATCAAAGCCAAGACTAAGACCAAGTTCAAGACCGAGCCTAAGACCAAGACCAAGACTAAGACCAATACCAAGACTAAGACCAAGACCAAGACTAAGACCAAGACCAAAACCAAGACCGAAACCAAGACCGGAACCTTGACCAAGAAGAAGCGAAGAGGAAGGCCAAGCGGAAAGCCAAACCCAAAACCGAGATCAAGAGCAAAACGAGAATCAAGAAGAAGTCCAATAGCAGAACCAACGCATAAGATCACAAATTAAGTTAAACTAGACCAAAAATTAAGACCGAAAACAACAAATGCCATGGCTAAGACCAAAATTAAGATCGAGACTAAGACCAAAACCAAGACCATTTCAGAACAAAACAAGCGGTAAGATTAAGAACGCGTCTGAGGCCAATATCAGAGAAAGATATAGGACCGAGGCTTGGCATAAGGACGAATAGAAAAAAAAGTCGCAGAGAGGTGAATATTTGCATCTAAAATCGGTAGAAGTCGATGAAGACTTTTAAAATCAAGAGGAATGAGTGAGCTTCTGGACTTAGAGAACTAAAATTCCAAATCTAGATGTTATGTTTGGGTTGGTAATTTTTGGCCTATTTAATTGTTTTGCAACGAACATTCTACTTAGGAGAGCTACCGATACTTTTTCTTAGTGGAACTCGATTGGAAGGAGTTAGTAGCAGCAGTAAGCAACCATTGGTTGAGATCTCATCAGTAAGAGCCTACATCTTGAGACACAAGACGTATGTAGTCAGCAGAAACCTGAAAGGTGCACTGTGCATCCTCAGCAGCTCATCTGCTCTGAGATTGGTAAAAGACTTCGGCCTTAGCTTCAAATCTTTCGGTCTCTCTTAAAAAAGTACATTTTATTTGCTCTAAATACCCAGGAAATGTAATTAAATTTCAAATTTTTAATGAATTTTCCAAATTTCAACCTTTTTGCCACCAACAGACCAAAGTTGCAGGAAAATAAGAGCCACTGCAGCAGACAAGTTGTTGTAGAACAAGTAGTCAAGTGCAAAGTTTGCCATAACTTTCATTTTCTTTGGTAGCGTTTTTAATTACACGATATGTCTGCGTGTCTCGAGCGCACAGCCAAGTGTCTAAATAAATACAGAGTAAATAGAAGATAAGCAATAAATGACAGAGTAAGGGAAATTAAAAGAAGACGCAAGCAAATTAAAATATTTATAAACAAACAAAATTCAAAAAAATGAAGTTTCAGCTGAGAGGGGGACTACGTTGGCTTATAGCTAGGGTTAAAAACGACTGCAAGTGGCAGCAGAGACAGTGAGTGGCATCTTAACCCATTGTTAACCTGCCACACTCTGCGCACTCATCAACCGACCAACGGTACAACTACCGCAACACAGACACATTCCGTCACAGCTGTGAGCAGCGAAAGACGAAAATATTGTTTGCGTTTGACACTTCATGTCGGTCGTCGGTTTGTCTCGCCTCTGCCGTTATGAGTTTGTTGCGTGTCTGATGTTGTTGCTGCACAACGACCGACCGGAAGAGAACAATTCAAAAATTATTATTTCATGGATTCGCTGTCAAAATAAAAGAAAAGATGGAAGCAAAATATAAAACAACCAGCTGAGCTGGTTTCATATAAAAGTAATTAAATGAAAGACAAAAGAAGGGGTAATGATTGAATATTTTAAATATAAAAAGAAATATATAACAAAAATCTAAGCAAAAATAAAGATAAGCAAAGAAAGTAAAATAGATTTTATGGACATAAAATAAAAAAAAATAAAATAATATAAAATAAAATGACATAAAACAAAATAATATAAATATATTAAAATAAAATAAAATAATATACAATAAAATAAAATAAAATGTCATAAAATAAAATTAAATTAAATTAAATTAAAAAATTAATTAAAGTAAAATAAAATAAAATTAAATATAATAAAATAATATAAAATAAAATTAAATTAAAAATAAATTATAACTAAATAAAATAAAATAACATAAAAAAATAAAATAAAATAATTAAAATAATCTAAAAAATAATATAAAACAAAATAATTTAAAATAAGATTAAATAAAAATAAAACAAAAAAATAAAATAATATAAAATCAAATGATAGAAAAATTAAAAAATAATAAAATGAAATAATCTAAAAAAAAAATAAAAGAAAAAAAGTAAAATAATATAAACTAAAATAAAATAAAATAAAATGAAATAAAATAAAAAAAGTAAAATAAATAAACTAAAAAAAAAATAAAATAAAATAAATTAAATAAAATAAAATAAAATAAAGTAAAATAAAATAAAATAAAATAATATAAAAAAAAATAAAATAAAATAAAATAAAATAAAATAAAATAAAATAAAATCAAATAAAATAAAATAAAATAAAATAATATAAAATAAAATCAAATAAAATAATATAAAATAAATTATACGTAAACTAAAATAAACTCAAATAAAATAAAATAAAATGAAATAAAATAAAAAAAATAAAAAAAAATTAAGTAAAATAATTAATATAAATTAAAAAAATAAAAATAAAATTATAAAAATAAATAAATAAAATATAATAAAATGATAAAAAATAAAGTAAAAAATTAAAATTAAAATATAATAAAATAATATAAAATAAAATGGTAAAAAATGAAACAAATTAATTTAAAATAAGATAAAATAACATAAAATAAAATAAAACAAAAATTAAAAAAAAAATGAAATAAGCTAAAAAACAGAAAATAATTTAAAATAAAATAATATAAATTAAAAAAAAAAAAAAGTTATAAAAAACAAAAAAAAAAAAATAATAATAATGATATAAAAAAAGTAAAAAAAAAAAATTAAAATAAAATAAAATTAAATAAAATAAACTAAAAAATAAAATAAAATGGCTTCAGCAATTACAAAGCGCCAATTACATATAAAATAAAATTAAATAAAATATAATTAAATAAAATAAAATTAAAAAAAATTATATAATATAAAATAAAGTAATTTAAAAAATAATAATAATAAATTAGATATAATAAAATAAACTGAAATAAAATATACAATCAAAAATAAATTAAAGTAAAATAAAATAAAATAAATTTAAATAATATAAAATAAAATAAAACAAAATTAAATACAATAAAGTAAAATTTTATATAATAAAAATAATGTCAAACTAAATTAAATATACTTATAAATGAAATAATATAAATTTAATAAAATAATTAAAATCAAATAATAAAAATTAAAATTTTAAAATAAAATAAAGTCAAATAAAAGAAAGTAAAATAAATGGAATTAAAATAAAAATATAAAATAAAGCAAAATATTAATAATATAAATAAAATTAAATCAAATAGAGTATAATAAAATAAAATAAAATAAATCCTATTAAAGAGATTACTTAATATTAAATAATAAAAAAAGCATTTCAGAAAACATTAAAAAAAAGAAATTAAATAACTGATTTGAATAAATTTTTTTTTTCTCCAAAAATGAATGGGTTTGTGGTGAACCATGCGAACGTCAAATGATTGCAAGTGACACTTGAACTAGAAATTTCCATAATGCGAAGAAGAAAAAATAGCAGAAAGATGCACAACAGTGAAATTTTCTATTCAGACATAAATATGTTTCTTAGACTTTACGGTTATTTTCGTTACTTTGCCACGTTATTTTTGGTTTTAATTTTTTTTTTTTTGGCTGCAGAGGAGTTTTGCGTGTCACAGTATACTTTGCTGAGGTAAAATGTGCACTTTATGGTCTCCAAACATGCAGCTCAGCAACGGCTTACTAACAGCGGAGAGCATCCAGCAGCAAACCGTTAACTATTTGCCGTTTGCATGCGAGCATGGGCAGACTAACGGTGAACGAGTCGACCTCGTGTAATAATCATAACAATAAAGTTTGTTTCGACAAGGACAACGGATGATGGCGAACCATTTGGAGGACGCGTGGCCACTATGAGACTGTGAGTGTGAACAGGTTTTGGGCAGAAAAGAAGCTCGCTAAGCTGTAATTATTTTGATATGCTCACCATTCACTCGGTGACCCGCTGTTTGGCATGACCGGATGCAACGGCACGGATGTCACTGAACAAGTAACGGAAGGATATGCGGATGTGTAATATACATTTATATTTGTTAGGCACACAAGCGTGTAATAGGCTTGGCGTTAATATGCCATAACAAGTGTAATTACCAAGTGTGGAGGAGAAAAGCTTAAGCGCCAGAGGGGAGAACATGAATATTAAGGTTTTTAGTGACGAGGTTTCTCTCGTTCTATGACTACCACTGAGCTTAAGTTTGAGTTCGTAAGAAGCGGCGACGACGAAAAGAAAAGAGTGATGCGATATGTATACATAGAATTGCGAATCTACAAGAACCTGAAATACTTTCGCTTGAGGAAGATCTTCGCTAAGGAAAGATTATCGCTTAAGGAAGGTACTCGCTTAAGAAAGGTACTAGCTGAAGTAGAGATTCAAGCTCATTAGTAGAAGGAACTAAGATACAATGTGGCCATCTAGAGATACCACTCACATAAACATAAATTACAACAGGAATCCAATATTTCCGATACATTTTGCTATTTAGAATCACATCGGATTTGTGTAAAGTTGGAATGGTTCGTGTCTTTATTAAATAAAACTCATTTTCTTAATGTAAGTGAGCCCTACAGCCGAGCCGGTAGCCGAATGCAGTGCATACGAAGGCTTATGGGTTTGTGTCTTTGCTTGACGTGCCTCTTCGACATGGGATGTCAACTTCTTCGGACAAATGACAAGCTTCTCATTAAGATCTTGTAGCTCCCTTCAATTCTAGGAGGACCACTCCTTCCCTCAATGGAGAAACAAAAATGTGGCTTGAACTCTTGATGAAGTCTTTTTTCTCCGTCTTCGAAGATGCTAGAAGTCGAATTCGATATTCTTATGAGATGAGATTTGTAGTTCCCTTCATTTCTAGGAGGACTTGGAGCTTGAGCTCTTGACTAGTTCTTGTTACTCCGTCTTCGAAGATGTAAGAAGACGAACTCGAAATTCTTATGGGCTCGTGTCTTGACCTGATGAGCCAACTCGATATGGGATGTTAAATTCTTCGTGCAAATGAAAAGCTCCTCATTAAGATCCATCAGCTTTTCGGTGACGACATGATATTTGTAGTTCCCTTTATTTCTAGGAGGACCATTCCTTCCCTCAATGGAGGAACAAAAATGGGGCTTGAGCTCTTGACGAAGCCTTTTTACTCCGTCTTCGAAGATGCAAGAAGACGAACTCGAAATTATTACCCTTTTACTACTGGATCTTGTATGCCACACATTTCAGTTTGCAATCCATCACTTCATTTGGAACGAAGGTATGTGACAACATATTCTTTCTACCAAAGTGTGACATTTACATTTATGACAGCAATTCGCCAAGATTGCATAATTATCAACAGAGAGAGAGAGAGAGAGAGAGAGAGAGAGAGAGAGAGAGAGGGAGAGAGAAAGAAGCAATATGGTAGAAGTCGTTGCACACTCTCCGCACCAAGTCTCTTTGGCTTGGCTGGCTGACTGACGTTTGTGCTCATCGTAAAAAAGTGCAACTTCCGCAATGCAATTTACATACTCTAATAGCAATCACACTCATACAAACACACACACACACACACTCACGCGGATATACAGACAAACTAGCTCAGGAAGTACAGAGAAGATACTTTAGTGCACTTTAATGCAATTTTCGTGCGCCCCACACTGACTCTCCTCTACTACGCCGCTCTCCACAGACCTGCGAGGTATTCTGTTGGAAATTTCGTACTTCAACTCTGTGCGGTTGTTAATTTCATCATTGCACGTTAAAGTTGGTAATAAACTTTAAATTGCCAACAACAACAACCGGGGCGTATGCCATGCCGAGTGTTATTGTTATTGTCTTTCTTCCTTAATATGTAGTTATTGTATGGTTGTTGTTGTTTTTTTCAGAGTGCAACAGGCAGCTGCTATTTGACAACTCATGGAATATAATTTGCGGTTTTATGTCTGTCACTCGGTGCTACCAACTACTTCTGTCCGTCCATCATTATTAGTTTATTTCTTGGTGGCACTCTGCAATGACAAGCCTTCTTCGTGGCCCATTCAGTGTAGCCTGACTCTTATGTGTGGCATAAAACAATGTTCTGTAATTAAAATTATGATGATTACCAACACCTAATTGTAGGTGCCGAAGGAGTTGTCAGCAAATTATGCAGAGAGATGGTTGTTTGTTGACTTTCGAAGAGAGAACAAAGGAGTTAATACATTTTCGGGGGTTTTAGAACAAGTCTGGGTATTGATAAGTAATAGTTTTCTTATATGACATTGATTGACCATAGAACCTACTTCTTTTCACCTAAAAGGGGTGTGGTGGAAGTCTACTTTTCGCCTTTACTAATAGCAATCTAGACGAGTTCTATGCTTTCTCCCTCTGGGAATCCAAAACTAATTGCTTTGGAGGCAATGAGGCTCTACTCATTTTTACAATACGTCCTTTCGAAGGTTTGCATCCACTACCTCGCTTTTAGATTCAACAAAGAAAGAGGGCAACGGAAGTTGAAATCTCGTGAAGAACTGATAATATTTATTTTTATAAAACCCAAAGCACCGAACTACTTGACTGTCTCCAGTTCGAAAAACTCTCAACCCGATCGATTATGTTG
The DNA here is from genome assembly GCA_037013455.1 of Ceratitis rosa. Taxonomy (NCBI): domain Eukaryota; kingdom Metazoa; phylum Arthropoda; class Insecta; order Diptera; family Tephritidae; genus Ceratitis; species Ceratitis rosa. The sequence goes on from JAWMAG010000054.1 coordinate 13,719,167, forward strand.
CGATAGACGGAAGACATGTATCCAGTGTTTTAGATGTGCCTAATTTTCGAGGCTCTAACATCGACTCGGATCACTATATTGTTGCAGCGAAGATACGCACGCGCCTCTGTGTATCCAAGAATGTCAGCAGTTTTCTACTCGACTTGGACTATTGCTCTCTGAGAGCACTCATCAGCAACACGGTAGAAGGGCCGCGACTTGATATAGAAGCGAAGCAAATGGGTCTGGTAGTGAATGAGGGCAAGATGAAATATCTTCTGTCTTCAAGCAAATAGTCATCGCGTTCGTGACTCGGCTCCCACGCTACTGTTGACAGTCATAACTTCGAGGTCGTAGATAATTTCGTCTACCTTGGAACCAGCATTAACACCAACAACAATGTCAGCGTGGAAATCCCACGCAGAATCACTCTTGCCAACAGGTGCTACTTTGGACTGAGTAGGCAATTGAAAAGTAAAGTCCTCTCTCGACGAACGAAAACCAAACTCTATTAGTCGCTCATCATACCGGTCCTACTATATGGCGCAGAAGCGTGGACGATGTCAACATCTGATGAGTCGGCTCTCGGAGTCTTCGAGAGAAAAGTTTTGCGAACGATTTATGGTCCTTTGTGTATTGACAACGTCGAATACCACAGACGATGGATCGATGAGCTGTACGAGTTATACGGCGACATTGACACAGCGGCTTCGCTGGCTAGGTCATGTCGTCGGAATGGATGAAAGCACTGTAGCTTTGAAAGCATTCGTTGCAGCAATCGCAGGTGGAAGCAGAAGAAGAGGAAGACCTCCACTCCGTTGGAAGGTTCAGGTGGAGAGTGACCTGGGTTCACTTGGTACTTCCAACTGGCTATGCCAACGCGAATAAAGAAGAAGAAGAAAGTTCGAGTAGACCTCAAAGCCCACACAAATTTTGATAGTGGTCTCAAAGCGTAATAGTTATTCGCCTGATGCCCTTCAACCGAGAATTGATCTCATAATTGTTTCTTTTGAGAATTTCGTTATCTGAGCCTTGTCTCCATGCTATGCGGCACCAAACCTTCTTAACGTGTGAAAATTTGAGTTGTAAAAAAGTAGTATTCATAATAAAGCGAAAAGTAGATCCCTGGTGTCTTTTATCACTCACCTGCATGCATATTATACCCCATAAAATTCTCATAGTTCTGGCGGTGTCTTCTAGCAAGGAAGAACTCTACGCTTTTAGGATCATTGAATTGTAAGATTTGGCTTAAAGAAGGGTTATAAAAAAGGTGCCACTGGTGATGCTGCTCAATACTCGTTGAGGATACATTGACCTTTTGTTGATTATGTATGGTTTTCTGAGCTTCAAATAAGTCAGCAAAAAAATTTGTTCTTTTTTTTGAAAAAGAGTATTAATATTCTACGAAGCGATCTTGAGCCGATTCAGCGAAGTAGTGGATAGTCATAAGGCTTTAGTTCTTGAACCATTTAGAATTCATGGGCTTTCACATCGAGGTTAAAAGCTTCAGTTCTTTGACCTATTCCACTTTATGTCCGATAACGAACCGATCTGGCGAGCTCGGTGCACAAATTGATCCACAAACTACCTGGAAAGGGAGTTATTTCGCCCGGAGTTCGTGAGATTCACAACCTTTTACTGAATTTGACACATCGGGAATTTAATTGACGATGTCGAAGCTTGGAAAAGCAAATGACCTTTAAAAAATTATCAAAGAATTTCCTCCTTTATTGAAGACTCCCAGAGACGTTTTTAGACTTCTTTCTACTTGGTCAAGTTTTGCTACATAAGAAGGGAAGTTAGGCTTCCTCCTGAAGCGACCAGCCGGTACGTGAATTTCTCGAGAATAATTTTAAGTAAAAGCTGAAGCGGAAATAATATCATATCTTCGTCTATTGTTTAACAGGATTTGAAATTTAATTGTCTCAAAAATCAACCGTACTTAAGAGATACAAAACACACAGGCTATTTCACGGTTTTGTTGAATGTCTAAGGGTAGAAGACCTAGGGCTTAGTAGACCTTTGATACCAAAAAATCTCTTCCGATGCAACAATTAATTCTGACCTTGTTGATCTCAGCTTATATAAGTAAATTTTATTGAGTTTGTTATGATTTGTCTGTGGTCATGCGCTTTTTCCTTTCAAGCTCTGGTCTTGTAATATGACGATTCTCAAGCCTCTCTCCTCTAAAAAAGTATTTGTTTGATAACTCAAGAGTTTAGGCTAGATAGGAATCAGTCTCTCAAACATATCTTTTCGAATCGATTGAATAACAAATAGGCTGAAAAGTCCTCTTCATTCGAGCAACATTTCTTTCTTACCGGTGAGCATTTTTCGAGGAATGAGTGCCAAGTCCGCTGAATACGGGGGATGTGGTAGCTGTTAGGTGTTTAAAACATGCAGTTTTGCCAAATATAGTGAGCTTAAGGTTGTAGCAGAGATCTGATCACCGAATGATAGGGTTCTTCAAAAAAACTGAGTAGAATTTGACGTCGTTTTATAAAAAATTGTACAACGTTGGTCTTTATACGGGTTCTAAGGGTAGAGGAATAAGTATTCGCAGCTATACCTTCCGAGAGTGGCAGTAGCTCCTCGCTATCTTTAAAGAATAATATACTTTTAAAGGCGAAGAGTTCCATAGATGGAGAAATTCAGATCTGCTATAAGATAGGAGAGTGAGCAACTCTTCAGCATCTCCTTATACTACCATAAAGTCATCTTATGTAAAAATAATCGATAACTTTTAACTATACCTAATATTATTGCACTGTTAAATGCCATAAACACCCACAAATAACGAAGAAAATTAAGAAATTCTTCAATACGCATAAAATTCAGAAAAATTAGACCTGAGCAAAAAAAAAAAAACAAAACAAAAACAGCAATGGAAAACATATAAAAAAAATTAAAAAAAATTGCCAAATCTGTAAAACATTTGATTAAATTTGCGAAGCGCGTATAAATACACACGCATACATACATACATACACACACGCATTGAAATATTCCCAGCACATTGCCAAAACGTTAATGAGCACAAATGCTTGCAACGTGGCTGAAGTGTGAAGCTAGGAGAAAGGGGCGCGGAAGATGTGCGGTTTGTGTACATTCAAGTGTGAATTTATTTTCGTGCACGCAGCAGGTGCAAAAGCGTCTAAGGAAGGAAACGCACAGGCAGACAGAGAGACAGCGGTGTGCGTATTTATAGATACAAGCCAAAATTTATTTGTATGTGTGTATGTAATTAATTCAGTTTAATGCATGTACATCATTTATATTATTATGTATTGTAAATTGCGTGAATTTCTTCACTTAATCCACTCGGCATTTGATTGAAACCAAACTAAATTAGTTTAAAACAACAAATAAAAGTTTTGCAAGCGAAAAATAAAATAAATCAATTGTTAAGTTTTATTTCTAAATTTCACTAAAAATACATTAGCAGACGGTGTAGACTTTAGTCGGTTGTTTTTAGTTATTTTTGGACACTTTTTGCATTTGTTGTTATTTAATTTTTAATTTATTTTTTTTATATATTTTTTTTAAATTTTTTTTTTGATAATTATTTTTTTTTTCCTTTTTGGATGGATCAACTTGTTTCATTTTTCTCTATATTTGTTTTATTTATTTAAATTTTTTGATTAATTTTTTTTTTGAAAACACATTTCTTTTTTGCGTTTTTCATTGGATCAACTTGTATTATTTTTTAGTTATTTTTTTATTTATTTAATTTTTTTTAACATATTTCTTTAATTAATTTTTTTTTGATAATTTATTTCTTTTTTTTGTTTTTCATTGGATCAACTTGTATCATTTTTTATATTTTTTGTAAATTTTTTATATATAATATTTTGTTTTAATATATTTTTTTATTAAATTTTTTTTCGATAATTTATATCTAATTTTTTTTTTTTTTTTAATTGGATCAACTTGTATCATTTTTTAATTATTTAATTTTTTTAATATATTTTTTTAATTAATTTTTTTTTTGTTAATTTATTTCTTTGTTTGTTTTTCCTTTGGAACAACTTGTATAATTTTTTTTATTTAATTATTTTTTTGTTTATTTTTTTATTTATTTTTATATATTTTTTTATTTAATTTTTTTTTTGATAATTTATTTCTTTTTTTATTTTTTTGTATTGGATTAACTTGTATAATTTTTTTATTTTATATTTTTATTTATTTGAATTTTTAAAAAATGTTATTAATTAATATTTTTTTTATTAATCTTTCTTTTTTTGCTTTTTCATTGGATCAGCTTGTATAATTTTTTTATTTAATTTATTTTTTTATATATTTTTTAAAATAATTTTTTGAAAAATTAATTTTGTTTTTATTTAGATCCAATAACTAAGTATCATGTTTTATTTTTTTTACTAAATTTATTTTGCTTATATATTTTTTAATTTATCTAATTTTTTATATATTTATTTGAATAATTTTTTTTTTGTTTTTTTCATTGGATCAACTTGTATCATTTTTTTATTTACTTAATTTTTTTCATTAATTTTCTTTTCTAATTTATTTCTTTTTTTGTGTTATTTCATTGCATAAACTTTTATCATTTTTTATTAATTTTTGTATTTACTTAATATATATTTTTATATATTTTTTTAAATAACTTTTTTTGAAAAATTAATTTTGTTTTTTTATTGGATCTACGTATTTCTTATTTTTTTATTTTTTTATTAAATTTATTTTTTTATATATATATATTAATTTATTTAATTTATATTTTTATACATTTTTTTAATTAATTTTTTTTTTTTGATAATTTGTTTTTTTTTTCATTGAATCAATTTGTATCATATTTTATTTATTCAATTTTTTTATATATTTTTTCATGAATTTTTTTTGTTAATTTACTCCTTTTTTGTTTTTTCATTGGATAAACTTGTATCATTTTTTTATTAATTTTTTTATTTCTTTACTTTTCTTAAATAATTTTTTTGATGATTTTTGTTTATTAAATCAACTTGTATCATGGTTTTTAAATTTTTTTAATAAATTTGTTTTTTGATAATATATTTATTTTTTGTTTTTTCATTGGATCAACTTGTGTAATTTTTTATTTATTTTTTTAATTTTATATTTATTTTATTTTTTTTAAACTTTTTTTTTTTTACATAATTTTTTTCTGATAATTTATTTTGTTTGTTTTTTCATTCGATCAACTTGTTTAATGTTTTTATTTATTTATTTTTATTTTTTTATTTTATTAATTTTTTTATATTTGGTTAATTGATTTTTTTTAATTTCTTTTTTTTTTGTTTTTTCATTAGATATATTTGTATTATCTTTTTCTTTATTTTTTTTTTTTTGTAATATAAGTTTTATTTTCATTTACTTTCCGCCATTTATCATTCGCTTGCCTCCATTGCTGTAGTAACATTTGCAAAAAGTCATTAACAGCTAAATAAATTAAAATAAATTCGCTCAGCGGCTGTAATAAAAAACATTTGCAGCAAAGTAAATAAAACAAACAGAAATTTTGCTTAAAAATCAACAAATTGAATGCCAAATGAAATTTATTATATGTAGTTGTAGTTGTTGTTGGAAGTAAATTAAATTGTTATCGATTTGCCATTTGCTACTTGCCACTAGCTACAACCAAGCGAAGAAGAATGCATGTGGAGCGTATAAATTATATGGACTACAAGTTATAGTTGATTTAGAATTTTTTAACGGTGAATCATCAGAAAAGCAAAAAAGTAAAATAGAATTTAAAAATAAGCTGGCAATTTCTTAAAATATTTTAATCAAATAATTAGGTATTTGAATAGTTCAAAATGAGATTTCAACGACAGAACTTTTAAGAATAAAATTTTTTTTAATTTATTTTCGAAACCGTAAAATGGAAAACCCTCTACATGTATGTAAATGCTTTATTGCCTGTTTTCTCTTAATCACAATTCATGTTCATCACTTTCATTGTGATTGCTCATCATTTCCACGAATAATTTTTATGTTTATCGACACTTTATATACAACAAAATTTGTTTAGTTTTGTAAGTAGGTACAGAAAATAACCAAAAACACAAAAAAGCAGAAAAAAGCAATAAACAATAAAAAAAAGTATAAATAAAAAAAAAAGCTGAAAAAATGTAAACAGCAAAGTTTTACTGCACAATCATCTGTATGTAGAAAGGTATGATAATCACTTGCGCATATGATTGTATCTATTTGTTGTTGTGTATGTATGTATATAAGTGGCAAGCGATGCCACACTTTGCTAAAAATAAATTGTAGCACACACTTGCGTCAATAGACATTGTCCACATGTACGAGTACAAGTGTATGTATGTATTAATATACATACATATGAATGTAGCAATGCAATGAACAATTATACGAGTATACTCATGTGCGTATGTATTGTACATATATATTTTTTTGGCGGCGAAAATGATTGACAAAGCGTTGACGGATGTGTTTCGACTCGAAACGCGTAATTTCCGAATGCTTATGCTTAAGATATCTAGCAGATCAGCGTATGTATGTACGCATGAATATGTACGAATTACACATGTACGCATGTATTGCATAAAACTAAAATTAAAACAAAACAAAAAAAAAATTTGTGAAAGTGTTTGAAGTGTACCGATTGCTATAAGAAAACTTAGATTACCATAAATAATATTTTTTTTGTATTTATGTGTATATTTATCACCTAGTTCCGTCACAAATATTATTGGTTTCATTCTCAGCCAAAATACTGCACCTAAATCTATGCTACAAAAATCGGGTTTCTTAGAATGAATACTTATTTTGCATAATTTTAGGCGCTGGAGAGACATATATATCTTTTTTAATCATCAGTGTTGGACTAAAAGTTTTACTCACTGTATCATTGAGGTTATTGTTATTGCTTTTGGAACTTACCTAAAAAGAAATTAGAATAAAATTTCATTAATAAAAAGAAATAATAACTATTTATCATATATAGTATTATTATTATTGTTATATAAAAAATAATAAAATAAATGTTCTAAGCTTTTCACTAGCTTCTCCTTTAAAATGTAATATTTAATTCCGTTTCAAAAGTTTCGTACTCCTAAATGTAGGCAACGAGGTTTTTGAGCTTTTCATATAATAGAATGATAATAATAAAACGTTGCCTACTATTAGGCGTAATTCCAAATTAAGTGAAAAGTTATTTTATTTTATATTATAAAAAACAATCCGGTATCTCTTTCTCATTTAGTAGATAGATTTTAATATGAAGTGAAGCACATGAGTCTGGTATCGAACGATATGGAGTGTGTCGATCGTTGTCTCAAGAATGTCTTTTAGGATTTGACTAATCAATGGTAGTTTTTAAGGTCTGGAGCCACATGAACGAGATCAAACTAGTTCGTTGAGGGATATATATTTATACATGAAGCATTAAGGAAACTTATCCTACTATATTGTGAGGCTTATGTCCGGAGTTTGCATCCTGAATTAATTGCACACACTTAAGGTTCATACTTTCAGCATGCCTTCGTCCGATTATATTCTGCTAAAAAAGGTTATAAAATGCATCTCGTTAGTTGAACGTTGCCATGCTGGAATATTTCAGCTAAGTAACCATCGATTCACGGCGCTTTGTCATCTTGTGACCTTGTGAAAAATAGCTAATTTTACTACCGAGTTCTTAACAATACTCATCGTATCAGTTCTTTTGTCTTTTTTGTCTATCATAACATGAACGATGTGGTTTCGAGTCTTTCGATCAGTTAGGCACCCCACTAAAATACAAGTATTCTCAAATGTAGCTATCAAAGTTACCACTTCTTTTTTCCTCTTTGTGAATGGCTTACATGGGTGTTTAAATGTTGATTAAACGAATAAATTGTGTAATATTAAAAGTCATAGCACTCTGGGTAAGCTAAACCTAAAGTGAAATTAGTTACGATGATAGATCTAAAATTCAAGTTCTAAGTGAAGAAGGTGAGAAGTCTCAGTTTGAGATTGCCACTTTGGTGGGATGTTCGCGGTGCTCGATCCAATGTGCTATCAGGCGATTTATGGAGACGAATTCCCACAAGAATAAATCAAAAAGTGGAAGAAAGCGTCTAACCGGTAAACGAGAATACCGAATACTTATACGCGAGTCACTCAAGGATCGCAAAAAATCTTCTTCTGCCCTTGCAGATGTCCTTTCAACTTCAAGGTAAGCTTAGTTAAGATCGTCTTAAAGTAATAACAGCTATAGCTTCGTCCTGGTGAGACCTGAGTTCAATCAAAGGTATGAGTTCTCCTATCTCCAGACCGGATAAGGGAGTGCAGTGTATGGATCTTGTAGTGAACGAGAGCAACACGAAATAACCCCTGTCAACATACAAGCAATCATCGCATTCGAAATGTAAAGTCCCCTCTCGACGATCCACGACCAAATTCTACAAATTGCTCAATGTTCCCGTCCTGCTATATGGAGCAGAAGCGTTGGTAACGGCCGATGGTATGAGCTAGAGAAGAACCTGACTGTACTTGGTATTTCCAATGGGCGCCACACAGTGGAAGGAAACGAAATGTGTATATCTCGCGTAAGAGACGTCTATGCCAGTAAAGAAGAAGAAGAAGAACAAAAAAGTAATAACTCCCCGCCAACAACAGTGTTTCCAAGAAATTTTAAGCAAAAATTAAATAAATAAAAATTGAGTTCAGCGAAATTTTGCTACCGAAAATGAGAAAAATATTTTCTTTTTTATATTTTGAAATTGAAAATATTTAATTTACCTAAATTTATTTACAACGCGTGAAAATGTTTGCGTATATGTATACATGTGAGTGTGTGTATGTGTGTTTAAATACTTGCTGGGCTTGAACTAAGTAAATGTAGGCATTTCTTTGGTCGAGCGCTTGGCTGCGCTTGCATGGCTTTTGGTTTTCTGCGCGCCAACAACTGCTGTGGTGGCATGTAAAACTCATAACTTCAGATTTGTTGTGTTTGTTTTGTAATTTTTTTTTTGTTTTCCTTCGACACTCACTTCCGGTCTGTGCGCTTTTCGGTCAATCTCTTCTCTCTGCTCACACAAGTGGTCGCATAAAGTTTTGTGCACACCGTGTGGACGAATGCTCGTGTAGTTGTTGTATTTAGTTGTTGTTGTTGTTGTTTTTGTAAATTTATTGTATTTACATAAAGCTTCTACTACCTACCACCAGCAAAGCAATACTGGCAAAGTAAAATTTTTATATTTTTTTCCTGTTTTCGTACCGTCGTCTCGCCACTGTTCCTTGAAGCGTGTTGTACACTTTGCTGTTGCCGCTTTTGTTCCTTATGGAATTTTTATTCTCAAAATTTTTTCTGATTTTTTATTTAATTTTAATTTTTATTTCTTTTTTTTTCTTAAATTTAACATTTGTTTTTTAATTTTTTTCCTTTTGAATCTTCTTTTGAAATAGTCTGGTCGCCGCCAACTCATAATTTACGGCTGAAGTCTTTAGGGTCGCGGACGAAGTGCGGATGGCAGCGGATAAGGAGCATACAGGAGCCAAAAGTTAAGAGTGAGTTGTCAATTGGATTTTCTTATGTGCGTAAAAATTAAAATCTAGGCAATACATTCATATGTATATACAAATATATACGAGTATGTGCATCTATTTAATATCCAGCTATTTACCTATATGTTTATATGTATGTATATATCGAGTGCTTCCTTGTGGTTGGTCTCGTCTCATTTGTTTATTTATTTCAATCACTGTTGATTGTCTCAATTGGCTGTCGAAAACCGACAAAAAGTTGCCTAAGAGGAGTAGCAGTGAAGAAGAAATTCTTAACGAAACTCTCAAGTGCAAGTGGTGTGCGGAAAGGGCTTGTAGGAAATTAATGTAGATTTAATTCCGTATAAAAATTCTCATTTGCTAAATATTTTAAAAGTTTTTCTTTTATTTTATTTTTATTTTAATTTTAATTTTTAATTTTGTTTTTGTAAAAAATGGACCAGTTGGGTACACATTTGTTACTAGTTTGTGAAGTAATACAAAAAAGTATTAAATCAACAATTTTAAGTTTGATCGCTTTTAACGCAAAGTTACGCACCAGTTTTGTACCCTCTTGTCACTAGTTTGTGAACTAGTACTAAAAAGTACGCTAACGCAATAGCACAGTTAAATCGAAACTACAAAAAATTATTAAATTTTGATTGCCTTTAAAAAACAGAATTATTTTGTAGTTCGGGACCAGTTGTGTACATATTTATAACTAGTTTTGAAACTACTTTCATGGAGTTAGTTTGAAATAACTTATTGCCAAAAACTAATATCTTCAAATTTTCAAAGCAAAACATTTATTCTCTATTAAATATTATAATTTTCAATCAAACTGTACCAGTACTGTATACCATGGTAACTAGTGTAATTTTTGATTGAGTGGAAAATATTTAATTATTAAAAAAAATGCACGAAATTTTAGTTTTCAAAATGTATTATTGTATTATAATTTTTTGCTGCATGTTTTCGCGTGTACCATTGTAACGAGTTGTACAACTAGTTGCATATGTAGTTCGTAAGGGTGCATTTTTAAAGTTATGAAAAAATATAAAACATATTTTTGAGGAGGATCATTGTATATAATATACAAAAATAAAACGTTATGTGTTTAATTAGTTACAGAACTAGTTGCAAAGAAAGTGATTTTTTGATTCGTTAAACGATAAACACATAATGCCTTCTTTCAGCACGATATATTTAATTCTTCCGCTGCATACTATATTTTTAAGTGGACTAGTTCTGCACAGAGTTGTAACTAGTTTAAATTTTCACTGTACTTGTTGTATTTTTTTTAATATAATCGTAAGAAAGCGGCTGTAATTGTTCTCGATTTTGTTGAGTTTTTTGTAAAAACTATTTAGTAAACAGTGACGGGCCAGTACTGTGCCCAAATATAACTAGTTTAAAAGTAATGAGTTAATTTTTATATTTTTACTTTTTTTTGTTTCAAAGTTTACCCTCAAAAATTTTTTTTATGAAATAAAAATTTTCGAAGTTCCTCCTTGAGCTACCACACCATAGAAACATGATAATTTTTGCTACAACTTTATATCTTTTCCTTCAAATTCTTAACTCCACCTCCCACATCACATCCCATTTGCTGTCATTTGCCCGGTGAATTGAATGTTGCCAAATAACTCCGTGGCCAAGCCAACCAAGCGCACGCAATCTTTCAATGACTCGCCGAAATATTTACTGTTGCGGTGACAGCTACGCAGCCAATAGCCTCTTTGAGACTATACTCGCATGCACATACATTTATCTATAAATATATGTACATAAATATTTAGTGGCATTGGCCCAACTAATTAAATATGGTAAAAGTTTGAACTTTGTTGCTCATCGAGATTTGCATTATTTTTGTTTTTGTTTTTCTTGCCCTAGGCGTTGCCGCAATTAATTAGAACTTCCTTTGTTTTGTTATCGAGCAAATTTGTGTTGAAAACTTTATTGGAATTAATTTTACAAATTAAATAATATGTAAATATGTATATTTTTTTTTTTTTTGGAAAAAGAGGCTGAGGGAAATTTAAAAAAAATTTTGGGGGAAAAAAATTAATAATTTTTTGAACCTATTAAAACTGGTAAAAAAGTACTTTGTTAATAGTGAGTGTTTAGGTTGGTTACAAAACTGGTCCGTTTATGAATGTCAGTGGGCGGAGTGGATTATGAGAGGTACTTCATTATGAAAGTGAGTACAATTTGAGAGCGACTGCAATGTGAGAGTGAGTTCAATGTGAGAGTGAGTTCAATGAGAGATTGACTGCAATGTGAGAGTGAGTTCAATGTGAGAGTGAGTTCAATGAGAGAGTGAGTTCAATGTGGGAGTGAGTCCAATGTGAGAGTGAGTTCAATGTGAGAGTGAGTTCAATGAGAGATTGAGTGCAATTTGAGAGTGAGTCCAAAAGATACAAATTTTTTTTAAGATGATTTTATATATTTATAAATTTTTTTCTAGTGATACTTTGTGCGACGTCAGAGAAATGTAGGCCAAAGATTAGCTGGATATACGAAGGAACTATCATAAATCAAGAAAACTATTAACAATCCACCAAAAGATGCTGAACTCCTTTGAAACTTGAATGAAACTCTTGTAAATCGGACAAAATATTTACAAAATAGGTCAGATTGGAGCGGTTAGAGTGCTGACCGAAGGATCTAAGCATCGGAGACATTCAAGGCCTGATAACTGATGAGCCTCAAGTATTTTGCGTCGAGATAGAGTTGGACATTGGAAGAGAAAATGGAATTCTATTCCTAATTCAGAGAGATGGGATTGTCAGAAGTATTAAATTTGCTTTAAGAAACATCCAAGAGCCCGGAGCTAAAGTTACTTTGCATATCAAGGTCTATCTGAAAATTCCCTCTCCAATAAGAGAACCCTCCCAGCTCCAACCATTCTTCAAAACAAGTAATAGAAACGACTTCAAGTCAATATTGATTCGACGCACGTTGAAAAGCTGCAAATTGAGTGAATCTCGATAAGAAAAAAAAGTTGAAAGGATATTTGTTTGGAGAGGAAGTTGGAGCTCTGAAAGGGAATTTGCACTCTAAAGGTAGAGACACTCTCTTTCGGTGTGATTTGTACGATTGAAATGGGTTCCATTATCTTTTCGGTCTGGTCGAGCTCATGCCGTGGAATGCAATTTAGATAGAGAAAGTATTTTTTTTCATTGATCTCATAGTATAATTCCTTGAAAAGGAAATGGCAAATTCATTTCAAATAAAAATTTTAAGGAGACGGTTGCAAATGCCACTGGTCATTGGTGGTCCCCTGCATAGACGGATCTCACGTCGTGCGCGGGGGGGGCTAATATCGTGAGTTCCAGGATTCCAAGATCTTCCATGCTAGAGAGTTAGATCGCTCAAGATCGAACACACCTATCGCCTTTAGTGGGATGTCTCACTGATCACTGGGCGATACGCTGACTGAAGTCCAAGCCCTTCGGGCTTCATACCATACACATCTATCGCTCTTTGTGGGTGGTGGCCAGCGTGAGGGTCTTGTTTCATAAGCTAAAATAATCTTAAGCACTTTGTCTTTCATATCCTCAATCAGTTCAATGACTCAACAGGCTTAGGCGATAAACAGTACATCTTCGCGCAGTCTTGATCGACTCCAAACTTTTAGTAGAGATGTACACGCTGGGACATTCATTTCTTACAGAGGCGCGATCGAAATTTTAATAACGAATTTTTCTATATTGGATTTTAGCTGTAGATGATAGGTTACACACAAACCCTGCACCCAGACGCAATTCTTTTATATATTATGTAGTGTTAAAAGCCACTTCTTCGTCTGTTCCCCCTCAGATTTAACCCATTCTGTGAATAAATACGGCAAATAATCCTTACCTCCAAAAATCATCACGGTCATCAGAGAGACCGCCACAATCAGTCCTTAACTGCGTTAAACACCTTTACCAACACAATTGCCTCACCACTCCTCTACCACCATCGCAATCACACCACCACTCACCATCACCCAGTCACTTGATGCGTCAGATATCCGTACAAAAAATACAAAAAAAAAACCTTCTGCCAGCTGCGTCTTCCTCATCTCAACACTTTCAGCAGAGACTTGAACATCACCGAGATTTGTGTTGCAACAAATAATTTACAGCATTTTGCTGTTGGCGCAGTGCATGCATGCAATATGCAAAGTGCAAAGCCAAAATAACACGAGAAGCAAGGCGGAGTGAGAGGAGTGAGCGGTTGGCGTGGCATAAGAAGAAGCCGCTTGAAGACTTCAGTGGAAATTCACACTCGAAAATCAGAATCGCATGTCGAAGTGTAGCTGAGTGCGCAACTCACCTCAGTGCGGCAGTCAAGTTAGGCGGCAAGTGAAGGTGAAGAAGCTGTTGTTGCAAGTGCATTGTAAGCAGCGGCATTGCAACATGTCAGTTAGTCAAGCGACGCAAGCAGCAGCAGTAACTCAACATGTTGGTTCGGCGAAACATAAATCTGTTGTTACTTTGTTGTTGCTATTTCTGCTGCTTTGTTGCATGTCTACTACTTGTTGGCTTTGGCATTGTAATTTATTTGCATTCAAACATGTGTTGTTGCAACGATTTGTTGTAGTTTTGTTTTTATTATAATTCTGTTTCTTTTGTTTTTACCCATTCGTTGTTGAGTTGTTTAATAGTTGTTGCTGTATTTACATTTCATTTAGCGGCATTTAGTAGTCTCTTCCCGAGATTCCAGCAAACATAAGCAGGAAGGAAAATATTACTTTTGCAGCTACCGGTGTTGTTGTTGTTGTAGTTACTGGTGTTAATGTTGTTAATAATGATGATGTTGACGATAATGAACATATTTTATATTTATTATTCAGATGAATTATGAATAATGCGCCTGTGAATGAGAATTAGGTTGGTCTAAAAATAAATTCGAAAATTGTAAAAGGTGGCAACCCTGCTTGATAATGACAAATTATTGCTCTTGAAGAAACTTTATATACACGATAATATGATATCCGCATTTCAAGATCTCAGTAAATTTTTTTTTTATTTTAAAAAAGGCGGCAACTCTATAGGATTTTTTAAATCCTCTAAACATTTCTTAAACTTTCGTATAATGTTTTTCAGTTATAAATGGCGTGAAGGCAGGCAGCTTGACGTCGACCGGGGGCTTAGCTGCATCACCCATTAGCCCTACCCAACATGCAGTTAGCACTGCTGGAGAAGAGTGACTAAGAGCTTCCATCAACCCTCCCACTAATCTAGCGTGTTATGCGAGCCGTACCCATTGGATGATTTGCCATCATGGGGTATTACCGTCTGTATTAGAATGCAGTCCTCCTGGCACCACGTCATCTCAGTGAGCAACGGTGCTTTTACCGTGAAAAGGGGTGTTATTGCGGTGGACTGTGGATTTCCCTATGTGTTACTTTGACCACTGAGTGTTTCCTGATTAAACAGATGAACAAGATAAACACAAATTATAAAGAAAAATCCAAAAAGAGAAGAAGAAGAATGCTAGGAGGTCACTCAAAGCCGCAAGGTAAAGCGTTGATAAAGCCTCCAAAACAGAGTGAGCTCTAGAGAGGAAACGGAGGTCGTAGCGGACAGAAGTGACAGGAATAGAAAGACAAAAATAGCCCTGTCGCAGTACAAGACGGCACTGGGGATAGCTCAAATGCTACATGCGGTAGCATGATAGATTTAACTTCCGGTAAGAGAGAGAGAACCCCTGGAGTGGGCGTGAACTGCGGTTAAGACGAGAAGGATGCAGTTTGGAGGCGAGCACTTCACGGCAGCTAACCTGAAATGCGCATGCGTTAGGCCATGCCGTCATTCGATGGCACAAGATTGTTCAGTGGATCAAGTGCACTGATGCGACGACGCTGAAAAGATTGCTTCCATAAGCAAGACAATACCAAACTGGTTGTGTTGCATAAGGCATTGATCTCTGTGAATCTCGAAGGACAAAATATGGATCCCGTATGTGGTGAAGTCGGAAGATGGCGGAAGACCTGCTTTACACAGAGATTGGCAAAATATTGTGGGGTGTAGGCAGCGTAGTCCTTCGCCTACAGACACCCTTGGAGCAGGGGCAGCTGGAAGGATCTTGGTCTGGTTCTCGAGTAATCCGAGAATAGCGGAAGGTACTACGATACAGGGCTTAGCCATAATGACGACGCCTGAAGAAGTAGTGAAGTTGGAAAGAAGGGATTTAAGACATAAAATTGCTAAAAATTTGTCCTCCAGACAAATCTGCAGCATAATAACGTAGCTTACATATTCCCTTCCATTTTTCTGCTGCTATAACAGCAAGCACCGAAGGGCCAGCGACCCGTCATTGGTGTTTTAAGTCACAATAGCCGAGTGGTTAGCAGTGCTTACTGCCATTCGGACGGTCATGGTTCGACTCCTGGATCGACCAACGTCTAAAACTGTTTACGAGCTATCTGAGTATTCTGTATCTTCCTAGTACTTCCGCTTGAAAGAGGCTCGTGTCGGTTGGGCGGGTGGAGGGTATTTGTTGGGCTAATTATTACTTTAAAAGAAGTTAATCGCTAAACTTTACTAGGAAATGAAATAAGTTCGTATTCAATTTTACAAAGTTTTTCAAGAAAACGATTTTCTTTATTAAAGAAATCCACAAAATTCAAATTACGATAAAAAAGTTTACAATGAGAAAATAACCGCAATCAGTTGGAAAATCTTTAATATTTCCATTTTCTTTTGATTTGGAAAATTATTAAGAAATCTGATTCTGAAGTTTAAATATAATTTTTTTTATATCATTCAAAACCCTGAACAAATATTAAATCAAATGTCTAAATTTGTGGAAAGTATCACCAATAATATAGAAATTACAGCATAAAATAAACAATGCGCTACCACCCTAATGCCTTTACTTGTAAATTTCTATTAATACTTAAGCTTTCCAATACTCCTATAAGTAGATATTCAGATGTTTTATATACATATTTATGTATGTAAATTGCACATGAGCAGCTAACAGCAACAATAATCATTGAACAACATACTCGTATGTACATATCAGCACATTTAATGGCCAAAATAAAAACAAAAATATTAAAGAACAACTGCGTATGGCAAAACGAAAACAAAAACAAAGAAATAAGAAGAAGAGTCAACTTGTAAATTAGATGCTAAATTATGTTTGATTTCAGAAAGAAATTTTACCTTTTGAAACAGAAGAAAGTGGAAGGTTCAAAATTAAAATTTTAAATTTAAAAATAAATATAGTTTAAAAAACTAAAAAAAACACGCTTTTAAAGAATATTGTACTAAAAAGTTGAAAATAATTTTGAAAATAAACTTAAGACAATGGTATATAAAAAATACTTGTATAATTAAGAGAAAAGCGTGGGGCGCTCGATATATGGAAATTATGGTACAAAGCGCCCCACGCTTTTCTCTTAATTATACAAGTATTTTTTATATACTATTGTCTTAAGTTTATTTTCAAAATTATTTTCAACTTTTTAGTACAATATTCTTTAAAAGCGTGTTTTTTTTAGTTTTTTAAACTATATTTATTTTTAACTTTTTAGTTTAATATTCTTTAAAAGCGTGTTTTTTTTAATTTTTTTAAACTATATTTATTATATACTATTGTCTTAAGTTTATTTCCAAAATTATTTTTTTAGTTTAATATTCTTTAAAAGCGTGTTTTTTTAGTTTTTTTTAAAACTATATTTATTTTATATATTTTTCTAATTAACTCTATTTTGATTTTTTTTTCTCTGAATTAATCAGAGAACGTATAATAATTATTAGTATGGATTACTATACGTTCTCTGATTAATTCTGTTTACGCTACGATGTATGCAACGATTCGCATTTCAAATATTTCATATTGGGATCGCGTCACCGCTAAAAAGTTACAAACTGACGGACATACTGACATACTGACAGACAAGTGAAGCTAATATAAAGCGTGTAATAAATACCTAACTACATTTTTTTCAATTTAGCAGTCCTTCAAAAATTCATACAGTTATAAAAATATACTTTTCGTTAATAAAATATATCCAAAATTCTATCAAAGAACTTAATATGGAGAAAAATGCATATTCTCAGAGCCAGAACTTCATATCAAATTATCTTTGAAAGAGCTGAGTTTTGTATCGATCAGTCAGACTAATAGTGGGTTCGAACCCTGAACAGATAAACGTTCAAAACTATAAAAAACCGCATCTTGGCAGGGAAAACCAAGATTCTTGAGTTTATTGCGAACATGAAATAAAAAGCTCCACCTGAAAAGTTCAGCAGCCGCTCTGAGAAGGCTTTAAATAGTAGGTGTCTCCATTTTTTGGAAAAACATAAATATTCATACCCCATATTGTAGGAGGAGCTCGGCCATAAACGGCTTTAACGGTTATAAAAAGCGAAGCGAGTTCCTGCTAAAGTCTTGCAAAAATGTACTCAATTAACAGAGCCTTTGAGTATTGCTTTAGGGGGGTTTCTTTAAAAAAGGTTTTCTGTCTTTCTGTTTTAGGTTCTAAGTCTCTTTGCCGCCTTTGAGAAACTGGTTACATGGATTTTAGTTTTTAATCTTTTTATTGTTTTCTTCTAAATTTGTAAAGTGTCTGAACAGATCTTTTTATTTTTGTTTCGTTTGAGAAAAATTGTATCGCTTCCAATGTGTTTTGTATCGTTTATTAGACTCCTTCTTAAGCTCCGATATACATTTTAGTCGGCCTTCAGAGAGGCATTTTCGGAATTAAAAAAAGTATTCTTTGCGGTGTATTTTCTGTGGTCGAAATGCACAATACAGTAAAATCTAATGGTCGAAAAAGATGGGCGCTCAAAACACAATTTCAAAACAGAAATTTTCTCCTTCCTCTTTCCTGGCGTAGACACCGCTTACGCGATTAAATCCAAGTTGAAAACAGCGCGCCATCGATTTCTTCCTTTCGCTCTTTGGCACCAATTGGAAATACCAAGTACAGCCAGACCTTTCCCTACCTGGGCTTTCCAACAAAGTGGCGGTCTTCCTCTCTTCCTCTGCTTCCACCGGCGGGTACTGCATCGAAAAATTTCAAAGCTGGAGTATTCTTATCCATCCGAACACCATGATCTAGCCAGTGTATCCACTGTTTCTTCATTCGCCAAAAAACATACATCTCAGCATTCCGTCGTCTGATGTATTCGCCGTTCCTTTCATCGTCCATATCTCCGCACCACATAGCAGGACGAGAATGATGAGTGACTTGTAGAGTTTGGTTTTTGTTCGTCGAGGAGGCGAAGTTATCTACAACTTCCATATTATGACTGTCAACAGTGACATGGGAGTCGAGTCGCAACTGCGATGACTGTTTGTGTGCTGACAGGAGATATTTCGTCTTGCCCTCATTCACTACCAGACCCATATCCTTCGCTTCCTTATCCAGTCTGGAGAAAGCAGAACTCACGGCTCGGTTATTGAGGCCAAAAATCTCAATATCATCGGCGTAGGCCAGCAGCTGTACACTCTTATAGAAGATTCTTCCTTCTCTATTCGTTCTGCTGCTCGAATTATTTTCTCCAAAGGTAAATTAAAAAAGTCACACGATAAAGAGTCACACTGTCTGAAACCTCGTTTGGTTTCAAACGGCTCTGAGAGGTACCTTCCCAATTTTGATGGAGCTTTTAGTGCTGCTTACATAGCAGTATAAGTTTTGTGGGTATACCAAATTCAGACATAGCGGCGTAAAAGCAGCTCATTTTCTTGCTGTCGAAGGCGGCTTTAAAATCGACGAGAAGGTGGTGTGTTCGATGCTATTTTCACGGCTGTTTTCCGAGACTTAGTGCCGGGTGAATATTTGGTCAATGGTTGACTTATCAGTTCTAAAGCTGATAAGGACCAATCAGTTTGTTGACGGTGGGTTTTAGTCTTTCACACAATACGCTCGGCACCACCTTATGGGCGATGTTAAGGAGGCTTAACCCATGATATTTGACGCAGACTGCGGGATCCCTCTTTTTGTGGTGTGGGCAGAGCACACTTAAATTTCAATCGTCGGGCATGCTTTCGTCCGTCCATATTCTACAAAGTAGCTGATCTATGCACCTTGTCAGCTCTTCACCGCCATGTTTGAATAGTTCTGCCGGTAATCCATCAGCCCCAGCCGCTTTGTTGTTTTTCAAGCGGAAAATCTCTATTCGAACTTCTTCAAAGTCGGGTAATAGAACGTTTTTTTCATCAACGGTTGAGGAATCGGGTTTGCCATCTCTTGTTGTTGCCCTTTTACTGCCATTCAGCAGGATGGGGAAGTGTTCTCTATATAAAATAATTATAATCTGGGCATCAGTCACTAGATCATCACCTGTGTTCTACACAGCAGTCACCTGATGACTTGGAAATCTGGAAACATTTTTTTTTTATAACACCTCTATCAGCATAGCTTCACAGGCATTTAAGTCCTCAGTGATTTTTATGACTTTCCTCCATATGCAATATACTTCCTCATGTACAGCATCATCACTTCCTACCACTTAAATGTGTGGTTGCATAGATATATACACCATTATGTCCAAACTCTTACTTGCACCACGAACTGCATATTGCAAGTTGCAAGCCACTCCTTGACACCTCACACCACGCACTTCACAAACCGCCAGTGTAGTGTTGTATGCAAAATGGTAAATGGTAAATGGTAAATTGTAAATGGTAAATGATAGATGAGTACGTGTATTAGTTATTTTTCTATTTTGCGGTTTTTGAATGCTGCAATATCGATGCTCGTTGCCACAAATTCATATCTGTGGTTCCTGTTTGTTTGGCTTTGTTATTGTAGTAACATGTATGTATGTACGTGTAGTATTTTGTTGTTGTTGTTGTTGAGATGTTTTGCGGCTACCAGTTTATTGCCTTCTTTTGTTTGTTATTATCATATTGGCTGCCAATAACATTTGTTCGTCGATTAGATAACTTTTATCGCCGAGTTACGCATAGCAGTAAAGGCAGCAGTCGGTGAGTGAAGTGTTATTCTTGTTGTTGCATATGCAAAGCAATGTACCTATTGTTGTTTGTTGTTTTAAAATTTTGTTGAATAAATTGTTTGGAATTGGTGGCAAGTTCAAATCCATGTATGTATGTTTATATGTATGTGTGTATATTACTGTTTTGATTTGTGCTTTGTCTCAGAATTTAACGGTGTTTCGAATTTCGATTTTTATGGTGCTTGAAATTTTATACTCGCAATATTTATTTGGACTCAGAAGAGCTTGCAGTCAAATTATTTTTATTTATTTTTTTTTTCGGCGCCGCTTTGTTTATGAAAATATTTTTAAATATAATTTTTTGGAAATTTGATGACAAAGAAGGTACAGAAAAGTCTGTGTAGAAGCGCTCTTAATGTCGCATAATTAAAATTTTTAAAATACGTTGATAAAATATGACACACACTTGCTTATAGATTGCAGACACATAAGGTTTTAAGGCTGCTTTTACTATTCGGTCTAATATAAAGTAATCCAGAGTTAGAATTATCCGATTTATGTCAAATACTCGTATGATCCTCTTGCTCGATAACTTCTTTCCATTTTGCTGGTAATGCCAATATGACCCTCTCATAGAAACACTTGTCACTTTGGTGAAATAATAGGGACAATCGATTTTTACAGACTTCTCTTGACGACAAAACTTCACCAGGAAAATCATTCGCCATAGACACATGATCTATAAGGTGGATGCATAAGAATCTCACAGTCAATTTCTCGGAGCTTCTTTCTTTTCGCTAACGATGTGCGTGGTCTAGCGTTGTCTTGATGAAACACACTTTCTCTCACACTTTGACCACAGCAGACATTCCACTTGCTGACAGTATAGATACAAATTCAGAGTTGGCCATGGGGAAGCAGCTCATAGTGAATGATTTCTTGCCAACACCACGAAACACATAACAAAACCTTCACCATCCGCCCGTTAGCTCATTTACGATCCATACATCGAGGGTATTTGTATATCCAGCCTTTACTGAAGAAAAATTTTAGAAAAAGACATTAGACATGCGCTTAAACACTTCTGAGTTAAGTAATCAAAACTACTCCAATTATCTTATTTCGTATATCATCTTTCTAACGCCATCTACCGTAATCCCATCCCACTAAGAGAATATGAGACACATATCACTAAAGCCATCTATTGCAACAATAATGGATTACTTTTTCTATTATATTTAAATAACTTCCCATCATAACCGCCGGGTTCCGCTTAGTAGCCAAATGAGCATTGGACTCTGTGGCTACTTAGATGAGAGATTTCCACACAACAGTGAAATTCTCAAAAGGCTTGTACGTCAGTCCACGTGAGGCACAGCTAAGGGAGATTAGTTGTGAAGGATGATTTCTCGTTCGAATATTTTATTGTTCTTTGTACTCCAAACCCCAGTCGATAACGATAGAAAAGACGATCCAAAACCTGATCATGAAGAAGTTCGAATAGCAAGCGCCCGCTTAAGAACAACAAAGCGGCTGGAGCTGATGGCCTACCGGCAGAACTATTCAAACATGGCGATGAAGAGCACAATCCATTAAAAAGGGAACCCCACAGTCTTCTTAACATCGCCTATAAGGTGGTGCCGAGCGTATTGTATGAAAGACTAAAGCCCGCCGTCAACAAATTGATTGAACCTTATCAGTGTGGCTTTAGACCTGCTAAGTCAACTATTGACCAGATATTCACCATTCGCCAAATCTTGAAAAATACCCGTGAAGAGAGGATCGACACACCGCACATTTTCGTCGATAGCTGCCTTTACGCCGCTATGTCTGAATTTCATATCCCCGCAAAACTTATACGGCTATGTAAACTGACGTTAAGCAACTCTAAAAGCACCATCAGGATCGGGAAGGACCTCTCCGCGCCTTTCGATACCAAGTATACTATGTTTCAGACAGGGTGATCCCTTATCGTGTGACTTTTTTAATCTGATGCTGGAGAAAACTATAAGAGTTGTAGAACGAATATAGAAGTAACAATTTCTATAAGAGTGTACAGCTGCTGGCATACGCTCTTGATATTGACATTATTGGGCTCAATAACGGCGCCGTGAGTTCTGCTTTCTCTAGACGGAAAGGGAAGGGAAGAATATGGGTCTGGTAGTGAACGAAGGCAAGACGAAATATCTCCTGTCATCAAACAAACAGTCATCGCATTCGCGACGTGGCCCCCACGTCACAGTCATAACTTCGAGGTTGTAGATAATCTCGTCTATCTAGGGACCAGCACTAACACCAACAACAATGTCAGCCTGGAAATCCAACGCAGAATCATTCTTGCCAAAGGGTGCTACTTTGGACTAAGTAGGCAATTGAAAAGTAAAGTCCTAGCTCGGCGAACGAAAACCAAACTCTACAAGTAAATCATCATAACGGTCCTAAGCATGGACGATGACAACATCTGATGGGTTGGCCCTGGGAGCCTCCGAGAGAAAAGTTTTGCGAACGATTTATGGTGCTTGGGGAATTCGTAACGGCGAATATCGCAGACGATGGAACGATGAGCTGTGCGAGTTATATGATGATATTGACATATTTTCAGCGAATGAAGAGACAGTTGCTATGCTGGCTAGGTCATATCGTCCAAATGGATGAAAGCGCTCCACCACTCCAGCTTTGCAAATATTCGATGCAGTACCTGCTGGTGGAAGTAGAAGAAGAGGAAGATATCCACTCCGTTGGAAGGATCAGGTGGAGAGTGACCTGGCTTCACTCAGTATTTCTAGCTGACGCCAGACAGCGAAAAGAAAAGAGAAGGAAGAGAGGCGCACTAATATTGATTCGGCTGATCTCCTATTATACTGGTTAGGGACTAATTGATCTCAAATAATTACATTGAAGACTAGTCATACTCGATTGAGACTAATTGGCTGCCGGGATGGCCAAAGGAGGCGCAGAAAACGCTGTTTGGTCTTGGATATAGCTTAGGATAACTCCTTATATTCTAATATTCTATCGAGAAATAGTTCATGATTAAAATAAGGGCTCAGTTAGGCCTGGGATGAGCAAGCGATTAATCAAATCAAGTCCTGCCTATTCAAGTCCATCGTAGAGACCTAATTTCGGCTTCATCAATATTTCTGTTCATACTTGTATTTTGAGCTTTAAGACTAATCTCCATCCAAAAAAGTTTTCAACAGCTCCCCTCTATGCGAAGTGGCTCTTATAATTGGCGCTTAAAGCGTTATAAAATCACAAACAGACCGAAGGATAAATACGAGTACACAGCAAGGATAAAGTGAAGAGGTCGAACTTAGTAGGCAGACAGACAAACAAATACAAATAAGTAAACATGTAAATAAGCAAATACAGGGCGCATAAACAGAGCCACATAATGATGTGTCCTTACACACACAAAAGGACATAAACCAACTACACAACCCACACACGCTCTTCGTCAAATTTGGTACGTTTGGTCGCTGTAGTTATGGCTGGACATGACTCAAAAGTCACGAAATAATTGCATGCCATATTTGCAACATACATACCTTTACTTATATAATATTTATATGAATGTATTTAATACAGATAACAAATACAATAACAACTTCACACACACACACACACATACATACACTTACAAATGCCGCCGCAGTGGCTGAAGTGGTTGGCGCATTATTTGTGCTGGTCAAATTTCGCCTCGAGCGATCATGAACTGTACCCTCATACATATACATATATTTGAAACCCAATTGGCTGTGTATACGTCTGTCTCTCTACCGTTGTCTGGCGGCGCTGCTACTTCAATTATTACAAACCTCTCTACTTACACATAAATACGACTATTTATGTGCCTGTATGTGTGTGTGTGTGTGTACTCGAGTGTGTATTTGCTACATTTTAGCAATATTGTTACATCTTATGCGCATTGTTAAAATTTCAAGTATCTCTGTTGCTGGTTGTTGTTGTTGTTGTTGTTTTCATGAAGAGAGCGGGAGACTACTGTTTGTTTACTAAGCTGCAAGGCAGTTAATTGGATCAGAGTTTAGCCGGTTTATAAACACAGCGGGTCCTTGCTGGCACTTATGAGTGAAGGTGGAGTATGCAGCTGTCTTATTTGTTGTTGCTTTTAATTTTTTTTTTATTTTTTTTTATTTTGAAATACTTATATACATACATACATACTTGTATACTTACAAAAATTCATTTAATATGATTTCTGTAATTCCATTTTACTTTTCTATTTTTTGTAGCCTATTTTAAGGGGACTTGGCTAAGTTTGGTGCAATTTTATTAATTTTCATAATGTATGCAAATACTTTTATATGCAATGTTTAAAATTTTGCGATCAATATTTTTTTGGAAGTATATATGTATGCAAGTATATTTCCTTTTATAAAATCTAAAATTTTTTATATGAAACCTTTTTTTTTGCTTCAAAACCATATTGCCCATACCATTATTTTTCTTAAAACACATTAAATGCAAAATATAAATTGATAAAATTCTATTTAAATTTTTATAATAAATCTGAAATAATTATTTCTTTTTTGCGAAATTTAAAAATTAAAAAAGAACTAAATGCAGCTTTGAACGCTAGCGGACAAATGTAAATATTTTCATATCTCTTTCAATTCTATATCAATCAATCGACTGCAGTCAATAACACTTATTTTCTGTGCTTCTATTTTTTGTTTATTATTTTGTTATTTTTTCCCCCCCTATTGTTTAACAATTTTTTAATATAAGCTCTAGCTAGCTAGCTTTTACATAACCAGCGGCTGTTGATTCTGACGAAAAGAAAAATAAACTCAAAACGCAAAAGGAATTTTTGTGCAAAATTTTCAAAGACTTTTAATTAAATTTGCATTTTTTATTCAAAATAAACATAAAATAAGTTTGTTTATGTAAAGATAAAATCGGGCAAAAATAAAAATGCAAGGTTCGTAGAAAAATAGATTATGACTCATGGGAATATATGGGAATAGAATTAAATAATTAGTATTTAATAAATATAAATATATATCGATCGAAAAAAAATCGAATAGACTGGATTAGTTACAGATATTGTCAGGCCTTTGCATCATTGCTTTGCTCATTCTACTCCAATAATCGTTACTTTAAGTGAAAGTGTAGCCAAAAACCCGATTGTGTCTATTTATTTAACATAAAATAAAATAAAAAACTAAAATTAAATTAAATAAAATTAAATAAAATAAAATAACAGAAAATAAAATAAAATCAAATAATATGAAAACTAAAAACTAAATAAATAAATAATAAAATGAAATAAGATAAAATAAAATTAAATAATATAAAAAAAAATAAAATAAAATAAAATAAATAAAAAAGTTAAATGAAATCAAATAAAATAAAATAATAAAATAAAATAAAAAAATTAAAGAAAATGAAATGAAATAAAATAAAATAAAAAAAATAATATAAATTAAAATAAAATAAAATAAAATAAAATGAAATAATATAAAACAAAATAAAATAAAGTAAAATAAAATAAATTAAAAAAATAAAATAAAATAAAATAAAATAAAACAAAATAAAATGAAATAAAATAAAATAAAAAAATAACATAAAATAAAATAAAGTAATATAAAATAAAATAAAAATAATTAAAACTAAATTAAAATTAAATTAAATGAAATTAAATAATATAAAAAATAAATAAAAAAAAATAAAATAAAATAAAAAAAATTTAAAAAAATAAAATACAAAAAAAAATAAAATATAATAAAATAAAATGAAATAAAATAAAATGAAATAAAATAAAAAAATAAAAGAAAATAAAATAAAAAAAAAAAATAAAATAAAAAAATAACATAAAATAAAATAACATAAAATAAAATCAAGATAAATAGTATA
Source organism: Ceratitis rosa (assembly GCA_037013455.1). Classification (NCBI taxonomy): domain Eukaryota; kingdom Metazoa; phylum Arthropoda; class Insecta; order Diptera; family Tephritidae; genus Ceratitis; species Ceratitis rosa. The sequence continues at coordinate 13,745,398 of JAWMAG010000054.1, forward strand.
AAAAATAAATAAAATCAAATAAAATAAAATAAAATAAAATAAAATGAAATAAAAAAAAAAATAAAATAAAATAAAATGAAATAAAATAAAATAAAATAAAATAAAAAAAAATAAAATAAAATAAAATAAAATAAAATAAAATAAAAAATAAAATAAAATGATATAAAAAAAAATAAAATAAAAAATAACATAAAATAAAATAAAATAAAATAAAATCAAGATAAATAATATAAAAAATAAATAAAATCAAATAAAATAAAATAAAATAAATTAAAAAAATAAAATAAAATAACATAAAATAAAATAATATAACTAAAATAAGATAAAAGAAAATAAAAAGAAAATAAAAAATAATGAAACACATAAATTGAAATGAAAAATATGGAATAAAATAAAATTAAATAAAATAAAACATATTTAAACGAAATAAAATAAGATAAAATAAAACAAAGCAAAAATATAATTAAATAAAATATAATAAAATAAATAAATTCAAATTTGGTAAATAAAATGAAATAAAATAAATCAAAAAATATAAAATAAAGTACAATATAATAAAACAAAATAAAATAAGATAAAATAAAATAAAGATAAATAAATTCAAAAAAATAAAATAAAATAAAATAAATTAAGATAAAATAAAATAAAGTAAACATATACCTAAATAAAATAAAACGAAGTAAAATAAGTTATTATAAATTAAATTAAATTTTATTAATTACTATTTAATTATAAAAAAAATCAAATTAAATGAGAAAGAAGAGCTTTGACGGGTCTATTGAATCTTGTTTTGTCCTTACATATTTCGGACCAGAGTAATACACCATTTCATGTATTGTACAATATAGGTATAAAAACGTTTCAAAAATATTATTCCATATGACACCGTTATAGTGGAATTGGTAGCCTTGAATTTTATTTGCCTGCGTTCACTGCTGGGCATATGAATATCGCAATTTAAATAGCATACTCATATATTAAAAATAGGAAAAGCAAAAACAGAAGGGAGAATTTGTTTAGACAGACGAAAAGGCGTAAAAGTCACACCAACAATGAATAGATGAAATTGTGAGGGCAGTTAGCAGGACTAAGCGCCATGAAGCAAAGCGCGAAGGATGCACAAACGTGTAAATAACAACAAAAAATTACAAAAACAATAACAAGATGATTCTGCCACCACATACATATATACACATATTTCTGTAAGTGAACGCTTGCTTTTGTATATTTAAATGTGCGATGAGTGAGCTCTGCCTACCAAAGCCGGGGCGTGAATGCATAACAAAGCGTTGGCGAATGAATAAAAGGCAGGCAAATATAAGGACAGACATTAGAGCAATACTATAGCAAAAACAAAAATTACAGAAACAATAACAAGAGCAGGAACATCTAAAATATCTGCAGCAAAAACAACAACAGCTTAAGTGTATGTATTTAACAATCAACGTCAAACAACAATTAAAATGACAACAGTCAGCCAGCAATTGACAACAGCAATAAAAACAACAAATAGGCAAGTAAATAAACAAACAAATAAATAAATGAACGAACGAACGGACGAGAGAACGAATACGCAAATAAAGCGAATCCACTAAAATATGAACTCAAAGGTGAGTAAAGGACAAGGAAAAAAAAATGCAAGCAATAAAGAACGAAAAGGATGGAAAGGACACATGCATATGCCTACACAAAGGTACTTCATGGCAATGCGTTCGTATGCACATACGAGTATGTGTTGCATGCAACAGCTGCAGCGACTGTGACTGAGAATGAAAAGCGAAATTATCGCCACAGGACAATATGGACAAAGCGTAAATAATATTTGATGAACGAAATGCCTTCGCTTTGTTTGTCTATATGAAGAGTACATCCTTACCTTTACCTGAGAGGTAATAAATTTACAAATGTATGTATGAGTATGTACACATGAGCGCATATAGGAAAATGTAATCAGCGAAGCCAAACGGTCTGCCGGATATATGCCTTGACTCACTGCGAATACAAACACATATAGGTATACATAAATATAAGTATTAAATTGGCTTTGCATTTGTACTGTGTTGTCCTTAAAAAAAAGTGAAAAAGAGTAAAAATGAAAAGTAA